>CM023456.1:68355074-68955074 GCA_013339765.2 Haemaphysalis longicornis | reverse complement strand
ACAGGGTGGGCTGGTAAGGTGGGTAGAGAACGGCCCATTTAGATCGCGAGCGCCGCTGCCTTCGGAACAAAATTAAGTTTGTTCTGGAGTACGGAGCGGCGTTGATGTACAAGCTCATCCAGGGTGTTAAGTTGAGCTTCGGCCTGAAGAGTTGGCATAGGCGTTATTTGAGGGAGGCAGGTGATCGTCCGCATTGCAGCTCTATTAATTGCTTCCAGTCGGGCCCACTCCGCTTGGGTCACATGCTGGAAATGAGCCTGATATACAAGTCGAGGCTGACGTATTGACCGCACCAAAAGTCGGGGCATTTTGAAGCAGGAGCCTCCAGGAGCGTCGCACCTCCCCATTCGCGATGGTTTGCTGCTTCGTCGCAACTACCAACCCGAAGGTCGCAAGTGGTCGCAAAGTCGCAACCCGAAGGTCGCAATTCCGCGCCACCTACGCGCAGAAATATGTGACTATTTTCATAAAGAGCTGCATTGCGCCCATGCTGGAGTGCCTAAAACCTACCACCGCGTGCGCATGCGATACTACTGGCGCGGCATGTACCGTTTCGTTCGTCAGTTCGTTCGTTCCTGTGTTCCCTGCCAATGCTGCAAATCTCCACCTCGCCAAAAAATTGGACCTAGACAGCCTTTACCATATCCAGAACGACCCTTCGACCGCGTCGGCATCGACATCTATGGGCCTCTCCCTAGCACGGCAGCTGGAAACAGGTGGGTCGTTGTCGCTATTGACAACCTGACCCGATATGCAGAGACGGCAGCACTGCCGGCTGCAACTGGGCGTGAAGTTGCCTCTTTCCTCCTTCGGCACTTCATTGCACGTCATGGAGCGCCTAGTGAACTTCTCAGTTACAGAGGAAAGGTTTTTCTTTCTGAAGTTATAGAAGCCCTCCTCACAGCCTGCCGTACCATCCATCGCACCACAACGGCGTGCCACCTACTACATACCAATGGTCCCACCAAACGTTTCAACCGGTTTCTCGGGAATATGCTCGCAATGTACGTGGCATCAGATCATTCGAATTGGGACACCATCCTTCGATTTGTTACGTATGAGTATAACACCACCACGCAAGCCACGACTGGCTTCTCTACGTTTTTTCCTTTTGTATGGCCGCGAGTCCTCTTGTACCCTGAACACAATACTTCCTTATAGTCCTGATGACTCAGAGTGCACGCCCATCTTATACGTCGCGAAACACGCTGAAGAATGTCGTCAACTCGCACGTTCACTAACTAAGGAAGACCAACTTCGACGAAAGACAAAGCATGACGAAAAGACCTCTGCGCCAAGCTTCTCACCCGGATCACTTGTTTGACTGTGGGTTCCAGCGACTGCGCCTGGCTTAAGCAGTAAGCTGCTTTCGCGATACGAGGGTCCTTACCGTATCGTCAAACGCACCTCCCCTGTCAATTATATTGTTGAGCCTGTTGCCCCATCCCCAGACCAGAGACGCCGCGGCCGTGATATAGTACACGTCCAGCGCCTCAAGCCTTACGTTGAGCCTCTCACCATTCCGACTCCCTGATCGTGAGGATGGCTCTTTTTCCCCGGGGGCAATGGTAAGGATGTCCGTTGCCAGCGCCATTCACGACTGATCAACCGGATTGTAGGCAGCACTGTCCACCCGCCTAGTGAGGGTACGTGCCGAAACGCGGGAGCATCTTCATCGTAGTCAAGTGGCAACAACCCACGGCAGCCGCATCGTGAACGCTTAGAACGGAGAAGCTGCTTCTCGCTTTTGTTCTCGGTGAACTCGACAGAGCGGACTTTGCGCTCCTTACTTCGTGAGCTGATTTTATGGTCTCGCACGGTCTAGGAATAAATCTTTCTAGGAATAAATAAAGACTGGTCTTTCGAGCAGATAGGAGGATCATTTTCTTTGCCATTTTCTGTTATTTATCCTCTCTTAGGCAGCATTTTGGACACGTTGTTTCTCCTCATTTCCTGTCGAAAAAACCGCTTTAACGTTTTTTCTTATATTCCTCATTTTTTTATCAACAACGTTTTAACATTTTTTTTTCCGAATGAAAAAAAAACTGCGGTACTGTCGATTACATACCTTTATTTTGCCTGAATTATGGGAGAGGTTGCCTTTCCACTGTGCAATGTACGTGAAGATAAGTAATCCATGCTTGTAGTTTTAGTAGTTCGAAACGGTCTTCCCTATGTATACACTTCGTGTTCAAGCATTGTTTCCACTGTTCGTCGCTCAGGAGGGTGCGTTGACAGACAGACAGACAGAGACAGACACGCGCGCACGCATGCGTGCATCTGCTGGCGTCATTCAGAAAGCAAGCAAGGCTCCCTCGATAGACCGGGTAGTCATGAACCAGGGCTGATTATTGTGAATCAAGTAGCAAATTGCGGCAAAATGATAACGGTGTACCATTTATCGAAGAACCTCAGAAAACTAGTCAACGAGTGAAATATGTCGATAATGGCCAGGCAGTGTCGCGGTCACGACTTGTTGACAAAAAAAGGTCATGAAAAAAGACACGAAAGAAGACAGCGACAGAGTAGAAAAACACAGGACGACGCGTTTCCTATTTTTACGCGATGTATAAAAACCAACTCGCCTGACTTTTCATGGTGTTGAAAAGGAGAGACAGCAGCTGCTTTGCAACCTGTCGGAATGTTCCGCTCAGCAATCAAAAGACAAAAAAAATGGGACAGAGCATTGACGGAGGAAAGTCAGAGCACTCTTTTGCATAAAAGCATGTTCTACTTTCGTGACTGGAGAGCTTCTTTGTAAACAGACTACGCGTAGCAGCTGTTGCATCCTGTACCGATATCAGAGGCATCTCTCTAGCGAAAGTTCGCGGCTGAAATTCAAGTGGGCTACCACTACGCATGATCTGAAATACGCTGACGAGAAATGTTTTTAGTAGTTCCCACATCCTGCAAGGGTTCGAAAGAGATGGTTTAACAATCGTCCAGAATTTTTCGTTCGGGTACCTGTGCGGAGCGTGTGTTTCCGTTGCGCCGCAAGTCTTCAGGAGAACAGGTAAGCGAAGGTGTTCTGAAATTCGAAAATTTATTTCTGCCACGTGCGAGGGGTACGTTTACAAAAGGGGGTGCTTTCTAACGTTCTTGTCGCCTGTGACGGACAGGCGACGTTCTTGTCGCCCGTAACTTTCATTTACATACGCGCTGTAAAAAGATTTACACCCAAAAGATTGCAAATCGCTATCTATAGCACCCTTACACCCTAAGGAAAGAACAAAATAAAACACCATTTGAGGGTGTTCTGTCGTTTAAAACACATTGCAGTTTAGCGAAAACACGATAATACACCCTTTTAAAGGTTTTTGATTGTCAATGACACCCTTTCACAGGGCGTTCTTGTGTTTTTATTTGTTTTTAGTAGGGTGTAAGATAGTTCCTTATAGACAACCAAGGTGTAAATCATTTAACAATGCGGAGTACACATTTTCTACACAATGAAGCAGTGGGGTTCTTTGCAATAGCAGGAAGAAAATTTACGAGAACTTGGAGCCAGTTTCCGTATCTGCTGATTCATTGCCTCTTGGAATTCATTTGTAAGCTGCTGCACAGCTGCGTCTCACTAGGCGACGTGTAGACTGACTCCCAGTTCGTCTCGGTGATAGACCCGCACTTCAAAACTGTTTACACTGTTTTTGTCTATAACTATACTCTTACACGCTATCAAAAGACAAACGCCCCTTGAAATCGTGTACTAAGGGATAAAAAAAACCCTTTACAAGGGTGTCTTCTTGTGTTCTTACTAGGGTGTAAGGGTTTTAACGACAAAACATCATAATCGGTGTTTTGCTTTGGCTTTTTGCTAAGGTGTGAAAGTGTTAGTTATAAACAGCGGTTTACACCCTTAAGGATGTAAATCATTTTGCAGCGCTTTAACCACCAAGAATGGGACCTCCGGAGTATTACCACATGGATTTTCGTGCACCCGTAGTTATTTCGCAGCATAGTCAGACATTGTTCCCGAGGGGAAGGCTAACAATGCGAGAGGGCTGACGAAATACATAGTGTCCTCGGATAACCCGGAGTTTACCTAGGAGTGAAGGAGACTGGTCGACTGAACCGTTTCACAAATGGGGTGAATGATGTCTATCAGATTAAGGATTTTCATATTCTATGCTATGGACTTTTTCACCATTTCAAAGCCCTACAAAAAACAGGAAAAGGGCTTTGGTTATTCGGCATTTGACGCAAACAAAATCACGCGTTTTAAACCTGACAAAATTTTTCTGGCCACCCTACAACTCCAAAACACCAAGTATGCACCCATTAACGCCTGTTTTAGGTGATTACGGTTTAACGTGATCGATGGCCATAAGTGAAGTCACTGGAATGTGAGAAATTGATACCAAAGCATCCAAACACCAATTTTGCATATATTTCTGGCGGTTTTGGCGTAAAGAAGTTGAGCGCATGGCTGAAAGATGCACCAGACGTGAAAGGAGCAATGAAATGTTGCCTGACAAACGTATTTACAAGGGTTGATGCTACAGCACTCAAACACTCCAGCCCAGGCGTTAGACTGATCAGCACACATTCATGAGCTAATAACAAGGCGAGTCGAAGTTACACCCTTCTGAACCACAGGGCCGACTCGCACGCTCAACTCGATATTTACACATGACAGTAAGAAACAACACACATGTCGCGCCCTTGTGACGAACGTTAAGCACAGGCACATTTGCTCGATAAGTTCTGTTCATTCATTGCAGTTCTGAACAGTAATAAATCTTGAGTGCACACATGGATACGACACCACATACCGTAACCAGATTCGTTCAAGACACGTTAGCGCATTCCAGCTATGCTCTCGCATATCGCGAACAATCGCCGTTATTGATTTTTGCGCTTATCTTCTTATTTTAGCCCGAAGATCACAAGTTTCACCAAAACCGCGAATTTGAAGGAAAAGTCTCCCCTCGATTCCTGGTGGAACTGCCAAAGCTCCGGTGCACGTTAACAACATGGCGACCTTGAATACAGCCCGTACTCTTTCAGAAACAGATAAGAGATGCCTTACAATGGGGAACAATAGAAACGTCGATACAATTGACAATAACCGTCACTTTACATATATTTCGAGTGCGGAGATTGCGGACACCTTCGTTCGCCAAGCACAGATATGCACAATCCATACAACGAGATTCCTAACAAAGGGAAAGCGCAGAAAGCGCAGATACAATGAGACAAAGCCACTACTTTACGTACCAATTTCGAGTATCGGGATTTCGGATTCTTTTGTTCGCCAAGTGCGCGCTACAGTAACTCCACCCGCCGACGCCATTCAGCAGATTAGGTGTTCAACTGAGCACAAGGTAGCGAGTTCGATTCTGAGCTGCGGCGGCAGGTTTGATTGTAGATGCAAAAAATTGGAGGATCTCATTTAGAGGTGGGAGTCGAAGCAACGTGGACCTTTCATAGTGGTACACCCGGGTTGAAATAGCTTTTACGTGGGGTTTTGAGAATGCTATTGGGCTTGATGTAGTTGCTGATTTTTCAGAACAAACACCCCGGGAAAAGGTAGCTGGGAAATAGGGATTGTCAACTGAAATCTTGTGGACGCTCGGTATATCCCTTATTACTTAAAAATTATACAGCATACAAGTGCATGTGAACGTAACCCGTACTTAGCTGGAATGAAACGAAAAATTCCGTGTCGTAGTACATCTGTCCTTGATGAACGAGCACGGACTGTCCAAATGCACGCAAACGTAAAACAGCAAGCCGCTATTGAACGAAGACAATGGCGTCGACGGTGCAAAAGCGAGGCGTTTCGGGTGCCTTCGTCTCGCCTAAAGACAAATATCCTAGCAGTTAGAACACTTAAGTTCGGGGCAAGTTGAACGGTAGAATGCTGTTAAGAAAACCGCAGCCGCGTAATAGGAACACCAAGAGGCTTAACGTCGAGCGTAGCAGGAACCCTTTTTAATGGGGTCATGAAGACAAAGCTCACATTCGGTTCATTAAGAGACTGCTTCGTCCCGATAACAATTATAAAAAATTTATCGCAAGCTTCGAACAAATATTGGAGATATTAAAGAAAACAGGTGAGGCAGT
This sequence comes from Haemaphysalis longicornis, assembly GCA_013339765.2. Lineage (NCBI taxonomy): Eukaryota > Metazoa > Arthropoda > Arachnida > Ixodida > Ixodidae > Haemaphysalis > Haemaphysalis longicornis. The sequence continues at coordinate 68,949,008 of CM023456.1, read as the reverse complement.
GGCGACCCCTAGCAACTTTGCGGCAACTTCTCTATGACGTCACAGAACTTTGTTCGCGCTATGGGCGGCCGCCACCCTTTCATTTTCTCTTTACGGCGGCAGCCATTTTGGAAACCTTCGTGTTGACGCCGACGCCTCCGACGACTACGCTCACTTTTCTGGCCTCATGAGGCGCCTGCAATTTTCGCCTAAATTATTGAGCGTACACTGAACACTTCTCTACACAAGCTGATGGGATAACCTGGTCCTAATTCCGTCATAGCCATTCTTGAATCCAGTTTGTCTACGGTACCCGTAACCACATAAATGAACCTACAAGTTCGAGTGATTCGTGACGTCACGTACTTTGCACGGACCGTATAACCTTGAACTGAGAATTCTCTTTTAACGTTCATTCCCTCTCTCCTAGTCTTCTTCGCCACATCGGCATATATGCAGTCTTCAAATAAGGAAGCAGTTCTTTATATCTTAACCTAATAAACCAACTCGCCCAACAGAACGTTTCGATGAAAGGATAAGCCTTTTCGAAGAGCGAAGAGTCGAGTACTGTTTTTATCTTGACAAAGGCGCACTTCATACCCAGTGAACATTGTGGTGCAGTACCTGCGCTGGCCTCGTGCGAATGTAGATAGCGCGAATAGATGGCAAGCATCCCATTGTTTGCACCCAGCTGTTTGGGATTTCGAGGATGAGTTGACGTGGAGGTGATTGACAGCGATTCCCCGGAGGAGATGTGAGAGAAGACCTAATACAAGAAAATAATGTTACCTGTTTCACTTGAGCAGCTCTCCCTGGCCAGGTCTCCGTGTCTTTAGCCGTTGGTATCAAAATCCTAACTTCACCGTGCACACACAAAAACTTTGTATACAGAGATATCTCTGAACAAGTGGGAAGGACGTTTATGTTACCATTTAAAGGTACTAAAAATTGCTTAAGGCACTGTAAGCGCCCCACTGCAACAAAGATTTTAAGTCCAAAGTTTAACAAAACCCACAAGTGTGTTTAGGACAGAGCTCAGAACAGTCAAGTACACTGTAAAAACAATGCGTAATTTTACGGACAAATTACGGACCAGATACCCGTAATAAGACAGAGCCGTGTTCCGTTTGGTGCAGAACAAAGAAAACACCTGTAATTTAACGGAAGTGCGCTCCGTCCCTCAGTATACGGATGCTCTCTCCGTTACACGTCAAACGGAATCTTTTTATGCTTTGCAAAATACGGGCGTTTCCTCTGTATGATGCAGAACACAAACAGACCAGTTTATTAATAACTGCAAGAAATATATTGTCGTGTCGATCGTCGGGAATCGACCGAGAAGCGAAAACTGCGCCCCGAAAACATTCGTGGAGTAATGAATGCGGCTTTGTTTCGTTAGTGTCTAAAGTGTAGTAAACTTTGCGAGGACCATGAGGCCCATACCGCTCAACACGAGCGCTATATCATGTCTTTACGACGCTCCGGCGATGTCGCTGCCCCGGACCTGCAAACTGCACATGCGTGTGTGACCGGCACACTTGTAGAAAATATAAGGTCATTTGCGCGCAGAAGCAGAGTTGCGGAAGGTAATGTTCTTAAGGAATCAATATTGGCGGAAGTATTTAGCCTAAAGCTTAAAACCAAAGCACAGCAAGCACTATTCATGCAGTGCGAAATCGTAGTCGCAGCCAGTCACACACATTTTCCCGAGCGCTTTCTCGAAACAGCGGAGACCCTTACTGCGGTAGCGCTATTTAAGAAATCGCACTTTATCAGCCAGGAAATCTGTCAGCCAGCTAGTAAACACCGATGTATGGCACACGCAGGGTGGGCATCCATGTAGTATACAGGTTGTTCGGCACAAGTGCAGTGTTCGTGCGGTGGTGCAGTGGTCTCGAGCGTCGTGCCCATTCGATCAACGTCGCGGGGTTGATTCCTCGTCGAAGTATTTTTTTTTCTTTTCTGAAAGTTCTATCAATTACGGAAAGACTTGCTTTTTGAAACGGAGTGTTTGTTTTGTTACGGCCTTTCCGTACTACGGAATGTCCGTTCTTAAAATTATTTCCGTTGTCTAAATTATGGAAATGTGTCCAGCAACATTTTACCAGCAGCTTTCTCCATAAAATTGGCCATTTTTTTATAGTGTACCCCCTGAACAAAAGTTAACTACTAACAAGCAGTAAAAGCGAGAGGCGGGAAGCAGCGCAGTCTATTCCAGGTGAACCGGATAAGGGATCGCTGATCTGAACACAGGACGCACAGAGATGATGCTAGCTGGATCTTTCCGGCGCACACCCGAACAGGAATTGGACGATCGCGGCCCGTTAGTTCTTTCACTTCTCTTCATTACAATCACCCCCCGCCTAAGAGAGAGCCACCCTGGTGACCTACGGCGAGTGCAGCACAATGGGATCTTAATAGGGCTTTAGGTGAGAGACGTGGACAGTTTGGCCGCGACGGCGATGGTCTTCCGATGGCGTCAGTGGTTCTACAACGTAGTTAACGGGGGAGGAAGAATCGACGACACGGTAGGGGCCGTGGTATTTATAAAGGAACTTTGGGGAGAGACCAGGAGTGGAAGATGGTATCCACAGCCAAACGAAATCGCCAGCAAGGTAAAAAGTCGATGAGTGCTCCTGGTCATGACGGTGCTGTTGTTGAGCTTGGTTGTTCGACGTAAACGAACGTGTGAGTAGGCGGCACTCTTCTGCATGGCGCATTGCGTCGGAAAGGAGATGGCATTCGGACGCATCAGGGCTATAGGGAAAGATAGTATCCATTGTACACGATGGCTCCCGTTTATATAACAAAAAGAAATGTGAAAAACCTGTAGTGATCTGCACGGCAGTGTTGTAAGCGACCGTTACAAACGCTAGCACGGAGTCCCAGTTCGAATGTTCGGGCGCGACGTACTTTTTGATCATGTCCCCGAGCGTGCGGTTGAATCTTCCTGCCAGTCCATTGGTTTGGGGATGGTAGGTGGATGTGGTGCGGCGCACAATTTTGCATCCTGCGAGGAGCGCGTCGATGGCCTGAGAGAGGAATACATCCCCCTATCACTCAGGAGTTCCCGTGGTGCACCGCGGCGTAGGACGGGGGAGTGCAGAATGAATGCACCAACCTCACGTGCCGTGGAAGCGGGAAGCGCTGCTGTTTCGGCATAGCGGGTTGGGTAATCTACTGCCACAATTATCTACCGGTTACCAGAAGAAGTGTATGGCAGTGGGCCGTATAGACCAATGCCAACACGCTCATGCGGACGAACGCGGCGCAGCAGGGGTTGGATCGGACCGGCTGGCTTGGGGACGGGCGACTTACGTCGTTGACAATCAGTACAGGCACGAACAAATCTTCTGACAAAGCTGTACATACCACGCCAATAGTATCTTTGACGAAGTCTGGTATAAGTCTTTAAAGGAGCCATGAAGAGAAAACACAAGTTTGGTTCATTCAAAAGATTGTCTCGTTAGAATCATACTGACACCACTTTTAACGTAAACTTCGCTCAAATAAGCTACATAATTAGAAAAAAGGGAATGGTCATGCGACCCACCAGCTCATTTCCCGCAACAGAACCTGTGATGTCACATGAGCTAAGCTCTGCGATGGGCGGAGGCTGGCAGAAGCAGACGCAAATTAGGTAGAGCTTACAAACTAGACGAACGAGCGATTTGCACTTAAATTTAGGGCACATTCTTTACAAAGCAATAAGAATGATGGGACAAACAGTGGAAGTTACGAAAACACATGTAAACATAGAAGTACTGATGCGTTCTGCTGTCGTACTGCGCACAGCATGCTTTGGTTTAGCTGCACAGCACTACGGGGCTGGGGGTTGTCTCAGACGACACTGGCCGATTGACGCAAGCAACGGTGTCTTACGTGACCCCATTTGTCGAGCGAGCACTGTTTCAGGGAACGAATATTTCTCCAAGAACAAAACACAAGCCAGGTTTAAATGCGGGCAAAAACAAACCAAACGCTTGCCACGGTATGGTGGCGCCATCTAGGTTACGGAACGTAAAGAAACGCGGGAACAACCAACACCGCTGTACAGGGTGGAGACAACCTTTGAACGGTCCCGTGCCGCCGCAATTGGGCCAACGGGCTCAACGCGTTATTCTTTTCGTTTCCCACGAGGACCTAGCAACGCGAAAACAGACAATATGATTCAAACTTCCTTCAGTAAACCGCGTTGCGGCGATAATTTTAGCGCGGTTTTGACCACAATGACTTGCTTCGGCGGCGAGCGAGCAACCGAACATAGGCGGCGCCAGCGTTACGTGTCTCTACCCTGTACGGCGGATGCGTGAATGAAGGGTACTCTAGGCTGCAGAGCGGTCGGTTCCTGTGATGTCACTTGGACCACGAAAACGCACGATTGAGCGGGAAAATCAAAATTTTAACCTAAATTGTTTAATTTCTCAGTGAATAAAGCACCGTTTGTATCCGGACAAGCGCTGGGGGCACTATAAAACACGAAATCTTTCGAATAAAACCAACTTGCATTTTCTCTTCATGGCTCCTTTAAGAGTCCCGCGTGAGCACTCTGCGGATCATCGTGGTAAGCGGCACACACCTCCGCGCGGAGACTCCGTGGAACCATGAGGAGCCACTTGCGGCCGTCCGGCATACAGTTGCGGCGGTAGAGGAGGTTGTCCCGAATGGCAAAGTAAGCAGCCTGGCGACGCAGGACTCTAGGGTGAGGGAAGTTCGACGGTGAAGACAGGAAGTTGACGATAGTAGCGATCCACGGATCTTCTTTGTGCTGGAAAGCCATGTCTAAGAGAGTAAGCGACGACAAGGGAGAGTCCGTTGTGCTGAGGTGTGCCGTATAAGCAGACACCGGGAAGCGAGAGAGGACGTCGGCGTCAGAATGCTTGCGTCCGCATCGATACATAACGCGAATGTCAAATTCTTGTAGACGGAGGGCCCGACGAGCGAGTCGTCCCATGGGGTCTTTGAGAGACGACAGCCAGCACAATGCGTGGTGGTCGGTGGCAACATCAAAGGGGCGGCCATAAATGTAGGGGCGGAATTTGGTGAGCGCCCAAACTATGGCCAAGCATTGCTTTTCGGTCACGGAATAATTTCGCTCGGCCTTGGTGAGAGTTCGACTTGCATATGCTACGACATATTCGTCGTAGTTCGGCTTCCGTTGCGCGAGCACTGCACCGAGACCGACGCCACTGGCGTCAGCTGCTGCTGGGTCGTAATGCCGGAGGGTAGGTGGTGAGATTAACAGACGTCGCAAGGAGGAAAATGTTTCATCACACTCCGGGGACCGCGCAGAAAGAGCGTTATCGCCGTTCAGCAGTCTTGTTAGGGGGGAAACGATGGTAGCGAAATTTCTGACGAAGTGTGGGAAATAGGAACAGAGCCCGATGAAGCTGCGGAGGGTTTTCAAAGAAGTCGGCTTCGGAAAGTCGGCGACAGCACGTAGTTTACCAGGATCAGGCGACACACCATCTTTTAAAACAACGTGGCCCGGAATAGTCGACTTGCGCGCACCAAAACGACACTTCTTTAAGTTTAGTTGGAGGCCGGCAGCGGTGAGGCACACCAGGATCTAGTGGAGACGAGTTAGGTGTGTCAAAATCGGGAGAGAATACGACGACGTCATGTAAGTAACAAAGACATATATGCCATTTGATAACACGCAAGATGTTATCCATCATTCTTTCGAATGTGGCAGGTGCGTTACATAAGCCAAATGACATGACGTTGAATTCATATGAACCGTCCGGAGTAACAAAGGCGGTCTTGGGGCGGTCCGATTCTGCAACTGGCACTTCCCAGTAGCCCGAGCGCAAATCAAGGGACGATAAGAATTCTGCACTGTGTAAACAATCGAGAGCGTCGTCGATGCGTGGGAGCGGATAAACGTCCTTGCGGGTAATTTTGTTTAGGCGGCGGTAGTCAACACGGAAGCGCAAAGACATCTTTTTTCGTTGCGAGGACCACGGGCGACGACCATGGGCTCTGGGACGGCCGAATAAAGCCGCGCTGTAGAATGTCATCGACGTGTTCACTAATAACACCTCGTTCCGGCCCCGACACACGGTAGCGTTGTTGTCGTAAGGGAGCATGATCGCCTGCGTCGATGTGATGGGTGACTGTTGACGTTTTACCCAACGGAGCTTGTGCACAGTCAAAGGAAGGACGAACTTGTTAAAGGGACACTGAAGTGATATGTAAACATTGCGGGATTACAAGCGCAATTTGTAGTCCCGAGTCCCCAGGCCATTTTTCGACCACTCTGGGCGCGTTTACGCGATTTTATTTAGTAGAAAAATTCATTCGAAAATGCTGTCCTCCTCTCTTTACGCTCGCCCATTTTCTGTGGCGTTTTCGTGTGACGTCGGGAGGAGCCGAGCTCGCAATTGGCTGCGCTACTGCACGGCTCCCCGGCCTTCAGACAGAGTCAGTCGGCCCAGCGTTTCGTCCGCCGGCCGCCGACGGGTCATCGCAATTCGTTCGCTCAGTTGAAACGAAGCCAGGACACGTTTGTGAATGGAAGAATGTGCCTTTCTTTACTTGGTTAGTTTGTACACTGTATCTAGCTCCAAGTCAAGGTCGCTTCACACAAGCGCTGCACAAGCGCACATACGACGCTTCGCTGACTGGTACGCCAGTAGGAAAATATAAGGCCTCTTGAAGGCGGGAGAAGAGTCAGCGAAGTCAATATGGGTACTAAGGAAATAAAATCAATTGATATTTTTACCATACAGCGTAAAACTAGGGTGCGGGAAGCACTTTTTTGCGCTGGGCGAACAAGCACAGGGGCCAGCAGCACAACTACGCATCTGCGAACGCTTTTCCGTCTAAGAAATGCAATTGCTAGACGTGAGATATTGTGGAAACTTGGGGGATGCTTCCTGCACGAGCGCAAAACAACAAATAGTCACCGCAGCTGCTCGAAATGCTAAAACGAAATAAAAGTGTAAACTGGTTATACATTATATACCTTATATTTCCAAGGCCGGCAGCGCGGCCGAGTGGCTTGGAGCGCTGGGTATGTTATCGCAAGTGTTTTGCATGTCACAAGATCGAATTCCCGCGGGTGCGTGATTCTTTTTTTTATAAGGGAACTTTTTCGTTTTCCGCCGATGTTTTCTATACTGAGTTAACCTTTTTTTGGGCCGCAACGTTCATTGCTCCACGAACTAGTTCACAGAACGCGCGCAGGCTGGCACTGGCGCGCTAGCGAGTTCTCGTTGGCGTGCTGTTGCCATAAGCACCGACTGCTTGCGGGCAGTAGGCACAGGCCAGAATCAACAGACCCTTGGCCTGGTGCGAACACGCTTTTTACGATACAGGCATGCGTGAGGCAAGCTCCAAATATGGGGGAAAAGCGCATGGCATTTGAGCGTCTGCGGGGACACGGATGGCGTTCATGCACTGCGTAGGGCTAGGCTAGTGAATTCTACGATTCCAAGCCGTCCTGAGAGGCTTATCTTATGCGTTTTACAGCCGACAACATGGCAGAAGCGCGGTACGATGATTACTGGGATATTGAGAATGCCCATCCAACAACGCCATCGGTTGTGTTTTACAGAAACCGAAACCGAAACCGAAACTTGTTTGATTGCTAACCTTGGGTTCGTCCAATCACGGTGCCCCTTCCTCCCAACGTCACAGCCTTAGTTGGTGCGGCCGCCGCAAACCGCGCATGGAAGTTTTTCTTCTTTCGCGCTTTGTAAAATAATTACCGATTTGTCAACCGGATAAACGATGAAAAGTGCGCTAATTTGAGCCAGTCTACGCAGTGCAAGCAAAAACGGGAGCTTGACAAATTCACTTCAGTGGCCCTTTAAGGGCGAGAAGCTGCGTGCGCTGTGTGGGATCCATATCGGCGTCCAGGGACTTGAAACGTCGGTAGAAACGGACGAGTCCAGGGCAGTGAGCGAAAGCACAGTGGGATCATCGCAAACGTCGAAGCTGCAGATGGAGCGCATAGCTTCAACATGGCCAATTGACTCTCCATGGAGCAGGCTGACAGAACAGTGAGTTTGATTGGAGATAAACATTCTCGTACGCGCACCTTGCACTGTAAGAACGGCGAATGGGAGGGGCAACTCCTTCCGGCGAACAAAAAGGTCGGATGGTGTGAATAGGACAGGTCCATTGGGTAGAGGCGCACTAGCAAGGTCAACCATTACGGAACTTAGCGGCGGGATATCGACGTCTTCACTTTAAGAAAAAAGGGTAGGAAAGGGGAGGAAATCGAGGCTTTTCTCCCCCGGACCAGCGAGATTCTCCCTTTAGCTAATTACACGTAGCGCCCTCTGTACGGCCTCTACGAAACACCGAAACTGTCGTCTGCAATCTGCTGTCGGCGCCGACGCCGAAAACGAAACCGTTCATCGTTGCAATGTGGCTTTCGCCGATCGGGCGCATACGACGACTATGAGCAACACCTCCACTGCGGTGTGCTGCTTGCTTGCTTTCTCGCTGTCTTTCTTTTTATTATTACCATGTGCCCGCCACGCTAACGCACGGCTCGGCAGCCGTGTGTTTGAAGCACATTCTGTGGGCACTGCTGCATGCTTGCTGTGGGTGACTCGCCTGCGCCCTGTTCAACTTACCACTGCATTTGTGGACATTTTATACTCACGCCCAAGGGTAAAAGAGGTCAGCGATGATAGCAAACTGCCCCTTTTTTCGTCAACGAGCACGGACCGCAGCATATTGACGCATCAGTTACCAACAACAAAAGCCCCCATTCGGTAACATCTCTGTTGAATGGTTGCCAGACGAGCGGTGCGCTTTACGCTAAAAGAGCGAGGGCGAGGCAATGAGTGTCATTACGCAAACATACATGCCGTACAGTTTTGGTGAACGTTTCTTTTTAGCTATTTTACTGCTTCTTACAAAACCTCAAATTAATGAAAGTTTGCAATTGCACGGGTTACATTTGATGAAATAACAAAACCCACCTAAGGCTTACGCACTCCCGTGGGTTATCGAAACAAGGAACGATCTCAATGTTCATACCTGCATTCTCGGCGATCAGGGTTATAAATACTTTGTCGCCGTTTCAATGTTTAGTTGTGGCTTGTGATCATGCGGACATGTGAAAAGTGTACTATATGTTGTGGTGTGTATACGTGTATTATGCTTGCGTTGTTGTGTGTTGCGTGTATTGTACGTTGGCAATGCCTTTAATGAAGTGTATGCCGCTGTGTTGTGCTATGTTTCTTCCCAATATGTGCCCGCCCACATGCGACCTCCGTGATACGTTATCCATAATGGAAACCAAGGAAACGCTTTGATGTAAGTGGCCACTGATGGTGATGCTTAGTAGCTGCCCCTCCCCACCCCTACTTTTTTTTGCGTCATCTATCGGTCATTTTAAAACGTTTACGATTGCTTTACTTCGAGCACGCTAGAGGGCGAGCATTGTCATCTCCTCGCTCGGACGGATGCGACAGCGATGGATCACGTTTTTCGTTTTGCCTGCATTGCCTTTGCGCTGAGATTTACGATTGCTTGCAGACGATCCGCGTTTTGATGCATCGGTTGTAGCAAGGTAAGACGACTAACAACAACTGGTTGTTCTCAAACGGCCGCATTAGATGCTTGTGATCTCGTGTGAGGTGAACGGCGGGGTAACGAGCCTTTCGGAAATAAAGGCGGCATTTTGAAAGCAATCGGTATGACTTCTACTGTGTTTACGGCGGCGCGTTCGCTCTGAACGCGTAGGCGGGGCGCGCAGCGAGACGAATGCAAGTCGCGCATATACGATTGGCGACATCGCTTGCTAACCTCAGTTCTGGTGCTCGGTAGGTAATTTCTTGGTTATTTTAGCGCATTTTAAGCGCACACAACCACATAACCTACTTATTTGTACTTCCTCGATCTTCAAACCGATCAGCTCGCTAGGCCTTTATCGCATGACAAGCCTTGCTTGGGTGACGCTGCCAAGGGAGGAACGCTCCTCCATTAGCTCACGAAAGGGGGAAATTTTCCTCCACTCCTAGGGGTAGAAACGCGCTCCTCCCTCTTAAAGGGAAGAATCTTTCTACCTTTAGGGAAGCAATATATGATACATTCCTGTTTCACCGTTAAGGGAGAAACTACCACACCTTTTTTTCTTAGAGTGTTCACCCACGGTTATCTTCCATTCACCAAACAAATCCTCAGACAGCGGCGGATCGCTTTGGGAAATAAGTTCAATCTCAGCCTTGGCACAGTCAATTACTGCGTTATGGCTTGACAAGAAGTCCCATCCAAGAATAACGCCACGGGAACATGAAGACAAAACAACGAATTCGATGGTGTAGACAGTGTCTTCGATCACTACTCGAGCAGTGCATGCAGCCAGTGGTGAAACATGTTCCGCCCTTGCAGTTCGAAGTGAAAGTCCCGACAGTGGCGTCATAACCTTTTTCAGATAGCGGCATAGTTTCACACTCACATCGACAAGAGCAAGAATAGGAACTCCTTCAACAACTACGTCGACGTCATTTTTCGGGGATACACGAGGACTTTGACATTTTGCTACGTACGCAGTTCGTGCCTCCGGAACTGCGGGAATTAGTTTCCCGCGTCATGAGGCGCTGACTGACGACGCATAGGAGAGATCGATAGGTGACTTGCGAACGTCTGATGATCGGATTCTCAGGATGGTGATGGCGGTCCCGCAGGTATGGGACGGGGAGCTTGGCAGGAAACATAGACTGGACTATGAGACGCTTCAACATGCTGCATTGCACGGTGACAGTAACGTGCCACATGTCCTGGGAGACGACAGGAAAAGCATATAGGTCGGTTGTCCTGAGTGCACCACGGATTCGCCTGCTGTGCAGCCAATGGCGCGGGACGGCGGAACTGGGAGACTGGCTGAGGAGTGAACGGCCCAGGCGCTGGTATGTAGGGTCCAAACGACGGGCCAAACGAGTGAACAAGTCGCGGGGCAGCCCTTGCCGCGCATTCGGCGTACGTCAATGGAGCGGTCACTGGCGGGGCTATGGTAGCCATGGTTGGAACAGTCAGCGGGGCAGCGGGTGTTCGGCGACCTGCTCCCTGACGGTGCGCTAAACAGCTTGAGGCAAACTTGGTGCAGGCTGCTATACAAAAGGCACCAGCGAAAGTTGCCGAGCGACCTCCTCCCGGACGAAGTCCTTAATCTTCATCTCAAGCGATGCTTGTTCAGAACTGAATGATAAACTTGACAGTTCTCCGCCCGTCCCAAGCGACTGTCGAACAAAAATTCTTTGCCGCCGAAGCTCATCATAGCTTTGCAGAGCTTAATGACCTCAGCCACGGCCTTTGGGTCTTTGGACATCAACATCTGAAACGCGTCGTCTTCAATTCCTTTCAATATGTTCCGAATCTTTTCTTGCTCACACATACCCATGATGATAGGCCTGTAAAGATCCACAACGTCTACGATATAACTTGTGCCGTGCTGCTGCGCGCGTACGCGAAGACGCTGTTCAGCGTGCAGTTTCCGCCCCGCCGGCCTGTCGAACACCTCTGCGAAGAGGGTATTGAATTCGCCCCGCGTTTTGATGGTCCTGACGTTGTTCCGAAACCAGACCTCAGCCACTTCCCTAAGGTAAAACTCAACATTGCTCAGCTTAGTTTTGACATCCCACTTGTTGTAGGCGCTCATTATGTGGACAATCAGTCCTCGGCATCATAATCCCGTTTTGCCGTTTTAAAAAGGGTGGGTCACGCTTGAATGGTTGGTGCCGGCACAGATGACCGGTCGGCACCGGTGATGTGGCTGTTGGCCGACGTCCGACGGGGTGGGACGGACATTGGTACGGGAGATGCGGTGTACGTAAAGCTCCATGGTTGGTTCACCTCGTACCCGACTCCTCCACCACTTGAAAGGTGGTTTAATTGCTAACAAGCAGTAAAAGCGACAGGCGGGAGCTAGTGCAGTCTATGCAGACGAACGGATAGGGGATCGCGGATGTTGAAACACAAGGACGACAGAGATATGCTAGTTTTATCCTTCTGGTGGCATACCCAGCAGGGATATGGCGATCGAGGTCCGGTTAGTCCTCTTACTTCTCTTCATTACAATATATATATAATATATATATATATATATATAAGATAGCTACCTACTATATATAATAGATATATATCTCTAATCTCTATTATATATATATATATATATATATATATATATATATATATATATAGCGAAACAGAATAGAGAAATGAGGGGCTCGTATAATGGTTGGCAGTCAAGACAACCTCGGAAACCAAAGGGGGAGAATGTGGTAGGTCATTGAAACAGATAAAGAATTTGGAACTGAGACAGAAAGAAAGTGGAGGAAAAAGTTGCCCGCCGGGTGAGGATCCGAAACCCACTACCCTCCAGAATACCGGTCGGGTGCGATGACCACCATGCACCAGCGGGGCTATTTTCCCCGCCACCTTCTAAAGTATTTATGTTAAGGTATTTTTGTTTGTTGTGCCTGGGGGTTTTCTTGACTGCCAACCCATTATTTGTCATATATATATATATATATATATATATATATATATATATAATTATATATCTATATATATATATATATATATATATATATATATACACAGAAAATAAGAGTTGGCAGTCAAGAAAACCTCGGAAAGCAAAGGGGAGGATATGGTAGGTCTTTGAAACAGATAAAGAATTTGGAAAGAAAGAAGACAGTGGAGAAAAAATGCCCGCCAGGTGGGATCCTATGCAGCAATCTCATAAATATACCGCAACCTCATTACTACTAGAACCTAAATGAGTCGACCTCAGCTCTTCACAGCGCGAGAATAACAAACCACGGGCCCGAAGCCTCCATTTATGTGTGCACACAGTGAGAGCTGTGTTTACACTAGTTCGACCTCGCGTACTCGCCGTCGGCTCCGCTTCCGCGTCAGTAAGTCTTATCTGTCCGGCAGCTATCGCAGGAGCCGGCCCCGTTTTGATCGCCCAAGGATTCCCCTATTGGCGACCATTGTCGTCGAGAGTGACGAGGGTCCCTCTTGTCGACTACGACGCTAGGCACTGCGCGGGTCCCAGAAGGAAGTGGCGGTGACCCGGATCGCCAGCTACGACCGCCCCCTCTTTCTCCACACAGCGGGTCGGTTGACAAACACGGTGAGTAGTGGGCCGTAGGCCGCTGGCGGCTTTTTACACACGGCTTTAGCCATTCTTGTGGCGCGTTCTGGAGGGCATTTAATTATCGGCGACGCCGTAGAAAGCCCGTGACTAGCTACCGAACCTCTCCGAATTTAACAAGAACCTATTCACTCCTCAGTTTTTGAAAAGCCTATTAAGTGCTTATCTATTACAGTTGGATTCTCCTCTGTCCGTCTGTAGCGCATGGCGGGACACTCTCGCCGCATACGAAAGTGGTATTGAAAGGCGTTAGGGCATTTATACTTTGCTATCAGACTGCATCACAGAAAGAGGTGCGAAAGAGGCAACCAAACAGAATAAGAACACAATGACGCGGTGCTGGGACATGGGAAATTTATTCGTAAATCAGTATCAGACGGCTTCTATAACGTCAGTATAAATGTGCTCTCAGCAATGCGTGTATGTGCAGCCATGAAGCCCACGTTAAAGGGCGGGCTGTATAGCAGGGCGTATTAAGAATTTATTGGACAGCTCCCCTTGCGAGCTCCTGGATTTTTTTTCTCCGACGTTGCTTATTTTCAACGTAGATCCTGCGGCGACTAACAAAGCAACACAAATTGCCAAGAGAAGTGAGGTTAGCGAACGCAGTTTACTATATCCTTCGTGGTTTAGAATGAAATTCACACCTCGAACAAGCTCTGTCCAAAAATAGAGGAAATGGCTGCGCAATACACATACCAACCCGCATATACTATACGTTCATTTTCCGTAAACTTAGCCACTTTTTTTAATTTTCCATCTACAATGATTAGTGGAAGCACATTTTTCGCTCTCTCAGGGTATTCTTATTTCAGAAACAACTTTGCATGCCCGAAGATTGCGGAGGAAAGGAGTGCTGTGGAATACGTTACTTCAGTGTTGAAAAATACGCGAAATATAGGCCACGCTCTCTAAACATTCGGCGGGAGCTGCGCGATGAGGTTGGCAGCATTTTTTTTTTTTGCATCACATTCGCATCACCCTCCGTAGGACACGCGATGATACCAATATAAATGATTACTTCAGATGAAGCCGAAGAACCTATCTATTCATTGCATGGTGAGGAGATTTGCCGTTTATCTGTGGGAGACATCGCTTGGAAAGCACATCAGTCTCCGTATGGATAAAGGTCGGCCTAAACACTAAACGTTTGCGCGGGGAATAAAAGTTTAAAAAAACGTGCCCAATTTCGGGACTAAGGTACTTGTACTGATGCACACCGATACAGGGGCGCTGCTACCGTTTACACGTGAGGTATTTTCAAGAACGGTGTATGGGCCAATGAAATGGCGAAGAGGTTTTCGCGGAGTCAGGGAATTCGAATTAGAGTGTAAAGCAGGACCTCGTAGCCGCTGGGACAACTAACCTCAGGGTCGGAAGCATCACGGATATGCGTTCCCTCTGGTTGGCTTGATTGATTGATTATTAGGTTTAACGAGCCGACGCTACACAGGCGATGAGGCGCGTCGTAGTGAAGGGCTCCGGAATAATTTTGACCGCCTGGGGACCTTTAACATCTCGAACACACGGGCGTTTTTTTGCTTTTCGCCTCCTTCAGAAAAGCGGCCGGGAATAGAACCCGCGTCCTCGTGCTCAGCAGCACAGCGCCTTAGCCACTGAGCCACCACGGCGAATTCCCTCTTGTTGGCAAGACTTTGACCAGGCTACCACAGAAAACACTTGAGGGGTGACGAACTGTTTGACCGACCAGCTTGAAGCAGGCAGAGACGCATGGAGGAAACTAGCGCGAGGTTACAGTATGGTTTCCACCCAAATAACAGTAAAATAGGTAATATACAGTAATACGTTGAATCGCAGTATTGTGGGCGGATGAAACGAACAGAAAAATAGCGCCTACTTTGCTGTGATCACACCAAATATACATAGAACCCACGTCTTGTGAGGTGGGGTGAATGCCCTCGTTGAGGCCATTATTCTGCGGATGATAATTAGATTTAGTGTTTCGCACACTACTTCAGACTTCAATACTTGACGCGTACCGTACACAGGAAAGTACTGCAGAGTATCTGTGGTGTAAACATTTGTCTATAGTACCCGAGGAGCTCCATGCCTGCAAGAAAACCGATGGTCAAGAGAAGTGCGACCTCTGAAACATAGCTTATACGTACGTCGGCTGTTTGCAGATACAGCGTTAAATGAACGGTTGCGGTGACAATCCAGCTGTACCCTCCGCAAGTAGGGGGTAATTGTCCGCACATATCGGTGCAGAATGTTTTCTAAGGCGGACGAGCACAGTAAAACGGCGGTAGAGGTACAGCTGGAGGTAAAGTGTTTTCGCTGCTGACAGAGGAAGCACGAAGCGACATAGAAAGAGATACCAAAGACAGTCCAGGGGCGTTATTCCAGAAGGCCCGAGACAGCTCGCTCCCGAGTTTCCAGCTGCTCGAGTTAACGAAGTAGTGATAGTGGATCCGATAATCCTCGAGTGAAGCAGGCGCCATCGCGCGGTGCACGCTTGACATATTCAGCCGCCCTGGTTGAGGTCGCTGACGTTGAAAAAGCACCGCTTCTGCAAACATCCGCGTGCAGCCCCCTCTAGAATCGCGTTGCTATACTCATTCCGTTGCGTAAAGTAGGTATTCCCACTATTTCTGTTAAAACTCCGGCCTGGCTCCAGCCTTTTTTCAAAGCTCCGCCTTCCAAAAGCAGCGCGACGCGGCTCCGATTTTGTCGGTGTTCTGTTCTTCCAAGTGTGTTTGCCACGAGGATTGATGGGAACCCCAGTGCAGCTCAGTGCAAGCTTAAACCAGGTAAGCGAAGGAGTTCACTGTCAAACATCGCTGACATTGTTACGGGCGCACGGCGGGCGTACCATCAGAAATCGCCCCAATTCAGCGTGTCTCAAGCGTGTGTGAACATTAACGACGGCATTTTAGGCGTCGTAGTTATTGTCATCTGCATCAATTGTGTTTTCACTGTGTAAGAAGATGGCTACCGTGGGAAAATCTTGTCGTCTTGGCCGCTCCTATCGCTCGGACTAGAGGGAACTCTTCGTTCGGACCGAACACCCCCGCGAGTGTGGCAGCATTGACCAACGATGGCCTGGGGACTTCGTTCGTTGCTGCTAAGCTTTTTTACTGGAGCATCAAATGCAAGTGACTGCGTTGCTGCAATGCCGCCCCACCGGCGAAGTCGACGCCATGGTTGCGTGGGCTTCGTTCGCTACACCGCGCCCACGAATATGCTGGGTGCGTTTATTGTCACGAAAACTCTGAGGAAACTGCCCAGCCGTGTTCTACTCGTGACGCTCGTGAAGCGGGCTTCTGCAGTGTAGTTCATTGTGTACGGTCGCCATAGCAGGCATATTTCTAGCCCGACAGATCCTTTTCTTTAGCGAAGGAGGAATTTCAAGCTCTTTTTCGTCTCTCGAAAAGTACTGTGCATTGGCTCTGCAGGGATCTTGGCGACCGACCCCCTTTGCGACGACTTAGAGGCGGCGTCCGCTCCATGAGCGCGGAGGATCGAGTGTTGTGTGGGCTGCGGTTTTACGCGACGGGCAGCTTCCACGGAAGCGTTGATAGCGACCACACCATCGACCTCCACCAGTCGGCAGTCAGCCGGTATGAGCGCGATATGATCACTGCAGAAGTGCTTCCCTGACCTCGCCTTTCTATCTGGGTGCTTCGCGGGACATGGCTTCCGCAGGTTCTACCACGCGACTATCCGTCTGCATCGGAAGCTGCGCTTTAATTATCGTCTGCTCGCAAAATTGTTTCGAACGAAACGTTTCATGACCGTGCATTTCATTCATAGCTAGCGCGGCAGACAATTTCGCTTGAGGCGTTGCGCGTCGCACCCTTATTGTGAAAACGTTACTGGCAGGATAGTACACAATCAACGACGCGTAGCTGACCGTTTTTGACGATCCGCTCCTCTCCCGAGGGAATTCGCTCAGCAAAACCGGAGCGTCAGCAGCAGAAAGGCTTTTAGCTAAGCACTAACCATATCTCCTTCGACGGGGAATCATTCGCGTCACTGCTCGTGCCCCGTGCGTTTGTAAATTGCAGCTTCATTCAAAAAGAAATATAAATTGATATTTCGGTTACTCAAATAAAGTAAAATACCGTGTTTCTTGCCTAATTTCACGTTTCACTTCTTGTTTCACTTTTCTCCGTGTCTAAGGCATTGCGCATCTGAGCCCAGGGACGCGGGTTCGATTCCCTTCCACTGTGGCCGCTTTTCTGATGAAGGCGAAAAGCGAATACGCCCGCGGGTTCGAGATTTCGGCGCACGTCGAAGATCCCCAAACGGTCAAAATTAACCCGGTGCCCTCCACTACGGCGCCCCGAATCGCCTGCGTAGCGCCGGCGCTTTAAACTTCACAATCAATCTATTTCAATTATCTTGGTGTAGTTTAGCTGGGGACACAACAAAATGGTCTTAAATAATTTAAAAGAAGCTCTTCAATTTTAGAAAAGCAAGACAAGGCTGTATTTCTGGGAGCTGCATAGAAGTAGGCTCGCGCTTCGGTCGACGATTTTCGCTTCAGTTATACACCTCGTCGGTGTGTGCGACATCTTTGCCTATGCAGAAGCGCTTTCGCGGTTTCGTCGCTTGCGTTTCAACTGAAGAAACGGAGTTCGCAGTAACGAGCTCGCCTCGGTGAGGGCAGCCATCTTGGGATTCCGCGCGCCAGCTACCCGCTTGCTATCGGAGCGGAACGGACCGTGGAAACCGGTCAGATAAAACTCTCTATTCTTAGAGACGACCTCTGCATGTTTCAACTGGTGTTGTCCAGCGTCGTCGTCGTCTGTCAGGAAGCAGAGCACACAGAACGAGTTAAGGGGACAGTTGAGACCTCAAGTAGGAACGTGGCGCCTCAAGGAGGGTAAGCGGGAGCCGAAAGAGCGCGAAGGAAGAGAGGGGGGTGAGGGGATTAGACTCAATAAAAAGAACCAACAAATGTAAAGAGCTTCGTCGAACAAGAGCGGTCAAGAGCGAAACGAAATAAAGCAAACAAATTGAAAACTAGTTGTCGTTCTTACTATTCCTTTCTTCGTAGCACATGAAAGCGATTTGCCCCCAGTAGGGAGCTTTGAGGAGCTAACGTACCGTACCCGGTTTTCAAAATTCATAAAACTGTGAATCGGAAAAGTAGAAGTTGTGGAAAACTGCGTGCCACGTGACAGCTGAACTTGATGGCACGTGAGTAGGACAGGTGCCCACCGTCCGCGCAGAACCCCGATTCTAGGGAGGCTGTGGCGTGTGCCAGTCCTCTTGCGCAATTCATCAAGAAACGATAGAGAAGAAACTGAAGCAAACATGGCTGTAGCAGAAAGAAGCCAGTCGAAGTGATTTCTCCTAAAATACAAAGAAATGAAACCGAGAAACAAAACGCTAGTACAATATATCAGTAAAGAAGTTAAGTATCACCAAGCTTACGCCTTCACAGTACATAAGTGGACTTAAGTATCCCGAGGAAATTTGTATCGAAAAGCGGACGGAGGGTTCCGGTATCGTAATACCACACAGCTACTATTTTCGAATGCGGCACGTTTCCATCACCCACTTTCTTCTTTTTCCAGTCGGCCATAGTCATGTGATTGCATTGTCTGCCACTGGCGGAAGAAACTGCTTTTTACGACGAACAATTTCAAATAAACAGCTTCTAAGAACGCCTGAAATAATAAATGAAGTCTGTAGTCAAATGAAGATTCATGAAATAAAAGCGCAATGCAGTAAAGTAGTGTACACAATTAAAGTAAAGTAAATAAAATAAAGTAGTGGACTTAATGGACATAATTGATCAGTGCCCATCTCCTATTTGTTTCAAGAAATCCTTGACTTCGTTTGTATTTTCTGTATTTTTTGTGTGATGCTGTCTGCTTACGTTTTTGTTTTGCTATGAAACCGCGGTCTTGTATATCATATCCGTGTTATTTATATAATCCCTAGTACCTAGACATACCGCGTGTACATTTTCTGTTTCTATTGTAGTTGAGATTGTTTCTGTTTCCCTGTTATGCAGAATGCATGGAGTCAGGAACCCAGACAGGTGCAATTTGGCACCTATTGTTCCTGTTCCTTTCTTTACTTTGCTTTACGTAAGAAAGTAAGAATGCTAATTAAAAAAAGTTGGATTTACTTGCCCCCCGTAGACAACAGTGCGACAGTGGAGTGAGAGAACACACTTAAAAATGCACCACACCCAAGCTGTACCTCCTTGGAGCGCGCTGCCGTGGACCGTGTCCGTCACCACAGTAATCAGTAAATAGCACGAACAGCATTTATAAAGCATTCGAACTCCGCCTCGAAATGTTACCATCATATTACGTTGGCGTCGCCAGAGCTCGTGTCTCCCGATTTTCGCTCAATGTGGGGCCTTCTGGAATAGCACTCCACAAACGAGTACGAACGCAATCGTATGTGTTCAGGAAGTCCGATAACGCACAGTAAACATGAGCCAAACTCGTCCGTCGAGACAAGCGGGGACCAGTGGGAACCCATTTGGGGCCCAAAGGATGGTGACGAACGCAACTGCATAATTCTCCGTCAAAACGCTTGTGTTAGCCGACAGTGCAACCGACTGCATACTGCAGGGCGGATATACGGCACCCAATAAATCGTGAATTACTAAGCGGCAACTAGTGTCTGCCCGCTGACGGTGAACAAGATCTGAGTGGCTATTTACGTGAATGTAGCCGGCAGGTGCCATAGTGAGGAATACAGTTAGCGAAGACGCTCTACTGGAAGATGAAACCGATGGGCAGCGTGAAAGGATATATGCGTGGTGGTGTTTCTTCCCGGACTTATATGCAATACTACATTCGTGCTCTTGTAGGCGAAGAATCTACCGGCCGAGGCGCCCGGATAGGTTCTTCAGTGTCGGCAGCCAGGAAGGTTAATGGTGATTGGGCACAACTATGAAAGGGTGGCCGTATAAGTACAGGATGAATTTATCGATCAGGCACATAATAGGGCGGGATCAGAGAACTACTGGAGCATGCAACAACCCTTCTTTGAGAGGAGCGTCAGTCTGCACAATCAGAGCACATATCCTGTGTCCGCTAGGGTCTGTATTAATTATGCAATGTCTTCGCGAGCTGAATTAACTGAAGAAGAGACGAGAAGTGCAAGCAGCCTTGAACTGTTCCAATGTGTGTCTGCTGTTCTGAACACGTGAAAGAAATGTCACACTTCAGAAGGTTGTTGACGGGAGAGGCGGTGGTAGCGGAACTCCGGACAAAGCGATGAACATAGGACGGCCGTGCAAGGTAGCTGCGAAGGCCCGTCTGTTCAAAAAGACGGGGAAGGTTGATAACAGCAGTGCGCTGGTCGGGTTCAAGCCGCATTCCATCTTTGCTGAGAAAGCGGCCCAAAAATTTACACATCTGCAAGCAAAGGGACGTTTCTTTTTTTTAATAAGTTTACCTGACGTTTACCTGAAGACCCGAATTAGTAAGGTATTCTAGGATCTGGTCTAAGCGCTGCACAAGTTGAGAAAAACTTGAAGTAGAAAGATGATATCGTCGATATCGTTCTCCATTTGAGCATTCAAGAACGATCTCTAAAAGTCGTTCGAATGTTGCAAGAGCGGGAGAAAGATCAGGGGAAATAACGGTGAATCTATTCAGACCATGTGGAGCAAACACGCTGTCTTTTCTTTGTAACCTTCGTAGACAAAATCTTTCAGTACCGTGCAGCGTAGGTAAAGGCTGGAAAAAAATACTCCGCTTTATGTAAACAGTCCAAAGTGTCGTCGATGCGGGGCACAGGATCGATATATTACACATACGATCAACACCACTGACACCCAGTAGTCGGTATTAAATAGGATGTAGTTGCTCAAGGATTGGTTCATCAGGTGGATGAGTGTGGCAGTTGTTGAAGGGTGACGCGATTATCACCGTTTCGACAAGAACACTGCGCCGACTGCAATCGTTTCTACGCACTCGCGCCGCGGACATGTTAAAAGATGTTCACGCGCAGATGTGCCGCACGTGGTCAACGTCCTCTTTACCGCAGCTGCTGCAGCAGCAACAGCACCAAAACGGTAAACCGTGAGTGCGCGCACGTGAAGCTCGGCAAAGCGCTATCGACGGAAGTTTGTTTCCCGTAGAGCTTCGAACCTGCCGTGACAGGTTGCTATAGTAATCAGAGTTACTCAGTACATACAGTTGCGAAACTCCGCTTCAGAATCCGGGTGGTGCTAGCCCCCCTGCTCCGTGGAAGCTGATGGGAAAGTCGAAGCGCGCGGCACCTAGGAGACAAAAACTTAACTTCGCTAAACTAATATTATTCAAAATTTTTTGTACAATAAAGATTGCTTTTTAAATTAGAGAACATTCATTAGGTGAAATTTACTTGTGTTTTTGTGGATTTTCTTTTTATGACTTACGGCAGCAGCCGCAAGCACTTGAGGGCTACTTCAATGTTCCACCGACAGACGACAGGCTAGTCAACTTCTCCCCGCTTTCCCCGTGCTTGCCCCGGCGCAGGGGGGCAACCGAAGACCGGTTTTCGATTCATGGGGCCTATGGGGAGTTTCACGACTGGTATATATCCAGTAATTCTGATAGTAATAGTACACCGTAAAATGATTTACACCCGTTAGGAGAATACTTGTCTCCATTGAAAAATGATTTACACCTTTTTGTCTAACTAACAACATTACGACCTACCAAAAAAACAAAAACACACCCTTTAACAGGGTGTAATTAAGAAGAAAATATTCTTTAAAGGGGTGTTTTTGTGTGTTTTTACTAGGGTGTAAGGGCGTTATGAACGACAAACCACCTTAAAAGGTGTATGAAAATTGTTTTTCTGCTAGGGTGTAAAGGTACTAGTTATAGATAGTGAGTTACAACCTTGAGGGTATGATACATTTTAGAGTGTATAACTACACCGTAAAACTATTTACACAGTTTTTTTCTATAACCAACACCCCTACCCCCTAGCCAAGGGCGTGCTATAGACGACAAAACAACCTACCAAAGGGGGTTCTTGCATTCTTGCTATGACGTAAGTGTGTTAGTTACAGACAGTGAACACTCCTCTTACGGGTGTAGATGATTTTACTGTGCATCTGAAAAAAAACAAAAAAAATCGCATTAATTTTTACTGACTTAATGACAATGTCACAAGTATAGCGCTTCGTGTCAGGTTGGAGACAAAGCTAGCTGCTGAGAGGACTGAGCCAACACTGTGCTTGAACATATATCAGGCACTGGCGTTAGAAAGAAGTGAGCGCTTCACAGTACATTTTCGAGACGACTAGTTCGGGTTTCAACGTTGTCTGTTGGGATACTTAGTTTGCTAGTGGTAAGGATAAAAAATTGGGCCCATCTCCCCGCGAGGGGGACTCGAGTAAATGCGTCGCATAGGGGGTGGGTGTATTGCGTTAACGTTTAGTGTTTGGGGAGTTGGTGGTAGTGAATGCGTGGTATCAGCAGCTTCTTGACGTAGTTTGAATGAGTCAAGGATATAGGCGCGTTCGTAGCCTCCCATTCTGTGTCGGCTTTGCGGCGCAGTGGGTAGAGCACCATGTACATTGCGTTCCGCCCGTAGGGTCGAGGGATCGAAACCAGGCGCCGGATAGTATTTTTTTATATATAGTGTAGGGGGAGGGGTGCGGACAACGACGGTGCGGACTACGACAGACGTCAACTCGGGTGACATCGTGAGTTACTGAAATGCTCTGCATTTAAAACAACTTGTACGACGGCTCAAAATGGGACCCCACAGAGCGCTCCGCGCTGTCGTACTTTCTTTTGTCTCGTCGTATAGGAGCTGTTCGTATTCGTTGCCGTTTTTAGCTGAGAGCTGATGAAAGGAGCTTATCGTAAATTGTGATATAGAATCGTCGTGAAACACGAGAATTCGATATCTTCCACTCTTTTTCAAAACCTGGAGGGCGATTGCCGGTAAAAGGACGTAGGAAGTGATACCCCCAAGAATACGCCCACGCTCGCAACAGTGAAATAGAATACAAATCATAAGCCCCTCTCTAAAGAGAAATATCGCTAAAACGCGAATCTTTCTCCCATGAAAATTAAGTGAGAGTTCAAGTCCAAAATCCAAACTGATTGGACTGTATCGGGGGTGCTGGGTTGACGCATTTGTTTGTACACCAGCTTGTGTCTCGGTTTTTCTTCTATAAAGTGGCGCATCATCTACTTCTGCTAAACGCTGTTCAACAGCGACTACGTTTTCATTTATTTGTTTTGCTTGTCTCCACCGGTGAAGTTAGTACGAAGCCGCCATGGGTCTTTTTAAAGGAGGTGGTCGGCACCTTTCATTTCCTTACTGCGAGGTTTTCCCTGCAATATCTGTTTACCCTTTGCAGGAAGGCTTTGACTAACACTTAATTAGAGAGTCTGTTCCCACCGCCGGTTTATCGCCAGCTTTACATTGACCACCATAAGGACAGTGTTTTGAAGCGTGTCACACATATGTGTCTTCTGCCAAATGCAAAAACGTTTTTTTAAGCTGCGTACATCAACATTCCCAGTGTAACCATTGTTGCGCGAAAAAGGAATGTCGATTCCTTGGTCTAACAATTGCCGCTTATGTAATCAACCTGAAACCATTGATCATTGTTTTGTATTGTGCCGGGATGCGGTGTTTTTCCGGGATTTCTTGCAACGAACTGTTGAAAAGGACATGGACATTACCCCTTATACAATTCGGTTCTTGCCTTTTCGCGATGCCAATTGAGTGCCCTGTGATATATTTTTTGTGATAGAATTGTATAGCTTGGGGAAGAGCCGCATGATTGACAGGCTCGCGAAACCTCGTCGCCCAAAGAACTCCATTTTTCTGGAGCAGGCTGCGTTGGTGCGGAGCATTTATGCGGCGCAAAGTGACCCACCAGAATGGCTGCATCTTTTGGACGCGTGCGTCTGTTTGCCAGAGTTTTGGCGGATGGATTACTTTAGCTTGCAGGGAATGTTCATCTTCTTGGATGACTGATAGCTTTTGTAGGCTGTAATAAGTGCAGTTTTCCATGCAGTAAAGGAAAAGAAAAGAATGGTGCAATGAGATGGACGTCGGCTTTATAACGCGAGGGACGCAGGTTCGATTCCAACCGCAAGAAGCTTTTTCTTTTCTTGAGGCGCTTGATGTTCCTTCGCTTATCATCGTCGTCATTTTGTTAAAACCATCATTTGGAGTTGGCTTTCCTGCAGTGCGTTTTGGCGGGGCTTCGAACTCTATTAGCGAGGCATACAAAACTTTGCTTTTTTTAAAACTGGCCGCGTATCTGCTCACTTTCCTGCAAATGACACGGAAAGACCATAGTCTTCTGTCCCCCGTGCCGCGTAAATGCCTTTTCTCTATTTCCCGCCCACCTCTCCCACACTTCCGGTCAAAATTGCGAACTCACAAACAATTTACGGAGCCGAGAATAGGGCCCTTGATGGAACAGCGCTTGTCGCTATGCGCAGACGTTATCAAACACCGGCGAAACGAGTTTAGTTGGAGTGAACACCTTTTTGTCTTGGCCTCTTCAATCAAACACGTTGCGCCGGTTCGTCAGTGCGTGATCATACCGATAGATGGTCACTTGTCACCTTGAACTACATTTTTAAACCGTGTCACCAAGGGGAACCTTGGGTAACCATCGGTGCTGTTTGCAGTGAACAATGGCCACGTGGCGGTCTTAGTCCCCGGACATATCCTTATCTCTTTTCTTTGCTGGGTACTATCTCCACACTCTGAGTTTTGTGTACAAAGACAGAGGCGCATGCTCATTTTGTGCTCGACCGGTTGTGCGTACAGTCGGCGGTATCGCCACCATGGCGTGACAGCTCGTGATGCCGAACAATAGATGCAAGACGTAAAACCCGAAGACTTTATACTTTCTCGCTTTGAGCACTGATGCGGCGATTGTACTCGCGACATCCCGTGTCCAAATCACTGCAGCCTGGGGACTTTCTGTTACACTCAGCGATTTGCAAGTTCAAATGGTGATGTGCAAGATCATACCGCTGCACAATAAGCATTCAAATGCTCCCGTGAAGGCACATTTCACTTTCGTGTTTTACCAATTCCGGTGAAAGAAGTACAGCCACATTTTTTTCTCCATTTACTTTGCGCTCTGACGCACGTGAATTCGATACATTTCCGGGTCACGCAGGCGGCCGAGCGATGATTCATGGATGCTCTGCTCGAGAAATCTCTCCGATGCTCTCTGGGTGGAATAGAAAAGGAAAATGCCATGAACAGAGCATCTGTATTACGTTAATAAAAACGCTATACAATAATTTTTAGATTCTGCATAAGGATACTAGACATTTGTACAATAAAAGTAGACGCTGTACGCGGTAGTTTATGACACGTTTCAATACTGCCCACGCGGCTAAAGCTCTGCTTATATTCCTTGGGAATCCTCTTTGGATTGCAAAAATTTAAGGGACTGCGGAATAATTTTTTACATTTTTATGTGGACGATTATCATGAGATCCAAATTGGACTGCGATAATGTGATTCGGCACGCTCTTGCATGTGAGACGTTCATTGGCCTGATTGTGGGGTTTAACGCGCCGACGCCACAGAGGCGATGAGGTACGCCGTAGTGGTGGGCTCCGGATTAATTTTGACCACCTAGGAATCTTCAACGTGCGCCGCAATGTCGAACACACGGGCGTTTTTGCTTTTCGCTTCCATCAGAAAAGCGGTCGCCGCGGCCGGGAATCCAACCCGCGTCCTTGTGCTTAGCAGCAAAACGCCATAGCCGCTGAGCCACCGCGACGAGTGTTCATTGGTCTCAATGGTTCATTCGTCGATTTTACTGTAATTTCCCATACCTTCCGTATGTACTCCTTTCTCACTCTCTCGTCCGTACCCTTGCCCCAGTGGGAAGTACCATGCTCAAGAGATCAATTACTCCGGCAGACCTCTTCTCCTTTCAATAAAATTTTACACACTCTCTCTCTTACACGTGGAAACGTCTGTGAACCTTCTAATTCTGTGAGGCACAGGTATTATTCAGAATGAAATTCATTTTTTTTTCTTCCGTGATTGAACGACACAGGCGTCATCACTTTCACCAGGAACGGGAGTCTTCCAGAGTGATCTCGATCTTTGGTTTCCCGACGAACCCGAAGCGACCATACTCACAAAAGTGCAACAAGTAACCACGCCGACTGTAGTGTAAATAGTGCAGATTGAAGGCGCCCTTCTCAATGGAAGGCTTACCATCATGAAAGGATGTATGAGACTGTATACTGAGACCTTTCGCAGCAAAACTTCGGGACGCAGTCTTTGTCTAAACAGAAGATAACAGAAGATAACACTGACAGGAAGTTAATATGTCGTATGATGCGGACGCACAATATCGGAGCCATATCACCGCATATTACTCAAGAGCCTTTAGGCGCATCGCTTCCTATCTGGAGACGCAATCTTTACCGGCGTACAGCTGGCGAGAAGTGCGTTTTATGCAGTACAGCGCACACCTTGGCGAGAAGTAAGAAGAAACGGAACGCACGCATCAGCTTTTTGCGGATCGGTTTCGAACTTCTTCAGTTGGCGTCGGCTCTCGAGTTATTCGTTTTTCGTGTGGTGCACCTCTTGCCTACAGGCCTTGTTCAGCAAGATAAGTACACGGTGATTTGATGAATCATGAAAAGCAGAAGACTAAGCTTGTAGATATATTCAACGTGTCGTCTACTGGACTGTCTGTGGATCTTCAGAAGGCTGCCTGCAAGCACCCACTTCAATTTTGTGATGCCCTCTGGTTATACTCTGAATTGGTTACGATCAGTTCACAGCGGGATGGCGAATTGAGAACGGAAATCCCTGAAGCTAAGCGATTATTCGATGAGTGAAGTGCTGTGCTCGGAACATCTTACGGGAAGGCTTGCTGAAGAGGTAAAAAAGGTTTTTTTTTTTTCATTCCTTGAATTCGTAGTGGAATGAATGCAAACGTGGCACTCTGAAACCCGTCGGCTCCTCTGATACGCAGACTAGCATAAGATGCCAAGAGACTTAACCAATTAATGCCAGGCGACTTGTAACTTAATAAGTGGCAATCTGATTTTTAAGCGTACTATACCTACCACGTGTTTCACTCAACGTTGAATTTTAGCCTGCATTTTTTTACCAATCTAATAGAGATAAACAAGCAAACTAACAAACAAATGAAGGAGATGGCAAAGAAAAAATACTTCTCATGTGACTAAACAAACAAGAGGTCAAAAAAGCTTAACCAAGGTATCAAGTGAAATAAGTTACAACAAGCAGCGCAAAAAGAAACAAGTGTTCGTAACCACCGGGACTAGATAAACCAGCCGTTTCTTGTAATTATGTAGTGTTTCCTTTGTAAGGAAGGGCTATGTAGATCACACAATGTGAATGCGTGTCGTGTTTTTACTGGAAGTCGCCCTGGCTCTGATTAAAGAGACCCTGCAACCCTTTTTTCAGCGTATTTCGAAATGTTCGATATGTTAAATGCTTGCAGGACATTGCCAAGCAACACAACCAGAGCTTGGATTACGGGGGTCGCAAAAGTAGTACCTCGGTCAACAGTTACTGCTTCTGTGTCCATCAGATAACTCAGAAACTTGCTCAAAAGATTTTTCTCTCTTTCCCGGTCTCGGCCTTCTTCGACCCCTGTAATTACGTCATTACAGTGGTGTAGAGCCAATTGGCCGGATTTCCTTCAGTTGCAGCAATGAACGCATTCGATAGCCACTTTAAAAAGAAAGCTACAACAGCAAAGCAGAAACGGAAGGGGGATAGTTCTGCTCCAACGAGCAAATCACGCAGTGCCACTCCGTGCTGGTGGTAACTATAGCTTTAGCAGTGCGTCCAGGCGCGAATGAAAGAGTCAAAGCATTTATCGGAAGTGTTGCAGGGTCAATTAAAGAACGTTAGGTGTCGTCTCTGTGTGCATCGTTGCTTTTTGTGCTGAGCGGGATAACGTTCCACTTAATCCTACCTTTCCTCACGCTCCCTCCTTCTCAATCATCTCCTTCTCAGATGCGTATACCAGCGGTCTATCCGATGTACAGGTGCTGTCAAAAGTAATTGGAACACGGTCTCGTAAATTTACAGGAATTTATTACTCCCGAAACTGCCTAACTGCATTGGTGTACGTTTAAAGGAGCCCTCCCTAATAGAAAAAGCTTCCTGTATACCGGTAATGGCCCGTCATAAAGCCAGTAAGACAAATATTTTGTGACATTTCGAAATCCTTGTCCCAATTACTTAATGACCGACAACGGGTACATCGGGCAGCAACACAGCTTTTCAGGAGGCCGAAATTATTTCTTTGTCATGCCGTCCGGAGGAGGAGAAAGTGATTGTTGGGGGGTGGGGGGCCGATAACTGATGCACGTAAGTTTGTACGCATGCGTTTGTTGTGCCGTGCGTGGATTGGTCACGGTTTTGGGTTCGCGCCCATCAGTGTAATAAAATATTTATACAACGTAGTTCCGGCTTGTTGTTGTATAACGAGACGTAGTTCCGGCGTGCCAGACTCAGCTTTTGAGTGATTTTCTGCTTGCTAGCGTGAAACGGCTGTCGCAGGGTGCCCTTTCTGAGCATGGCACTGGTCAAGACATTTCGGTTCGTTGACGACTTCCTGGTGTTGTTTGTGTTCGACAGTAAGACGATCTACGAAGGAGCAGAAGAAATTTTTGCAACGTTCGTGTCACACTTTGATGCTTTCGCATTGACTACGGAGTTACCCTCTGATGGCCAGCTAAGGTTCCTGGACCTTGGGTATATTTTTAGTGATGAGCACGCCTGCTGGGAATATGCACCCAGGTCCCAAAAGGGCATTTTACCCATCAGTTCAGCGCACAGCAAGCTTTTCAAGACGGGGGTTGCCATGGAATTCCTTAGGAGTGCTGGCAACAGGCCCTGTTCCCATCGAGTGCAACGTGATTTCAATGCCCAGATCCAACGCCTGAAGTGTGCCGCCTACCTGAGCGACCTCATATGCGCTTCAGCGTCGAGGTTGCTGCGTGAACTTTCCTCAAGAGCTTCAGAAAAATGGCCTCACTAGTAGAGACAACAAACTGGTCATTCCCTACGTCCACGGTGCTATATCCATGCCCTCAACAAGATTTTAAGTAAGGCGGGTGTACGGCTCGTATTCTCTGCACCTAAAAAACTTAGCCAACTTAGCCGATTGTGCAAGCGTGTCAACGCTGAAACTCCGAACGCAAGCGCATGCGTAGAAAAGCGTATGGCATGCTATGTTGGCTGTGTTGAAAAAGTCGTCTAAGAAATCCCGTGTCCCGTAGCCAACGCAGGGCGCTTCCTGCGGCTGCGCCTCCAACCCTTCCGCTGCTTCCATGACTGCGCGATCCTCGTGCGGTACCCTGGACACAGAGAGCGGGAAATTCTTGAAGCGTTTCAAATCAAAAATAAAGGGAACGCGTGTGTTACTGGGCTTTCGGTTTTACTTCTGAGAAAGGAAATGGTGTACTTTAAGGAATATTGACGCTGTATCGGCACGTGACGAATCACGTTTTGACACGGAGCTATTATTGTCGATGTTATATTATTATATTTTTGTTTTATTTATTCATTTTTTTTCCATAATATATTCTGCATGAAAAAGAGCGCTCATTTGTTCCTCACCGATCACGTTTTGTGGTTTCTTATTTTGTCCAGTTTTTCGCGCTGCTTTTCTTCGCCATAAATATGATGTTGTTGATTGTAGGGTTTAACGCGCCGACGCAACGCAGGCGATGAGGCGCGCCGTAGTGGAGGACTCCGGATTAATTTTGACCACCTGGGGATTTTAACGTGCGCCGAAATATCGTGCACACGGGCGTTTTTGCTTTTCGCCTCCATCAGAAAAGCGGCCGCCGCGGTGCCATAAATATGACTTTAAAACTCAAGCTGAAGGACGTGGGTTCGTGAACAAGGTTGTAATTAAGATTGTGAACAAGGCTCGTGTACGGGAGCCGAAACGTCTTTTTTTTTTTTGTTTACATACACATTCATGGTCGGTGTCACTTTTTAATTGTTGCCTTTCTTCGTATCTATTGATAGAAGTGTCCTGCAGCGTGCATTAAGAGAGCATATCTATCAGTGTACGCGAACGTTTTAGTCATGTGAGAGGCACGAACCCAGATGTTTATATTGCAGAAACATCGTGGCCTTGGCAACTGGGCGCCATCACCTTTTAACACTCGATCAGTACAAGTACCTCAGCGGAACAAGCATCGGTTCGCGCTCAAGACAGAATACACTGAGCTTGGCTGATCGAGGTCCCTCCCAAACGTGCGACTAGCCGGCCCAGTGGCAACATGCTGGGGGCCGTTCTCTGGAAGTACCTGGTGACAGGCGTGATAGCGGGGTTCGGGGCCCTGCTGCTACAGTACTTATGGGACTTGCTAAAGAGGAACCTTCGCCGTGACCTACCGCCTGGACCCTACGGTCTGCCATTGGTCGGCTACCTGCCCTTCATGCCCAAGGAAGGGCACCGGGGCGTCGAGGAGCTCAAGAACAAGTACGGACCTGTATTCGGGTAAGTTCATCAGCTTCACTTCGGAACCCTTCACGTACATAACATGTATTTGTTGCGATTATTGTAGTTGTCCTGGCGCGTTTGTGGCACGTAAAGAATGCCGCTAGTGTTGTGCTTCGTCTCCGAACTGAAGGAACAAGCTCTTCACCTTGTTGTTCTTCATTTTCTGTGCGCTTAATCTTTTCGTATTCGCCGCTAACACCCCAGTTCATTTCGGTGTAAAAGGTGGCCAAATGTTTCTAAAACCCACTATGGTAAATTGCAAGTGTTGAGAGAGCTGGAATTGCAAATTTTAGCTTTGCAGCGCAATTTCGAACACAGTATAACATTCGATCTCTGAAACACAGCAGTGATGTAAAAAGCGGAACAGGACGATTGCTCCCGTTACACTCGCGCCCAGCAATGTGGTTGCAACCCTCTGTACGACAACTGTGCGATTGTGGCGAAACACGAGAAAGATAACATCAGATGCGGAGCACCAGTGCCTTAGCACTCCCTGTGTAGCATTGTAGCATCAGGAGCATTATAGCTCTGTAGCATCAGGCTCGGAAGAAAACACGTGATTTTGTGTGTAGGATGTTTATTCAATAAATATGTACTAGGACGTGCGCCAATTTTATATGAATATATAGGAAATCTTTCGTAATAAAACTGTTGAAGTTAGCGCCCTGTGTGTGTACGATCACTTCGTCATTGTCTGTCCAAACTTTTACAAAATACTAATCATGCTTAATATATTCAAATCCACTGAGTATTTCTTCAAACAAACTGCAGGGGTCCTCCGCCAACCTAAGTTAAACAGTAATGAAATATTGTTAAATGACAGCGGATGGCAGAGAATGAACGCATCAAGCGTTGAAAACTGCCATTATTCCAAATTAGGTTAGGTTCTGTGTTGGACTAGGTGTAGCATCATAGGGCTATTGAGGTGGAACGTATTAGAGACAGACTACGCAAAGAGACGCACACTTTGACGCGAAGACAGGTGCACTTTGACGTGAAGCGCCGTCTTCACGTCAAAGTTTACGTTTCTTTGTGTTGTCTGCCTCTATAAGAAGTTCTGGCGCTGTCCCCAAGCGATCCAAATTAAGTAGGTATAATAGATGGTGCATTTAAACATTTTAACTTAGTATGTAAAGTGTCCTACAAAATATTCCAAACTTATTAAGATCCTGTGCTGGGCGAGTTGGGTCATCGCTTAAAGTAGATAGCGAAACTACGGGGCCAAAAATAAAGACACAAAAACAAGATGGTTTTAAATTGCGCTGTGTTTGCAATAATCTACCGTACACATGTTTATTCGATGGTAGAATATCATATTTATACGTTTAAGTTGATGTTAGGGTTGCGCATGGGGATTCGGTGCCAAAGTTTGTGTTTCAACATGTACAGGTTTCGTTTCATTCCCCTTAAAGCGTTGTTTGTTTCACTCACCTTAAAGTGTACAGTACAAGAATGGACTAAATCAGCTAAGGACCGGAGTTGTTCGAGGTCACTGTGTGGGGCCTTAGTCTTGCAGCTTACCTGAGTAGGCTGCTGTTGTTGATCGTGATCAGGAATGGGTTATTTTATTCAGTGCATTTTGTAATCCATTATAGAAGATGTCTGGGATTGATTTTCTGCAATGTACAGTGGCACTTGGGCCTAGTACAGCTGCTCACCACAGATTTTATATCGGAAAACTTCCCAGTGGGTGCTGTGCTAAAATAAAAGAAACGAAAAGAAATAAAACGAAATATTTGGTCATCACGAAAACAATGTTGTTTTGGTGTAACATTCCCGAATGCGTTGTGTTGTCCTTTTTTGCAGCCGGCTAATCGGTAAATTTACCTTTACTTCCTTCAAGCCTCCCTAGCCCAGCCTTGTAGAGCATAGGCAGCAGTAGTCTTAAAGGGAATCTATTTTTCAACTCTTTATGCCCTGCGTGAATTTATGTACTTGTCATTCCAGTGCCTTGTATTGTCTTGGCATACTACTTTAAGTGGAACTCACCTGTTCACATTCCTATAGGACGTAAGAACCATCGTGGACCAATACAAAAAGCTTTACAAATAGATACCACCGCGAACCATGTATTGGGTTCCTTTACTAATTTGTTTTGTTTTCCTGCCCGGCCAAGCCCGGCTGTTTTATCTGTGTGCCAGGCGCAGCGCGTGTTCCATTCTTTTTTTTTATGCCGCATGGGTCTAATCTAATTTTTCTAATCAAATCTAATTTTATCTAATTTGATAGGGAAAGTGTATTGCCCCGTCGTTACTCGACTAGAATAATCTTGTGGTATCTCCAGTGTTCTCGATGTTATTCGACGGTTCGAGAAACAATCACGCTGAAAGATAAATACTCGCCGAGCAGACGACGCGACATTCGATTCACCGAGACACCAGTCCGCGCACGTAACGTTGTTGCCTGCTGCTTCGCCACCTGTGCATTATGTGAGAAGGGAGCCCAAGTTCGCTCCAGTAAACTTTGTTTCTTCAAGAAAGACGCGTCGTATTTGGCTATGTGACAAAGCTTTACAAATACATAACAATGCATGCGCAATGGCCTAGATTGCTTCTTTTAAAAATATGTTACCTCTGCAGTGAAATAATAAATAAAACTCCCGCTCACTATTCAGCTAGCGCCATCTAGTGAAAACTCAATGAACCAAAATGCGCTTCTGTTTCATTGTTTATCTTAGTAAAAAAGTGATATATTTTTAAAAGAAGCAAACTAGGCAGTTAAGAACATTTCTATGAATTTGCAAAACTTTTCTTATCGGTGCACGATGCTTTTTAAGCCCGTGGGTCATACATTAATACGTCCATTAGGAATCTGATCACGTCAGTACCCCATATAAGTGACTGATGAGCTGTCACCTTAGATCTCTAGTTCCAAAATACTCAACAAAGATGGGTCTTATCCCCATATATTTGCTGGAACTTGTAAGGAGTGAACGCACCAAACGACTCGAAACTAAATATGGTACTGAAGCACGAGATAGCAATTTCAGGTAAATTCACTTTTAAGTGAGTTTATACGCTTTCGCTTTCGGCTTGTCCAAGAAATGTTCGAACGAGCGGGTACGAATCAGTTGCAGACTGGTTAAGCTCAGGCTGGTCCTATGCGGAACGATTTTTTCAGAAAAAGAACTTAATGCAGATGCACCCAGGTGCACATGCACAATGTATGGATAGCTGAAAAATACAAACATTGTAACGAAGAGTCACAGCACAGGTCACGAAACAAACAGTAGCGAATATTGCAGTGCTATCCACCCGCGTGGGTAAGTTGTGCTAGAAGAAGCACCAGCAAGGACCCTCGACGCGAATGATTGGAGCTTGCTTAGACCTGTGCTTGTCCCTCCTGCGTTTACGCCCTATCCGCTAATAAACCCCCTCAACCGACCAACCGAAGGTCAACCACCTCCCTTACGTTATAAGTAAAAAACGAAGATCTCACGTGTCAAAGGAAACACTTCATAAAGGCTAAACATAGCAATTACCTTCTAGGCACTTTCTTTCCTCTCCGCGACCACCTCAGCTTTATTAGGGTGACAGAAGGCTTGCTAACGCATGTTCTCCTTTCTAGATTATGAAGGTAGGCTTCCTTTATTGACCTAAAACACTGCCTACTCTGGCGAAAAATAATCTTCGTCCCATTCAAGACCGCAATGAGTAGTGAGGCGAGCTGAAGCTGCCCGTTCACGGAGACGTCATGCCGGCTCTATGGTTCCCTAACAAGTGGCTCAGTAAGGATGGGGTAACTCTATAGAAAGTAATGGGAGCTCTGTTCACCTCTACATCTCTCTGCTAGTTAATGGAAAAATAAGCTGGATGTTAACAAAATATCTCAGAATTCACTCACTAATGTTTTTGCACAGTTTTTTTGGGGTTTTTTAATTATGCCTACCTGCGATTGTACTTGGGTGTATCTGTTTTCTCGCAATTTTTTTGCTTTAGAGAATACTTTTCTTTGCACTGTGACTGACTTACGGATAAACGCCTTCCTGCAGAGTGCACCTCGGCTCCCGTTACGTGGTATTTTTGTGCGACTTCGAGTCAACGAAAGAGGCATTGTCGCAGGACTGCTTGTTAGACCGTCCGGAAGAGTTCCCCTTTATGGTCCACGAGAAATCACAGGGTAAGCTTCCTACTGGTAGAGATGAGTTTGTGGGCACATGCAATTTGAACTGCTCATGCGCATAACATACACTAATATGTGATTGATATATTACACACATTAATAAATTACATACCCACATGACACAAAATAAGTTGCATAATCCACATGAAAGATCAACACACTAAACATTACGCACAGAGATTAAGACGAATTTTTCGTGGGTATACGAAACAGCCCTAAGAAAGTCCAGTATATCTCAACATCGTATCTAAGGTACGTGCACTTCCGATACTGCCTTTTCTCTTTTGTTTACTGAACGAGCAAGGAATTCCATTGCCTGTTTATTCGTGAACGTACGAATCTGAGACATTTTTTTCAGTTGATGAGACTCTACGTGATTGTATTTTTCTTCCACCTTGTCCATGGTTTTGGAGTCATCATATATACTATTACATTTGCTCTTTTATCTTCAGCACAAGGAGAACCGTTTCCTAGCTTTAATGCAGTCCCCGCAAGTCTGATGCTTGGGTGTTTTAGAGAGCTTTTTTCGTCTTTGATATAGTAAGCTCACAAAGCCTCTCATAAAATTCAAAGAGAAAGACGCGATCTGCCTATTTGTTCTGATACGTTTCCCAGGACTAATGGTGCTCAACGGACCGCTTTGGAAAGAACAGCGGAGGTTTTCGCTTAGGCTCTTCAAGAATCTGGGCATTGCCACACAAGCCATGGAGAACCACATACACGTGAGTATTAAGATGATGACCGACAAACGCCACCAGAAACTAATTAGATGTGGCTTTATGAGTAGCAATAAATCCGTAGCTGTAGAACCGTGTGGCCAATGGGTTAAGAAATTAAAAGGTTATAGGTCTGATGTGCCGGGTGGTTGAAGCGACAAGCAATTGCGGGGATAATAATATTTCACCACTTAACTTTAGAGTATGCAAGTTTCACAGCCCAGCACGTAACGCTGTTAAGTTCAGAAATTTCGGAAGCCGACATAACAGCTGAGCGCGTGCCTACACGAGGACACCTGTTTCGACAGTGCGCGTGCTGTCTTGGAAGAACAGAGTACACCACAGTCACAAAATGAGATGCCTCCACAAAATTCTTTTCCATTTTTGCGCTCTCCATTCCCGCAATAGTATATACCGTAATAAGAGCCCTGGAAGCATCGGTAGGCTATTATCAGTAACTTGTAGCTTTCGCTCTCGCGCTTTTGCGCGAAACAGTCTCGCTCCCTTCTAAGGTACTCGAAGAATTAGGAAACCTTTTCTAAGTCAAGGAGAGTGAAAAAAGTTACATTCGTGTTCAAACTCACTGCATAGCCACTAGGAAATTTTAAATACTAGCAGGGTGCTCTTCTACTCAAAAACTAAAGCCGTTCCACTCAACATGAAAGCTGCCGGAAGTGCCGAGCAGTGATTCGCCATAATGGGCTGTGGCGCCGTTATCCGGTCATGAGAACTGCTACCACCCCTCGCGCTCTTCGCTCCCCTGCCTCACTCTTCTCTTGGTGAACTTAACATAAGTTTGCCCAATGCAATTCGATTTTCCCGCCTTTGCAATACACGCGCGTTCCCTGTCTGGAACAGCACGACCAGAAGTTCTGTTCTTTTTGGGTTTACTTTCATCTCGTATGGGCTGGAGCCTTGCTGCGCCATTCTGAACATGTCGCTTTTTTTTTTACTCCGCAGCCACTTTTTTCGCTCACTGTCGTAAACAGCCAACCCAACGAGCATTCTTAACTAAATGAACTCGGGGCCTGCCGGTTAAGTAGATATGTTTTGCCTCAAAATACCTGCAGTTGTCTTTGCGCTAACTAACGGGGACATGTATGACCAGCGCCAGCGGTTGCAGGAGTTTCCAATGGTCCTGCTTATATAAACCTGTTTCTCGTGTATCCTCTTATGTTCTGCCCGGAGGCTGAATCAAGGAAACAAGCGGGTATCTTTTGAAATCCTCAGTTTGGGTGGTGTGACGCCACAGGGCCCTTTTTGAGAGTGTTAAGCCGCCTGACTTCCACGGCTACATAACGTGACAGTGAAAAAAATAAGCGGCGACGGTCTTCCAGGGCGGGGCTCGTTAACAAGGTCTCCCATCGCTCGGTAAGGGTGGATGATGATGGGGTGGGGTAGTGGGAAAGGTGAGAGGTGGGGGGATTGGCTTGTAGAAATCGCATACTCCAATGACGTGTTGGAGCGTGCCTAACTGAATCTTGCAAAATTGCATTCCTTGTCGTACCTTTCGGGTACATCTTGTTTTGAAGGTAAGGGTGCGGGAAGGATCCTGCTTGCATCTGCCTGTAAATCGCTTGCTGTTCTCTGCTAAGCGATTTGTGAGGATCGGGGTAACGTCGCCTCTCCGTCCTGTAGTGGTTCGTAATGTCCTTATAACTAATTATGGACTGTGGCTCACCTTCCTCTACCCGGTGTTCCATCTCTCGGGCGAACTGGTGGGCAAGTTCGTTGCCCTCCAGCCCAGAGTGAGCCGGCGTCCATATCAATTCAACTTTCCTTTCAGATACGTCGCATTTACTGTTAGAATACCTAGTGCCGCAAGAGACACCCACCCTTTTCTGTAGCTGTTATACGCCTTTTGGGAGTCGGTGACAATTCTTCCTACGTTGGGCTGCGCGAGCGCCAGCGCTATTGCGGCCTCTTCTGCCACCTCCGGAAAAGACGTCTTGATGGAGGCGCAGGTTACGAGCACATTCCGCGTCGTAACTGTCAGCGTGGCTTTCGAGGAAAACTTGGGTAACGCAGCGTCTGTGAAGAGAGTGACCCCCTCTTGCTCTTCTTCTATTTGACCCAGAGTCTCCGTCAAGGCCGCTATCGAGATATTCTGCGGCCGTCGTTACGACCCGCCTCATGTTTCGAGGCAGAGGCTTACTATTGATTTTATGCACCCATAACCTGGGTAACGGCCCATTTTCTTCCCGTCTGCCTCTTGCCAGCCCAACTTGGCTAGAACACGACGTCCCGCCGACGTTTGAGAGAGCCTAACTCTTTGATTAGACAAATGAGCTTCTATCAACTCTTCAACGACGTTGTGTTTCGCCATGCCGAGAAGCTTGTCGGTCGACGAATGCTTCGGCAGGCCAGCGCCATCTTGGTTGCCTTGCGTATAATGACGTTCAACTGGTCCCTGTCTTTTTTGAGTAGATTGAGGTACGGCGCAGCGTAAACGATGCGCGACGTCACGAAGGCCTGGACAAGCGTCAATGCATCGTCCTCCTTCAATCCTCGTCTTCTGTTGTGACTCTTTTGATCATATTCGAAATTTGTTCCGTAGAAACCTTGATTTTGGCGATCGACGCCC
Source organism: Haemaphysalis longicornis (assembly GCA_013339765.2). Classification (NCBI taxonomy): domain Eukaryota; kingdom Metazoa; phylum Arthropoda; class Arachnida; order Ixodida; family Ixodidae; genus Haemaphysalis; species Haemaphysalis longicornis. Next base: position 68,911,032 of record CM023456.1, on the reverse strand, counting down.
CCGCCTTGCCGTTGTTCTGGAAGATGACACCCAGGATACGTGCTTGCGTGCTTGGCGTTATGTTCGTCCCGTCGATGGTGATGCGGACGTTCTCTTGTTCCCGTTTCTTTCTTTTGGCTTGATGACGAGCAACTCCGACTTCTGTGGCGAGCAACTGAGGCCGCACGATTTAGCGAACTCGTGCACGGTCTCTGCCGCTCTCTGTAGGGTCTCCTCCATCCAACTCTCCGACCCTGCCCTCGACGTCCACACAGTGATATCATCGGCGTATAGAGCGTGATCTATTCCCTCTATGCCTTGAAGCAGGGCCGGGAAGCGGGAGGAGTGCCAGGTTGAAGAGAAGCGGCGAAAACCGACCTGGGGGTGCCTCTGTTTCCAGGGACTCGGTTTGGACGTTCTTCTCCGATTTGATTGTTGCTGTTCTATCACTTAAAAAGCGGCCTCCGTTGAATGTTCGTTTGCATCAGTTTGACGCAGGTTACGGAGAATGCTTTCGTGTGTGACGTTGTCGAAGGCACCCTTGAGATCGAGTGCCAGATAGCTCTTGGCGTATGGTCTTCGCTTTCTTGATTACCAGTCATGAAGTTGCACCAAGATGTCTTGCGTGCTTAGGTGCCCCCGGAACCCGTACATGGTCGGTGGCATCTGATCGGTGACGTCCAAATATCTCTGTAGTCTCTTGTAAACCATACGCTCGACCACCTTCCCCGCACATGACGTGAGGGAGATGGGCGCAGGTTGTCTACGTGGGGTGTTTTCCTGGCTTGGGAAGAACGCACCTCCGCTTCTTTCCATTCTTTGGTAACGAACCCTTCTCCAGGCCGCGTTGGCGAGTTGAGTAGTTCGCTCGGCTTTGTCACTCATTTTTAGCATCTGTATGTGACGGCGTCAATGCCCGGTGCGCTGCCTTGATACTTTCGTCGATGGCCGCAACCGCTCTAGTTCGGTGAAGACTTCGTCTAGCTCGACGTGCTATCACCCTCGTAGAGCTGCGACGACGATGACCCTAAATGCTCACACTTAAAAGAGTCTCTTCGGCGTTCCGCGCGTGCCCTTCTTCCTGCGCGTGGGACTGACCTTCCTGGTGGCTTCACCCGCCGTGAGGAGGTCACGCTCCGGAAGTTCGCCTGGGCGTTGTACTGACGCCTGCTGCTCGTGCAACATGGACATCTATTCCTGTGGGGACATATTCAACCTGCCCCTACGGCCCTGCTTCCGCTGCGGAAGCGACTTTGAACCATTTTCTGGGGGACACGTCCAGGACCCCGGTCAGCCCGAACCCGGCACATGTTAACCACAGGACATCGCCCAGGCCGTCCTCCCGATATTCATTGTTGGACGCGTGGTACAAGCAGATTTGGACTTTCTCGCTGAGAATAGCCTATACAGTATTTTGTAGTGCATGAAGCCGCTTGATACCGTCGATTATCTTTTTTATCCTTCCATTCCTTTGATGCCCTGTGGCAAAATGGCCCAATAAGAGAACTGCAGAGGTGACTTCGAGATTTGTAAACCGCAGCACGCTTTTAGCACACGGGAATAATCCGGAGTGCTGAAAAGAGACACTCCGCGGTTCAAGGCCCGCTAAGTACACTTCACTGTTTTCGAGATCACGATTCCTTTTTCGTATTTCTTGCCTCACAAATGCAGCGCTCATCAAGTTATGACAGAATAAAAAACACGCATGGTTTGCTCAAGTTTCTTTAATTGGTGCATGGGCATTCTTCGTTCACTGTAGAGTCTTCATCTAGTGTATACGGTTGCTGATCATGAGTGCACAGGCTAACAAATCACAGTGGGACATGCAAGATTGGAAAAACTGTGGTTGATTCCTCTGCGATAGGAATCCGTAAAACGAGAAAATGAAATATGCAGAGAAATCTGCAGCTGAACATTATTTGCCGGACGGCGGCTGTCTTGTGGGTGTGCTTAGCCGAGCGACGTCCTGCTGGCGGGTCGCTTCGGCAAAGGTGTACTAACGTCATTTCTGCCACGGATATCACGTCGGTGAAATTTTGGTGTATCCCGGGATAAAACACTTTCGTGTTAAAATATAAAACCCGAAAACGAACAACCGTAAGCATAACGTACTCTTTAGTACTAAAGGTTGCTTCCCCGCAAGGAGACCCAAGTGCAGGAGTGCACCCTTTGCAGACCGCTTGCTTCGTTGTACTGGCGTCATTTCCGTGACGGATATGACGTCAGTGAAATCTTGGTGTGTCCAGGAATAAAACGCTTTCGTGTTAAAATAACGAAAACAAACTGTCATTTGCGCAAGTGCAGGAGGAGCTGTCGTATCTCCTCCGCGAGGTCGAGGCCCGCAAGGGCGGCCGCCTGGTCCCCACGGATGTGCTGACACCCAGCACGTCCAACGTAATCTCGGCGCTGGTGTTCGGTCGCCGCTTCGAGTACGACGACCCCGAGCGCATCTACCTGGACAAGCTGATCGAGCTCATCCCGGCGCTGTCGGCCCAGGTGTCGGCCATCAACTTCTTCCCCTGGCTGCGGAAGCTGCTCGTCTTCTTCCGCTTCGGAACCTGCGAGCAGCTGAGGGACGCCCTGGAGCGAAGGGAGGACTTCGCCGAGTGAGTGGGCCGCCACTGCGCTCCTTAGCACTGTTCTAGCTAATTTAAGGGCCAGACGGGATGTATTTGTAAAGCGAAAGCATTCTTAGGGGACTGATGGCGTCCTGTAAAAAGTCTGATGTTTTTCCCCATAGACCGGTTGGTAGTTGTAGTAGTATAGCAGTGCTACTTTGGTCGACCGAAAAGCTCTGCTAAGATCTCCGGACACACTGCACGCGCGTGAAACCAGGCTTCTATTGCGCCAAAACGGTTACTTGAAAATCGCGAAGAAGGAACGGTTCTAGACAAGAGAACACGCGTATCGTCCATACAGAAGAAGTACAATAGTATACCTTTTTTTTTCATAAGCCACGTATCGGTATACCTTTCATATCGTTCGTTGATGCGTTTACTCGGTGCGCAAAAAATGGTCGCATGGGTTCGTTCGTCGTTTGCGATTTGGGTCTCCGAGGGATTGACGGTCGGTTGGACGCACTTTGCCGAAGGTTGGGCGCACTTTTGCCGAAGGTTCTGGCGCCCTTTTCCCGCACTTTTGATGTCAGGAAACTCTCGCGCCTCTCTCAACTTTCTTTACGAAGGGATGGTAATTTTTTTTAGAACTTTGCTAATCAGAAGAGCGGTTCTCTGGCCCTGAGGCGTTAGCACATCTTCGCCAAGCTTTAACCTACATAGTGACCGGCAACAATCATGTACAGCGACGGCCGCTTTCCTGATGGAGGCGAAAAGCGAAAACACCCGTGTGTTTGAGATTTCGGCGCATGTTAAAGATCCACAGGTGGTTAAAATCAAGCCGGAGTCCTCAACTAAATTGTTGAAATATATAATTACTATTCCGTGAGCGACCCTCAGTAGAATTTCGTTTGTTCTTTGTTTTTTTTTTTTTTGCCCTGCATCTAGCTCGAAGATTAATTCCCACCAGAGCACGTACCAAGACGGTCTTGTACGGGACTACATCGACGGCTTCCTCAGCGAAATGAAACAACAGGGAGAAGGCAACAGGACCTTCACGCGTACGTACACACGTTTCAGCAAAACGAAGGCCATACGTAGTCATTATGTAAATTGCAACAGTAGCTAGCAGGACATAAAGAACAGAAGCACAAGCCAAATGCACTTTTGCTGTCCAATATTTACTCTAAAATTGCACCAGTGCTCTCTCTATACATTTACGGCAGCTTCTCAAAACTGTTTTCAGACTAATTTATTCAACAAAAAGTTGACATAAGCTAGCAAAATTGTCGCACTCTTCGGAAGCTTCAGGTGTCTGCATAGCTGTGCTCGCGGGAAATCGTCAGAGCCGGGCCCTTCCACAAATTTAGAGAGTTATAACACTCTCTGATGAAAAACCCTTTATCCAACGTTTACCTACCCTTGTGTCCCCTTTATAGAACCTGTAATTTATTTTGCGACCCAGCTCATATTGGGAAATAACCTTCAGCCCAATTGTGAAGAGATTTCACTAACCAATACCTGTTTGGAACTAAAGTTTCGTACACAGCATATTGCGACAAAAACTCCGCGAATAATCGTAACCGAACTTTGAATTAAGCTCCCAAATGCTATCTATATGGGCGAGAATCTAGGAGATGATCAAATCTGTGGTAGACGTCAGGCAAGCAAATTTGACCGCGTCATTGAGCACATGAGCCGAACGAAGATGATTCGGAAGGTGTTTAGCGAGCCAGCGTATTATTCCTCCTACAAAGACTGTGAACTTCCTCATTACAGAACGTAGCCACATTGTACGACATATTTGAAGATGGAAATTTTGTTCATTTTAAGTACTCTAACTGCATGAAAGTTCAAACGCCTTAATGGCTGTACACTTGTTCACGATGAGACACCTTTTAACATTAAAATCTCCGTTTCTTGGTTCCAACTTTCCCATTTTCCGCACCGCTATTTAACTTTAAGCCTAAGGCTAGAGCCTAAGTATTTGTTCATTGACTATAACTTCACTAGTTCTTTGAAACTTGTTAGAGTTTCGTTTTAGTCGCTTTCGTAGTTACAAAAAGCTCCGTTTTTGTGCCGCAATCTATTTCCTGTAGCGCGGCAAAGCTGTCCTCAAGCTAAAACGTTTATTAAAATGCCGCCGGCAGTCATCCTGGGTAAAGTACACATTTCTTCCCCTTGTTAGCATTCCCTAAATTGTTCGCTATGTTTCTGCCACTCATGCCTCCGCCCAGTCAGGTTGCATACAATTATTACGGAAAATGGCCCCGTATCTCCACCTTTCGTTGCCACTGTCGACTAAAGACGATAGTCGACTGGCGCCCCTGCCAAGTAAATGTCTCCCTTCTCTTTCCCGCTCACCTCTCAAGCTGTTCCTCTCCCGTCTCGTTCCTCCCAACCTAACACGCTAGAGGTTTGTTCAAGTCAATTTAAATTTACCGCGTTCCACTGCTCCAGGCCGCGTGCCTCGATGCCAGCGCTGCCGTACGGCAGAGACGCGCGTGAAGCAAGGCACCTTACTCCAACGTTTTTAACCCTTTCAGTCACGAACTATTATATTCACTGCAGAAAAATTCCATACTTCGAGGTTTACTAGTGTCAAGTGTCTAGAGGTAAGAAAAAAAGGTTCAGTCTCTCTAGAATACTTATTACGCAAATGGCGTCGTGTCCTCATACGGAGACACCATTACTCAATCCTGCTTTTCCCTATAAGAATAATAAATATCCTGAGGCAGTTTACAAACCAGAAGGAGAAATAATAATTTCTGCACATTAAAGAGGTGTTTTTAGCCTTTATAAATGATTTCGGCCACAGTAAACGAGAACTTAAGAGTCAAGACGGCAACACACCGGAGCTCCCACAAAACTTGATGGCGTGCATTTTGAAACGATGTTTATGAGTGCGGTTCCACCATTCCACATCACATGCTGCTACCTTTCTTTCTTTTTTTTAATTTCGAGTTTTTGCCGCGCGGCATATGAGAGGCGGTTTGAAGATTGGAGGAGTGAAGAAAGTAGGAAGGAAAGAGAAAGAGAAGAAAATAGGGAGAGAGGGGCTGCCAAGAGCACACAAGGTCACGAAACCGACAGGTTTCAAGTTTACAGGTATGCATGCAGTCCAGTTGCGTGCAGAAAGTCCATCAGTGACCTGCAGTATTTATCGTCCTGCACCCAGCGGTTGTAGTCATCCGGTTTATCCCACCGGAGACCAACCTTTCCGAGCGCATCGTCTCGGGCTGTCCTTGTTCCCGCGCACGTCCACAAAAGATGCTTGGCGTCAGCTTCAACCGCCGGAGACGGACACTTGGGACACGCTCCTGGGTCGTTTTGTGAGTGCCCCCAAGTCCAAGTGACTGACCATTCACTTCCTTAGGTTTCGAACATCAGCCGCACCGCCCTGCAGCATGAACTCTTTTCGTTTTCACGAGGAAAACGACGAAGAAAGTTCAAAGTTCAAGCGCGTTCAAAGCAGAACGTGGAACCTATCTAGTGGAACATTTTGTTACTGTTGCCGTTTGATTTCTTAAACTCAAACCGCTTCATTTGCTATCGCAAAAACCAAGCATCCATAAATTTTTCATAAAGGAACACTGAAAATATCACTTATGTATTGATTTCCTGCCCTAAATTTGCGAATGTCTTGTTCGTGTTCAACAGTGTTGACAAGTATGAACATTGCCACCGGACTTGGATGTTTAAATTTGGCTGTGGGTGTATGAAACTATTACGCAGCTTCTGTGTCAGACAGATAGACAAGGCAGACCAAAATGTCTGCGTTTAAGTAGCCGAAGAAGGACTGTCGTCTTTAAGAAAGGCTGACATCATGACAACAAACTTCCCGCGGCACTGCGTCTGAACTGCAGGAAACCTTCTCAAAGGCAACGTGGCGTCCTTCTTCGGCGCCGGCAGCGAAACGTCGCGGTCGGCCATCGAGTGGCTGCTCCTGCACAGCGCCACCCATCCCGAGATGCAGCGCCGCATTCACTCCGAGATCGACGACGTGCTGGGCAGTGGCCGGGGCAGCGCCGTGTCGTGGGGAGACCGGAACCGGATGCCGTTCACGCAGGCCTTCATGTGGGAGGTGATGCGCTGCAAGCCCGTCAACCCCCTGAGCGTCATGCGACAGTGAGGCTCCGATTCGCTCGCTTTATTAACTTGTGGGCACCGGGTTATTAAGTGCAGAGCACTGTAGGGGCTCGCGTTGTCGTCGTAGCTCGCTCGCTGGACCCAAGTAGAGCCACACGGCGTTGCGTCGTAGCGGCTGTCGTTGCGGCGTAACCCAGATGCTTCGATAAGCAAGCACTTTATATAGTCATAAGCTTTCGAAACTCGTGAACCGCCGACGCTTGTCACACATCTACCTGTTGTTTAGCGCAAAGAAAACTGCAGGTACATTTGAGGCAAAATATACGTCATTGACCGCCAGCGCCCGCGTTCATTTAGTTAGGAACGCTCGTTGGGTTGGTTTTTACGATAGTAAGCGAAAACAATTGGCCGCGTATCTGCTCCTTTCGTTGCAAATGTCGTCAAAAGAAGATAGTCTTTATCGGCTTTTGTGAAGTAAATGCACCCCTTAGCTTTCCCGCTCACCTCTCATGTTGTTCCACTTGCGGGTAGCTCCTCCCAAGGTAAAGACGCCAAAGTTTTGCTTAAATCATTTTAAATTTCCCGCGTTCCACTGCTCCAAACCGGGTTGTCGATGCGAACGCTGCCGTACGGCGAAGACGTGCGTTAATCGAGGCGCCCTACTTCAACGTTTATAGAACCGCGTTTCCCTACTCCACGTGCGTTGCAAGCAGAACGTGGAACCTATCTAGTGGAACCCTTGCGTAGCTGTTGCCGGTTGATTTCTTAAAATGGCGCCAGAAGCTAAAGTGGCGCGGGCGACAGCCGGCGACGGCGGAGTGAATTCTTTTTCTGCAGTTGATGAAATATTTAATTTCGCAAAAGTGAAGCATGTTTGATTTTTTTATAAAGGAACACTGCAAATATCACTTCTGTATTGATTTGTTGTCTCATATTTGCGTAATGTCTTGTTCTTCTTCAACAATGTTGACAAGTATGAACCTTACACCGAACATAGACGGGTGGATTTAGCTGTGACTATATAAGACTATTGCGCAGGCATTGTTTTGCTTTGACCGGGTGGCTGAATCGAGTCACAGACAGACAGACAGACATACAGACATACAGACAGACCAAAATTTATGGGTTTAAGTAGCCCAAGAAAGACTATCGTCTTTAAAAAGCGGCAGTGCAACGCCGGCACGTGCGGGAGGAAAAGCAAGCACACAAAGAACAGAACTCCCGCTGGCGCTGTTCTAGGCAGGGGGCGTGCGAGCACTGCGAAGGCGGGAAATGTGAATCGCATTGGGTGGTAGCAGTGAACGGGCAACGGCGCTACAGTCCATTATGGTCAATCACTTCTCTGCACTTCCGACAGCTTTCAAATTGAGTGGAACGGCGTTAATGCTTTCGTTATTTATTCGAAATACCCCGAAAGCCCTCACGCAGAAGGAGGTGGTCCACACATAGGGAGTGGTCCACACAACAATAAAGGATATTCACTGTGATGCAGAAAGCAGGGAAACAAAACAGCGCACGCGCGGTTGTCGCATCTTTGGGTTCTGGTATATCCGGTCACATAAAACAAATTAAATGTCTGTGTTATGGAAAATAGCTGTCCTCGTAAATTTTTCTCGACTCTTTTCAAGCAGACCGGGTGTTTGTTGTTGTTTTTTTAAATATTGACCTTCAAGTTTCCCATTGCTGATCATCAGCAGTAACCTCATTGATGAGATATGAAAATAAGCCCAGTCAGTACCTTACGCCCTCAGCTGGCAATCAAGCGTTGATTTTGAGCGAAACTGCAGGCTCCATTACGGCCCAATCAATGCATATTCATTGTTCCTTTTCTGATCGGCCTTCAATCGTTTAAACTCGCCTTTCTAACGTCATGCGGGCAGTGGGTGGAAAGGGTCGGGTCAGTGGCCACTTTCACTCTCTTTTCCTTGTTTTATAGGTTAACTTATTTCTATAAAATTCGCGCGCTTTTTTTTTAGGTTAACTTATTTCTATAAAATTTGCGCGGTTCCTTCTCTGTGGCAATATTTTGGTCTTTCAACGGAGCGAACTTCTATTTCGTTTTGATGGTGCCTTTACAGCGCGAATCGAGAGTTCCTGTCTTCTCGCAGTGTCCGTTAAAATAGGGCGAGAGCCTTCACACTCTCCTCAACAATTTTTCCCGAGCAAGCTGTGCACAGTATACTATGCACAGTACAATGTACAGTGCAGTCCTTCACGCAGAAAGCTGCAACGATAGAGCGCCCTCTGAGATTGTGGGCCGCGAGATTGATAGGAAGCCCCCAACATGCGATACGTTTGGACAAAGGAAACGTAAGCATTAATCTTCATCCACCAGAGAGCCACCCGAAAGATGAACCACTTTACTTACCCGCGTAGTTTCCTCCTTTCTTGAGTTTCGTCCTGCGTTGTGTTCCCTAGCACCACGAATTCCTTAGCTGCTTCTGCCCTCAACTTGATTATGACGTCACTTTGCTTTCTATTCATATGTTGAACGAATAATTTTTCGCGGCTTAGCTGTTACTAGGTCGAGCCTAGTGTCACTAGATAAGGTTACAGAGTATCGCCACTTTTTTCTCCTATTGTTCCGTGCCGCCGCCGTGATCATTGATCAGTTAGCATCACGTGACATTTGTTCACACTGCGACGGTTCATGGGCACCGCCATTTTGTTGCTTATGCGTATTCTGTCGGTCAACTGTGGTAGTCTCAGCTTGTCCTCCCTGCTCTGCGGCTGCGCGCGAGTGGCGTCGTTCCGAACGCGAATCAAAGATAACGCGATTCGCAGCTTTTCAGCTCCAGAAGTGTGTCCCAAGATGCCGTGTTGCTGCGTCTTTGGCAGTGCTTTTTTACAAATGACATCGTCAAAGTAGGGGGTGAGGCCGCAGAAGCGGGAACCTGGCAACACTTATAAACACCAAAATGGCCGCCGTTGCTCACTTGCGTGCCTCAGTGACGGTACTCTGTATCTTATCTAGTGACACTAGTCGAGCCTTTTCTCTGTCTGCTGCAGGTCGCGGGTCACGCAGGGGTAGGGGAAAGTTCCCAGACCCACCGATAGAGGGCGCAGTAGTCTCGCAGGGTTGTGTTCCTGTCCCTCCCGTTCGAGAAGGAAGAGGGAAGGGAGCCCCCCAGTGGCTGACATTTAGCTGCAGATTATCTTTGCGCGAACCGTAAATCTGGCGGCGACGGCGCTGCAGTTCTCGGGCGAGCGGCCGTTTACAGGTCGAGCCAAAACAAGAGATCCAAAGCTCCCCTGTTTCGGCAAACTTCACACTGGGTAGAACTGGGCTTAGTTTTCTCACTTTATCTTTAGAAATGTAAGCTGGATCAGCGTGGAAATAAATTCTTGTGTTTCTTGTAGTTCATTTTCTGAACTTACTGAAGCTCGCGTCCAAACCCACTTCCATCCCCTGTACGGTTAGCATTCCAGTGCCAGCGTTGCAATACTTACCAGCCTTTCCTCGCCTCTTAAATGCAGCGCCAGCAAGGACGTTCGCGTGGTAAATACGTCATCCCGAGCGGCAGCATCGTCATTGCCTCCATCTGGTCCATCTTCTACGATGTCTCCTTCTGGAAGGACCCCGAGGTGTTCCGGCCCGAGCGCTTCCTCACGGATGACGGAACGAGGGCGCAGAAACCCGAGCGATTCATCCCCTTCTCCTACGGTAATGCAATATTGACGTGACCTGCACGGGGTACATTCAAGGACTCTCGTGAATAACCTACCGCAATGTATCGCTGTCGCTGAATTTATCACCATGCTACCAGCACCCATCATCCAGCAGAAAAAAATATGGCACATTTGAAGTCACTTGTGCTGAGTACGTGAAATGTTATCTCTTAGCTCATGAAGTGTGACTATTCGGACAACTACCTAACCGTGGTTAGTTTTGTCGCAGCAGGCATCAGTGGCAATTGTAATGCAAATGTTAGGAAAATACCTAAGCACTCATCATGGTGCAGTGGTCGGGAAAGCATTAGTGTTCGTGTCCTTTCGTGTCCTCTTATTATGACCCTTTTTTCCCCTTTGCGTCTTTTTTTTTATTTCTCTCGGTTGCTCTGGCAGCCCATACCAACTTCGTAACGCCAAGAAAAAGAACGTTGAGAGGGAACGCGGTTTCCAAGTTATTCATGTGCTACTTTTGCAAATACCATGCTCAAATTGATCATGTAGGCCTCATGGCACGTCTGTAACACAAGTTTCTTTGTTAAAGGCTACAATGCGTTCTTTAGGTCACGTTCAGTCAGCAAAAGTCACCTAGATGTGGTGGTGTTGGTCATGCATGAATGTCTCACATTCTGAAGGCCCCTTCTTCAAATATCAGCCCGACCCAAACGCACCCAGTTTCTTTAAACTCCATTACTGGGTTATCTTTACAGGTGATTCCTCGAAAAATCGAAAAATCCGGCATTGATCCAAGCATTCTTTGGCCGCTTTTTTATTTATTCAGCCATTAGCCATTCTGTGTGCCATATATTTTCCTGGCACAAGAAATTTTCTGTGTCGCCAGTTCAGTCATGCTTGGGCGTCAATGACATAAAGCCGCTGCTGCTAAGCAATTCCGGCAGCATCACAAAGCCATAGCGAACAGGCGTTTCGTTGTTTCTGTGCTTAGATAAACCTGTAGACATTCTAAGTTTAACTAAGCTAATTTACTGAGGTCTATGCTAAGTCGGAAACTACAAACAATCGTATTTTGTGTATTCCCTCCTTTGAACGCTGCCTTGGACGATCATGTTTTGTGCGCTGCATTCTTTTGTCTTAGCTTGTCAACCATGCTTACACCGTGAATCGTGGGAAGCCTTTTTTGTCCTGTTATTGTTGTTGTTTGTGGTCGTTGCCGGCGTTGTGGAGGTGCTTGTTGCTGTTGTTTCCGCGTGGTACTGCTATTGTTGTTTAGTTGTCGTAGTCGTTGTTGCCGCTGTTCCCAGTCCAAAATCACAACAGGAATACAGCGAAAACCTAACAAGAATTCCTGTCGTACGACAAGCAACTTTGTTGCGACAACAGAAGTCCTGTTGTTACGATAAAGCCATCTGTTGTTTATGACACACATTTTTGTCGTAACTACAGAGTCAATTTTCTCAACGACAAACACTCCTGTAGTCACAACAGAACTGCCATTTACGCTACTCTTCACAATGGGCAATAACATTCAAACCATGTGCAACTACTGATGAAACATCAGCATCACGACAAGACAGGAATTCGGCACGACGGAACATCAAAATCAGGACAGGAATACGACACACGACAGAACATCAGAATCACGACACGACAAGAATACGCGCCGACAGTACGACACGCGAAAATGCTACAAAACTACAGAATTTTAGATGCGACGCATCTCTTTAACTCGCCTTGTCCCGGCGTCCATCCGTAGTCCGCATCCCTCCCCCATTCTCCTCGCCACGTCAGCTGCGCGGTAACGCCGCTCTCACCGCAGCGCCATCTGTGTGTTAGCGCCCGCTCTCACCGCAACGCCAACTGTGCTGCAGCGCGCGTTAGCGCTCGGTTAACACATGCGCATTCGCTGCTCTCTCTCATTCCCCTCACCGTTAACGCGCGGTACATATAAACGCGATAACTGCGCCGCTCCGCTCAGTCGTTCCATCGCCGGCGCTCCGATGACATCCGATGACCACCGATGATTTGAATGGAGACTAACAATTCTGATATCGCACTGGCTGGCGCGATCATACCCAGCACCAGCCACCCCGTTACCCCCGATGCGTCGCATCACCCCATGGTTCCCCCCGCGGGAAGATGCTTGTAATTTTTTCCTTGTCGTCTTTTTAGACCGGCTTGTTGTTTTTGTGATGGAGGTCGTCGTTATCATTGTTGTTGCTGTTGTTTCCATAATCATGTCATGCGCTATAAGAAGCTTCTTATCGTGCTTGCCATCTTGGTGTCCCCAACAGCGACATTTGTTATGGCGTCGATTGCAGGTAAGCGCTCGTGCCCTGGAGAAGTGATCGCCAACATGGAGGTGTTCATCTACTTCACCACCATCCTGCAGCATTTCGTCGTGGAGCCTCCCCCGGATGGACCGGGTCTTAATTTCGACGAAGTGCTCGGGCTCTCGCTTCGCCCTAAGCCACAGGAGATGATATTCCGGCCGCGGGAAGTACGAGCATAAGTGACCAGTAGCCACAAAACATCCTGCAACCTTCCGACATCCCGGTTACGCTTGAACATACGCTTAGTAACCACGCGCTGGAGGAACCGTGCTTCCCGTCAAACATAACTTAACCAACATATAATAACTAGGATCCCTTCTGCTTCTCAAAAGCCCACGGCATCCGCTCACCGGGTCTACACGGAGGGGTGCATGCCTGCCTTGGATTTGGACAAAGCACTAAGGAAGGAAGTGGATTTGCACTACCTAGAGCTTCAGTGAAATATTGTATTCAGTTACTACTTTCCTTTGATATCTGTACTGGAAAAGTATGTGCCTGTATAACTGTATATATTTTTTCTTGTTTATCTGGTATAAGTCTATAGTACACACCATTTTTTCCAACGTCGCGGTGAATAGAAGTGACGGCGTCACTTCATCAGCTTTTTTCTTGCCTTATTCACATTACCTTCTACGCGTGACTGTTCTTTTATTTTTTTATTTTACCCAGAAGAGTACCAGTTCTGGGTATGTTTGTAAGCAATGTTCCGCTAGATATTGTATAAACTTGTTCCTTCTCATTTCTGTTTCGTTTAACCATATTTGTCCTAATAGCATATTTTTTTTACTGAATGTTACAGAAAACACTGTCTTATTGAAATTGCACTGTAATAATTATACGCAAACCCTCTGGGATGTCACCTCGCCATCTACTGGCCATACACCCGTACGGTACGAGAGTTCGTGAAGCTGTCCATAGCAGCCTTTTCTCTCGCTCCGTCATGTCTTGTAAAGAACATAAAATAAATAAACTTCTATTTTATTTTAAGTGTACTAGATCGTGTATCAGCATCGCTGTAAATGCTGTTAAATAAAAGAATAAAAAACCACAGACGGTTCGGCTTCGCTAACAACAGAATATCGTGCGGAAGGAGCATACTTTCGGTTTCATGAAGGGAATTCCATATTCCAGAGCGGCCCCGCATGCGGCACCTGGTGTATTTAAGGTGACGGTATTTGCGACGCCACGGACCCCAAGCCCCCAAACATAAGCTGGGATCAACCGTGGTTAGGTGTTTACAGGTGAAAGTTGAGAAACTACGAACGGTGGCTGTCGGAGCCAAAGTCAAGATCCGGCCAATGGGCTTCCTGTATGGTTACCAGGCAGGAGCTCCGGGACCCCTCTACTTATCAGGGTACGGCTAGAGAAAAAAGTACCCAGGTTTCCTGCATTTTGTATAAGCCGCATGGTAAATTCAGAAACCACAAGAAAATGTGATCGGTCCCTGAAAAGAGGCCGCACTGAAGTGTCCTTTACACCACTTTTTTCAACCATCTTTACTATGACAACTACTCTCGTTTTCTTGTGATCGAGTCAGTCTATTCCGCGAGACCTCTAACTTCACAGTCTCTATTCCTGTTTTCAAAGTTTCTTGGAGTATCATAGGTAACTCATGTAGAAAAAGCGTAGAACAGAAGAAATTCTTGTCGAAGAGAACAGTCATGACCAAGCCATGAACCTCACGAAACAAACCCGCTTGGTCAGTCTTGATATTAAGGTCCCACACCACCGGAGCTGGAACGGCACCCGGGTGTGATCTCCGAGACAGACCTGATGACCGAAACGGACGCCGATCTACTTGAGGGCTTATAGGAACAGGGTGCTATGGCTGCGAGGCGCATCACGATCTGCCGAGATGATAAGGAGATCCCGACAAAGCATCTCATCCTGACGTTCAACCACCCCGCACTTCCTGAATCTATTAACGCAGGCTTTATAAGATATCAAGTACCAACCACACATACGCAACCCACGCCGTTGCTTTAAATGTCGGCGCTACGGAATACTGTCGTGGCAGATTAACTTGCGCGAAATGAGCTGCAAATGATCCCTTGACCAAAAACGGTAATTTTCAGAGCTTCACCAGGGCTGTCTGCCAGGCGCCACATCCGGCATACTCCCGCACATACGAAAAATTCAGACTTGAGAAACATGTCATCAACGCAAAACTAACAAAAAACATCACCTTCCCAGAGGGCCGGGAGAATTCTGCCTCTTTTCCCCTGGGGAGGTACGCCAATGCAGCTCGCCGGGTGCGTATTATCGTTTAGTTTCGGCGGCGACTCAGGTCAGTGAGAGTAATCTGGTCCCACCCTCGCCACACCCCCCCTTGGGTGGCCTCTGGCAGCCCACCTTGTCACCACATCGCAGGACAGCACTCAGCAGTGGCGGTAGCAACGAACATCGGCGGGAGCGATGCCACTCCTTTCATCTCTGCTACCCCGGCCCCCAGTATACCTTAGGGCGCCTACGAAAAAAACGTGGTGGGACTCGTAGCGGCTCCCACTCCCGCCGCACCACCTGTGCCACCTTTGGCGCTTCAAACGCCCTCGGTTTGGGAGCTTCAGGCAAAAGGCACCCGAAAAGGTGCGCGGTCTAAGGGGCCTGATGTGTCGGCTCTCCCAAGGACATCCGACGATGAAATGATAAACCATTCCTGACGGCGACACTATGCAAAGAACGAGCTGCGGCCAAGCCTACAGAAAAGCTGAAAATTGACCGCGTACCTGCTCCTTTCGTTGAAATGTCGACGAAAGACGATAGTCGACTGGCGCCCCTGGCAGGCACATGCATCCCTTCTCTTTCCTGCTCACCTCTCGTGCTGTTCCTCTCCCGTCTCGTTCCTTCCAAGGTAACACGCTAGAGGTTTGCTCAAGTCAATTTAAATTTACCGCGTTCCACTGATCCAAGTCGGTGCCTCGATGCCAGCGCTGCCGTACGGCGGAGACGCGCGTGCATCGAGGCACCTTACTTCAACGTTTATAGAAGCGCGTTGGCTTACTCCACGAGTGTTCCAAGCGGAACGTGCAATCTGTCTTGTGGAACCTTTCGTTGCTGTTGCCGTTTAATTTTTTTAATGCCGCCAGGTAGCGCGGCCAACAGCGGGCGACAGTTTCTGCAGTTCATGCAGTATTTTATTTGCTATCGCAAAAACCAAGCATCCGCGTATTTTTTTAATAACGGAAGACTGCAAATATCACTCATGTATTGATTTGCTGCCTTATATTTGCGTAATGTCTTGTTCTGGTTCAACAATGTTGACAAGCAGTAACATTAACACCGGACTTACAGACAGACCAATACTTTTGTGTTGAAGTATCCCAGCAATGACTATCATCTTTAAAAACACAGAGTTACTGCCCCGAAAGACCTCATTTAAACAAACATTACAATCGCTCTTGGCTATACATAATGGGAAGACAACACGTCACACGGTGCAACAGCAGGTATTTAATTAAGAATCTAGATTATATGTACGAATCACTGCAGGCCAGCCTGAATGAACAAGGGGCCCTAGCCAGTGAAAACTGGCTAGTGCCTCTTTATCAACTCTAGCAAAAGCAATATCGCGAATTCCGTTTCATTCTTTTATACGCTTTTTCATGAGTCCACTTTTAAAGCGAAGCTTTAGTTATATCACTTATGCTGTTGTGCACCAATAAATCCTGCGGGAAAGCCAACTTTCTGTTGCGATGAGGATGAATGATCGTGGGTGAAGGCAAAGAAAAAAATTGGCCGCGTATCTGCTGCTTTCGTTGTAACTGTCGTCAAAAGACGATAGGCTTTGTAGACATTTGCCAAGGAAATGCCCCCTGTGCTTTCCCGCTCACCTCTCATGCTGTTCCTGTACCGTCGCGCTCATCCCAAAAAAACAGGCTTTATAAGATATCAAGTACCACCACACATACGCAACCCACGCCGTTGCTTTAAGTGTCGGCGCTACGGACTACTGCCGTGGCAAATTAACTTGCGCGAAATGTGCTGCAAATGATCCCTCGACTGAAAACTAATTTTCAGAGCTTCACCAGGGCTGTCTGCCAGGGCCGACTTCCGGCATACTCCCGGACATACGAAAAATTCAGACTTAAGAAACACGTCATCAACGCAAAACTAACAGAAAATTTACCTTCCCAGAGGGTAAACACACTAAAGGTTTGCGCAAGGCGATTTGAATTTAAAGCGTTCCAATGCTACAGGCCGGGTTCCTCGATGCCAGTGCTGCAGTACGGCGGAAACGCGCATGAATGGAGGCGGCCGACTACAAGGTTTATAGAACCGCGTGGCCGTGCTCCACGTGCGTTCCAAGCAGAACGTGGAAACTAGCTAGTGGAACCTTTCGTTGCTGCTGCCGCGTAATATTTCATATGCCGCCAGGGGGCGGCGGTTTTCTGCAGTAGATGTAGAATATCATTTGCTATCGAAAAACGAAGCATCCATGAATTTTTCAATAAAGGAGCACTGTAAATATCCCTTGTGTACTAATTTCCTGTCTTGTATTTGCGTAATCTCTTGTTCTTCTTCAAATATGTTTACAAGTATGAACATATAAGCCGGGCTTAGACGTTTACATTTGGCTGTGAGTATATAAGACTATTGCGCCGGAAGCATTTTACTTTGGCCGGGTGGCTGAATCGAGTTAGAGACAGACAGACCAAAATGTCTGGGTTTAAGTAGCCCAAGAAAGACTATCGTCTTTGAAAAACGTTTCCCTTGGGCGGAATTGAATCTCGGTCCCTCGCGTTATGAAGTCGGCGTCTGCCCATTGCTCCATTTCGGCGAGGTCGAAGTGAACGCCAGGCAGCAGGTACCCACTAGCGCCGTACACCCCAAACCCAAACGTCAGGCCTACGGAGAGAGAGAGAGAGAGAAGAGAGAGAGAGAGAGAGAAAGAGAGAAACTTTTATTGACACCACTGGCCTAAGGGGCCGCCATGGCTGCCCGAAGGGCCGCCACCACGGCTTGTGCTCGGGTGACCAGTGGGCGCTGGGAGTCTTCGTCCGAGCGGTCCAGGGCCTCCGTCCAGTGGTCAGGGGAACGGAGCGCACACCCAGGAGTTGCTGCGGGTATTCTATAAAAGGGGTGCGTACCTCCAGAGTAGCACATGCTCCCAGTAGGGGATTGGCAAACAAAGAAACAATCACGAGAAACTTCGAGTTCAACTATCGTCGTCGCTAGCGGAGGAGTGCATGATTTTTTTTATTTTGTTTCGGTGCGCCTTTTGAAGAAATTTGCTCATTAGGGATTCTTTATGGTTGGCGTTAAGCCGCATGCCGCCTTATTCTCGAATGCAGCCTTGAAAAGTTAGGAGCACCTTAAATATTTCAGAATGTGTAGGGCGTTGATGTGAGAAATAACAGCAATTGCTCTACATGAACAAGTTTCTCAGTTGTGGTAGAAGAAAAGTATAATAATCTTCGGCTAATAAACAAATTGGGCCCATCTCCCCGCGAGGGGGACTCGAGTAAATGCGTCGCATAGGGGGTGGGTATATTGCGTTAACGTTTAGTGTTTGGGGAGTTGGTGGTAGTGAATGCGTTGTATCAGCAGCTTCTTGACGTAGTTTGAATGAGTCAAGGATATAAGGCGCGTTCGTAGCCTCCCATTCTGTGTCGGCTTTGTGGCGCAGTGGGTAGAGCACAATGTACATTGCGTTCCGCCCGCAGGGTCGAGGGATCGAAACCAGGCGCCGGATAGTATTTTTTTATATAGTGTAGGGGGAGGGGTGCGGACAACGACGGTGCGGACTACGACAGACGTCAACGCGGGTGACATCGTGAGTTACTGAAATGCTATGCATTTAAACAACTTTTTGTCATATAACCGCCACCCCCCATACACACACACGCGCGCGCGCGCACACACAGTTGGAGATTTATTTCTTGAACGTCTACTTCCACAACTAGCGCCAATAAAAGTCTCCCTCCTTTTGCCCGTCTGCGCTCATAACGATGTTGTGGTTTCAGGGTAGTAGTATACAATCTAGCGAATTTTATGAAGCAGTAATGCTGGCTGTTAATTGTCCTGGGGGAAGCCCCCGCGGCGCCCCAGTTCGAGTTCCGCTGCTTAGCACTAGGACAAGGGTGCGGTTGCCGGCGGCGCCCGTCACTTTTCTGATGTAGGCGAAAAGCCAAAACGCCCGCTGTGTTCGACATTTGGGCGCACGTTAAAGATACTCAGGGGGCCAAAATTAATCCGGAGCCCTCCACTACAACGCGCCTAATCGCCTGCGTAGCGTCCGCGCGTTGAACCCCATAATCAATCAAGGATTCTCCTGAGGGAGCATTGGCCTGCCACATTGAAGAAACACCGCTAAGCTTAATTGGAACAGAAATTTCAGTTACTTTTCTGTATATAATTTGATGCCTCTAATTGTGCGTTTGTTTTGAGGGTTATGTTTCACCCTAATATTGTCCACGTTTCGCGTACCCCAGCAACATTTACCTATGTACCCGTACTTGATATAACACACGTGCTGGTATTAGTAAATTTAGGACATTGAGATTTTTTCAGAACGTTATTCAAGCCTTCAGAAAATAATTTGTAGGCATAGTGCTTTTAATTAACATTCTTGTCAGGCGAATAAGCTTTAAAAGTGGGACGTTTAGATAATTAACTCTGAGCACGAAGTCGCGGGTTCAATTCCCGGCCGCGGCGGTCGCTTTTCTGATGGAGGCTCAAAGTGAAAATGCATGCGTGTACGAGATTTCGGCACACGTTAAAGATCGCCAGGTGGTCAAAATTAATCCGGAGACCTCCACTACGGCGCGCCTCATCGCCTGCGTAGTAGGCGGACTGCTTGTAGAGCATCGGTGCGAACTACGATCCGCGCCCCGGGCTGCAAATTGATTCCGGTTACAGCAATCAGAGCCTCTCTAATGGGCACAAGTTATGCACAGAACGATGATGGCAGTTCCGGGACCTAAAATCTGGGCCTATCTGAGCGCTGGATGGCTAGTGCAATGAATGGCAGTGGCAATAACAGTATCTTGTATACTGGCGTCGGTATATAATATTGTCACGAAGCCAAGGACGACGCAGTTGTCTTGAAGGAGAAACAAGTTTATTGGAGCGAACTTGTGCTCCCCCAACAACTCAAAACAATACAGAGGCGGCGAAGCAGCGGTCAACAAAGTGACTTGCGTCGGCGAGCGTCGCAGAATCGAATGCCGCGGCGTCTGCTGTGCAGGCTTTTATCTTTCGGCGCGAGAGTTTCTGGAACCGTCGATTCACATCCAGAACATCGTAGATCACAGAAGATTATTCTGGGCTAGCGGCGTTAGGGCGAAACACTCTGCTTATCTGAATGAGATATCCCGTGCGGCATAAAAATAAAGAATGGAACACGCGCTTCGCATGGGACACAGATAACAGATCCGGGCGCGGCCGGGCATTAAAAACAAACGATAAATAAACAAACCCGTATGTGGTTCGCGGCATTATGGTAGAGCCGGGTGGAAGGCGGCTATCCGTGTCGGCGATGCGTTGACTGAGGGCAGACGCCGAAATGTTGGAATCTGGACGACGCAGGTCAGTTGGTTTCTTGCCACTCAATTGCACGAACTGTCGCGGGGGAAGTACTGGCTGCGGTAGGGCTGGTAGCGTATGAGAGACTGCGTAAGCTATTAATGCTCGCGCAGAATCACACAGTGCAGCCTTTAATTTCCGAGCGTCGCGACGTTGATGAAGAATTTCATCCCACGTGTTCAGTTCGGCTTGTTCCTGGAGAGCAACAATAGGGGTGATGCGTGGGAGCGCAGTAATTGCTCGCATAGCCTCTCTGCTAATCGCTTCCAGTCGGTCTCACTGTGTTGCCGTCAAATGCTGGAACTGAGCAGAGTACACCAAGCGCGGTTGTAAAACTGCTCTTCAGAGTTCTTTAGTACATTGAGTAACTCTGGCAACTCTCAGGTCAGTGCCGGCATCGGCCTGAAGTTTGACTACGAAGTGTTTGTTGCTCACCACTATCCGCAGCCAAACGTACAATGAGTACTTTTTTCTAGTGGGCATTAGTTCACGAGGTTAGACCACAAAGTTTAAACAGCGTCCAAAGTTTAAACAGTGGATGTTTAGGCTTAAGGTTAGCGGCGTCAAGGTCCGTCGTTTGGGTACCCACCCTTAGCGACGGGATACGACCCGGCTGTACACGCAGTGACGCCACAGAACAGGGAGGATTGACGCGGCGGCAAGCCATGATGCTGTAGACATAAGCCGCTCTCGGCGACTTTGCGGCCACCCAAGCGCACCCCCCCCCCCCCGCCCCCCTTCAAAAAAAAAAACTTATTTTAGGGAGCGGCCCTTTGGCGCCCGTTTCTGGGCTCAGAAGCGTCACCGTCCTAACTCAGTGAAGGATGACAAGACGACGGGTGGAAGAAATGCTGTGCCCGAGGACGCGGGTTCGATTCCCGCCAGCGGTAGCCGTTTTCCTGATGGAAGAAACATCCCCCTCGCGAGGGGCACGATCAAATACAGAGCATTTCCGGGGGCGCCCGACGTTAAGTACTTTGCGTTACGTTAATGTTGTTGCACTTGTGGCAACTGCTGACGAGAGAGCGCGGCGATGCGTGCGTTCCAGCCTCACCGACACCCGCCTTTATCACGCCACGATCGCGCCACGCGCGCGCGCGATGCTGACATCACGATCACGCCACAGATGTTGTTGATCCCGCGACGCGCGCGCCCCCACCTGTTGGGCGCGAACCGACCGCGGAGAGAGCGCGCGATGTGAGCGGAGAGTAGGCGAGAAGGAGCGGGGCTTACGAGATAGCGCGGCGATGAGCGCGTTCCAGCCTCGGCGACAACCGCCTTTATCACGCCAGGATCGCGCCGACAGGGCGCACCTGCGAGCGATGCGGAAAACTACGGACGCCAAGAACGGGTGACATCGTGAGTTAAAGAAATGCTCGGCATTTAAAAGGCTGCCCTAATGACCAATAACTCTTAGCAGAGGGGGTGACAGAGCGTTGCGTGGTGCCTCCCTATCGTTGGCAGGCTAAGTGTTCCTGCCCACGGAGCAAGATAAACAGGAGCGCCGACTTCGCTCTCTCCGGAGGGCTCTTAATGTCCATAACTCGCGGAGCACAATGTAGATGGCGCAGCGAAAGGGGCCTTAAGGCCGACCTCCATGCAGCGAAGTTTCTCGGCGAACTTGGCGCGGCGGACGCCGTGGTTTGACGCGCCGCTCAGTTTTCGTCCACCCAACCTCCATGCAACGTGACACGGCGAACGCCGCCGACGGAAGACAGGACAGGAAGTACAACGAAGTACGAGGCTGTGATTGGCTGCGGCCGCAAAATGCAGTTTGCCGCTTCCGGTCGCGTTCGCCGCCGCGCGTTCGACATCTAGCTCGCGTAGATCGCCGGCGAACAGCCGTATTTTCGACGCCGGCGGCAGAGCGGCCGCCGCCGGGCGACGTTCGCCGCCTTTCGCCGACATTTCGCTGCATGGAGGTCGGCCTTTAGCCGGCGGCGGCTAAGAGGCCGGCGTTCCCCGTGCGCCGGCGGGCGAGTTGGCGGAACGCATTCCGTCGGCTCTGTCGTCTGCTACGGCGACGGTAGTTTTGGGCACGGACTGCTTTGGGCCTGCTTTGGCGCCGCTTCGCGTTCATTGCGCGCCTCCTTCGCACAGTTGATTAACTTGTTCGACAGCACCTTCCGGGTAACCCGGACCCGAAGGAATTGAGTGGCCGTACGGCAAAGACACGTTAAGGATTGGTTTCCATGGCGGGAAAACAAAATATACAGACCACATACAAACATATGGCTGCTATACAAACACTACCTTTTGCGCGGTGCTTGCCGAAAATGTGGCTCCGTTTTGTAAATTTGGGAATACCAATTTGGCTCTGTTTTAACAGGTTTTACAAAAGGCGAAAGGAGTAACTGGTTCTGATCACTGGCGATTATAAAAGTTCCCTCAGCTTTCTCGCAGTTCTGCAACTTGCGTCCAAAACAGAGTCGGGCCGGCAACACGGGCCGGGCCAAACACGGGCCAAAACACGGGCCGGCACTTACACGCTCATCGGAAAAGAACAGAAATGCGATAACATCACCCGCGACTGCCCGCGACGTAGCAATCTGCTCAAGATCAAGTCCCTGACAGTGCGGTCTTTTCACAAGCCTTCATTTCGCGATAACTCGCCGAAAGAAAAGGTTTTAACGAGCCGGTTGTTTTGCTGTCCGTCGCTTAACGAAAAAAAAAAAACGCCGGGAACCCTGGTAGGCCAAAAAATTGCAGTCATACAAATCGCAGCATTTTATTTGGAGACCGCGGTGTTATCGACGAGATAACACGACCGTAGAGCGACAGTGAACATCGGGCGGTAAGTTGCGGCATGAGTTAAAATGAAGTATGCGTTTGATATTCTTGGGTTCCTTATGAAGCTGACAGTGGATTTGTACAGTTGATAAAACAGGGCAGCCGTCCAATTCAGTCATTGGCACAGAAATGTGTCTCATTGCCGTTTGCCGATGGAGACTCCGGGCGACGCTTCTAAGCGTTGTTCGTGCGCAGAAGCAGCATAAATAATTAAGCACGCGGCCGGAGAGCGGGATAACAACAGAGGGTAACCTTTGCGCTGCATCGATTCGTCGTAAGCAGAATCACGCTAGACTATGTTGTGGCGTTCCATATTACTCTTGCTCATTCTTTGGTGCTTCTGAAGTCGTCGTCGTTCAGTTGCGTCTTACATGTGCTGGGTTAGTACAATATTTTTAGTGGATATTCATAATGTCAGACTAAACGTTCCGGGAATAAGCGATCGCCATGTATGCGGCGGCGTGCGCTTATCTGCGCCGTCTATTGCGGCCGCGCACGGGTTTTTAAATTCCGCGCGTGCACGCATGCCTCCTGCATAGTAGGACAGGCATAAGACAGACGTCGCTGCGCAAGAAAAGATGCCTCTGGGGAGAGCGAAGAAGGGAAGAGCCATGTACAGAGGCACAGCGACGAGAGGGCGAACGGAGGAGGAAGAGAGCAAAGGGAAAGCTGGGCGGCCGGCGGCGCGTGGACATTATCTGCCCGAGCAAAAGATTTTTTCTGGGCCACAGTCGGCGCTCCTCTTTATATCTTGCTCCGTGTTCCTGCCTTCTTGGCGGTGTGCCGCTCATCGTGGGAACCTTTGCGGCATGTTCGAGACGCCACTCTTCAACGAGCCGCCCGACGAACGGATTACCAGATGGGGCCCTAGCCGTCCTCCTGACGCTTCCGCCTCGGTGGTCCCAAGGCCTCCGACCTTAGCCAGATTTCCTGTCGGTAGCCAACATGACGTCCACCTGTGTGCGAGAGAAAGCTGCCCTCTCTCTGTGAAGGTGTGGGCGTCAATTCCAGCGCCGTGGGTTTTTCTGCTTGGTGCGTTTCTGAACCCCGCGGAGAAAAACGGGTGAAAGGGGACAGACCCCATTTGCTTATTTAATCTCTTGCGCGCCTCAGCGCACTGCTTTGTTCACTAATTTTAAACTATGTAAATTTCTGTACATAACGCCTCTTTCTTCGGTCTTCTCGGCCTCAATGTTTGCCGCAACTCAGTACCAACGGACGCACACGCTAGAAGATCTGCAACAACCGCCACACGACCTGACCGAGGAGTTACTACCAGAAAGATCGTGACAGAGCCAGCGTTAGCCGCGGTAACATGCATGGCTAACGTGGCAGGCAGAAAAAAATTTCTCGATGTGTGGTTGCGGCAGGGCCCGGAGGCCACAAAATCGGCTCCTGAAGCGGAAAAGGCAGCTGCTGACAAGGAAAAGCTATCGGAATCGTTCAAAAGAAGCAGCAACTGGTGGGTGCAGAAAAACCACATGGACCCGGTAGGCATTTTTGTCTTTATCTCATATTTTCTTAGCGGAAGGTGAGAGAACTTTCTTCAACTGCAGAGCACTTCAGGCACTAGCCTTGTCGTCGTTGCTCGATCGCTTGACCCAAGCAGAGCAACAGGGCGTTCCGTTGTAGCGCTGTCGTCGCGGCGTACCCCAGAGGCTTCGAAAGCCAAGCGGTTTATATAGTCATGAGCGTTCGAAACTCGTGAACCGCTGGCGCTTGTCCTACATCTCCCCGTTGTTTAGCGCGAAGAAAACTATAAGTACATCTGAGGCAGAATATTCGCAATTGTCCGGCAGCGCCCGCGTTCATTTAGTTAGGAACGCTCGTTGGGTTGGTTTTTACGATTATAAGCAAGAACAGGGGCCGCGCAAGAAAAAAAAAAATTACACGATCTTCCCGTGGGGAACCCTGATGGGGATGCGAAGCATCGTGGCGGTTCCGTGTGGTTCCATTGTGTTGCCGTTATGTTGAGAGAGAGAAATGACTTTATTGGATCTCCTGCAGTCGGGGACGGGTCAGGCCTCGCAGGGCTTCACCGTCCCGTAGTCTTCGCCGCTCACTGCGGCGTCGGGCCGACCCCGAGGCCTCCGTCTGGTCGGCGCGGGCTACTTGGATTGCCGCCGCTGTCTCCCCTAGCCCTCGCTCCCGCAGGAGGAGGCCGAGAGGAGTGCGGGTTCTCCTTTCGCCGTTGCTTGCCCAGTGCAGCCTCGAGCCGCTGGATAGCCCTTAGCTGGTGTTCGCGCTCCGAAGGTGATCTGATTTTTACTAGCGCCAGAGGGAATTCCGCGTCCGGGTCCACACCGGTGGCAAAGGCACGCAAGTGCTGTTGTGTTACGGTGAGTAGGCGGTGGTTCTAGGGGCATCCTGCCACAAAAAGCATCAGAGGCGCTGCGGACGGGGCTGGTTGAGCTGCAAGGCGCGTGGCGCTTCCCGCCACAGCTTTCCCACGGGAAATTCGGCATCCCCCTCTAAAGTTTTCAGTTCGTAGTTCCCGTTGACGTTCAGCTTCGCGTGCCTTCGTTGTATCAGTAGCTTCTTGACGTAGTTTGAATGAGTCAAGGACATAAGGCGCGTTCGTAGCACTTGCTCCTGTCCCGGATTTGTAGCGTAGTGGGAAGAGCACCGCGTACCTCCCGTTGCGGCCAGAGAGTCGTGGGATCGAAACCGGGCGCCGCTAACTATTTCTTTTTTTTATAGTGTAGTATCGCGGAGCTGTGGGTGTAAGGAGGAGAGTTGCGCATGCGCAGTGAGTGTGTGGACGGCGCCGCCATCAACGACGGAGGACCAGGCGAGCCTAAGAAATACTCCGCATTTAAAAAATGGTATATTCGAAACGACGCAGAAACGCTGCAGACGTGCAAGAAATAAATTACACGTTCGAAATGACGCAAAACAGCTGCAGCTTACGAAATTAAAGCAAACACAAAAAGAACAGAACTCCCGCTGGCGCAGTTTCAGCTAGGGGGCGCGCGAACACTGCGGAGGCGGGAAATTTGAATTGCATGGGGTGGTAGCAGTGAGCGGATAACGGCGGTACAGCCCACTGATCTTCACTAGAGTTGCTGGATGGCGCTTCGAGCTCTCCGGTGCGCGGCCGCCGGAAGTTCGAGCGCTCGTCCCAGAAGTCGGCCAAATGGCCGCCGTTCCAGCATACCGCATGCTACGTATGGGCGGGTTTCGCGCGCATTCCGCCAGAAATGCCTGCTTGTTGCGCCGTCAACTGCGCAAGCAGACCAGAGAAGTCGTCTGGGAAGACGTTCCACTTGGAAGTATTACAATATTATGTACGACGTGCGTGATACGCAGCGAAACGCAAATGTCACATCAGTATCGTTTTTAAGCTGTGGCTGTTGTTACGCAGATTCCCTCGCTCTAAGCCGGATTTATACCGGCGTTGGGTGGTTATACCCTAGTTACACGTCGAAAGTAACCGCAGTTAAGTTTAACCGTGCTTACTAAACTTTAACCGCTTTAACCGCGGTTATCACAAACTGCGGTTTTGGCTGTTACACGCGAAATTGCAAGTTTGGTGACCGCGGTCGCTTGATTGTGAGCGTAACAAAAATAAATTACCACACTTTTAACCTCACGATAAATAACAAAAGAGAAGCAGTGTAGACAAAAAATATCGTTAAAGCAGTCGCTTCTGACCCAAACGCAACGCACCCGCCCGCGGCGAGGAGAGAGAGAGAGAGAGAGAGATGAAACTTTATTAGGCAGCTCAAGTCCGAGCCGCGGAGTTATCAGTCCACGGAGGAAGGGGGTGTTCCACGGTCCTCCGGCGGTGGTGGGCTTGGCGGAGGTGCACAAAGAGTTTCTATGTGGGCAGCCAAGAGGGACCACAGGGCTGCCCGTAGGTTTTCAGGGGGAGCGGCCCAGCTAGACCACGAGTAGGGAAGGGGCTTCCCCAACAACTCGCAACCGGCTTGGTTTGCTTCGGTCTGTTCAGTGTTGGGAACTTTCGGCTTAGCATCGCGGTAGATATCAGACCGCCGCTATCTCTACAACTGCAAACCTACAATCCATAGCACAATTTTTCACCGCACTAACATCCATTTTCTCGCATGTGGAAGTTTTTTTTTTTTTTCCGCAATCAGATTGATTTCGAAGAGAGGCGATAAGCTGTCGCTGCCGTGGTCTGGGCCGGTTCGGGCCGCTAGCAGTGCCGTGCGCGCAGGCGCGCCGGCGTGTTTGCAGGCATAGCCGACGCGCGCGCCGATCGTTTCCGAGTGCTGAAAACGCTTCAGGATTGCCTGCTATATCCATTTTTGGCGGACGACGCACGGAATTTACAAATTTAGCACGGCTTTTGTCGTAGTTGATCGGGCGGATCGGGAAACGAGCCGCTGCTGACGGGCAGTCGCGCTGATTGCGAGAGCGATGCAAGCGCGTCTTGGGGACAGCTTTGGGGCGCGCGCTATTTGAGAACCTTCGTCTCTTCCGAACGCCAGGTGATTTTTTTTTTTCGCCTACGCTGATGCGCCACCACTTGCGTCCGAACTGACTTGTGCGATTTTGAGTACTGCGGCTGCGGAAACTGCGGTTAGCGTGACCGAACTGAGGTGGCCAAGCTCAGTTTGCGTTGACCATGGTTAGCGAAGCAACCGCAGTTTCATCTGTCGTGTAACGCAGCAAACTGCGGTTTTGTCTAACCGCGGTTCGCTTAACCGTGGTTAACTGTTCCGGGTGTAACTAGGGTATTAAGAAGGGACAAATGGGCTCCATTCTCAGGCAGCAGGCTCTGCAGTGACCACTTTTCTGACAACTGTTTTGACAGAACGGGCGCACGAACTCGGCTACAGCCTGACGCTGTGCCCACGTTGTTTTCTTTCTAGCATAAATCCCTAGCATAAATTTGTAGCATAAATCCCGTTCGAGCTGCGTCGTCTCCTCTCAAACCAACACCCAAGTGACATTTTGGTTGTCCTTCGCAATTAAATTCTGCTTCATATTAACCTCGCATGTTTCGGTATAGCATAAGTTGCGATATGAACGCGATGTGTTTAGCCAAAATGCAATAAAGTGAGAACAAAATGCCAAGATGCTCCAAAGGGGACGCGGTTGAGAAGCGTAGCAGACGTCCGACTTCCAGGACGAGCCGTTGAACTTCCGGTGGCCGTGCGCGCGCCCGGCCGCGACAGCGGCGAAGCGCCATCCAGCAACTAAGTGGAGATCAGTGGTACAGCCCATTATGCCGAATCACTGCTCTGTACTTCCGACAGCTTTCACATTGAATGGAACGGCTTTAATTTTTTTATGATCTTCTGCCACGTGCATTGTAAACTGCCAATTAGAACTATGATTTATTGTGTTCACTAATATAATCCGCCATTACATTGATTAGTTTCCTTTTAACAACTGTTGTGATGAATGGTTGCTTAGTTTCGTAGTCAAGCACATGAGAACTTTACAAAAGATTTAAAGTTAAAGACGGTCGATTTGCTAATTGAAAAGCTTTTTTATCTCGTTCGGCCACAAACTCTACCTGTTTTTTAATAATCGAAGTTTTCAACTTCGTAGTGTTTCCAACTTCGTCTAGAATGCCTCTGCGCAACACTTTATTTTGTAGCATTTCGTCCACATCGACCGATAAATCATGGCCGTCTTTTCCGATGGAAATTGGTGTTAGAGAAAACAAATTATATGAGCGTTATGTACCCGCATGCTGCAGCCCGATTCCTGCATACTGACACTCCGCTCGCGTTAGTTCCACGGTAGCACCGACGCAGCGACGCCATGTCTCGTGTTAGAGCCATCTACGCCGCTGGCACGTTTGGGTCCTTTGCGGCTTTATGTGTTTCCTTCACTCTCTCCTCTCGAGACCCACTCGCTTACAAGCTATTTTGCATGCTTCACTCCAACAAAGCATTGCCTTGGACTCCGACTCGCAAACACTTAAATGAGCGGGAATATTTATGAGCATTATTCACAAGAGCAACTTTACTCAACCTCTGATGACATTCCATGTGACGATTGCTTTATTTGATAATGAGCACGTCGGTTCGTGGCGAAAAAGATGCCGTAATAAAAAAAAGATTCATTTAGATGTCGTACCCTGTGTGAACCGGTGTTTTCGGCCGTAGCTGTTATGTGTGTTTACGCTGATTGCTGCTGCTTTTGACTCCGTGAATTGACGTCGTTTATGTGCAATGCAACACTAGTGATGTTTTGGCGCAGTTCAGTGCCGCTATTGTTCACAACCGCATTATTTAGACACTTTTCCACTTTGGTACTATGACCCAACACCGACTCGCCTTTAAAGCCACCCTTTGCGACGTGTCGAAACTGTTGCGCTTTAGGTTAACGAGTGGAATTGATGATATTGACTCTGTGTGTCATCAACTGAAGATTGCCTGTCATCCACCTTCCGTAACAAGCAATGCGTTGAGGCTACGAGACTTCGACGTCTGCTTCCATCACGATAAGGCAATTTCAATGCCACTGCGTAAACATAGAGAACAAACGGAAAGTTATGTAGAGGGTGGCTACTGCCCTGAGAAGTGTGTCTTAATCACGATATACTTTTTTAGAGCACTTTATGGGCTCGCCTTGTCGTTCGTAGCTCGCTAACGGTCGATGTAAAGCGACTGCGCAATCAGGCGGCAGCGAGATAACGGACCCAAGTAGAGCCTGGTGTACCGGGGTCTGGGAGTCACGCTGAGGCTTCGAAAACCACGCGGTTTAAATAGTCATGACCGTTCGAACCTCGTGAGCCGCTGGTGCTTGTTATACATCTCTACAGGTACTTTTCAGGCAAAATTTATGTATATAACCGGAAGCCCCCGCGTTCATTTAGTTAGGAACGCTCGTTGCATGGGTTCAAAATTCCGTACGATGGTGCAAAAGAAAAAAGCAGCCGCGCAAGACAAAAATGGCGCGTTCGAATTAAAGCAAGCACAAAAAGAACAGAACTCCCGCTGGTGCAGTTTCAGGAAGGGGGCGCGCGAGCACTGCGAAGGCAGGAAATTTGAATTGCATATTCCTTAAGAGGGAAGTGAGACAGGGCGGCGAAGAGCGTGATGGGTGGTAGCAGTGACATTGACACATCACTGCTCTGCACTTCCGAGAGCTTTCACATTGAGTGGAACGGCTATAATTTTTAATTTCACGTTTCGAAATTTTTTTTGTTATTTTATTTTTTGTTGTTCGCAGGGAAGCGTTTTAATTTTTCACCACTTCACCCCGATCATCATCCCCGTTGTCAGACAAAGTCGTCTTTCCTGCAGTGCGTTTTCGCGTGCGGACATCGTCAGTGGAACCCGCAAAGCTTCGCTTTAAAATTGCGCAGCTTGCACAAATGGTGCATAGCTGGAGAAGCAGTAGAGCTGGGGTTCACTTAGCTTCTCCCGCACTGACAGCGGATCCCAGGAGAGAGGGAGCCGCCGGAAGGCAGCAGTGCAAAGCCGTTTTGGACGGCACTGTAAAGCAAAGACCGTTGATGTATGTACAGTGTTTTATTCGCTAGCAATCGTCATCCTTTTCGTCGTGTTCTTCCGACGGCACCGCCGTGTGGGGCAAATCCTCTTAACGCGTCCTCGCCTCGGTAGACCTCCACGTTTTCGGTAGCTTGTCCGGTGGATGTCTCCACGCGTGGATTGTGAAGAGATGGCTTGACAGATTCGTTTTCATCATCTTCGGCGCGCCGGAAACGTGGCGCGCAGGTCGCTACACGACGGAGACGACGAGGGCGGAAGTTTCTCATGTGGCGTCAACCCACGCGCAAGGCTGGACGACGCCGGGCGGCGTATTTCCAAACATAGCACCCACGTGACATGTCTGTTCGCGCGATGCAGTACGGTAATTAAATATCGTTTGCTGCGCCCCAAACCTAAAGCGACCCAAACATACCAAACCAAAACCAAAAAGGTAAGCAATGAAAAGAACTAAGACGTACTGGGGCTCGAACTCAGGAGGTCCGCGCCAGTACTCAAAAGGAAAAAAATATATAATGATTATGCGATGTAGTCCTTGTACGAACATGATTTTCTACTGTGCAGTACCTGGACAAGATGTTCTAAAGGGCGAAGCGAATGGAAGTATCCCAACCAAGAGCGAAGTATTTCTCCTTTATACTACATACGGGCACGCTTCTGAGTCCGAACGGTGAGATACTTTTTTCAGGTGCTCGAAATAGCACGCACAGTGGTATCACACATGTCACGTGGGTGCTCTGTGCAGCGAAGCGTTTGTAAACACGCTCCCCGGGCCACGTTTGTCAAGCCAAGCATACTTAAGGAGATTGGCCAAGATTGGCAAAAAAAAAACTTCAGCGTTCGCCGCAATTTGCGCCTCTCCGAGGTGATGTCCGGTGATTATCACTCCCAAAAAATGAAAAGCTCACACTTAGTAATTTTAAAGTAATTGTTGCGGCAGCGAAGCAGCAGCAAACCGGCTGCAATAGTGGACTTATTCGTGATGGCTACTGAAGGTTGCGTACAGCTTTGCTACCTTAGTGTGAGCTTTTTTTTTTCTTAATTTGTCAAAATTGTTTTAATGCATTAAAAATAGGACTTCGAGCAGCTTCGTTACATTCATGCGGTAAGCATTTAGGTCCATTTTTTTATAGATTGCGTTGTTTCATCCAGTTTAGGTCTCTTTTTGCTATTGATGGGGTGCTTTTGTGTGCGTTAGGTTTACGATTGGTGATATAACCCCCAAGCAACTCGGCGTCTGGCTGTGCTGACTAGGAAACGCCTAATACGCGGCCGTAGAAACAAACCCGAGTCATTAGGCTCAGCAGCACAATGCCTTAGCCACAGCCTGAGCGGCTGGGTGTGAAATCCATTGGCGAGGCAAGGGTGGTTTAGTGTTTCCAAATTGTAGTTCCGCTTTGCAAGCCCACATTCAAAAAGGCTACGAGTTAACCCGTCAGCATTCAACGCGAACGTAGCACACGCGGAATCTGCATATTTATTGAATTGGAATCGATGCACACCCAGCCCCCCAACCAGAGCCTTTCAACACAGGCATACCAATGTCCCTGAAGAAGTCCTGAGCATGTGGTAAAGAACATTCCACCAACTCACTGCGAAACAGGCTTGCAATCAATCTCATCTTATACGCGCTCCACCGGCATCAGCTGCGCTTATTATCTGCAGAACCAAAGAAAAACGCACCCTTGACCTGGTGGGCACCGTGAACACAAGTGCACAGCGGAGCTTCAAAACATATACAACGAAAAGAAAAGGCGCCTAGACCAGAAAGCCGCACTTGTCGACCGGGTTCATGCGTGATCCGGGTTTACAACCGAACGCGCTGGCGAAACCGATGGCATGGCGGACGGGCAAGTTGCACTCGTGCCCGTAGCCCCCCACACGGCACCTCATGAGGCAGTAAGTCATGAAGAACAGCTGGTCATCGGAGTAGTCCTCGAGGCCCGGGAGGCGGGTGTCTTCATAGCTGGTGTCACTGAAAAAGGCGGCAACAGCAAGGCGGAAGGCCTTAAAAGAGACATTCAACGCCGGCGCTACAGGGAAGAGCGCCGTGAGCCGCCTCTTGAATTCTTCCTCGGGTCCGCGGGCGAACGAGTCCCCTATCAGGTCACACTCGACTCGTTCCCTGTAGCCGGGCCAGTCGGGGCCCCACCAGTGACGGGCCTCTCCTTTCTCGTCGACTCTCACTCCGTGCGTGTCGAAGGAGCGCACGATGCAGTCGGCCAGCAGGGTCCCCAGGCTTCCGAACGTCACGGCGAGCATGCCTCCAGGGTACAGCACTGGTGGCTGCATGGCCCCCAGCGACAAAAAGGCGATGTTGTAGTAGTAGTTGTACCGGCTCGCTTCGTTGCCACCACCAGAGCGTTTCGAGTAAATGCTGACAAATTTCTCCGTGCCAAGAATGCTGCGGTAGGCCTTGCCGAGGTTGATGTAGCTCTGCATAAAAGACCCGCTCACACTGGCGGAGAACGAACTGTACAAGTCGACCAGCGAGTCGGTGAAGAAGAAGCTCTCTTCCGGCAATGCGTTGAAGCCGACGCTCGTAACTTTGCCCTCGATTTCCCGCTTTTTGTCCCGGTCAATCCACGAGGCATTGTCGACCTCCCTGATCAGCTCCTCCCTGACGCCGCTGAAGGTGGCCTCGAGCTTCTTTTTCATGTCGTCGTCGTAGCGTGCGTGGATGTGCTTAGCCAGGGCCACGAGGCCGAAGGACGACTCCACGTATTTCAGGCAAGCCCGCATGAGCAACATCTGTAGTTCTGCCTCGTCGCCGCTGTGACGCAAGCGCGGCTTCCCCACGACGACCCAGAGGTTGTCCCGGATGAACACCCACGACAAGCCTTGCATCAGCAGCGGCACATTCTTCTCGTACTCTTTCAGCAGTTTGTCAAGCTGTGTCAGGATGCTGGCGTCTTCGATGAACACGGGACTGCTGTCGTGCCAATGAAACTCGGGCTCTAGCATCTGGCTCACAGTTGACCTCAAAAGACCGGAGTTGTGCTTCATGAAGGCAAAGGCTTCTTTCAGGGGGAACTGCGTGTCATTAGTGGCGTCCGGTGGTATGCTTATTGCATGGTACATTATTCTTGTAATGACATCATACAGCTCCTCGTGCGTGTCGCCGCCCGAGTTAACTCCGAGGACACTGAAGTGTCTGTCGACGACTTCGCTGAACTCTTTCGAACCCATATCTTGCCACTTGGGACTCAGCCGTCCCCGCCTGATGTACAGTGTCGGAGGTCTCTTCCGGTACTCCGGGAAGGCTCGCAAGTGGAAAAACATGTGGTAGTTCCAGTTGATTGTCATGTTCAGCAAGGCCACCAGGGGATGGGGCTGGTCCCCTTGGGGTGCCTCCGGCCACATGAGACCCAAGCCCTGCTTGAAATGTTTGAACATGTCCAGCTCGTTCGTGGGGTTGGCTTTTGTGAGGCAGCTTTGGTAGTAAATGGGTGCTGCCGCAATCAGTGATCCAGTCGTTCCATTCATCTCCTGGATGGCGATTCGTTCGGTCTGGGCGAAGGCGTAACCTATCATAGACTTCTCCTGTCCTTTGGGCTTCCAGGATCCGCAGGTGAACTTGTAGAAATCGTCGCACGGATCGACGCTTCTGTTCAAGGCAGCTTTGAGCAATGCGGCGTGGGCGCGGCAGTAATCCGAGGTGCAGATGCGTTTCGGCGGGCCCCACATCATCCACACGACGAGCGCCAGGATCGCGATGACCACGAGGACAACCGAAACCGCGCAAGCGTATAAAATCATTTGCGTGCTCTTGTCCAGGCGGGGCTGCGTCTGGAATAGAAGAAACCCATACTCATGTAGAGGAAAAAAATCGGTACCAGCTAATCATTTCCTATGCGCGCCATTCCTCTTCACCCTTCCTATCTTATACATACCGGCATCCGTAGCAGGCAATGAAGTATGAGGAGGAGGGCGCGAAGAACCATTGGAAAAAGTTTTCTAAAGCACCGGGGCCATGGGAAGGAACGCCGCAAATATACAGGGCTGTTGCGATTCTTTCCATTTTACTCTGCATTTGCTGTCAGGCACGAATGGTCAAATGAGGACCTAAAAACCTGAAATGGCGGCCCAATGCTGTAGCCTCAAAAAGGGACCTTAAACGTACCTTCTCTCTTATGCATTCAGGTCTTCAGACAACGACGAAATGATTGATTGATTGATTGATTGATTGATTGATTGATTGATTGATTGATTGATTGATTGATTGATTGATTGATTGATTGATTGATTGATTGATTGATTGATTGATTGATTGTAGGGTTTAACGCGCCGACGCAACGCAGGCGATGAGGCGCGCCGTAGTGGAGGGCTCCGGATTAATTTTGACCACCTGGGGATCTTTAACGTGCGCCGAAATCTCGTACACACGGGCGTTTTTGCTTTTCGCCTCCATCAGAAAAGCGGCCGCCGCGGCCGGGAATCGAACCCGCGACCTCGTGCTCAGCAGCGCAACGCCTTAGCCACTGAGCCACCGCGGCGGGTCCGACGAAATGAAATCAGCAAACACTTGCGGCTTAGTTTTGTATGCATGGCCAAGAAAATTCATGGGCGCTCGATCAGCTACATCATAACGTTATTTGAATAATGGGCGTAAGAACCACCCCACCCCCTTTTTGAATATTGTCGGCTACCGACACACCTGCTTCGCTCCACTGCTTTGACTCTCATTACGTTAACACTTACGACCGCACATTTCATTGCGAGGTCATGTCTAATTTTTGTCAGCGAAATCGCGCATTATGGACAACTTGTGCACCAGTGGCGCAGATTGAGGTTGTTGGAAGCATCCCGATGGCATCAGGTACCTGCGCTACTACATCGAGTCTCTATGATGGACAGGGTCAAGTTGGTTTTGAAAGGAGGGACAGAGACTCAAACTTCACGTCATTTGTGTGCGTCAACGTTTTCTTTGTGCAGGTGGCTTTGCCGCAAGGTGAATAATTCCCTGGTGCCTCCCTTCGTGTTGCGTCAGGACGTTCGCTCGCAAACATTTATGAAGGCCACCTCTACCCCTGCCGTAACCCACGCGTTTAGAGAGACCTTCAGTGCCGTTGCGGTGGCCCTGAAGTGGCATCCATCTGCCCAACTAAGTGTCTTATACGACATACACGGCCAGGTTGACAGCGGGCGGCCGACAGCACCCATCAGCTCGCGATTGCTACTAAGAGTTCAACTGTGCTGCATTAATGCTTCCCCTTGAACAGAGGAGCTCTTTAACCCGCCCTTAAGTCGTCCAGCGTGAACAGAAAACCTCCAAAAGAAAAAACGCGTCTGGTGGTGGGAATCGAACTTGGGCCCCCCGCGTTCCGAAATCGGCGCTATCCCATTCAGCCATCATAACATTCCGAGCGCGCAGCCTTATTTCCTTTGAGTCATTCGTAGCGCTGGTTCTGGCCTACGTAAGCGTTAAAGGGAAACTGAAGTGAATTGGTCAAGCTCCCGGTTTTGCTTGCACTGCGTAGACTGGCTCAAATTACCACACTTTTCATCGTTTATCCGGTTGATAAGTCGGTAATTATTTTATAAAGCGGGAAAGAAGAAAAACTACCATGCGCGGTCTGTGGCGGCCGCACCAACTAAAGGCTGTGACGTCGGGAGGAGGGGGCACCGTGATTGGACGATGTCCAAGGTTAGCATTCAAACAAGTTTCGGTTTCGGTTCTGTAAAACAACATCCTTGACATCCGACGGCATCGTTGGAGGGGCATTCTCGACATCTCTGTAATCGTCGTACCACGCTTCTGCCATGTTGTCGGCTGTAATATGCCTAAGATAAACCTCCCAGGACGGCTTGGCATCGTAGAAATCACTAGCCGAGGCCTACGCAGTGCATGAACGCCCTCCGCGTCCCCGCAGACGCTCAAATGCCATGCGCTTTTCCCGCATATTCGGAGCGTGCCTCATTTATGCCCGTATCGTAAAAAGCGTGTTCGCACCAGGCCAAGGGTCTGCTGATTCTGGCCTGTGCCCACTGCCCGCAAGCCGTCGGTGCTTGTGGCAACTGCACGCCAACGAGAACTGTCTAGCGCGTCAGTGTCAGTCTGCGCGCGTTCTGCGAACTCGCTCGTGGAGCAGTGAACGTTACGGCCCAAAAATGGTGAACTCAGGTTAGAAAACATCGGCCGCAAACGAAAAAATCAACTTACAAAAAAAAGCATGCACCCTCGAAGATTCGAACTTGCGACTTGCAAAACAAAATTCTAGCGCTTTAGACCACTCGGCCACGAGGTCTTTTTTTTTTCTTTATTGCCGGTCATTTATAAATAAACACTCCCGGTACAGACAAGAAAAGGTACCAACAACGAAACCTGGTACAAAACATACAATGCATAAGGCGGCCAACCGTAACTCCGGCTTGGCCTTGTCCTTGTTTTCACAACTGCGTGTAGTAGCAGTCGTACACAACCCTTACTCTCACATTTTCTTTCTGAGCCTGGTTTGGTCTCACACACCGCAAAAACTCTTTAGGTTGGCCCAACAACGCTGCCGAACCTTTAGTTGGTAGTTAATATTTGTGGGATTTAATTACGCTTAATGCACTCATAAGCGACAAAACATCATCATATTCTTGTTTGGCGTACACTTCCTTCAGTTTGCTAACGTTTTCTGCAAAGTAAGAATCCACTGGCCTGGCATTCTCATCACTGTTTCTGACAGCCATTCTGCTACGCCATATAGCATGTAGGCCGAGGAGGAAAAATACATCGTAAGGAGCCTCATCACATTCAACTTCAAGAAAACGTATGCCTTTCGGTGTCAGCGGGAAGTCCTTTTTTAGAGTCCTCTGGAGGACGTCCCAGAATAAGACGGCGTCCCAGCAATCTACAAAAACATGTTCCACCCCTTCTGGCTTTTTACATAGTCGACAATCTTTGCCCCAAGGCAAAAACACCCCCTCTCGTCAAGCCACATTAGGACTGGTATAGGTCTCAGTGTGCAATTTAAAGAAGAATGTTTTTACTCCTGCGGGTATGATCATTTTCTTGACGCGTTTGAGCACGTCATGCTTATGACCTCCGAGGTATTTCATTTCAAGTACTTTCGGTGACTGTTGTATAGCGCTCGTGCAGTAAACGTCCCCCAAAGTTCCACAATATCTCACATCTAGCAATTGCATTTCTTAGATGGAAAAGCGTTCGCAGATGTGCGGTCGTGCTGCTGTCCGCTGTGCTTGTTCACCCAGCGCAAAGAAGTGCTTCCTGCTCCCTAGTTTTGCGCTGTACGGTAAACGTTTTAGTTGATTTTATTTCCTTAGTACCTATATTGACTTCGCTTACTCTTCTCCCGCCTTCAAGTTGCCCGAGATTTAACTACTAGCGTAAAGTCAGCGAAGCGTCGCATGTGCACTTGTGCAGCGCTTGTGCGGAGCGACCCGGACTCTGAGCTTGATGTACAAACTAACAAAGTAAAGGAAGGCACATTCTTCCATTCACAAATGTGTTGCGGCTTAGTTTCAACTGATCGAGCGAATTGCGGCGGACTAAACGTTGGGCCGACTGACTCGGTCGCGGAAGGTCGGCGAGCCGCGCAGTAGCGCAGCCAATTGCCAGCTCATCTCCTGCTGACGTCCCACGAAAACGCCACAGAAAATGGGCTAGGGTGCAGAGAGGAGGAGAGCATTTTCGACTTGATTTTTCTACTAAATAAATTCGCGTAAACGCGCTCAGAGTGGTCGAAACATGGCCCATAGACTCCGGACTACAATTTGCGCTAGTAATCCCGCAATGTTTACAAATCACTTCAGTGTCCCTTTAATTCGCTTGCTCGTTCACTCGTTCGCTCACAGTCCTCACTGCCGCAACCGAGCCACTCTGAGCCGCTCTTAACAGTAGAGATGTTTAAGCTTGAGCTAGCTCCGGAGGCTTAGCGTAACCAGCCGTTAGTCACGTACAGAGATGTCACTCAACATTATAGGCTTTCCCGACATATATACCAGCCAGGCCATGCGCACCTCACAAAAGAGCAAGAACCCTCACTTAGGAAGCTACAGACCAATACTTTTCCGCAACCTACCAGGCTTCACGCTATATTCCCTACAACGTATACATCCAATTGCCCTCACTAGTGGAGAGCTCTCAACCTTATATCACATGGTGTGGGCTTGTCAACATAATAAGAATAT
Organism: Haemaphysalis longicornis; assembly: GCA_013339765.2. Lineage (NCBI taxonomy): Eukaryota > Metazoa > Arthropoda > Arachnida > Ixodida > Ixodidae > Haemaphysalis > Haemaphysalis longicornis. The sequence goes on along the minus strand of CM023456.1, from coordinate 68,872,560 downwards.
AGACAGAATACGAAATCCAACTTCAAAGCAGTGGGAGCGAGAGCTGGCCAGCTCAGATCCTGATCGTCAGCTTCGGCTCGTGGAGAGGGCGAAGGCGGCAGCAAGCTCTACTGGGGTCCTGGACTGAGGACTCCACTCACAGCGCCCTTATTTGATATGAATAAAAGTTTTCCTCCTCCTCCTCGCCCAGGCTTGCGTGCGGGCTTCCGCTACGTGATGAGCTCGCAAAGAAACCAGCAAAACGGTTCACGCGCGTCCGCGCCTCAAATAGGGAGCCGAGGACAGTTAAGCTACAGACGCCGACTGCGCGAAACCGGTTGCCTCGGGGTCTAGCGCGTGCTGACGCGGCCTTCTTCTGGATAGATCTGAAAGCCTGCGGAAAAAGCGTTCCGGGCCTGCCAGTCATGGAGAACTTTTTGGAAACCCATGTGAAGTGCAACAGCCGGGTCTCCGACGAAGCGGAGAGGGACCGCCAGCTTTGCTTCTCCTCCAGCTTTCCACCCCGAGTGCAAGCTCTGCCAATTGCGGTGATCAACGACAAAACACTCCTCGTGTCTTTAACACCGCATGTGTAAGACTATTGCCGCCACGACTATGTTCCTCCGCCTGAATTGAGATTCGGAGCGGGGGCTGTCGGGTTTTTGAACGCAGGAATTTATGATGCTACACTACCGGTTCGTCCTCGAAAGTAATCCAGAGTGCTCTGTGTCTACCGCGTTGCGCCAGCGTATACATATATAGCAACGCTGCAACTGTTCGCGGTGAGAGCGACCACTACGGCGCTGCGAAAAGCGTCTGCGTGGAGTCGGCTTAGGGATTGTCGCTTTATCTTATCAAATTAGAGTCTTCACCTCGCTCAAGGCTGTTAAGAAACTACGGCGACAAATCGTGTGTGCCCGTGCTCGTCAGGCTGAGTAAGTGGGGCATTCTTGCTGAGACCTGGTGTCGAGGTTACCCCGCTACCTGGCCGCTCTAGATAAGCGCCCCGCCTAATAGGTGCTTTTAATCGGCCTGGTGTTTACGCCTGCGCCTATCGGGGCGCAACAACACAATGACGGTTGATTGGCTTTTCTGTTGCAAAGCAAACTAAGGGCGAAGAGTGCTGAATGGCAGTTACTATTTAAAGGGTCCCCGTAACACTTTCGATAAACGCTTTCACTCTTTCCTTCGCGTCTGGAAGAACTGCGCGAAAGCTACAGTTATCGCCAGCACGGTGCGGCACTGCGCGATTTCCTCGTTACAGCCGCTACATTTCCTTAATGACGTAATGCGAGTGGTCGAAGAATCAAGATCGCGAAAGAGAAACTTCTTTCGAGCGACTTTCCAATTTATCTGGTGGGCATAGAGCAGTAGTTTTTGGGTGAGGTACTTTGCGACCCACTAATCTAAGTACTTGGTGCGTTGGGTGACTACGTGCAAGCATGTGGGGTTAACTGAAATCGGACAGCAAAATTAGAAGTGAAATCGTATAAGTAACAAATCCATAACATCACTGGCGTAAAGTGTCCGGCGATGATTACGCGTGGTATGAAATGCGTAAAAATTGTATCTCTTAAATTTAAAAACAGGCTCAAAGGGACAGACAACTAATTTTTGTGGAGTACATGTCGTCTAGCTCATATGAATACCAGCGTTTCATATACTAGAAGAGTAACCACGAGAAATTTGTAAATAAACTGGCGGAAATAATTTTACTTCCGCACTAGAGCTTCTGAGTCTGAAAGGTGGGGCCTTGTGGCGCTTAAACGCGACACTACGTTACGTGTGCAAACAATTCGATCGATTTCAACGTGGGATTAAAAAACCGCAAGAAAGATGAGGGTTGCACATTATTACTGCTTTAGCCAGGGCACGTTATCATATACGTTTGCGGGGATAAATTGGTCGCAGTTAGCACAGGACCGGGGTAATTGGAGATTAATGGGAGATGCCTTTGCCCTGCAGTGGGCGTAGATAGGCTGGTGGTTGTAATGGTGGTGGTGGTGGTGGCGATTATTATTATTATGATGATGATGATGATGATGATGATGATGATGATGATTATGATGAATTTATGCCATACCTGTTCGGGCTGCCGCAGCAAGTTGGGTACAGCCGTTATAAACTTGAATGACGACTCCTGCAATGACACGTAAGCAAGGCAGTTGGATCAAGCGGGGTAATATGATCACGCAAGCATAATTCCTACGCGAAGCAGCGCCTAAAGCGCTTTTTCAGGAGATTCTGCGCAGCAGAGGCTGAGGTAAAAAGCTGTGCAGTCATCCTGAGTGGTCACCTCGCTGAACAAAGCACATTGGCCATGTCACGCTTGAGATGAGTTAACGGCACTCACATTTTTACACCCTTTTTGGCAAAAAAGGGTGTAGCATAATTGGAAGAAGGGTGCTGGAAGGTCGTTACACCCTTTTTCTTGAATTTCAAGACCCTTTTCCTAGCTCTACACCCTTCTGTGTAAAAAAGGGGTGTTGATCAACTTCAACACCGTTGGTTTTTTTTTTTTTCTTTCGGGTGTTGAAAGGATGTGGAAAAGGTGTTCAGCTGTTTATTGAATAAGGCCATTCACGCATGTATAACTGCACTGTAAAGGGCAAGATATCCCCTGATACCATCCTGTACTCGTAAAAAATGTTTAAAAGCAATTTGTTGCAAATATCGACGTAAGACGACAGTCGACGGGCGCCCCTGGCAAGTAAATGCCTCCCTTATCTTTCCCGCTCACATTTCATGCTGTTCCTCGCCCGCCTCGTCCCTCCCAAGATAACACGCTAGAGGTTTGCTCAAGTCAATTTAAATTTACCGCGTTCCACTCCTCCACGTCGGGTGCCTCGATGCCAGCACTGCCGTACGGCGGAGACGCCCGTAAATCCAGGCATCCTACTATACAGCGTTTATAGAACCACGTTGCCCTACTCCACGAGCGTTCCAACCGAAGCGTGGAACCTATTTAGTGGAAGCTTTTGTTTCTGTTGCCATTTGATTTTTTTAAATCCCGCCAGGTAGCGCGGGCAACAGCAGGCGACGGGATTCTGCAGTTCACGTAGTATGCCATTTCCTATCGCAAAAACCAAGCACCCGTGAATTTTAATAAAGGAACACAAAGAAATTTTAATAAAGGAATATCACTGATGTATTGATTTTCTGCCTTATATTTGCGTAATCGCGTGTTCTTGTTCAACAATATTGACAAGTATGAACATTAACACCGGACTTGGACGTTAGATTTGGCTGTGGGTATATAAGACTATTGCGCATATGCAGTTTCACTTTGGCCGGGTCGCTGAATCGAGTCGCAGACATAGGCAGAGTGGCTAAAATTTCTGCGTTTAAGCAGCCCAAGAAGACTATCGTCTTTAAAATTGTTCGTCTCCAATGATCGCTCGTCTCATGAACCAAATTTACGTTTAGCACGTGAAACATCAATTTGAAGCTTTAAAATTTAAAAATATATATATATTTGTGTGGCGAAAAGGATGTTGACCGACCGCAACACGCTTGGATTTCTGTGGGGTGTTGAAACGGGGTGAAATAGGTGTTCAGTTGCAAAACAAGAACAGTGGAGCTGGGGGTTGACCCAGATTCTTCCGGTGTTGCTAAGTCCTGCTACGTTTGCTAGGCTTTGCGATGTTCTTGCTAATATAGGATAAGCGCAGAGGGGTAAGGCCAAGTTTAACGGGATTTTACAAGGCTGTTCTGTGTGTCCCCCACAACGACAGCGGATCCAAGGGGGAAACAAGCTAGGTCGACCCCCAGCTATGCTGTTTCTCCTGCCTTGCACCACCATTGCAAGCTGCGCCAATTTTTTTTTCTTTTTTGGGGGGAGGGGGGTTCATAATAGCAAAGACTATACTCGGTTACAACTCAAGAATGGCACCAACTCATGTAGTGTATCACTCCGCCAAAGCGCCGGACCCGTGGCATCAGTGCGTGCGCGTTTTGAAAGGGGTTTGCTATGAATGCGTGATATCGTCTGCCTTGTCTCACGCTGTTTGTTTGTCGTCACTGGAGTCGTTTATAAGCATTGTAAGTCCAAAAAATCACGGGAACGGCTCACGCCATGTTCAAAATATTCCCAGTAACGCCCTACTTGCGCCGCGCGGAGAAACATCCGGCTACGGTGATGAGGCACAGCGGCAACTTCCGGTGCCGTTCTTAAGTTGTCACCGAGTATAGTGCCTTTGAAATGGTACAGTAAAAGGTTCGCTTACGCTTGTGCGTTCTGTGATCTCACTCGAACAGGCTCCAAAGCCGGCTTCACTGTTATAACACCCTAGCTGCGGTGGTGCACCCTTTACAGGGGCGCAGTTCTTTTTTCCGTCCTTTTGCTGACGCCACCGAGCCTATAGTTGAAGCTTAAAGGACCCTGTAACACTTTCGATAAGCGCTTTCACTCTTTCCTTCGCGTCTGGAAGCACTACGAAAGCTACAGTTATTGCCAGCACGGAGCGGCAGTTCGTGGTTTACTCGTTGCACGAGATACGCCTTCCATTTCTGATTTGTTTTTGTGGCTTTATTTTTAACGTTGCTATCGAAAAGCGTTCATTGCTGCAACTGAAGGAAAACCGGCCAACAGCCGCTACACGGCCTTAGTGACGATAGTAAGCGAACAAAAAATGGCAGCGCAACGACGGGAGGAAAAGCGAGCACAAAAAGAACAGAACTCCCGCTGGCGCAGTTTCAGGCAGGGGGCGCGCGAGCAAAGCGAAGGCGGGAAATTTGAATTGCCTTGGGTGGTAACAGTGAGCGGATAACGGCGCTACAGCCCATTATGGCGAATCACTTCTCTGCACTTCCGACAGCTTTCACATTGGGTGGAACGGCTTTAATTTTTTTTCTTTCACTTCACTCACAATCATTCAACATCATCGTCAGAGAAAGTTGGCTTTTCTGCAGGGCATATCGGCGTATGACGGCATCAGTGAAGACACTAAAGCTTCGCTTTAAAAAACTCGGACAGCTGGCACTTGTGGCGCAAGGCTGGAGAAACAGCAGAGCTGGTGGCCCGTTGCCGCAACAGGGTCCGTCGTCAGAGGCCGGCTGTTGCCACCTCACACTGTATTTCTGAACTTGCCGGCCGCTGAAAGTTCTCCATGACTGACAGACCCGGATCGTTTCGTTCACAGGCTTTCACACCTCTCCCAAAGTTGACTGCCTTAGCACGCGAAGAGCCGTGGCCACGTCCAAAGCCATCGCCCACGTTAGGAACTCAAGGCAAATGATTTGCGTCCGGTGCAATAAAGAAAAAAAATGATTTGCGCCCGGAATGCGATGATAGCTCAGTCGGATAAACGCCGGTTTCATAACCCGAGAGACCCGGGTTAGATTCCGACCACGGGAAGCGCTGTCTTTCCAATGGATTCACATGTTATTGTGCCCTGCCGCTCCTAACCCCGTAGCCGCTGGGCCTTTCCGGTGGCGCGGTGCCGAACAAATTTTCCTACGTACCACTATTCGAAAAAAATGTGCATCGCTTGTAGTTCTATGTTGGAAAAATTATTTTGCAGAAATATGCACCTGGTTGAACCAGATCGTATGCTTCTCATATAAGGCTGTTAAATTGTTATTTTAATTTGTAGACATCGAGTGATTTGCACGATGTGTATGTACCTACTTTATACGTACGTGCTTTGCCTACTTGCGGGTTCCTAGTGGTCTGGGCTGAACAAATTGTAACGGCTAAGTATGCGAGTTTAGTATGAAGACAGTTATTGCTTTCTTTAGTTGCATATTTGCTTTAGTGGCATTCGTACACTTACTGTTTGAATTAGCAACATACATTACGAACCGAAAACATTGACCAGAATATTTTTTGTTGTTATCCTCCTCCCTCCACTCTTATCGTCAGGTAGTGCACCAATATTGATAATTAGCCTGTATCTTTGGGAAGCACGCATGGAGATGTAGCTCTTCTCTGAAGTTCTACCCCCAGTTTGTGAGCATTACCTTGGGTGATGCTACCCGACACTATAGTTCAAAGGCGATATTTATTTCATTCGTACAGTACGCCAGTCGGAGTTGACAATTTTAATGCAATAAACTTACATGACCATCCTACAAAATGTTCAAGTGAAGCTTTAGTGTCTCCACTGATACCGTTGTACGTCAATACGCCCTGCAAGAAAAGCCAACTTTCTCTGACGGTGATGAATAATAATAGTGGGTGAAATGAAAGAATAATGGCCGGAATCGAAGCTCCGTCTCTCGCGTTATGAAGACGGCGTCTATTCGGTTGCTCCGTTTCGACACGATTGAAGCGAACGCCAAGCAGCAGATACCGATTTGCGCCGTACACACCAAACCCAAACGTTAGGCATACGGAGTGCACACCCAGAGAGTTGCTGGGGGTATTCTAGAAAACTTTTGCGTACCTCCAAAGTAGCACATACTCGCACTGTGATATTGGCCAATTAAAGAATTCATCCCGACAAAGCTTCGCGTTCAACCATCGTCGTCGTTAGACGAAGGGGTCGCCTAGCCAGATTATAATGAACCATATGCTACCATGGTAACCATGGCGGAATGTTGGATTATGCGTGAAAGAGCCAATGCGATCGTTTGAAATTAATTCTGAGTACATTGCCTATGGCCAATGCGGCGGAAGAAACGCATCCTGACTACTCATGTAAAACAAATGTAACCTCGTTAGTAGGGTCCAAAAGTTCCCCCGTGGAAGGTATTGGTCACGTGATGCATCAGTAAGGAATGAACGAATGAATAAATAATTGTATACGAGCTTCAATAAGTCGTTAAGCCTCGAGCTTAGTGTTTATGTTTACAAATATAAATGAGCGCTAAATAATTAACTAGAAGTTCTACCTGGAATTATAAAGTCCACCCGAACCGAGAGCTCTCATTACTCCAGTCAGAAAGCCGGTCACTTGAGGTAGTGGCATTTGTTTCGATGTCGAGGGGAACTTAGCTTCCATGTTCGCGACACAGATGTTGCCGCGTCCAGTGGCTCTTGAAATTTGCAACCCCCAAATCAATGCTCCTATCGTCCGAGCGTTTGCACCGATGTCATTTGCAAGTATTTGGATATTTTAAATTTCAAGCCAATCTTGGCAGTTAAAAGCACGAAATGTCAAAATACACGCTGCGCTTTTAACCGCGTCGGGCAGTTCGTCCGGGTGGCCTGGTGACGTCACTCATTGAATGAGGATTGCCGCATCGCAGTTTTGACGTTTTGTGTTTTACACGTCGAAACCACACTTGGGCAATAAGGCACGCCGTAGTGGGAGGTTCATGATTAATTACTACTCCCTGCAGATTTTCAACGCGCGCCTGAATCTCGACATAGGCAATTCTGTTTTCCGCACGTTACGCCTTTTGATCTTACCTGATTACCTAGCCTAGTTAAATTCACTTTACGTTAACTTGCCAAGTTATCGCACCATGGCAATCTCTCACTGCTGCAAAATTTCATGCTATCTTCGTGATCTTTCTCAACAAAATTGGTATCTGATGATGATTTCAGGTTTAATGGCGCAAGGCCGACAAAGGCAAAGAGCGCCATGACGTTCGTGAACGAGATGAGAAAGATTTGTAATAAAGGCACAAGATTAAACATTTTCTAAGAGAAATGGTGTATAGGGCCATGTTAAAGCAGAATGAGCATACTAAGAGAAAGGGTGCCTATATAGGGTCACATTAAAACACAGTGAGTGCAGGCACCTAAGGTGTAAAGCCTCAGGTCCCGCCATTGTTTTGCAACACGTCATGAGCACAGGTGAGGTTATGGGCAGTAAGATATGTGTTTTAAAAAATCTACGTCGGCAAGGTAGCTAAAAACTTTTTTGTAAGACAACATGAAGATGGTCTGCAAGAAATAATGAAGGGTGCAAGGGAATATTATATGTGTAAACTTCATTAAAGTGACGTTTCCTTTCAATGTTGCACTTCTATCATTCAATAAGCACACAAGGACAGATAGCTGCCCTCCACAATTCGTATATACTCCATCTGCTTATCAACAAAACCTACCAAAGTATTAGAGTTAGGATGCCTCCCTACCTTCCTATACATGTGTCATCTTTATGAATAGCGAACAGTGAATTTTGCCCATTCGCTTCACTTCGAAGAACCCGCGGTTGTGAAATACGCGACTCTCCGATACTGCGGGTATTTTGAGGGAAGTGTTCCGTTACGCGTACGGCGCTTTGACCAAGACGCAGCACTGCTGCCGATCGACGCCGCGATCAGTAGGGCGGAGAAAATTGAGCTGGTTAACACACGCGGCGTCTTTACCTATTCCTCGCGTTTACGCAATGACGTCACTACGATTTGATGGAAGCAGGTGTGACGAGGAGGATTTAGTTTACTGCTATCAGGTTACACGTCAGCAAGCGTATCATTCCGAGTTCCATCCCTGTTAAAGCAGCTGCGCAAACTCACATCGATTTTCGGGGACCCAGCAGATGTCGTCGCGGCTGTCCTGGACTTCGACGCGTCGTACTCGTCGGAGTCTTTTCGTCGCTGTTTCTTTCCTCCAGAGGAGCTCGTCGTTTTCCGTGAACTCTGCAAATGAACCGATTTCAAATACATATTTCGTTATAAAAGAAAAATATCAATTTTCCTTTTTTTAGAGAGAGAAAAATGGTTAAAACGTGAACCTTTGCAACCTGAGTCAAAGCCAAAGTCCAAAATCTACTTTCACAAAGTCAAATATCTGAACTACCAAGTGCGACCCTGCTTAGAGGATGTATGTCATCGTTATCATCCCTAACCCCGTGTGCTGGCTATCTATATTTCGCGTATTACAAGGGGTCCGTCAGGCGTGCAAATGCATCCCATTGTTATGCGGTGTTTGATTGATGTACCCTTTGTGAAACCCACTGTGTTAAGTCGGCTTTCCTGGAGTGTGTGTAAAGTTGGCTTTCCTGAAGTGACCTACTTCCACGTAAACGCTATCACTGAGGCATAGAAAGTTCTGCCTTAAAAATTGGCTCTAATCCACGCTGTGAAGGTGGTTGGAAAGCAAAGCTGTAAACCACAACCACGACAATTGCCCATGCGACGTCACTTGAATTCACACACGTGGCTCTAAAAAGGGAAACCAGAGATTCCACCAGCAAGCAGTTACTTAGAATTCGCGGGGGTGACGTTCCGAACGCAGCAGCAGCAGCGTCGGCCACGGCCGGGCTAAAGCGGCGGACGCCGCCGCCCAGCCGCCGTGAGTCGGGAGAAAGAAAACGGAGAGGAGCGCCTAGGTATCGCTCGGTTCTGGGTCGCCAGAAACAGTCGCTCGCCTCCCGGAAGTGGCCTCAGCGACTAGCCGATAGGAGAGCCCCTACGTAAGCACGCAACCTCCGGTTTTGAAAGAGAACGGGGGGAAGATCCACGCAGACGACGTTTGCGGTGCAGCGGCAAAGAAAGCTTTGCGTGCAAAGCTGAGTACACGCTGAAGCAGAAGCAGAAGGCTTCCCGCTCACACTGGGGTGAGACCCGTGTGGGAAAAACGACGTCAAGAAAGCGAATTCTTCACGGCGTTCATGTGGGAGCCGAGAAACGAGGCGCAGAAGGAAAAGCGTGCGCTATCGCTAACCCAATTCCAGTTTTAGAGGTGCAATGAAGTGCAAAAAGCAAGGTAGAAAGGCGTAATACTTTTTAGTCATGCTTTTTATGACAAATGAACAAAAAAAAATGTTTGCAGACATCCAGCGTACCAACGCGTTACTAATGCGCAGTGCGGAAACATTGAAAATCGCCATACTCAGTCGCATGCTCAGTCGCTCGAGCCGTCGCTGTCATGTGATTGCCTCGGCGAGCGACTTCGGTTCGGCGACTGCGGATCCTAGTCGCGTCGCTCGTCGCGTCGCTGAAAAAATCGCTCCATGTGGTTAGCGCTGAAGGGTTAGACAGCGGAACCTAGCCATCCTGATGTGCTAGCTTGGGGCTACACCACCGCGCGACACAAGCGCAGACACCGAAACAATCCCGCATGTGATCTTAGCTATTCCCATTTATACCCATTTAAGCTGGTTAGTTCAGTAAGTTTTAGAATTTCGAGAAAGATGGGGGAACTTTTATAATCGCTATATAACAGAACCACTTGCTAGTTTCTGCTTTTGTAATACTTCTTAAAAACACAAGCGAATTTGTATCCACCAATTTAGAAAACGGACTCCCATTCGTGGCAACCAGTGCGTGAAAGGTATAGCGTTTCTCTAGCGGCCAAATGTGTGTATGTGGTTTGTACATTTTGTTTTTCCCGCCCTGCAAACCAATCCTTAACGTATCCTCGCCGAACGACCAGTTAATTCCGTCGGGTGCGGGTTACCCAGGAGGTGCTGTCGAACAAAGTGCAAAAGTTTACAAGTGCAAAAAACAGTGGCTGATCAGCTTGCCAACTTCGATATAGGAAGGTTGCCCGCCGCAACGCTTCGTTACATATAGAGGTCGCAAACACATGAAATTCAATGGGGGTGGCAATTGGGAATCGAAAATCTTCGTTAAATCATGGAAAATGTTACATAGGGGTTCGTTAAACCCAGGTTTAACTGGAAACATAAATTTAAGGGCCTCCTTGGAGAGCCGCGGCGGCAGTAGGCGAGGAATGTTCAGATTTTCAACGTTCGTTTTCCTGACTTAGTCGCACCCAATTGGCGCAGCGGAAGGAACCAGCAATCACATCGGTTCTCAAGACGTAGACGCGAAATCGCTGACTAATCTGCTTCCGCCAGAATAGTGCACACTATACGCACCGCTCATCAATCGACATATTTCTCCTTTCCAGTAGGCGGAGTACTTAAAGAAAAGAAAACAGGAATCATGGATGAATTAGCGGGTACTCCACGATTTAGTAACTTGGTATGAATCTCATACATGTGAGGGTGCACACATCGGTCACGATGTTTTGCGTTTGGTTCACATCTCACATGAGCAAAGATAAGACGCGGGATCTATCAACCTCGTGTTGCATCGTTGCCTTGCCAGCTGCGTGTTTAACTTAAACTGCACCGACAGAGGTTAGAGTTAGCGTTAGGGAGTTTCATTTATCTGTTTCATCACAAAAACGCCCTAGCTATACACGCCTGCCCTCGTCACGGAAATACTTGTTAACTGAACGTACAGAACTGCTTAAAGGTTGGGAACACGCTACACGTTCTGCTCATGTAGCTCGGAGCCGATGCGTCTTCGCCTGGTCCAAGATGTGCGGGTAATATCTGCTGGCCGCTCCAAAACACGCTACTTCCTCCACAAAGGCATGACCTGCATGACCTACGACCTGAAACTGTCCTGTGGTGGGCAGTACGAGGTCAAGACGCGCCAACGCATTAACTGCTGACTCAGACACCACGGTATTCCCGGAAAAAATGGTATACGGCTCAACTAGAACCACTAAATAAGCTACGCTTAAGAGTAACGACACTGGCGTACGGCGGTAGCCATTTTTAGTGCCTGACGCCAAGGTGGCCAGCTTTGTGAACACTATTGCGGCTGACATTGACGGGCGGAATTGGTCCGGGTGCCTTTTGGCAACCATGACAGCTGTGTTTACTTTAGAAGGTTTACATACAGCGCGCCGGTGTGATAGGGTCAGGCTAGCGTAGCTTATGTAGTGGCTATAGGTTTCGCTAGACCACTGTCTTTCTTTCCCAGCAGAAAGCGATGCAGGTGGTTGAAACAGCCCAGTACACAGCAGCACGGCATCGCTACTCTGTCCGGTGGCTTAAAAACTCACTCTCAACGTGGCATACAGCCAAACTGCACTCCGAAAACCACGACTTATCGAAGAGCGCACGCGCGGCAACACAGAAGCACCAAAATGTGAGCGCCCATGGGCCTTCCGGGTTTTACAAATGTCACGTGACGCGGTTCGACCAATGACCGCTGTCGGCGGCATGCAACAATGCCAGAAAAGAGTGCCGATACTAGTGGACCTAGGCGCGACATAGGCCCCACACTTCACAAAACCATGCGGCTTCACGATTTCGACTACATCGCGCCATGGAGCGCTACCTTCATTAACGAGCACGATTAGTCTACAAAGGCACCGGAGAACACGTGATGTAGGTAATACGTAAGTGCCCCTTTGGTACACTTGTTGATGAGGACAGTAAATCTGTCTAACTCAGAATCGCTGCCTCTTCATTAAATTCATCGCTTGCACTCCCTTCCTTCATATTTCAGCCGCTTCGAAAGAAAAGACCTCATGGTCGCCAAACACCCCAGGAGACACCTACACCTGTTGCACTTAGACTTAAGAGGACAGAACAGCTTATTCCGAACCGGAATTAATGCTCAAAGACACCTCTCAGGCCTGAGTCCGATATGCCATTAGCTGGAGCTTTCATTTTGCGAGCACCAAATTCACAAACATGACTTCAAAACCATAATAAAAAGGTAGTGTCTATTATCCCGGCAACCGTGAGAATTACCGTGAGAAATTTCTCACGGCACTCACCTCTTATTGGCTAAGCACGCTACGCGGAGATTCTATGGGATAAATATTCCCTAAAAAGCCATGCTTGTAGCTGCCTCTGTAGCGCTGTGGTATAGCACTTTGTTTTAAACGTGGAGGTTCTGGTTCGAGTACGGCACTGCGACTGTCCTTATTTAGCTTTCAGATTTTTCCGGTCATCGTTATTTTGTTTTATCTTTTTTTACTCTGGTTCTTACTATATCAAAAGATAGACGCACATGACTTCTAGAATGGGTTGAATTACGTCTTTGTGTTCTGTGTCGTTGGGCTGGGTTAGATTAGGTTTGTTGGAGTTGGGCTGCATTTTGGTAGGTTATGACGCGTTCGGGTAGGTTACGCGAGGTTCGGTGAGGTAAGGCTGCATCTAATCTCATGGGAGCCGTGAGAATTACCCCCGGTAAATTCTCGCGGCAGTTTTCCATGAAAGCTGACTGGCCTAAAAATCGCTGAATAATATTACGTCCCAACGTAACCTAACATAACATAACCTCACCGGACCTAACGTAGCCTAACTTAACCTAACTTAACGCATCATAACCTACCCAAATCCTGTCCAACTGCAATTAACCTAATCTAACCCAGCCCCAGCGACACAGAACACAACCTGTATTAAACGTAATCCAACCAATTCTAGAAGTCCTGTGCGTCGATCTCCTGATATAGTAAAAACCAGAGTAAAAAAAGCATTAACAAAATTAGGATTACCAAAAAATTCGGAAAGCAAAAAAAAAAAAAACGTCGCAGTGTCGGTCTTGAACCTGAGGCTTTTCGTTTAAAATCCAGTACTATACCACAGCGCTGCTGGGGAACCTGCGAAAACGGCTCTGTAGGGAATATTTATCCCATAGAATATCCGGGTAGCGTGCTTAGGCAATGAGGCGAGTGCCGTGAGAAATTTCTGACTAATTCTCACGGTTGCAGTGATAATAGACACTACCGTGAGGTTATGTTACGTGTGGTTACGTTGGGACGTAATATTATTCAGCAAACTTTAGGCCAACCAGCTTTTATGGAAACAGCCGTGATCACGGCTGCCTGGAGATTAGACACAGCCAAAAAAGAAATTCGCGACAGGCCTGTCGTCTACAGCAGACTTGTCCCCAGCTCACCGTGGATCGGGACGCGGACCTGGTCCTGGTCGAAGCGGTGCTGGCCATCGACTTTCGGCGGCTCTGGGTGGCCAGTCGGGCTCCTGCTGGTCTCGGCCTGGCCTTCATCGCTCGTCGATGGCGTCGGGCGCGACGAGTGCTCACAGAATGATGAAAGCTCACCGGAGGAGGAGGGAAGACTTGCCGGAGGAGGAGCGCACACGCTCACCGAAGGGGCAACGCAGGATCGCCGAAGCGGGAGCGAAGCCTCGCCGAAGCGGGAGCGAAGCCTCGCCGGGGAGGAGAGAAGGCTCGCCGAAACCGGAGCGAGGGCTCACCGGAACAGGAGAGAAGGCAAGCCGAAACCGGAGCGAGGGCTACCGGAACAGGACGAGGGCTCGCTGAGGGAGGAACTAGGCTTAGACGATGGATCTACGGGGAAAGGCGACTGCTCCAGGTGACGTCTGCGAAGCAATGGTGTCGCACTCGAATCTCGTGGATCTCGTGATCAAGCGCGAGTGTCGTGATCTTTGCTCCTCTTCTTCCTTTACTTCAGTAGAATCGGGCCCCTAGTTACGTTGTGGAACAATTCAAATATGCTCGTATTATTGGCCGCAAAGTGATTTACCTAAAACGGGAGTACCTAAAAAGGATTGTGCAATAGTGGCAACAGATGCATCCCAGCGGGAGGAGCGAGCAGGTGTGGGAATTTTTAGTCCACACCTTCACGGGTCAGTCTCACTGCGTTTACCTGATTTCACACCGATATTTCAAGCCGGATTCCTAGCAATGGTTCTGGCCTTAAAAGGAGTACCTCCACGCACTTTAATGTAGCAATAATTACTGACTCCTTATCGGTTTGTTCTGCTCTGTCTTCACCCAAAAATTCCGCTCTTATTCGTACATTCAACTTCCTTGTGCCTTCCCATTTGCGGGACATCTGCCTCATTTGGGTTCCAGGTCACAAAGGGTTACAGCTTAATGAGCAGATTGATTCCTTGGCGCGATCGTCGTTGTATGGCCCTCCAGTTGACCTATGCCCTATTCCCTTTATTGTAGCAGGAGCAAAGTTTCGTACCTATCAACGCCTAGCAAGAGTGCAGGAAGGGATCATGACTAATTTTGAAGATTACGTCCATTTAAAACATAATTAGAATACCCGTTTTTGTGAATCTCGTCAATGCGAGGTAACATTAACTACCTTCAGATGTCGAGTCCCCCAACTCAACTTCTATATGCACCGAGCTGGTCTAGCCTCCTCCTCCCGATGTGCTGTCTGCGGTGATCAGGATACTTTAGAGCACTTCCTATTGCATTGCCACGGTTTTTCAATGATGAGGCAACGTCATCTTGCCACGCTATTGCGACGAATTGGTCTGCGTATTTCCATGCCCTTACTACTATCTTAAATTTTGGGGCCACATCACTGGGATATTGTCACCGAGGGGTGGCTGCAGCCATTCATGCATACGTTTCCGAGACCAGGCGCCTGCCTTGATTCTTTGCTTGAGGCTTTGATTCTTGCATGTACTTTTTCCGGTCCAAAAGCTCATTTGTTCTACCCAAACTCTACTTACAACTTCACCCAATTCTATTTTCTCTCTTTGTGCGTATAAATCGCTAGGTTTATAATTTTGCGGTGTTTTAAGCGGGCGCATTAGCCCTTCTCACGTCCGATTCCTGGCCAATCCCCCACGTGAGTATGTGCCAAGGCGCCAGGAACAACAACAACAACAATTTTATTGCTAAAGCCACTGTGCGAAGGCCCTTCTGGCTGCCTGGCATCCATGGGAACCTGGGAGTTTTTTCTTGGTATTTTTTGCTAACGTTAACAGACAGGCTAAGCTTAAACAGCTCGACTGTTAAAAAAACTGTCCCAGAAAACGGCCTACTGCAAAGGATCAACCCTCCCTACTACCCTACACCCTAGAACTGCCCCTAATACTGGCTATAACATAGTGTAAGCTTGTTAACACACCCTCTATCTGTCGCTCTCAGCCCTCCTCCCGAACAATGAAAGGCCCTGGTGACCCTGACTGCTCTAGCCAGATCTCCATGGTCATACCCCGCCAGGGCTGCAACCTACGCCCGATAATTGCGGACTAAGGCCAACCCGCCCGACCGAGAGACGGCTGAATGACCGCTGCATGTTTACTTCAATAAACGTTTACTCCATATTTCCCAACTTCGGTCGATCGTCCATGGTTCACTTCAATACTCGGATCTTATATCATCCTCGACATCACCGCAATCATCGCTTTTATCGTCGCAATGGTCGTCACGGATTCATCGTTGAAATCCAGAAAAGAAAAAAAAATGGCGAAGCTAACACTACGTCGCGCAAGGCTTGAACAATAATGAAGCTGCAGGATTTCCTTCTATGTCAGCACTTGTTTAATTTATCCCCACGCGTGCGTACTAGTTTGAACATTTTTATTAACATGTTCCGTTTGCACAGGGCTAGTAGTAGACATCGTCATATGCCATCGATATCGTCGTGCTTTTCATGCCAAGTATTACATGCGAGGTAGCGCTCGACGACAGCCGAGCGCAGCGGCGGCCAGTACGTGCACGACGCACGCGCGGTGCTCCTAGAGTCGCGTCAACGTTCCGTGGAGAAGGTGTTGCGCCAGCTGTGGCGTTGTTGGTTGCTAGGCAACGCGAGGCGTTCCTCGGGATTTGGGCCTGTCTTGTTTTTCAAGACGATAGTCTTTCTTGAACTACTTAAACGCAGAAATTTTGGACTGTCCGTGACTCGATTCAGCCACCCGGCCGAAGTGAAGCAGTAGCTGCGAGATATTTTTATCCCCACAGCCAAATCTAAACGTCCAAGTCCGGTTTATATGTTCATACTTGTCAACATTGTTGAACAAGAACAATACATTACGCAAATACGAGGGAGAAAATCGATACGTAAGTGATATTTGCAGTGTTCCTTCATAAAAAAAATTATGGATTTTTGATTTTTGCGATAGCAGATGAAATACTACATCAACTGCAGAAACCGTCGCCGGTTGTTGCCCGCGCTACCTAGCGGCATTTAAAAAAATCAAACGGCAACGGCAACGAAAGGTTTCACTATAGGTTCCACGTTCCGCCTGGAACGCTCATGGAGTAGGGCACCGTGGTTCTATAAACGTTGTAGTAGGGTGCCTCGATTCATGCGCGTCTCCGCCGTACGGCAGCGCTGGCATCGAGGCACCCGACTTGGAGCAGTGGAACGCGGTAATTTTAAATTGACTTGAGCAAACCTCTAGCGTGTTATCCTGGGAGGAACGAGACGGGAGAGGAACAGCATGAGAGCAGAGCGGGAAAGAGAAGGGAAGCATTTACTTGGCAGGGGCTCCAGTCGACTATCGTCTTTTGTCAACATTTGCAACGAAAGGAGCAGATACGCGACCAATTTCGTTTGCAAAAGCCACTGCGCGAGCCGGGGACGATCGACGGTTGCCGTGAGGCACGCGCTCACGGGCACGCTGGGCATTTTCTCGCTCGTCGGGGTTTTTGTCAGTTTTTTTTTTAAGTCCTCACTGATGACGTTGCACGCCAATACGCCCTGCAGTAAAGAAAGACAACTTTCTCTGGCATTATCATCATCAATCCTCATCAATCATCAAACATCATCATCATCGGTGATGGCTGATCGCGGGGGAAGCGAAAGGAAATAACACTTCCCGTGGCGGGAATCGAACCAGGGTCCCTTGCGTTATGAAGCCGACGTCTATTGGATAGCTCTATATCGACATGGTTGGAGCGAATGCCAAGCAATAGCTACAGATTCGCGCCGAACACCCCAAACCCAAACGTTAGGCCTGCGGAGTGCACACCCTGGAGTTGCTGTGGGCAACCTAGAAAAGTGGTGTGTACCTCCAGAGCAGCACATACGCGCAGTGTGTGTGGAATTGGCCAACCAAAGAATCCATCACGAGAAAGCTTCGAGTTCAACCATCGTCGCCGTTAGACGGAGGGGTGCAAGATTTTTTGCTAAAGCTACTGTGAGAGTGAGAGAGAAAGAGAGAGAGAAACGTTAATGAAGACCAGCGAGGTTAGCCGAGCCGTCAGAAAGAAAGCAAAAACAAAAAGAAAGAAAACAACAAGCAAAAACAACTATAAAAATGAAAAGATGTCTTTAGATGCGCCCAAAATTTTCAATCGCAAAACTCTGTCCAGTTCTGTGTTCCGAAGAAATTCCAGGAGAGCTTTGTGCGTTTCGGGGAAGGTCGGCGGTCACCGCAAGGCACGCGCTCACGAGCGCTAGCCATTTTCTCGGTGTTTTGAACGCGTTACGCACCACACATTACGGTCACCTACAACAGCTCCGCAGTTTAAAAAAGACTAAGCATTCGTGTATTCGACAAATCGTTTTGTTGTTAATTATTGAACTATTTTTGGAATACGTTCCCAAACGTCGTTACGCAAGAGTATTTCACTGAAGTAGAAAGAGAGAAGAAGACCGCAGATGACGGCGTGATCACGAGACCCGCGAGATTCGCGTGCGACGCCATTGCTGCGCCGACATCACCTGGAACGGTCGCATTTCCTCGAGCCTCCCTTGGCGAAGCGTCGTCCCCCGTCCCGCAGGCCTTCGCTTCCCCAGCGGCGAGCCTTCGCTCCTTCTTCAGGGAGCATCGGTCCCGCTTTCGGCGAGCCCTCATACCCCTTCGCCGAGCCCTCGTCCCGCCCAACGCCATCGACGAGCGATGAAGGCAAAGCCGCGCAAAGGAAAGGACAAGGCTGGGCACCACAGGCCATCGGGCACCACCACGTCGAGCCGGTCCGCATCCCGGTCAAAGGTGAGCGCGGCACAAGCCCGTTGAAGACGACAGGCTTGTACACCCTCGGATGAAAGCTTACAGGACGTGATTACGACGTTCCGAGTTAATTTCTCTGCTGTCTCAATTACAGGACGTGATTACGACGTTCCGAGTTAATTTCTCTGCGGTCTCAATCTGTAATGGTAAAGGAAGCATCGCGCTTCGGAGCATCTTCACCATATGCGTGTTGGAATATCAGCCACCAGGCCGCGGAGAAATTACGTTGGACTGTTGAAACTGCGTCCAGTAAACGTTTTCCCGCGGTTGCACGTGCCGCGTTCGTGTCTGTCTTCTGCTGCCTGGTCCTGTTGTCGAATTACCGATTAGCGCTAACCGGAGTGGCGGGCGAGGTTCATTACGGGGAAAACACTTTCGTGCGTGTCTGCTGTCGTGGCATCGTTAAGAATTGGCTTTAAAATTGCGCACGACCATTGCCATTTGATATGTCCGTTTTTGTGCTAGCTAATCTCAGCTAGGCTAACAAAGTTTTCTCCAAAGTATCCGGCCCTCGCAACTTTCCGCGGACGTTACCCTTTGATTACCGCTATTCGGGTCCTAAAATTCAAAACTGTCTGTGTATGACGAAGTTGGGCTCTGCGAATAATATTGAGATGTGGTTTGCTCATTTGGTTTTCATGTCAGAACAAAAAGATTCATTCGCTGCAAGAGGTCACTTGGGCTGAGGTTGTTTGCGCACTGTCTTCGAGGATTACCTCAACTGGTGTGGTATTCTCGTGGTTGTCTGTTTTAAAAACGTCCGTTTTGTGTTCGTTTTACTGTGAGCATCCTCGATTTACCAGTCCTGGACGGTCCGCGGGCAGTCCGAGGACTGCGCTCGGACCGGAAGTCCCATATGAATACATGGAAAATTCGAGCGCCGGATCGCTTCTCGGGCAGTCGGCGGACGATCCGGGACTGATAATCGAGGAGGCCCTGTGACGTACTTCCAGTGTAAGAAAGCTTTGGGTTGGCTTTTGCACAACTGTTCTTGGAAACACATTTTAAACAACTAAACCTATTTTAAACTATTCTTTATGTTTATTGTTCTGCCAGCGAACCAACAAGGTGACGAAAAATCGCCTGCTCCGAGAAGCCGCGGCTCATAGCTCCGCCGTGCTTGCATTGCGTCACATCCGGGCGTTCACTTTTAACCAATCAGGGCTTACTCAAAACCGGCACTTTTGAAACGGACACAAAACGGAAAAACACGATAATACCACCCCACGGGTTGCGCAAAACACCGCTTGCCCTTTCACTCGACCCCCGCACTCAATGTATTGAAAAGAGCTCTAGTACATCCCAATGAAGGCAAGACGAGAATGGACGCTGACCAGCAGCAAGGATTTAATTTCGCCTTAGCGGAATAGATACCCTAGGAGAACAAAAGTAAACATCAATTGTTCAGGCAAGACTCATTCCTAGATGATAGGGCGTGTGCGCGAACATTATAATATAAGAAAGGGCTGAGAGTGCGTACTGCTTTCTGTGACACAATTGCTGAATAAGAGTGGCATATATAGTGTGAATTTAAAAAAACGCGGCTTGAATACCAACTAGACAGCACAATGGAGTCTACGTTATTCAAATTTATTTAAGTCAGATGTTTATGCAGGTAATCCTGGATTTAACAAACCTCTATGTAACGAATTCCTGGATGTGACGAATTTTTTCAATTACTTATTACCACCCCCATTGAAGCCCATGTGTTTGCGACCTGTATGTAACGAAGGCGTTGTGATGGTTAACCACGATGTAACGATTCGCTACGGTGGTGAGTCATGGTTGTTTGTCATTTTTCTGAAGAATGTGATAGAAAAATGCACTAATTTAGCGAATTTCGTCCGCACCGCAAACTACTGTGCGTTTCCACGTGTGTGTGCGGTGTCGGTTATGTGCTACGTTTCTCTGTCGGCGTGTAGTTACGCGTCGCCGCTGCTACCTGCAGTGTCGGTCCGGCAGGCTGTGTTAAGGGTGACCAAAACCAGCGCTGAAAACGTATGTAACACGTCAGGCTTTTAAGGGCTGGATAATGAATTGAGCCCATAAACAGAGTTTGGGGACAAATTAGGCAGGGAGCATACTTATCCGCATAGTCGAACAATAGCCAAAAAACTGGCTGCGTATTTGCTCCTTTAGTTGCAAATGTAGATAAGACGATAGTCTTTGTCGAGATTTGCCAAGTAAATGCCCCCCCCCCGCCCCCCCTTTCGCTTTCCTGCTCACCTCTCATGTTGTTCCTTTTGCGTCGCGCTCCTCCCAAAGTAAGCACGCTAAAGGTTTGCTCAAGTCAATTTAAATTTACCGCGTTCCACTGCTCCAGGCCGGGTGCATCGATGCCAGCGCTACGGCGGAGACGCGTGTGAATCGAGGCGCCTATACTTCAACGTTCAGAGAACCGCGTTGCCTTAGTCCACGTGTGTTCCAAGCAGAACATGGAACCTATGTACTGGAACCCTTCGTAACTGTTGCCGCTTCATTTCTTAAAATGCCGCCAGAAGCTACAGTGCTGCGGGCTACAGCAGGCGACAGTGTGAATTTTTTGTCTGCACTGGATGTTGTAGTTCATTTCGCAAAAATCAAGCATCTATGAATTATTTTTATCAAAGAAACTCTGTAAATATCCCTTGTTCATTAATTTTCTGTCTTATATTTGCGTAATGTATTGTTCTTGTTCAACAATGTTGACAGGTATGAACATATCAACCGGACTTAGACGTTTAGATTTGGCTGTGAGCGTATGACTACCGCGCAGACTTCGTTTCACTTTGGCCGGGTGGCTGAATCGAGTCACAGACGGACGGACGGACAGACGGACAGACGGACAGACGACAGACGGACAGACAGACAGACAGACAGACAGACAGACAGACAGACAGACAGACAGACAGACAGACAGACAGACAGACGCGAGACAGTATTGCAGAGAGGAAATGAGTGCATACTTGGGAAATCAAAAATGTGTTGAATCTGCCCGGGAATGTCTTGCAGAAATGGAATGCTTGGTACACCTAAGAGAATTTTAAACACATGACGTCAACCAAAGTCAGGTTGACAGCTGTTATGAATGTGTGACTGTGTGTTGTGTGCGCCAAAGCAGTCAATAAAATTACACCATTTCCCGTGGGGAACCCTGATGAGGATGCGAAGCATCATGTGGGCTCCGTGTGGTTCTATTGTGTTGCCGTTGAGTGATCTGGTGTTTAGTAGCGCCAGAGAAAATTCCGCGTCCGGGTCCACACCGGTGGCAAAGGAACGCAAGTACTGTTGTATTACGGCGAGTAGGCGGTGGTTCTTGAGGCGCCGAAACTCGTCCATCATGTTCTTGTCGATGTTGTCGTCTCTGTGGTAGAATCGGTAGTCTCCGTCAGCGTTGATGAGGTAAAGGTTGTTGACGTTGGTGCACCGGCTGAGAGCAACGTACACGCCCTCCTCTTCGCGGCTTTGTCTTCTTCTTCTCCTTCTTCAGCGGTTCCCCTACGGGAAGATGAGGACGGTGGTTGAACGCGAAGCTATCTCGTGATGGATTCTTTAGTTGGCCAGTCCCTATGGGCACCCTGCCACAATCATCATCAGAGGCGCTGCGGACGGGGCACGGACGCGGGGCATCCCCCCGAACAAGAGATGCTTCGCATCTAAAAGAAAAACATACAGGCAGACCACAACTTCTGGGTTTAAGTAGCCCAAGAAAGACTCTCGTCTTTAATAATAGCGGCTTCGAGGCTGCACGTCCAACCTCAATCACAAAGCGCATCTCCGGCGAACCGTGAACATGGCGCACGAAACAATGCACCCCAATTAAAGGGGAGGGGGGGGGGGGTATTGGCGCATTCACAGCATGCTTGCTTGTTCTCTTCAATGCAGTCTCAGAGGGGACAGACCACCTCAGAAATGAAGACACCAAGAAAGAGAGCCCCCACTGAGACCATGGACTCGACGAAGATGACCAGGACCACTGCCATGACTGTTGAAGCGACAGTCACCGTACTCTCAAAAGAGGTGGGTGAGACTGCGCACTTGCTTTACCGCGGGATCAACCAAGGAGCTAAACATGCCGCGAAGCTCTAGTTGTTCAAATCACAATTTCAAAGCTGTGAGCTGAACCCCTTTGACCACTCGAACGTTAAAACAGGGACCACTGTCGTCATCTACAGCGGCACAAGAGACAAGTAAAAAAAAAATTCAAGCATCTCCACTAAATGAATCATGACGAGCGGGCGAAGCGCTGGGGATCGTTCTTACCGTAAATCACCCGTGGCATTGCCCACTCCAGCATGTAAATGAGTGACAATACGTGTGTACAGCATACACTATTCCAATGCAATCCAATCCGGTACAATTCAATTAATTCCAATCCAATCCATTTTAATCCATTCCAATGCTCCTCGCGCATGCGCAACACTTTTATTAAACGGGCTCATGAACTGAAACCCTTCCCGTTCCACCGAGGTGTAACGGGTAAATTAAATAAATTGAAAATGGATGTTTGGATTTAAAATTTAAAAATGTAAAAAGGTAATTAAACGGGATAATTACGCAGGAAATTACTACTACAGAGCAATGATAAATAAAAAGATCTAAAAGCTATTGTCGCGTTATTTGCCGCTGACTCTGTTTCTGCGTGTGAGTGAAATTGTGACAAAATATTTCAGGGGTTGGTATTGTTTAATATTAGCGTTAATTAGTATTGTCATTTCTTCTAATTTTTTTAATGTTTGTGTATGTTTTATTAGCTTTGGTTTTCTTCTTACGAGATAATTTCTATGAATATCAAGAAGTTGTTCTCTGTGTTTGTTTGTTATTGGGCAGTCCTGTAAATAGTGGTCAAAACTGTCTGCTGTTAGGTTACATTTACGTATGTTATTATTTGTAATGGCGAACCTATGAAAATAAAACGGAAATCTACCGTGTCCAGTGATAAACTGTGACGTGTAATCGTTGGTTGGAAGGTGGTCCGGAATTTTGTGAATATTCTTTATCCATTGGAATGTGTAGCTTTCATTTCCTTCTTGTTGCCACTCAACATTTCAATGTTTTCCTAGGTTAATATTGAGCTGTTTTTTGATAAATTGTAGTGAAATAGGCCAGTCAATTTTTTCGTCATATTGTGCTGCTTTTTTAGCCATTTCGTCCGCTATTTCGTTACCGATATTGCCACTGTGACCTTTAATGTAAGTTAACGTTATTTTGACCTGTGTACACGGACGCCAAGCCCCGGACAGAGCGAGGTCCTAAGGTGGTCCGCCCCTAAAAGTTGCAGATGTAGACAATTGTAACCGCCGCCTAGATCGAGGTGTCGATCGACACAAGGGTTGCATGACCCTGAAATCCGCGAAACCTAAAATAGCGAATACGTAGTGATGCACAGTGCGCTGTTGGGTCATTTTTGGTTGTGGTATTTAACGCGCCGGAGCTACACCACGGCAATGAGGCGCGCCGTAGTGGAGGGCTCCGGATTAATTTTGGCCACCTGGGGATCTCGACACACGGACCTTTCGCTTTTCGCCTCCGTCACAAAAGCGGCCACCGCTCAGCAGCACAACGCCACTGAGCCATTACGGATTACCTATGTTTGCAACATGCGAATAGAAATGATGTGATTTTCTTTCGAATAAGAATACACATCCAAATTTTTCTGTTTTATCGGTTCACTATTGTTTCATGATTACTACTCAATTTTAAAGCAAAGCTTTCTACCTGTACCATCCAACGGTTTCGTCGTGGCGTGCGCCACAAGAAACTCCCACCCAGGCTGAATAAAAAAAATTCTCCCACCTCCGCTCGCGGGAACCCCTGTGTAGATGCGACGCATAGGGGGTTCCGTTGTTGTTTCCGTTAGGTTGATTCTCCCATCGCGTGAAACGTGCCGTGAACCCCCTGCCGCGGCTATGACGCAACACAATCCAACACAATCCACTTTAATCCAATCCAATCCAAGCCAAGCCAAGCCAAGCCAATCGAATCCAATCCAATGCCCCTCGCGAGAAAGTGTTCGCTATCGGAGAGGAGAGGGGGTGAGCGGCGGAGAGCGCAGCTCGCGCGGCGAGGAGAATGGGGGAGGGGTGTGGACGGACAACAATGCCGTATGGAGGGACAAGGCGAGTGAATGAGATGCAGTCGCATCTAAAACTACTGGCACTGCCAAGGTTCGAACCTTGCCCCAAGAGAAACGGAGCGAGAGCCCGTCGTCTTAGCGACTAAGCTACGTCAACACACGTGGAGACGGGGAGACAGACGCTGGTTTTGATTCAGCGGCTTGGGAAGGGGAGGGCGCTTTTTGGAGGCGACCACGGAGTAAGATAAAAAGGGCCGCCGACTTCGCTTTCTCTGACGGGCCCTTAATGTCCCTCACTCACGGATCACAGTGTAGATGGCACGGCGAATGGGCGCTATTACCCAGAGTTCCCCGCATGCCGGAGCCTGCTCACCCCGGCGGGCACGACGGCGGGATCGATTCCGGCGGCTTTGTCGTCTGCTTTAACGACGGTTGCTTTGGGCCTGTTCTGGCGCAGCTTCGCGTCCACTGCGTGCTTCCTTCTCATGGTAGAACTTGTTCGACAGCACATCGTGGGTAACCCGAACCCGGCTGATATAAACGGTCGTACGCAATGATACGCTAAGTATTGGTTTGCAGGGCGGGAAAACAAAATGTAGAGACCCCACACAGACATAACGGGACTCCGTTTTCTAAATTGGCGAATACCGATTCGGTTGTTTTAACAGGTATTATAAAAGGCGAGAGGAGCAACTGGTTCCGACACATAGCGATAATAAAAAGTTCCCTCGGCTTTCTCGCAGTTCTCAAACTATACTAAACTAACTCGTTTAAATCGGTATAAATGGGAATCACTAAGCTCACATGCCGAATTGTTTCGGTCTCTGCGCCTGTGTCGCGCGGTGGTGTCGCCCCGAGCTAGCACATCTGGATGGCTAGGTTTCCGCTGTCTCACCATTCGAAAAACGCTCTTCTCCGTTTTCTTTCTGCCGATACGCAAGGCCGGGCTACATGCGGCGGCGTCCGCCGCTCTAGCCCGGCCGTGGCCGACGCTGCTGCGTTAGGGACGCCGACCCCGCGAATCCCAAGAAATGGCTGGCAGAATCTCTGGTTTCACACCTTGCAGAGAGCCACGTGTGTGAATTAAGGTGGCGTCGCGTGGTCAATTGTTGCTTACAGATTTAATTTCCAACCACCTTCCTTTGGCTGGTGGAGATAAAAGCTTCGCTTTAAATACGGTTGCATTATACGCCGCCCTTAAGCATGAAATAAGAAAGCAACAAAATTCGCAGAAAAAGCTTTGACCATGTACCGCCATGAATGTGCACGAAAAGGCATAATTGCAGAAATTAATCAATTTATTCGTTAGTAGTTCAAATGTTTATTGCAAAAAGGGAATGAAAACAAATATGCGTAACCAAGAGAAAACACAATGTCGCCCAATTTTAGCTCTAGGAAGATGAAAAGTGGCCCAATTACCAGAGTAGCCAAATCTGGCGGTCAAATAAAAAATTACACCCACCTCCATTCGCGGGAACCATGATGTGATGCGACGCTGAGGGGGGTTCAAGCGCAAGCGGAGAGCTACCGTCGACCGAAATGCCGCCGGAGAGCGGCACACCGGTTATATGCGCAGCGCGCCCGAAGGAGAGGAGACCGCGGAAGAGAGAGTACTGCACATGCGCCGGCGCCAGTGTGTCTGCCGCGGCTATGACGCAACACAATCCAACACAATCCACTTTAATCCAATCAAACCCAATCCAATCCAAGCCAAGACAAGCCAAGCCAAGCCAATCCATTCGAATCCAATCCAATGCCCTTCGCGAGAGAGGGGCATCGGAGTGGAGAGGGGGTGAGCGGCGGAGAGTGCAGCTCGCGCGGCGAGGAGAATGGGGGAGGGGCGGACGACAACGCCGACGACGCTGCATGGACAAGGCGAGTGAATGAGATGCACTCGCATCTAAAATGAAAACAAGCTTCACAAAGATGCTCACGCATTCATAGACCATTCTCGGAATTTCTGTACAATATTTTATATCATGTCCCCTATTGCTCTGCAGAATTTTCGGGAAAAGAAAAAAAATGGCTCCAATCCGGGGGACGGAGGTTGGGCAGCGAAGCTGTAAACGACACCCACAACGATTATCTATGCGGCGTCACTTGAATTCACACACGTGGCTCAACAAAGAGTGAAACGAGCGACTCTGCCAGCCGGTACCTGGGATTTGCCGGAGTCACGAACGCAGTTATAGCGTCGGCAGAAATGAAACGGAAGGAGCGTCTTTCGAAAGGAGGGCGGCACGCGCGGCTATGGCGTCATCTCTCTGACTGTCTCCCCCAAACTTTTGTTTCATGTGTCGCCTGCAAAATGCGCCATCCCCCTCTGCAGACGCTGAATACAAACCACCGTCTGTCGCCCCGTCACCACGTGTAGGCGGAGTCGACTGGGCAAAACAACGGGCTTTCGCTCCTCGTCTCTTCGGGCCCAGGCTCGAACCCCAGCGGTGCCAGTAATTCGTTTGTGTAGCCAGTAGTAGTCTGGGATGTTTGTCTGCGTAGCCACTTGGGAGTTTTGTGCTGACGCGGACAGGAAAACTTCGTTGGCTGATTAGAGGTATACTGCTATACTCGGGAACAAGTTAAGAACAGCAATAGCTCATGTGCGGTGTCACTCCGCCTAAGCGACGGACCCAGATGTCAACGGGCGCGCGCGTTTTGAAAGGGGATCGCTAAACGCATGATGTCGTCTGCCTTTTTTCACGCAGTTTGTTTGTCGTCGCTGGGGTCGTTTATAAGCCTATTAAGTCCAAAAAAATCCAGCAAAAAAACGGCTCGTGCCATGTTCAAAATATTCCCAGTAATGCCCTACCTCCGCCGCGCGGAGTAACATCCGGCTGCGGTGATGAGGCACAGCGGCAACTTCCGTTGCCGTTCTTATAGAGGTATACTGAGGTGACAAGCCCTGCTTCGCGCCGTTGCTCGCGCGAGCTTTTCATATTGCAACCGCCTCCATTTATTTCGTTTCCAGGAGGGGACGTCGAAAACTATTACCAAGGTCCCCAGCGTGCCGGAGCAGAACCAACAGGTATGACAGCTGCCAAACGTTTATTCTGGCAACACTATCAATGAGAGTCGGTAATAGAGTCGGTGGGCTTGTTGAAAAAAAACAAATATTTTAGCCATAATTGTAGAATTATGCATTTTAATGTGAGCATATACAAGTGAGCATGTGGATTTTCAGAAACTTTTTAATCGTTATTTCGAGTGGGAAAAAGGCTGCAGTTATTATTTTCAATAATTGATAGAATTGCTACTATCAGTGCATGTTAGTATCAAACAAGCAGCAGTTACAGTAACGATAGCACTTAGGTTGCATACCTAGTGGGAGAGCCCACGTTAGTAAAGTTCGTAAGGAGCTAGTAAATACTTTTACGGGTTTTTTTAAGAGTGTATTTTTATTTTCTCGGGTATTTCATAAAATTATCGCATTCGGAGATTGTATATACGTAATGAAGGGGGCAGGCACCCTTTCTCCTGCGCAGTTACCGCTAGGCGGGCACCCCTTTCTCCCTTTCCAGAAAACATGGCTCCAGGACAAGCGCAGGGAGATAATTATCATCGCTTGTTCGTCCCTGGCCGCCACCTTCGTCATCGTGATCGTGGCGCTCTTCATTGTGCGGGTGCAGTCGCGCCCAACTGTGCGCATCTGCTCGTCGAAGGACTGCCTGGAGCACGCCGGAATGCTCCGAGCCGCCATGAACAGAAGTGCTAACCCTTGCAACGACTTCTACAAGTTCACGTGCGGCTCCTGGAAGCCGAGAGGCGCGGAGAAGTCCATGATTGACTACGTCTTCGCCAAGGCCGCTCAAACAGCGATCGGGGAGATTAATACCACAGATGGGGCGTTGATACCGGCAGCCCCCACGTACTTCCGCAGCTGCCTCACAAAAGCAAACACCAAGACTGAGTTGGACCTGTTCAAGAGCTTCAAGCAGGGCTTGGGTCTCATGTGGCCGGAGGCACCCGAACGGAACCAGCCCCATCCCCTGGAGGCACTTTTAAACATGAGCATCAATTGGAACTATCACGTGTTTTTTAATTTGCGAGCCTTCCCGG
The DNA here is from genome assembly GCA_013339765.2 of Haemaphysalis longicornis. NCBI lineage: Eukaryota > Metazoa > Arthropoda > Arachnida > Ixodida > Ixodidae > Haemaphysalis > Haemaphysalis longicornis. Next base: position 68,844,132 of record CM023456.1, on the reverse strand, counting down.
AGTACCGGAAGAGACCTGCGACACTCTACATCAGGAGGGGGAGAATGCGCCCAGACTGGCAGAAGATATCAAAAGATTTTGGCGATGTCGTCAAGAACCACACGGCCGAACTCGGAGTTGACACTAAAGACGACGCAAAGGCGCTCCGCGATGTTGTCGAAGATATAATGAAGCACGCCATCAACGTACCACCGGATGCCACCCGCGACGTAGAGATGACACTGGACAATATGTACACCATAATGAAATACAACTCCGAACGGCTGAAAACCTATCTGAACGACATGCTAAAGCCCCAGTTCACTTGGGAAGGCAGCAGCACCGTGTTCCTCGAGGACGAGAGCATCCTGGAACAACTTGACAAACTGCTGAAAAAGTACGAGAACAAGATGACGTGGCTGATGCGAGGCTTGTCCTGGGTGTTCATCCGGGACAACCTCTGGGTCGTCTTGGGCAAGCCCCAGCTGCGTTACGAAGATCAGGACAAGGACAAGCTGCAGCAGCACTTAATGCGGGCCTGCCTGCAATACGTGGAGTCGTCCTTCGGCCTCGTGGTGCTGGCAAAGGACATCTACGCGCGCTACGACGACGCCATGAGGAAGAAGCTCGAGGTCACCTTCAGTCGCGTCAGAGAGGAGCTGATCAGGGAGGTCAACAATGCCGAGTGGATCCAGCGCGTCATCAAGGAGGCGATCGAGCATAAAGTGAGTGACCTCGGCCTCAACGCTTTGCCGGAACCGATGTTCTTCTCCACCGACTCGCTAGTCGACTTGTACAGCTCGTTCTCCGCCAGTGTGAGTGGGTCGTTCATGCGCAGCTACATCAACCTCGGCAAGGCCTACCGCAGCAACCTGGGAACGGATAGGTTTGTCAGCATTTACTCGAAACGCTATTATGGTAACGAACCGAGCCGGTACAACTATTACTACAACATCGCCGTTCTGTTGCTGGGAGCCTTGAGATCACCAATACTGTACTCGGGGGGCACGCTCGCCATGTCGTTCGGAAGCGTGGGGACGCTGCTGGCCGAGTGCATGGTGCGCTCCTTCGACAAACAAGGAGTTACCGTCGACGAGAAGGGAGAGGCCCGTAAGTGGTGGGGGGACACGTATGCTGGCTACAAGGAGCAAGTCCGCTGCCCCCTGGTGGAAGGCTTGGAAGTTTCCTTCGGATCCATCGAACAACGAGAACGGCTGCAATCGGCGATGTTCCCAGTGGCTCCCGCGTTGACTGCCTCTTTTGGGGCCTTCCGCGAGGCCGTCGCCGCCCGCGCAGGTGACGGACACATTGAAGACATGCGCCTGTCGGGCCTCGAGGACTTCTCCGACGAACAAATTTTCTTCATGACCTACTGCCTCATGATGTGCAAAGTGGGGGGCGACGGGCGCGAGTGCAACTGGCCCGTCCGGCACGTGCCCCAATTTGCCACGGCGTTTTATTGCAGAAGTGGCTCTGCCATGAACCCATACAAGAAGTGCCGCTTCCTCGCCTAGGCGTGTTTACTTTTTTTTTTCTTTTTTTGTGCGAAGCTTTTGTACTGTCTCATGTGCCTTGCCCCCACGATTTTTCACGTGGACTATTTAGTCAAGTGTACGACTTTTCTGTTTTTCTTGTACGAATTCGCCCAAGGGATGTCGCTGGAGCTTATGGCATGACAGTTACGCTTGATGCGCCACTGAGGTGATTCAAACACCTGTTTCGTAGTTGAATGAGGCACTTTGTCTTCAAAGCGTATGCTCGGTACTTTTGGCCATACGTGCGGGGCAAACCTCTGAAGGAGGCGTGGATGCGCACGGTCTCATCTGTTGCGCCTGGGCTAATCACAAGGAGAAAGCTGTGTTTGGAGCGGAGAATACAAAGTTGAACACTATGCACTCTACAGGCAATTGCCGCTTCCCGTGGCCACTTTGGTTTTTGGATGAAGATCAGTCTGTCCGCAGTGGATGTCCGCGTGGTGCAGGATTTTCCCGTTTACCGGAAACTGATGGAGGATGCTTCCCTGAGGGTCAGCCCATGCACCAATGGTCGAGAGAAATCTCGAAAGTTTGACACCGTTTCACTCGTGTTGTCTGGAGGTTTTCTTCGGTTCGAGTTCGCAAGTTCAGAGGAAGGCCAAACGGGCGAACTGCTTGTCCTGCGAAGCGTCTCTGCTAAGAGACCGACGGAGTCTCTTTAGAATGGAAGTGTTTTTTCTCAGCTAGTTTTGAGAATAGCTTTTATAAGTGCTATGCATGCAGTCAAAATAAAACGCAATGTTTGCTGCTTTTTCCGTGCATGCGGAATAGTAGCGCTGTCACATTTAGGCAGAGAAGTGGCGTTTGCGTTGTCTCGAATCCGTGGAAGAACCAAAGGCGGTGTGCTAATTTTGTATGTTTGTTGCCATCAAGTCTAATAGCTAGCCTTTCAGGCGCTGTTTCAGGGATTAGAAACTGAAATGTTAAATTTTTCTGGGTGAAGAGTTCCAGCTTGTATTCTGCTCAGTAGCTCATTCTCGACGTAGCTTGAAGAAAGCATTTAATGCAAATATGGACTGAAAGCGGTCCCGACGTGCTCAGGTTGTCCAGATCTCTTAATGCATAAAGGGATTAATCCTTCCGAGTCTACAACACCGGGGCACGAAAAGTAGCTCCTTGTTGCACTAATGTTTGTGCACTGCCTATCAGCTACTGCGAAAAGATACCCGCTCGTCGACTTCCGTGCGCAGGGGTGGGCTTGGGGTTTGACGCCAGCGGTATGGGTTCGAGTCCCCTGTAATATGTTCTCTTGGGACTTTTCTACGCATTATTTACGTATAAAGTGTGCATAACTTTTAGATTTTTTTACCATGGTGCGCTCTACACAATAAACCTGAAGGCTGGTCCACAGAATAATGCTGGAGAGTATAGATGTATGTCGGTAACTTGTGAAAAAAAGTTTCTGGCAGCGTTGTGCAGTTTTCCAAAAAAATGCCTGCAAATATTCCTGCGGCATACGCTCAATCATGCGCGGATTTGTTTTTGCCATCGGGTTTCTTGGGTTGAAGCTAAACTTGACCTACGCTGATGGAATGTATACGCGTGGCTGCATGCGCATGTCGCTGTCCATGATTTAATGTCATGTCTTAGTTAGGCCGATGAAGCGATTTAAAAGGGGCACTGTTCACTTTGGGGTACTGGGAGACAGATGCTTAAACATAAATTACCCGTATTCAAGTTACACCCGCCACGGTGGCTCAGTGGCTAAGGCGTTGCGTAGCTGCTGAGCACGAGGTCGCGGGCTCGACTCCCGGCCGCGGCGGCCGCTTTTCTGACAGGGGTGAAAAGCAAAAATGCCCGTGTGTACGAGATTTTGGCGCATGTGTGGTAAAATTTAATCCGGAGCCCTCCCCTACGACGCGCCTCTTCGCCTGCGTTGCGTCGGCGCGTTAAACCGTATACAATCAATCGTATTCAAGTTATGCTTCGTATAGACAAAATGGCTGTGGCTTAGCTGAGCTAACCCTGGATATGCAAAGCGAAAGCTAGGCTTAGCCTGGCTAAGTCACTTGGTCAGCCTTTGAATTAGCTGTAGTTGAGATACTAATCGTCCAAACCCTGCCTTTGTCTTCGGTTGTGGTCCCGCTCCGGCGTTTTCGAACCGAACGGCTCGCCGGGTGATATTCGAGGGGGGTCAAACATGCTCCCGAGCAGCGCTCAGAGAAGACGGCCCGGCCTCGCTCTCATACGCTCGGCGCCCATGGGCAACAAACAGAAGCGCGTCTCGACGTCAGTGTAACAGACTCTGCTTTCACATCCTTTCAGGGTTTAATACAGGTAGTTGTGAATGGACTTTGTAAATATTTGGCATATTACATAGTTTGTATTAAATATTATCGATATATCAACACTGCCGCCAACTATAAACAAAACTTTCTCTTTTTAGAATTTCAAGCTGCTCTGCAGCACAATTTAGTCGTGCAACTAATGTACAACATAAATAAAATGAACAGCACAGCTCCTGGAGAGCGTCCGCCGTTGGCCATATTATTAGGCGTCCACCGTTCGGCAACCAGACAAGCGTTCGCTTTTGCGTTGCTGTTATCTAGGTTTGTTGTTGCCGACAACGAGACATCACATTTAGTCGGGGATGGGGAAGAAGGGAGGTGGAATCCCCTTCAGTAGCCCCCTCCCCCCTTCCGCTCAGATTGGCTGGGGAAAGGTACAACCTAGGGAGGTAGTAGTCAACTCCATCCCACGTAATACTTGGAGCCGGGTATGCCGCAATGTGACCGGAGCAACGGTAGATGGAACTAATACCATATGCGGCACAGGCAAGTTTCAGTGACCCATTTTAGTTTGGATAGAAGGTAGAGAGAGAGAGATAGCAACTTTATTAAAGTGCCTGCAGCTCGGTTAGATCCCCTCGCGCGGGGGTCTTTCCGCGACGCGGCCGTGACGTCTTCTCGACTTCTACTTTGGCTGGTCCTCGCTACTCCCTTCGGCTGGCTTCGCCTGCCCCTTTGTTGGGGCGGTAACCTTTCGTCGGTTTCGCTTGGTCGTTGCCTTTCAAGGGCCGCCGAGATCTGCTGGACGACCTTGGTCTGTTGTTCCTGGTCGTAGCTTCCCGCTGCGGCTTCGAGATGCGGCGGGATCATAGTCTCTATCGACGCTTCGCGCGGGTTTTTGGCACAGTCCCAGAGGATGTGAGCCGCTGTGGCTCTCTCCTTCTGGCACACTCGGCACAAGTCACTCTCGTACACGCTCTGACACACGTGCCTCATCAGCACCGGGGTGGGGAGGGACACCGTCTGCAGTTGCCGGTATATCACCGGTTCCTCTAGGGTCAAGCCCGGGTGAGGTGGCGGTACCTTTCGTCTGCTCAGTCTGTACCACTTCACGATCTCGGTGTAGGTGGTCATGCTGTCCTTGGTCTCCCTCCACCACCACGACTGGTCGGCTTCTGCCGCAGCGGCGCGGTTGGTTAGTCCTCGCGCCACCGCGTTTGCCGTCTCGTTATGGTTGGTGTTGCCCCGGTCCGACACATCGATGCCCACGTGTGCCGGGAACCACTTGATGGCCACGCACCTCCTCTCACCGGCGAGGTCGACCGTGCGTAGTACTCGTGCGGCCTCCCTGCACACACTCCCTCTGGCGTAATTACGCACCGCCGTTCTTGCGTCGCCACAGCACCGTCATGCACGCAGGGTCGGCGATGGCCAGGGCGATGGCCACCTCCTCTGCCCGGTGCGCCTTCTGGGTTCTCACGCTCGCTGCCGTTATCGTTTCGCCAGTCGACGCCCTGACGACCGCCGCGGCGTATGCTCTCCTGGTACTCCGCCGCGTCCACGTACATGGCCCCTTCGTCTCTGGTGTGGAGGTCCACGAGCGCCTTGGCCCTCGCCATCCTTCGCTCCTTGTTGAACTCGGGGTTCATGTTCTTCGGTAACGGGCATACCTTTAACTGTCTGCCTGTGGCTTCTGGCACAGGTACCTGTTCGTTTTCGGCTCCCTCCTCCATCGGTGTCAGACGCAGGTCGAGCAGTATCTGTCTGCCCGTTCTCGTTTCCGAGAGCCTCGAGATCTGGGCGGTCCTCTGCGCCTCCGCGATCTCCTCCAGGGTGTTGTTCACCCCCAGAGCCAGAAACTTCTCGGTGCTCGTGCAGTCGAGGAGTCCGAGTGCCGCCTTGTACGCCTTGCGTATGAGCGCATTGATCTTGTTTCGCTCGCACTGCCTCCAGATGTGGAACGCTGCGACGTACGTGATGTGGCTTATGACGAAAGACTGCACCAGTCGGGTGAGGCTCTCCTCCTTCATGCCTGCCTTTCTGTTTGACACCCTTCTGATGAGCCGTGTGGCCGCGGTGACTTTAGCCGCGAGGCGGTTCACCGTCTCGCCGTTCACGCGCTTGCGCTCTATCAGCATGCCTAGCACTCGGATCCTCTCGACCTCTGGGATCGTGTGGCCGCCGCTCGTTCGGACCTTGATCTTCTGTTCTTTCGGCGTCTCTTCGTCCCCTCTCTTTTTCCTGGTCGTTCTCTTCGGAGGGGATCACCAGCAGTTCGGACTTGCTCGGGGAGCATACGAGTCCGGACCCGTCCAGTTGCTCCTCGATGGCATCCACTGCTTCTTGCAGCGTGCTCTCTATTTGTCCGTCGCTTCCTCCCGGGACCCACAGCGTTATATCGTCGGCGTAGATGGTGTGTCGGACCCCGGCCACTCGCGAGAGTCGTTCGGCCACCCCGATCATCACTAGGTTAAAGAGCAGCGGCGAGATGACCGAGCCTTGGGGGATCCCGACGCTGCCGAGCTTCTTCTCCGGGAGCTTCAGGTCACCGGCGTTGACCTCGGTGGTCCGCCCCGTCAGGAAGTCCCTGATATATTCGTACGTTCTCTTCCCCATGTTCAGTCGTGACACCTGGGCCAGGATCGCCGAGTGCCTCACTTTGTCGAAGGCGCTTTGCAAGTCCAGGCCCAGGATCGCCCGGTTGTCTCTCGTGTTGGCGTCGTCGTCCAGGATCTCGTTCTTCAGCTGTATCATGGCATCCTGCGTCCCGAGCTTGTTCCGAAACCCTATCACGGTGTTCGGGTACACCTCCGCTTCCTCCAGGTACCTTTGCCATCTGTTCATTAGAACGTGCTCTAGCGCCTTGCCCACGCAAGACGTGAGCGAGATTGGCCGGAGGTTCTCGATGTTCGGTGGTTTGCCTGGCTTGGGGATCAGGATCGTCTTGGCCGCCTTCCACTGCTTCGGCAGCTTCCCGGCTCGCCAGCACCTGTTGTAGTACGCCGTGAGGTTCTCGATTGCTCTCTCGTTCAGATTCTTCAGTGCTCTGTTTGTCACGCGGTCGGGTCCGGCGGTGGACTTGGTGTTCAGGTCGTGTAGGGCCGCTCTCACCTCCCACACTTCTATGTCCCTGTCTAGCCGCTCGTTGGTCTCGCCCTGGTAGTCCGAGTGTGTCTCCGCGAGGGTGGCCGGCAGGTACTTGTCGTCGAGGCGCTTCTTCACCTCGGCCTCTCCGTGCTCGGCCAGCGCCCTGTGGAGTGTCTTGGCCAGGTTGTCGTGCTGGTGAGACTTGGTCTTGGTCTCATCCAGTAGGCGTCTTAGCAAGTTCCGCGTCTTGCCACAGTGCATTTGTCCATCCGCCGCGCTGCAGGCTTCGTTCCACTGCTGCGCGCATAGGGCCCTGCTGTGCGACTCGATCACGCGGTTAAGTTCCGCGATCTTCTTGCGCAGTTTTCTGTTCGTCCGCTGCGTCTTCCATCTCGCCGTGATCGACTGCTTGGCCTCGATTAGGTGGGCCAAGCGGCTGTCCACTCTGTCGACGCGCGCGTCCGTTTCGATTTCCCTGGTGGCCTCCCTCGTCTTCTGCACGATCTCGTTGGCCCACTCCTCGATGTCCGTTATTTCGCCTTGATCTTCAGGTAGCAGTCGTCGGAAGGCGTCCCAGTCCGTGAACTGGTGTTTCAGCGGACTTTTGCCGCCACTACTCCAAGGTAGGACAGTAAGAGCTCAGAACAAAAATGCCAAAACTTTTGTGTGCTTTAAAGTGCAACTCACAAGCTGCTAGTCTCGCTCATTTATTAGCAACAATTATTTAAAAGAATGCGTAAATTAGTGGTAAACCCGCATGCGCGGTGCCTACGAAGCTTAGTCAAGGCAGAGTCCTTCAATGCTTTACTGGTCACGAAACTGCTCCGTAACTCAATGGGAGAGCTTCATATGCTGCGTTTGGCCGCCGCGTGGTAGCGCCACCCTCTCACTGAGGTCACTTCTCGGGCGGCGCTGCGCTGGCTCGAACGGCGGAGCCGCGGCGAGTTGTGTTTGTTTAGTGCGGGAAAAAAATGTAACGTGCATACCGCGCTCTCGTGATGCCAATTAAGTAGTGCAACGACGATGCCGAACACGTGTTGCGTCCCGGGATGTCGTTCCTTGTACAACGACACCACAGAAAATGTTTCCTTGTTCTGTTGACCGAGCGACGGGCAGCTGCGTGAGAATTGGAGGCGCGCCATTCCAAGGCAAGCAACGGGAGATTTCAGCTTCGATTATAAGTGGGCGACAGTGTGTGAAATGCACTGTGTGTGAGAATGTAAAAAGCATTGTACCATTTTGAGAGCATCGTGGACCTAGAATTGTACAAGGCTAACTTAAAGCCGGATTTTTGTCATATAAGTCAAGTTGTAGCGGTTCTTCATCACCTGTTTGCAAACTTGTATTACCTTGCGCTCAGGCTCGTGTGTAAAGAAGCTTTGGGACGTCCTTGTGCTTTTACTTTTCATATTTCCGCGAATTATCCCTTAGGGTTCGTTTTGTTTGTTTTGTAACCGCGCGTGGCCGATTCCGGTTTCTTATCTGGCGTTTCAACCGGAGCGCCCATTTGCTCTGTTTGTCGTACGTCCCGCCGGGCAATATTGTTTGATACGGAGAGGGTGCCACCTTGTCGCTAACTTTATTTTTTGTTTCTTCGACTATGTTCTCGATCCTATTTCCATGGATCTGAAATTAATAACGTTCCGAGAGTAATGCATGCATAGCAAACGCCGCGCAACTCACTTATTGGACGTTCATCTGTGCACATCACACTGCGGACTGCTTCTTCGACGTTTGTGTTTCATTCTAGTCTTTTGTAGTGCAGGAGATCGCTAGCTCGCTGCGTTCAGAAAAGCTTTGCTTCGTTCTTGGCTACGTGGAAATATTCTGTTTTCTCCGTGTGCTGCACATCGCAGCGCGAAAAAATAAATTTTTGTACGCAACTTTTGTACGCAACAAAAAATAAATTTTTTGTTGCGTGTGATAAAATCAGTTTTATTGTTCTTTTTTCTCTTCCTGTTTTTGCAAGTATTGCAAAGCGTGGATGCAGAAAGACACATGGGTGCAACATATATCTCTTCGTGTTTTGATCCTTCGCGTTTCTGCAAGCCGTTTTTAGATGTCTCAAGTATGTACCCACTCATCGAAACGACAATACTATTGGGCTATCTCTTAGCGTTCTGTGCATTCCAGAGCAATCAACGGATTCATTAAGCGTAGTCTGAACGACGCGTACTTGGTTTGTTTCAGTTTTTTAGATGCGACTGCATCTCATTCACTCGCCTTGTCCCTCCATACGGCGTTGTCCGTCCACACCCCTCCCCCTACACTATAAAAAAAATAATAGTTAGCGGCGCCCGGTTCCGATCCCACGATCCTGGGGGGGGGGGGGGGGGGGGGGGGAAGCGCGAGGTACATGGTGCTCTTCCACTGCGCCACAAACCGCGACAGAATCAAATGCTACGAACGCGCCTTATATCCTTGACTCATTCAAACTACGTCAAGGATGCTACTGATACAACGCATGATGGGACAATGATTAACACTTTCAATAAAAGAAAAGAAGCTCCCACTTACAGCAACAATGATGGAGTAAAGGTCGTTGCGACAGTGAAGCCCCAAGCATACCACTTAGAGAGATTGACCAAGATTGGCCAATAAGACATAATAATAATCATAAAACATAATAATCATACGCGTTCCCGACACGTTTCACGCGATTTCAGAATCAATCCAACGGAAACACCAAGTGAACCCCACGATGCGTCGCATCTACAGAGGGTTCCCCTCGCGGGGAGATGGGCGCAATTTTTATTGTATTATCGATAGGCCCGCAGCAGTCCGTGACTACACAGCTACCGTATACGTGGTAATTAGAACTTTGCTTTAAGAAAAGAAGCAATATAGATTTAAAAATCCGTAAACACGACGGCGCAGCGCTTGTGCGAGAGCACACAGAAGCCGTTGCCGTTCGCGGCCGAAGTCTACGGTAATTTACTTCGAGAAATAAAACCCCATTGAAGGCAGGTGATATACACAATGACTGGACTATTCATCGCTATCTACTACGAAAAAAAAAACACACTTAATCAGCGCGCAGACACCAAAAGCAGCAAGCGTTTGCACGCCAAGAGCTGGCCAATACGCCGCACGCGCGGCGGCTGGATGACCTTCGTGCGGCGGTGGCGCCTGTAGTGGCACGCGCGGTCCCTATATGAAACGAGCGCCGAAGTTTCGTGACCAGTAAAGCATTGAAGGACTCTGGTCAAGGCAAAGGAGCAGCCGCGCCGCGCCCGCCGTGATCGCGCGCCCACTCCAGAGAGGAGGAAAGGCGGCCGCGCACCGCGACCGCTGAGTACGAGAGTACGTTTCCCCCTCGCCCGATGGAACGGTAGCATAGAGAAATAAAAAATTCGTCGCGATGTCACATGGCTATTCCCAGTGTTTCCAGCTGCTTTGAAGGAAGCAGAGAGGGAGGAGGAGTCGATCGGCAAGTGGGGAGAGGTGCATTTAATTGCTTCTGGCGCAGCTAATACTGAATGTAGATCAATAATTCCAACGGCATTGCATCGCTATCTATATTGGTGCTACGCGACAATACAGGCCTTTTGTAACTTTTACAGAAGGCTTTTCTGGGTCCCTTTAAAGTGACCGAAAGCCGCCGCCACCGCGGCCGCCTCAAATTCCACCTCGCCGAGTATGTGCCCGGTTGAGACGCCGGCGTGAGCCAACACCAACTGGAAGAACTTTCTAGAGGGTGTTGCGTGAGCCCATAATTCTTCAACTGGAAAGGCTTCCCGAGCGGCATTTTCGCCGGTGCATTTAAGGGACCGGGCAGCTGGACGGGTGGCGCCACCACTCGGCGCTCCCCTCGTCAGTGGAATGAGCCGGTGCATTGGACTACACAGCCTCCCGTTTATGTCGTGTTTGCTTCGATGCTTTGAATGTTTTTGTGGTGTTGTGAGCGGACATGTGAGATGAAACGAAGTCTAGACAGATGTGTTGGGTTCTTAGATGCAGTAACGACTACGTAAACTTGTCGGATGCTTCTAAAGTTGGGTATCGGCTGCAATGCCATGAGTGCTTTTTGCAGCGATTTGCGCTTGGCTACACCCGTTCTAAATACGAATAAAACTACTATTATTAGTATTCATTTCTTCTTAAATGCACTAACGGCTACGCAAACTTATTGGATGCTTCTAAGGTTGGGAATGGGCTGAGCGCTTTTTGCAGCGCTCTACGTCCATGGCTCCGCTCTATCTGAGTAGGAATAAAACTATTAGAAATATTAGTATTCATTTCTACCACTTTAAATTATCTTCACAGGTTTCAATGACTACGGTTTCCGCGCCAGCCTTAGCGCTGGGATACCTCGATACGTGTGCTTTGTAGAGAAAGGCACTTGCGTACGATGTGAATTACCGTGTAGCCGTAGAAACGTTGCGGTAGTTTACACTTTCTGTAACCGTGAGGTTTGTGCCTTCGGTTTTGGTGAGCGACACAGCATGGGAGCCTGAAAGCCGAAGTGGAACTCCCACGTTTGTGGCGGTCATTTTATCAAGTGCCAAAGTTATTCACCCACCCAACAGCACAGGCCACAAACCATGCACCCCTCCTCCCCTTCCCGTCTTACCACCTGCGTGGAATAAAGGCTGGCACTGATAGTTAAAAATTGTGGCAGTGTTAACGTCAGCCGGTGTTTTTTAATGCTTAAGTATTCTTTACAGAGTACCTAACAAATCGTGCAATGCCTTGTGAAGACACCAAAAACGCGCGATTAGTTACCTCAAATATGGGTGCATCAGCCCGAGTCCTCCCGCACAGACACATTTCCGACACGCTGGAAAAAGCTTAGATTTGGAGAGGGGTGCATGGAAGTTGAAAATTAAGCAGCAAAGTCATCTAGCCCCTCGTCAAATGATTACGATGGTTGAACGCAGAGCTTCCTTCGTGCGAAATGAATGGGAAATGGTCAAAGACGCTGCGATCAAAAGACCGAACAGCGTGCTGATCAAATTCGAAGCTCAACTAGTCAAAGTTTAAATCCAGTAGGCAACAAAGGAAACTCATACGAGGAAGCTTTGCAATAAACCATCATCGTCGTTAGACGGAGGAGTGCATGATTTTTCAAGCGTAGGTGGCAGCTTGTAACCGCAGCATTCAGTTGTGAAGCTGAGTACAGGCTTCGGGCACCCTCTTGTCTAGCTTCCTTCAGCCACGCGGGAATTGGTTTTTGAAAAACCATTTACCAACTAGCCAGAAACCATTCCAATTCTTATAAATCAATGCTTCTCCACGACAAGCAATAACGTTCTACTATCATGCGGTATTTATTCTATCAACGATTCCCGATGACTGCAGTAAGAGCATTTCTGTGAAATTAAGCACGTTTCAGCCGTATGTAATAAAGTTACGGAAGCGTCGTCCATCACAATTTCTGCTTTGAGGTAAATCTTAGAAGGCACCCCCCAACTTTGTCTTTCGCTTGTGCACGACGTCGACGCCGTTTTGTCATCAGCTGCAAAAGGCCAGCGCCGCAGCATTCGAGGATCGGTTGCACACACCGGCTTTGTGGGAGCATTTAGCTGCAATATACTCCTCGATACGCGAAACTACATGCAGGCATGAAAAAATTACATGAAGGAACGGACTTTCACTTCCAACTTGACTTCCAGCTTGGCGCATTGAGCGTCGTCTGCTATTTGTAAATACTGTGTATGGGCGTAAATCACATACATGGCATGCCTCGTAAAGGTCACATCCGCGCTCAAGATTGTCCGATCTGAAAAAAGTCTTTGTGGTTATGCACGCTTTGCAAGCCGCACCGCAGAAAAACGACAGAAAGCCACGCACAATAACGCTGCGCTGACCGCCACCTGCATTCCACTGACGAGCGGTTCGCCACGGGCGGCGCTGTTCGCTGAAGCGACGGTGGTGCCATACAACGGCCGCCCGGTCCCTATACGTATGCGCAGATCACTGGTTGCCGGTTAATGCGCGCACAAGTTGGGAGGGGGGGGGGGGGGGGCCTTCATGCTTTTTCCGATAACGCCCGTTGCGCTGGTTCGACATTTAGATGTGCAATTTTCATGGCTCAATGCGTCCTGTCTGTTGTCTTTCGTAATCGGTTTGGGTCTGGGTTGGTGTAATAGACAGTAAGATGCCTACGACGGGGGCGGGAAACCGACTGTTCCATGTTTGTCCGCTAGAATAAAGCTAGAGACCTTCCAGCTTTAACTCGGTATAGGATGGACGCATTTCGTTCGCTTCGAGGAGGAGTGGGAATGGCGTCGGCCCGAACAGGAGGAGGAGGTAGCCTTTAGTGTGGCAGGAAGACTCTACGTCAAGTGGGGGAAGGGGAAGTAGAAGTGGGGGGGGGGTTGTAACTTGGGACATCTTAAATGCGTACAGTTCGACCCAAAACAGGTGGGCTCATTAAGAATGCTGAAGAGGCCGCGTGGGGTGAGGAGAGCAGGCTCACGACTCTAGACTGCTCGCGCTAGACCGCTTTTTAGGGAAAAGTAAAGCCAGCATGGAGGGTTCCAGTGTACGAGGGTCGATGTAAAGAGAGGCTGTATTTGGAGGAGGCTTGAAGGTTCTGTAGCGCGCGAACTTCAAGCAGTGCCAAATTAGGTGCTAGAGATTGGCGGGAGTGGGGGAGGCGCAGAAGGGACATCGAGGTGGTAGAGACGGGGTGTACCATTTACGGAAGGTCTCAGGGGTAAGGCTAGCATTAGCAAAATATTTGTTTATGAAAATTTCGGCTGATCTTGGGAGCGGGGGTAGGTCGGACAAAAAGCCGGTTGGAGTCAGGGCCTTGAGGCTGTCTTTTTTTTTTCCTTTTTGCAACGTAGAAGCTGTATCGCTGGTGGTAATGTCTCAGTAGGTGGAAGGAGCCAAGTCGGGTAGCAGCGGAGGACTAGAGGTTATACACTCCGCGCAGCCGAGTGGGCTGCCTGGTTCACGGTGATGACTCCTCGTGTCCAGGTGACCAGTCGATGCGAACATGAATGCCGCTAGATTTCAGGGTGGAGATCTGATGAATGATTTTGTTGGCGATGGTATTGGTCGACGTAGGACATTTCAGAGTCTGTAGGGCTTCGAAAGAGTCTGTCAGGATGCGTATCTGGGAAGGCACGGGGGAGGGAAAGTCAAACATGAGGTAGTCTATGGCTTGAACAATAGCATAGAGTTCCGCCTCGAGGATGGTAGCACATGGAATATTAAGGGATCGTTTGCCTTGGATAACAGAAGCGCGAATAGGTGAATAGGAAGCCATACCGCGAGCCGGCCTAGTTGGAGGCGATAGATGGCAACGTTGCGCAAAAACAAACGAGGGCAAATAAGAAACGAAAGGACACGCGCACTTTCTTGTCGTTTCTTCTTTGACCTTGTTTGTTTTGCGCAACTTCGCCATGTATAGAAAGCCGCTACCGCCGCAATGCGCCCTCTAGTTCCAGCTCATCGAGTAGCTGCGAATACCTCCCGGATGAAGGGCAATTTGCCCGCTTAAAACGCCGACGTGGGGCAGTATTACTTGTTCAGGTTTCTTTCACTTCTAATCCCGCGCACATAACCGGTTGCCGGAGTACACGGCTTAGGGGGAGGGGTGCGTGCACGCGGTCCTTACTGATGGCGCCTCCGTTGTGCTGGCGGGAGGTTTAAACGCGGACGTCAAACGGCCCAATGCGACTTGTCCGGTGTCCTCTCAGTGATCGAGCGGATTGGGTTGGTGTGTTACATGAACAGTGAGATGCCTACGAAGCGGGAGTCAGCTCCTAGCTTGTCCGCGAGACTGAGCCTTGGGTCCTTCCAAGTTTCATTCAGCTAATTGGCTAGGAAGTATGCTCAGTCACTATTTACGAACAAAACGTGTTTCCTTTCATGCACTCCGTGGACTGCGTGCAGTTCCGCAGGTCACTTTTCTTCACAGAGTGGAAAGGGCACTAATTTTCTTACAGTCACGACCACGGAGCAAGATAAACAGGAGCGCCGACTTCGCTCTCTTCTGCGGGCTCTTAATGTCCATCACTCGCGGAGCACAATGTAGATGGCGCAGCGAATGGTCCGCCGGCTAAGCGGCCGGCGTTCCCCGTGCGCCGGCGGGCGCGTTGGCGGAACGCATTCCGTAGGCTTTTGTCGTCTGCTTCGGCGACGGTAGTTTTGGGCACGGAGTACTTTGGGCCTGCGTTGGCGCCGCTTCGCGTTCATTGCGCTCCTCCTTCGCACGGCTTTACTAACTTGTTCGACAGCACCTTCTGGGTAACCCGAACCCGAACCCGAAGGAATTGAGTGGTCGTACGGCACGGCAAAGATACGTTAAGGATTGGTTTGCATGGCGGGAAAACAAAATGTAGAGCGCACATATAGACATATGGCTGCTATACAAACACTACCTTTTGCGCAGTGCTTGCCGAAAATGTGACTCCGTTTTGTAAATTTGTGAACACCAATTCGGCTGTGTTTTAACAGGTTTTACAAAAGGCGAAAGGAGCAACTGGTTCTGATCACTAGCGATTATAAAATTCCCTCAGCTTTCTCGCCGTTCTCCAACTTACGTCCATAACAGAGTGTGCCTAGAAAACGAACCGGCACTCACACGCTCATCAGAAAATAACAGAAACGCGATAACATTACCCGCGACTGCCCGCGACGTAGCAATCTGATCAAGATCGAGGCCCTGACAGTACGGTCTTTTCACAAGCCTTCATTTCGCGATATTTGAATTCGTCTGGACCCTATATCTCTGTGGTGATGACTCGCCAAAAGAAAAGGTTTGACGAGCCGGTTGTTTTGCTGGTCAGCCGCTTAAAGAAAAAAAATTCCCCCGCATTTCCCCGAGGGGGAGAATGTGAAAGTGACCCGCCGCGGTGGCTCAGTGGCTAAGGCGTTGCGCTGCTGAGCACGAGTCGCGGGTTCGATTCCCGGCCGCGGTGGCCGCTTTTCTGATGGAGGCGAAAAGCAAAAACGCCCGTGTGTACGAGATTTCGGCGCACGTTAAAGATCCCCAGGTGGTCGAAATTAATCCGGAGCCCTCCACTACGGCGCGCCTCATCGCCTTCGTTGCGTCGGCGCGTTAAACCCTACAATCAATCAATCAATCAGAATGTGAAAGTGCGAATGCACGGTTGTCGGCCCGCTTGCGGCGCTTGCGCTCGGCCCCCGCAGCCCACCGCCTCGCCGCCTTCTCTTCCATCTCTTCCATCGGGTTTGTAGTATCACGTGTACACCACGCAGTTATCAAGCCGCTATAACGCCGCTGAGTCGCCAACGCACACCGCTGACGACGTAGTTTGAATGCGTTAAAGATATAAGGCGCGTCACTAACACTGATATCAGCTTCGCGTCCGTGGCTTGGTCGGTAGAGCGTCGCGCTGCGGCCGCAATGTCCTCGGATCGAAACCTGGCGCCGGATGCTGTTTCTTTTTTAAATATAGAGGAGCACTGCGGACGCCGCCGCCGCCGCCGGCGCTGGATGGTTTGGGGTCGCTTATAAAGTGCTTTAAAAAAAAAACGCCGGGAACCCTCGTAGGCCCAAATTTGCTGCCATACAAATCGCAGCATTTTATTTGGAGTCCACGGCGTTATCGACGAGATAACACGACCATAGAGCGACAGTGAACATCGGGCGGTAAGTTGCGGTATCAGTTACAATGAGGATTGCGTTTGATATTCTTGGGTGCCTTATCAAGATGACAGTGTTTTTGTATACTTATTACAACAGGGCAGCCGTCCAATTCAGTCACTGGCACAGAAATGTGTGTCTCATTGCCGTTTGCCGATGGAGACTCCGGGCGACCCTTGTAAGCGTTGTTTGTGTGCAGAAGCGGCCTAAATAATGAAGCAGGCGGCCGGAGAGCGGGCCAACAACAGAGGGTAATTTTTGCGCTGCATCGATTTGTCGTAAGCAGAATCACGCTAGACTGCATGTTGTGGCGTTTCATATTACTCTTGCTCATTCTTTGGTGCTTCTGAAGTCGTCGTCGGTCAGTTGCGTCTTACATCTGCTGGGTTAGTACAATATTTGTAGCGGGTCTTCATAATGTCAGAATAAACACCCCTGATAGGGAATAACCGATCGCCATGTATGCGATGGCGTGCGATTATCTGCACCGTCTATTCCGGCTGCGCACGGGTGTTTAAATTCCGCGCGTTCAGGCATTCCTCCTGCATAGTAGGACAGGCATACGACAGACGTCGTTGCGAAAGAAAAGACGCCTCTGGGGAGAGCGAAGAAGGGGATCGAGAACCATGTACAGAGGCACAGCGACGAGAGGGCAAACGAAGGAGGAAGAGAGCAAAGGGAAAGCTGGGCGGCTGGCGGCGCGTGGACATTATCGTCCCGAGCAAAAGATTTTTTCTGGGCCACAGTCGGCGCTCCTCTTTATATCTTGCTCCGTGGTCACAACTCGTACGCACCCGCCGCGATGGCTCAGTGGCTAAGGCGTTGTGCTGCTGAGAACGGGGACGTGGGTCCGAATCCCGGCCGCGGCGGCCGCTTTTCTAGTGGATACGAAGAGCCAAACCGCCCATGTATATAGAAGATTCCGGCGCATGTTAAAGATCCCCAGGTGGTCAAAATCAATCCGGAGCCCTCCACTATACGGCGCGCCTCATCGCCTTCATTTTGTCGGCGCGTTGAACCTTACAATCAATCAATCAATCAATGGGCCTCTTCGATTTACAGTCTCGGGCTCACCGCGGACTCCCCGAGAAGCAGTCCAACATTCGATTTTCCCGTGTATACCTATGGCTTCGGGGAATCCTCGGACTACCCGCGGGCAGCCCGCAGGGAGCCAGAAGTGGAAAATCGAAGAGGCCCAATGACTCGTACGCAGTAGCATTTGTGTTCCCGCGCAGTCGACTGTTTCTTCAAGACGTGGCGTTTTTTATTCGATTTCAAAAGCCGCGGAAAACGGCCGGTAACGGCCGCATGCTCGATAGGACCGTGCAATCGCGCCAGCCGAAGCCCCTAGCCGACATGAAGAACCACAAAGCAAGAAGGTTATCTTGCTCCGTGACGCAGCATAAAATGCCTTGTCATGCATGCCCGGTGGCCGCGCGGCTGCGACTTGATGCGATAACTTTTTCGTTTTGTTTTACAACTGGCAGAATGTTCTGGAAGACGATATCGATGTGAAAGAGTGGAAGGGTAGGCGGTAGCCGACCAATAGCAGCGCTCTGTAATGCCAGGAGAAGCGCGTTTTAGAACAAGGGGTACGCCATCTTGCCTGCGCCTGTTGCGCATCGGGCGCAGAGTAGCTGGCGGTGCGGTGACGGCGGCAATGGACAGGTGAGTTTTTTTCCACGCGGTATACTGTCTATTGGGGAAGTTTGGTTCGCGCTAAGAGGTGTTTTAATGCCATAAGTGTTGTCGTTTTCGTTTCCTTCAGTCGTTTTTCGTTGTGCCTGTGCCATCCCCGCTCCCAACCGGCTCGCTCGGACAAGCAATACCCACGAGGGCCTCACGGACTTCCTTCATGGTATGCTGCTTCACAGTCTTCACCGACGACTCTTCCAAGTGGTGAGTTCCGTGGCTGAAGGCCCGGTGCGACGTGCGGTGTGCCCACGAAACCGGCTTTTGTATCATTTTTTTCACGACGCTGAACGTTTGCGTATTTGAATTTTCCTAACCGAGCGCACATTTGCCTCGGAGCCGGACGTTTCCTGGGCCGTCGCGACGCAGGGATTCCGACTGTCGCCAAAGCTTTGCGGTGCGCGTTAGGCTGTAGCTTTCGGGACAGCGGCGCAGTGGCGGTGTTGGAGCCCTTCGCCACTGCCTCTAGCGTCGGACTCGGCTCGGAAGCCCCGCTAGGTTGTGGTGATAGTCGGTCTTCCTTTCCGAACGCCGCGGTAGCCGAGGTATATGCACTTCGATAAGGCCTTCCGCTCGCACGTCCTCGGTTCGCGCGGCGTTCGGAATACAGTCGCCGCCTTCAACGAGCATCACTGAAGCACGGAACGCAGCTTTGCGGTCCGCGGCTCCAAATTGGGGTCGTGGCAAAGGTGAGTGATGGAATTGGTGTCCGCGGTTCCTTTTCAGGTTCGCGTCCGGCACCGCCTCCGCCCTCCCCTTTCCCTGACCCTTGCGTCGTCTCTTATTGCACTTGCTCCTTCCCGCAAACATGCACTATTCTTCTGGCTAGGCAGGTACACGTCTCCATCTGTCCTATCTACTGAGCTCGACGACGCGTGTTTTGTACAGAGGTGTTTTCTGGTAATAAAAGTGGTTCTGTCGCTGTTCGTCTGTTACTTTGCCTTTCAGCGTCCCTTCCCGTTCCTGCCAGGCGTAACCATGGTCCCCGCATTCGGTAAGCCGTGATTACCTTCGAAATTACATTTCTAACGTGCTTTGCCTTTTGTTCCAGACCGCCTCCTGCCTATGCGTACCGGCCACCGCCGAGCAGGACGGGGCCGTCATCGAGACGTCCAGAATGCCGTTCGAGTCGAGCTGTACATGGCTGCGCCTGTCTTGACATCATTAAACCCTGTTTGCAATCGGTAAGGAAGGGTGATCTCCCTAAACGTAACATTTTTAACGTGATTTGCCTCTTGGTGCAGACCGCCTCCTATCTATGCGTCCTGGTTACCACCTTGGAGGACGGTGCCGTCATCGAGCCTTCACGGATGCCGTTCGAGTCGAGCTGTCCGTCGCTGCGCCTGTCTTGGAATTAAACCCTGTTCGAAACCGGAGTACTGCCCTTGTCGTTTGTACACAGTCGATGCGGCTCGCTGGCTCTGTCGGCTCGAGCGACATCACGTACTGTGTCGGTCTCTTGTACCTCGTTCCGAACAGTATTTTAGCAAATCCTAGTTGTCATAATGGCGCTCATTAAAGTTGGGAGAGAGAAAAAAAGAGCGAACAAGTTCGCACTCCTAGTGAGCATAATTCCAAAAATGATTCGCCAGGAGTGCGGTTCGGGACAGCCATTGACCCCGTGTAAACGTCGCACCGTTCATGAAGCGAAGTTTTTACTCGGGTACTTTGTCCTCTGGCTGGTGTGAAAGTGTTCATTCTAGGCAACGTAACCTCCCAGGATTTGGCCCTGGACGGCAAAAAAGGTAAACGGACTGTTGTGTGTAACTTGTACAGAGGAGTTCGGCGTAGCCGCTGGCAAAGTAGCATGCGGACAGAAGTCTGACCGTTTTTGTCGTCACTCGTAGAGTTGAGTGTAATACTCGGCGTAATGTTTAGTTTTCTCGGGGGCTCTAACTGCACCAATTTGTGTCCAGATAAACCATGGCGTGCCATATCAGATGTAGCTGCTCAAAGATTAGCGATTCAGTATCGACAAGTGTTGCACGTAAATGTGCAGTGAAGGGCTCGATTATGCATGGTGGCAATGCGAAAAACTGTCGCAAAGCGCCTCAGTGACGCTAAGCCCCAAGCAGATCGTCACAGAGGAGCCTAGCAGCCCTGCCAGAGTGGTGCCTTACCTGTGCGAAGGATGTGAGCCTGTGGGGAACCCCGACTGAGTTTTCACCCCCAGAGGGACGTTTGCTTCAAACTCACCGGAAATAAACAGTGTGCGCGCGTTCCGGTGTTCGTAGTGATGGCGGCGTCAGTGTCTGTTGACGCTGCCAAGAGTCAAAAGACGTTTGGTTATGTCTCCCGCCTACTTGCTTCGCCAGCGGGCTCCTTCATCTCGAAAGCAAGTGTGCCCTGGCAGAGAATATATTTCCTTCGTGGTCAATAAAAATGCATAAAATGATTCACGATTGTTGTCCTCCCTTGCTCCACTCACCAAAGCGTTCAGCACTAATCAGAGACACAGAAAGCACAGCGGCAAACAAATAATGTTCACATACGTCCATATTTTCGCTTCAAACGAGAGGAGTCCTATTCGACGATAGAAATACATGTACTGAATTAAGTAAAGAAACAGTAATGCTATAACAGACCAAGTAAAAGAAATGAAAGAGAAAGGAAAAAGAGTAAAAAAAAATTGCTGAAAAAGTACTGAATCAGGCTTACGGCTTATGCGCGGGGCTCAATCTCTGACAAGACGACGAAATCTGCCGGCCTATGTATACCGCCATCTAACCTCCACACGTCATTGGCGCGGAGAAACGCCCTCTCACGGACAGACACCGCCATTAAATGGCTCTAATAATGTTCCCTAATGCGTGTGGAACTAAACACATGAGTAATTTGCCTGGTCAAGCTAAGGCTGAAAGCTTCAGAACTAGCGCTACTAGCCGCGGGTGTACTAATGGGGACATACGTCTCAACTCAGCCCGCATGAAGTCTTTGCCTCAACGGGCGCTTTCTAACCATTCCGACGGCGCCGAAAAGGGCAAGGAAGGCGCCAAGAGGCACGATTTGCGTCGCCGTTATCAGGAAAATCTTTTGCTGATAAGGGGGGTATTTTCAAGCATTCTTTAGCAAAACTTTTCACTCGAAGGTGTAACCATGGAGTAACATTAGGCTGCGCGAAAAGGTGTAAACTTTGACTCCCTTGAGGGTGTACGTGCTGACTCTCTTTTACAGGGCTATACCTACACCCTTTGAGGGAAAAGTTTCGCTAAAGAACGCTTGAAAAGACCCCCCTTATCAGCAAAAGATTTTCGTGATAACGGCGACGCAAATCGTCCCTCTTAGCGCCTTTCTTGCGTCTTTTGGTGCCTTCAGAATGATTAGACAACGCCCGTTCAGGCCAAAGATTTTCGAGACGCTCCAAATATACGCCCCTTCACATCCACAAGCCTGCGAAGCTGTAATTAGCCAAGCGTTACCAAGTTTCGCGTAATTAATTAACGGAGACAGTAATTTAGAAATCCGTGGACCTTTCAGCAAACTTGCCGTGTTTTTGACCATAGTGCAGAATATATACTTCGGCTCGGAGGGTGAGAACTTTCATGTTATCGGGCAAATCTTTTGCTGATAAAGGGGGTCTTTTCAAGCGTTCTTTAGTTGAACTTTTCACTGGAACTGTGGAAGTATAAGCCCCGCAGAAGGGTGTCAGTCCTTGCACACGAGAGAGAAAGAGAGAGAGAAATATGTTTATAGGAGAGGTTGGCCTGGGAAAGTCAGAATTTGCTCCCTTGCGTGCAGCGTAACGTTAGACCTTTTGAGGGAAACGTTCACATCACGTGTGTAAGTTTTCTCTTCGACGTGAGTTTTCATGTGATCTTATTTATTCGTATTCAGAGATCTTAGTGAGTGAGGGTTTGTTCTAAAGCGTAGTTTCCCATCCAAATTCCCTTTTGTATTCATATTTTTAATTTTTTTTCTTTTCAATTCTGTACATGCACGCCACTGTGCTCAAGCTGGCGTAGCCAGCGAGCTCAGGAGCCTTGATAGAGGCAGCAAATATCTAGAAAACTCTTTTATTTTCGCAATTGAAGCAAGGAGTATGAGCGACATGGCGAGATGCTACGACGTCATGTTTTGGCGGCGTGAAGGATTGCAAGCTTGTACAGAACACGGGCAGGCTTGGACGCGCTTCGGGTTTGGAACTTCCAAGAGGCATCCTGACTTGTCGAACAAGGCCAGCGCGCTGAAGCTAAGTGAATGCAACATCTGAAAAACAAGAAGGAAAAGCCAAAGTTACACATATGCAGCAGTCAGGAACGGAAGCAGCTGCGGGCTGGCGACCCGGTTTATTACAGCTCCATAGTAGGGAAGGGAGCAGGCCGATAAGCATCCTTAGGCACCACAGATTACATGAAATTAGTTTTATAGACTTTCAGTCATGCTTCTACGAGGTCGCGGCTTCGATTCCCGGCCGCGGCGGCCACTTTTCTGATGGAGGCGAAAAGCAAAAACACCCGTGTGTACGAGATTTCGGCGCACGTTAGGCGCACGTTAAAAAAAATGGCAGCATCTCAACTCCGTGCATAATGGTGAGGGTGCGGAGTACGGGGACCGTGACATCCAAGTTGCACCCCGAGTGAAATCCGATTTGCACCCCGACCACCATTCGATTTTAGTCACTTTGCCTCCGCTTGCCGCGGTTTCGTATTCGGGGAAGCTCGCTGTCTTCGTAGACGTTAGCAGCAGCGTGACGCGTCTTACGTTCGTTTCCGTCCATGGCGGGAAGAGGGTATGGGATTTTCAGAACCCGCTTACATACGCGGTGCACCGCGGCGCCATCTCGTGTTTCCGCGTAGCGCCATTTAGCGTAGTTCGATGCAGTCACTGTGTACTACAACTTGATCACAACCTGACTACACCGGTGCTTTTGCGCGCTTTCTCGCTGCTAGATTATGTTAGTGCCTGTTTTCGAGTGTTTTGGAGTGCTCTTGTACCCTTTTAGATAGTTTCCGCACAGATTTTCGCTTAATGGTGGTGTGCGCACGGATTGACGCAGACGGACATTGGGAGGTCCTAAGGTACTCCGCACCCTTACAGGCGAGGGAGTAAGCCGTTTGGCTCTCGGGTACTAACTCACGGTCGTAGCCCAATGGGTACGACGACTGACACTACCTCTGTCTGGTCTACCAAACACAGGCTCGAATCCTGCCGGTGCCTGTGTGATTTTTGCGATTTTGAATGTTATGCGCACGGACGCGGAGGGACATTGTGAGGTCCTAAGGTGCTCCGCACCTAAAAAACGCGCCTCGTCGCCTGCGTTGCGTCGGCGCGTTAAGCGATACAATCAATCAAGCTTTACAGCGCAGGGTATACAGAGCAACACTTCGCCTTCCAGCCAACCCCTCTACAATACGCTTACTCTCAACTGGCACCGTTAACACGATCCCCCAGCCCCTCGAAGACCAGCGCCTTAGCCAACTTGCTTTGCTTGTCTATCCACAACCCCCTAAGTTTCGTTCCTCCTGCATTAACTGAACCTCACTGCTCCACTTCGGCAAGGCCACTGAATTCTCATATGGATGACTTTTGAAATGCACGCTGGCTTTCTCTCATGCTACCTTTTACGGTCCTTATGAAAAAATTTCTTATGTCATTCGGTAAGTTGGCTTTCCGAATACGGGGCTGGTGAGCCTCACTACGTTGGAACTGGAGCGCACCAAAGGAACATCGTACCTATGCGCTCCTGGACAACGTCGAGAAGGCAGAGAGGGGGCCAGCTGGCAGGCGCTTCTGCAGCATCCCAGGAGGCTGTTGATGCGGCGACCAAGCGCCCAGCCTCGCGTGCAGGGCCTTCGCATATCGCAGTCCAAGTCTGACGCCCACGATGGAGAGCCTGTGTGTGCATGGTAACCACAGAGAGGTGTTTTACGTAAGCTTTGCCATTGCCGCAACAGTGCCGCAAATGGCTATCAAACAGCCCATCTGGTCCAGATCGCGTGCATCTCACAGGAAGTGAACCAGCTGCTGGCAAGGGCAGGGGGTACTCGCACCAATGAGCTCTCTCCATTACCAGGCATGTACGGGCTACCAGCACTACCTTCTGGGCCGAGCAGTGAAAAGCCCTCGCCTAGCGCAAGCACCTGCGGTGCTGGCGATCCGACACGTCCGCACACGGGGCTCGCCAGGCGCAGAACCTTTGCCCGAAACAGGCAGCAGGCACGCCCAGCTCCAAGCCCTCCAGGCGGCCCTGCGACATGTATATATAGAGCGACTTCAGATGAACCACGGTGTACCCGATTGTGACCAGCCCACGTAGCCTGCCCGGCCATCGCCATACCTCGACTCCGAAGGTAACCCAAGAGAAAATGTAACTGGTCCCAGGTGGTGTATGGTTAAATTCCCATTTGGGCCCAGCTGGTCCTTGCTGGTCCCAACTGGTACCAGCTAGTTCCAGCTGGGAATTTAACCATAAAACAGTGATACCAACTACTTTTTTCTCTTGGGAAGGTCACAGTTCTGCAGCAAGAATGAGATTTTTTCATTTAGTTGTTCTTGTCCCAAATGCAAAAGAAAATTTTTGGCATATAAGCATTCTACGCCCGTACAGCAGCTTCCAGTGTAAGGCCAATGGAGCTCATTCTGTGCAGTCTGCATCGAATTTATGCACTTACGTTATAACATAATTTACGTTACTTTAGCCTCTCATTTTCTTTTGAAGATAAGACCTGCACTACAAATATATGTGTACGTACGTAGCGCAGGTGTTTTTTTAAAAAACGACAGGATAATGAATCATGCATACAAGAAGCGTTATATCGCTAGCAATAATTTCAGCAAATACCAACAAACACACAGATATAAGCACAAGAACATCGCTGTTAATGGCGAAAATTACATAAACATGGCAGGATTACCCCTCACGCAAAGCAGAATAATTCAGCCATCGGTATTTGTCAAGCCATGCCAGTTGTGATTTCCGTTTCTGTTTTGAGTCTCTAACGCAGCCCATCTCGTATACGTAGCTTCTATCAGAGCTCTGAGCGAACACGAGAAGCTGGTCGACATTTCAGTACAGCCCAAATGTCGAGTCTGCTGTACTGAGCTCCCTCTTGGTGTTCTGAAATAGTTGCATTATTCTCTGTCAAGTATTCGATGCTTCGTGCATAAATGCCCTATAGCCTACCTGAAGGCTCATATACAGTAACTTTTCTGGGGCGGCCATCCCTTTAAGTGTAAGAACCACTCCTGGATAAGGCATAGCAAGCCACTGCTAAGTTCATTATTCAATGCCATATCAAACATTAAATTTAGCAAGAAACAATAATAACACAAAGACGGCGGTGTCTGACCATGCTCTTGCGGTTAGGCATGTCCTGTGCAAGTGGAGCAAAATCTTGCCACATTTGGAATTCTGTCGTAAGATCTGAGGAAGGAATCATAATAAGGTTCTACCAGTTTGGTTTCAAACATTAATGAAATGACGAACTTTTTAGCGCACTTGTGCACTGCCACTGTTCAGCCGAATACAGACTGCCGGTTTAGTCTTTATAGTGTAAGAGCATGGACGGTTTTGGAATGTATAGGGCGCATAAGAATTTTGTAGTTTTCGTTAGTGACACGTGAAATGAAAATTAAGTTGGGAAGCTCCTTAGTCTACCTAAAAACATAGCATTGACAGTCGTACGACCCAGCATGACCTTTGGGCATGATGCGATCTCCCCATCGCATCATGCCAGTAGACTCCCCATATCTTCTGACAGTGCTCCCTAATTTTAAAGGGAAAAGGGTGACAGCGATTCAAATGGCGACCTTCGGAAGCCTATTTAGGGATGCACCCTTTTAAAACATGCATGGCCGGGTTGTTTTATGTTGCCGCCTGTATATCCTTAGACAAAAATCTAGATAGAAGGCCCAAACATTTCCTTGTTGCTGGATCCTCATAATTGCTTGAAAAAATTAATCTACCGGAGAAATTTTATATGCAAGCTATATAAACTTCTGCGCATCTGTGACGTGGGAGTGCGAGCCATACATGTCGCCAGCTAATTACAATCGTATGTGTTTTCCCTTCATGTTGCCGCAGTAATTACAGTTGATTCATGAAATGGATTCAAACCCAAAGTTCATGTTCTTTAAATTGCCCCCTTCATGTGAAATTTAGTCATTTTTATAGCCTCTCTGATCAGCGAACGTTCCAACTAGCCCACACCTTGCACCCTTGTTTGAAATAAACAACATGAAGTGGGCTGTTTTATATTTCAACTTCCCCATAGAATTTCACCCACCTTGAGCGCCAAAGTCAGAGCACCATCACATTGGAACATATATGAAACAATAAAACAAAACAAAGACCTAACCCTGGTGTGATACCCATTTTCCAGCCGATACTGCCTGTACAAAAGCTCATTGGCCTATTTCAAGGATCTTTTGTCATTATACAAACGGACCTTCCAAAACTAACTTCCCCATTTTCGCTTTTGTTTCCTTCCATTAGCATTGCACATATATCTTCAGATTTTTCCTGGTGTAATTTTTATTCGTAAGAGGCTCCAATGCATCGAACACTTGTCGCGTTCTGCTTCCAGGCGTTCTCAGAAAAAGGTGGGGTGCTGGGAGGCACGCCGTCTCGCGCGTTCGTTTCTTCCTACATGCCTTATTTTTTGTTTTCGTCGTCGCCCCCTCCCTTCTAGAGTGTGTCGCAAAGGAAGTTTTAGCAGCCGAGCGCAAAGTTGGGGATGGCCGAAAAAAAAAAAAACGAAAAGAAAAGCCTTTCGTATTTGGCCAACGTCCTACCCTCCTCTCACACGCGCAAACGTGCGCGCCTCTCGCAGAGCGGTCCCCTCCTGCTCCTCTGCGCTTGGCAGCCGTGGCTGCCGTGCGTTGGGTTGGGGAGAGTGAACGAAAAGCGCGCGCTTTTGCAGAAACGAGCAGCCATCCTGACGATCAAGCGGAATGGAGAAGGGACCAATGCGAAATTTTGTTGTGTGGCCGCATGTTACGGCGAATATTTGTGGGCTGGAAAGTTCATAGCAACCGACCAGTGAACGTAAGCGCTCGTTTTTCTGAGCTCGCCTCGTTCTTTCGAACGCAGTTTACTTCGTAAAAGAGCGGGAACAAGACTGCCCTCCCGTTTCTAGCTTCCTAAGCATATCCTTCTTGCTTTTGCGAATGCATACGGTTGTAAAAGGTGTTTATGGAATTTTATGGAAAGAATATAATGCGAAATGAGGTGGGCGCTAGAAGTATATTTTTTGTTATGATGCTGAAATAGAGTGTACGTTCTGCAAGAACCTTGATACGTACGATTGGATTTTAATGTACTTCTCGCCACAGCTTCTCACGCGCGCGAAAAATAAAACTAATAAGTTTAACTTCGTTGTCATGTTTAATTTCACGCGAGTTTCAGCGGCATGCTGTTCCAGAACACTATTTAGGGTTGCAGTTAAGCCATGAATGTTATCAGCTGCTTATGCTAACCATCTTACGATGTAAAACAACGCCTTACGTCTTTGTAGTATTCACAAACTTTCCATCTGAAAAGCTGGTGTTCGTCGGGTGCTATAAGCACCCGACGAACACCAGCTTTGTCGGGTGCTATAAGCTTTGTCGGGTACACCCGACGAACACCAGCTTCGTCGGGTGCTATAAGCACCCGACGAACACCAGCACCCGACGAACACCAACACGAACACCACCCACGAACACCAGCAAAAAGAAAATGGCATACGTAAAAAAAAAAACAGCTCAATGCCAGTTTTAAGCACATTTTTCGAGAGCAAATGGTAAATTTAAATTAGGCAACCAAAGAAATACCTGGTTGTAATTCTGTGTAATGTTTCCATTCTTGACAATTGCCTGTTTTCTCATTTTTGTTCGTTGTGTTTTTATGTTTATGCGCACTGAGGCAATTATCGTCTTCTTTCAATTAATATTGCCGATGTGCCACGTCGTCATCAGTTGGTCGGCTTCTCTTGTTAATTGAAAATTCTCTTGCACGCTGTCTGAAGACTTTTCACTTAATTACTCAATGGCCTGTAAAGAAAGCGGTGAGGTATTTTATATAATTAAGTACTTTTGTCCTTGTCTGTTTTCCAGGAATGCTTGAGAAATCTACTCATGCGATGTGGCGCGTACATTTAGTTGACACAGGCATTAGAAAAAGTTAAACAAACAAGACATTTAGAATTGACACAGGCATTAGAAAATATATATGAGGAACGTGCTCTTTCACTCTTTCTGCCCCTCTTGTCTGTTTATATTTCCCCCTAAACGCCTATTTTAATTTCATTCCTTAAATGTGTTTATTTAATTACTGTATAATTTCTCTCGGTGAGTGCCCCTTCCTGGCCAACCCCCCGAGTGGGTATGAGCCACATCTTCTGGCACCACCACCTGGCATCCGCTGCCAGTGTGGGGCTCGAGAAGCAGTTCGACCCCCAGATGTGCTGTTTCTGCAGCCTTGCACCACTAATGCAAGTTGCTCAATTTTTCTTTGGACAGACGTGACTGTACATAGCACTGCCTTCGGTGAGGAGCGCCACACAGTTTTCTCTCTTTTTTTTTTTTTTTTTGTAAATTGTTGCGACGTTGCGGCATCACATGCTCTTGCGTTTTCACAGCAAGTGCCATCAAAAGCATTTAATTGCTTTTGATGGCACTTGCACATTGGAACACGGCCTCGTAAAGATGCAGGAATGTCCTCTTCCGGAAGCTGCCTGGCTGCATCCTCCCTAAAAGAAAAAGAAGCCTTCTGTAAACCGGTAATGCCTATCATAAAGCCAGTAAGAGAATTAAATGTCCTGCGATATTCACGAATCCTCATTTCAATTACTTATGACTGCACCTGCACATACGTGTGTATGCCGGCACGCACAAGTGTCTTGAAAAGTATCCCTCCGTTTTTAGGAGCCTGCAGGTCTGCTTTTTAATCATTAAAATGTTGCTCGAGGCCAACTATACTGCTGAGGCAAGATGCTCCCAGCGAGGTCTGTTGAAACTCGCAGCCTGTGCGCGTGGAAATTGTAATTTCAACCTTGCCCACCATGTCCGTTATGGTTGCCGCAGGCTACAACCCTATCTTTGGAGAACTAGCTCTTGATTAGTCTCCTCATTCTGCACCTTGCAATGATGCGTCGTTCACAGAAACTAAGATAAAATTTAAGATATCAATCTGCCAAAATGGAGCAATTCCTCACCATCTGCTCCTCCCATTAGGGATGGGCGAACTGTCCCGGTAGAACGCCGTTTATACGTTCCTGGTTCATACGATTTTCCGGTTACTACGCTCTCAATTGTGAACAATAAAAACGCCCCATAGTACACTGCTTCCTGGATAGTACGTTTTCCCGGGAAATATGTTTGTCTCTCGCATCTTTGTTTAAAACGTATCAATGAGGTTCTAATACTTCCCCCATAGGCTGACATTTACCCCTTCCCTTTCCCAGAGCAGGGTGGTTGGTCAGAGCATTTATCGCAGTTCCATTTATCGGCTCTAAGCCCAAGAGTTTGTCTGTATTTTTTTTTTTACATTTCATACCAACAATCAAGGCCAGAACCTGAACGGTGTACGTGACTGCAATAATGTTACTGTGCAGAGTGTATTTAGCCTTTTTTTTTATTTTAGTTCATGAGAAAGCAGTAAATGCTTCATTGAGTGAAAACCTCAGTGTCCAGCGCTGACGTGAGCTAAATATGGTCCGAAAAATGACCAACAACGCAATCAGAATAATAAACAAAAGAAACTAAAGTTATACGAGTCTCCAATTAGAACCTAGGTCCTGCGCCAGAATATGAGTTCAACACACATCTCCCACACCATTCTTATTCGCAGCAAGTGTATTGCAACACTGTTAGGTAAGCCGCAGACCTTCGTTGACCTCCAACACCCAAGGTGTCATGCAAGCAATCTGCAAAAAATACTTGTAAAAAAATAACAGACACAGATGCACTGTTTCGCATCAAAAGCTTCCTGTTGTTGTGTAAAATAAATTTAAGAACGCGTACACCGTCCAGCGCAACGTAAGGCCTGGCTAAAATAAACGCAAAAACGAAAAAAATGAAGGAAGCTCACACTAACACGTCACACTTGAAGGTAGCGAAGCTGCACGCAACCTTCATGACCATTACGACTCATGTCCACGGTTTCAGTCGATTTACTTCTTCGCTGCTGCAAAAACAAATGAAGTCAATTATTACTCCATCATTACTCTCCATTACTCCACCTTCCCTCCATCACTGTTAATTGCTATAAGTGTGAGCTTCCTTCATTTTTTTTGGAAACGATAATTATTTCACGTCACCTCGGAGGAGCGTACGCTATGGCGTGTCTTTCTAGTTCTGAGCAAGTCTTGCCACGATTATGGCGAACTCTGGATTTTTTTTTTTTTTGCCAATCTTGGTCAATCTCTTTAAATGCGTATGCTTGGCTTCAACGTGCACAGGGGATGCTGGGTTGTCAAGGGCGAGGCACGCACACACGAGCGCTAGGAATTTTCTTGGTTTTCTTAACTGCCCGGCAATCACCGCGAGGCTTGCGCTCACGTGTGCACACTCAGCAATTTCTTGGTATTTTTACAGTGTACACAAAAAATTACGATTTGCTAAACTGTTGAAATACAAAACGGAACACGCTAAATAGAAGATCGGGGTCTCGTGGATGGCAGGTATTTAGGTCATTCAGGGGCATTCAGAAATTGTTACTAACTTCCTTCAGTACTGCATATTAAATATGCTAGGATTTTACCCATGTAGAATGAGGTTGCATAAACAGTGCATTTCGGTTCACGTTGTTGTGTTCACATTCTATTTGTTCATGACTGTAGGTCGCTTCCAGCCACATTTAGAATTCCTTTCGTTCTAACTCTTCGATCACCTTGCAAGGTTTCTATTTCCTTGACCAGCCAATACCAGTGTGCTTCTTGTCGCGGGCCTAGATAAGCAACACACCCTTCAAAATAAAAACAAACCCTTCAAAATAAACGAGAGAAGCCACTCGTGAACCTGCTTTCCTCTTTATTGGCAGAGCACGGCAACACGCTACTACACGAAAAAGCGCCCCATCTGCACAGCACTTTTGCACCGCAAGTCACGCTTTTGTTTATACTTCACGGCATTGGTGGGGTTGGGGTGGGCCAGTATCAAAAATATGACCGTAGGTGGTAGTTGTTGGACCAGCTGTATAGGTTCGTCAATCAGATAGCCAAACAGCGCAGACGAGACTTTTTTTTCTTGGCTGCCATGCCAGCAACCGACTTGCGCGAAACCCATTGTCAGAAGCCGCAACCACTGGCGAACAACGTGCTTCGAATCATTACAGCCAGCAGAGATATCTTTCGTCCACACTTTTACGATAAACTTGCTTCTTGTACCCATTCGCTCGCTGGAGCCAATTTTCAGCACTGCAGTGAAGCTTCTTATTACGAATCGAGTAAATGTCTAAACATAAGCAGATGCAACATTGGCATCCATAGGACATCCACTGGACATCACAAGCTTATGCAAAATTGGACCTCCAGCAGACATTCTACTGGATTTAATAGACACGGAAAGTGTGTATTAAGAAATTGATTTCATCAAGGGTGTAGCTGTAAGAATTTAAACTCAGTCAGGGTACCTCCTGCTTGGAAAAGGTAGCTTACCCTACCACAGTGCTTACACGAACGTAACTAAGCATGTACAGACACTTAAAGCTCAAAGGTATCAAAAAGACACGAGTGATAGGGTAAATCGTCCTTGATTATGTGACCGCTTGCTTGTTTCAGGATCAAAATATTTTTATAACATTGGTAGTTCAGCTCTTTCGATGAATGGCCAAAAGCAGCAAAGTTTAACAATCGTGGGTAGTCAAAATTATTGTTGCTTTAGATAGCAGTGAACTTTGCAGTGTACAAGAAATGGTGGTTGGAGAAGTTACCGCAGCGAGGAGGGAATAAATTGACGGCGTTTTCATTGCGGCGAAGCTTCAGTGCTGCTTTTACCCCTTTTTCTTAGTCGCGCGAGATCGGTGTATCACAGGCGAAACATGTACTCACACAAAACAACTATTCCACAAGATGTTGCTGCAGGTGTAATTTCAAGAAAACATAAGCGTCACTTTTCTTACAGCAATGTCACTTCCAAAACAGCTTCAGCACCTCTTATATTCAACCACTGTAGCATAGTTTTATTTACACAGAGAACTCCCAGCAGAGTGAGATTAAAAACGTTTCTCTCCAGAACAAAAATGTGGCCTTCAGTAAACGTAAGCGACATTCAGACGCCAAATGCGAGAACTCAGGCTCTGTCGAGGAGATAAAAAGGAAAGTGTGAGCCACATACTACGCGACTCGCAAGTTCTCGTCAGAATTTAAAACATGCGAGACTTCAATGCAAAAAAAAAAAAAAAAAAAAAAATTACTGCACTCAAGCTCTCAAATTTCAGCCAGTCGCAGTTTGCGCCACCGATACGTAATGCCATAGACAGGTACATTATATATATATTAAAACACATTTAAACGAGCTCGCAGGAACGCGCATTTAAGTGGCTCGCCCAAATTCTGCGGCACATGTCACAAAAAGGGGGGCGGTCGCTTCACCTCTTATACGTTCTGATGCCACAGGTGAGAGCATTGCTCCAGGATTAATGAAACGCTCGGCAGTCGAGAAAAAAAAAAGGTGAAGAAAAAAAAAAACCAAGCGCGTTCGAAGTGTTGTGTGACTTAGAATGGGCAATGCTGGCAGTCTCAAACAATGGTCAGGCATGCTCCGTGCGACGTGGCTCGCCACGTCAACAAACTATTTCAAAAAATGGCGCTACTATACAAAATGTACAAAAAACGGGTGTGATGAACAACAACTGCGGCAGCCCGCGCCGCATCCATTGCGACAAGTAGAACGAAGTCTGCCCGCTCTTTCTTTCTTTTTTCTTAAAAATAGCTTCCAACGGCTATTCGCCCCTGCATCCCCTTCGCAAATACACCCCTCTCCCTCCCTCCCGCATCCGTCCCCTTATGACGACTTCATTCCCGCTTACAAACTACCCCTGACACCTCACAGGGTTAGGTGACGAACAACTGCACACTGTTCAAAGGTTCATAGTGTCTTTCATCTTCGTCTTCTTCTTCACAGAGGCACATGTAGTTATAAATAGAACGGTGCTTGCCGACGACAACGCGTGCAGACGACGGCACGGTGGGCAGACGGGGGGCGCACGCCGCCGCACAGCACCAAAGGAGACCCTGCATCCGAACCGAAATTTTTTGTCGTTTCTTAAAAAGTTTTCGTCTATGTCCCTGTGCATTTGGTCGTTCAGTCCTTTCGTACATCTTGACTCGAAGAAGGAGAGGGGGGCAGCCCCTCTCGCGCACTCTAGGAAACCATCTCTTCTCTTCTCGCAACTTATAAATAAGTGAAAAGAAAGTCTTTCTTTTTTTCTCTTTCGTCAGCAGGCACACGGAGACGACGACACAGACGTACACGCACGCACACGCACACACACATATCGGTTGACGCTCGTTCCGACACACACACGCGCGCAGAGTCCTGTAGTCGTAGAACGGCTGTCTCTGTCGTGACGAGCAGCTCCGCCTTCCACACTTTTCTTCGTTGCATAGTGCAGGCGTCGGTCCGTCTATCAACACATCGAAGTCTGTTCACCTTCGAGGGTGCACGCCACGTTTAGGAGCTTGTGAGAGAGGTGCAGCTTTCGGCAGTGAAGGTCGCCTTCCAGGCCCATGAGAACCTGAAGAAAAACACGCAGGGAACGTGTGAGTAAGAGAATGGCAGCTGTGACTTCCTTCGCTGCTGTTACGTTCGTAGTAATAACCCGTGTCTGTTTCTACGTGTTTCTTCTGGTCCACGTTGTGTAGCGCCTCAATCTCCAATATAATAACCTCATTACGAGCATACTTGGAAAGAACCAAATTCATTGTTGTGTTTTGGTTTAAAAATTCAGTGATTCCCTCTGCATATTTATGCGTATGTGTAAGAAATGATTTCGCCAGTTCAAGCAAAGCAAAGCACAGCAACTGTAGACGTTCCTGGGACATTCAAGTGCACAGCCGACTGCCAAACGCAAGAAGAGGACATCCACTAAATGTCTAAACATAAGTCCGATGCAACACTGACATCCATGGGACATCCAGTGGACATCACGAGCTTATGCGAAATTGCCAACCTCCAGCAGACAACCACTGGACATTTAATGGGCATCCACTGGACATAAATTTCTAGATGTATTCTAGATGTGTACAAAAGGTATTCTCTTGAGGATGGAACAAATAAATTGTTGGGGTCCTAAATTAGTACGTAAACACTACAAAGGTGGATGCGAAAAAAAACAACGTGGAGTAGTACCATAATATGTTAGACTTTGGTACCAGAGGTCACATACCTGCACAACAAACCAAGGTTTTCCCATAATCTATTTCCCACAGCACCACCTACGCTCCACATACTTAAAAAGGCACACAAAATGAAGCCCCTACGAGTTCAGGGGGAAAAAAAGAGTTAAGCCCTTAAAAAAGTCTGTACAGTAATCGGACTAATGGAAAATAGAACTTGGCACATAAAAATTGGATGGAATCATTAGACCTAAATAAATCGTAATAAGACACCATTCATAGAAAGTTATCGATGAATGTAGACTGTCGCACGAGACAATTCAGGGAAGAAAAGTCTGAGCTAAGGCTTTTCCGTGGAAAGCGCTGGTTAGCTGGCAGACTTTCTTGTGCAAATTGCTTCTATCAATATGAGTGAAAAAAAAAAGGAAGCGTTCTCACCTGCTCTCTGTACTTGGCTGCATACACGTACAGTTCTTTCACTGCACCTGAAGGCTCGAATTCAGAGGAATGTGCCTGGAAAGAGAGGGGCGAAGAAACACCTCTTTATGCAACGATGACAAGAAAAGCACCACTTGCAGTGCCCACAGAAAGTGTACATGGAATGACACGCTCAAATGCAATAGTTACGCAAAGCCCAAATGCATCCGATAGATGCCAAAAGTGGAGGGTGGTAGATGCTCCTCAACGATAGGTCGCGATAGAAAAAAGGACTATACAAAGTTTTCAAGCACTGTCGGGACTGCGACCACACAGTGGTTGCTTGTTTGAAGCAACTTCGCAGCAAACGTGTCGTGACCTCTCAGCAGACATGAAATATGCTTGAAAAATGTGTCTCATACACATCCAGTATATGCAGTTGTGTCGGACGTGTTTGTGATATAGGAAAATCAACAAGGGGCGAAAGAGTAGCAAGGGTTGGCAATGCAGCAAGCAGAGTTTACCCCAAGGACACACTGGCATCGAAAATGAAATTTCTGAAGTGCAATGCCCAGCTTTCCTAACTGTTCCTGAATGCCATAACTCTGCAATGTCAAATCAGCTCAAAAATTTACCTGCATAAATAACTGCCCTTGTCATCCCAAGACAATGGAGGTGATCCTCCATGCTCAATTGGAAGAGCAATGTATTTTCAAAGCCGACAACGGTTGGGAACTGCTTGGAACAGCCACACGTTTCGTCGAACGGTGGCTCCCACGGCGCAGATCAGCAGTACCGGCGGCTGATAGGAACGCAGCGTGATGAATGTCACTAATTCTGGCTAGAATAACTTCTACAAAGGTAATCGGTTCCCTTTTTTTTTATAGGGGCATAAAGCTTTCGTAGTATTAAAAACTACAAGTGCCGAAACTTTTACAAATAGTTTTTAAAGAAGTCCGCGTCCTGCTGTAGTTGACGGCAAATGGCAAATCTACTCCACAAACCTTCTCGACTCCGTGTCTGCTTTTTATTTAAATTTCACACAAACACAGTTTTTGGTGACTAACTTTCTTGTTCGCCATGTAATTGTAGACGCCGGACCAGGCAACCAAGAGTTTTTTTGTCAAAAAACACAATTTGCGCAAGCCACAGCCCGTTTCGATCCTAAACAATCCGGTTCCAAAACTACCCCATCATTCCCATCGAAGCACAAGCGCCGCTTCGGTGTTCACGTTGACACTAGCGTTAGTTTCCCCTCTAGTTACCGTACTAACCCAATTTTAACGCACCCCGATTCTAACACGCACAGATTTTCCTGGCAAAAAAACGAAAAAAACTTGCACCTCCGATTGTAACGCGGCACGGAACTTTGTGACCCAGGCAAACGAATGCGAGGAGAAATGGGTGATTTATTTCCCGAAGCAATCTCACTCATCTCACTCCTGTCTCGCTTACGCTTGACACCACAACATCTCGTCCTCGGTGCTGTCAAGATGTTCGCGACTGCCCACACTTCTGAACGAACGTTCAACCATGGTCGATGGGATCGTGGGCCCACGCCTCGCACACCCATCCCGCGAGCTTCTCCAGAGGCGCAACGCTTCAGCCGACGCTCGTTTTGAACGATGTGAGAGCCGCTGCTTGCCATTGCTGTTATCAAGCGCAGCAAGTGGAACGATTTGACGATTTGGGTGAACGCCGATAAAAAAGCCTAGGTGCTTATGCTTCCTGCATCCGAAAAATCGTTGCTAAAAGCTTTGGCGCCATCTTGAGATGGCGATGCCGATGGGTCTGATGAAATTTCTGCTGTTTCGGCAGTTTCGGTTTCGTATCCGATTCTAACACACATGCGATTTTTCGGCCTATTTTTCCAGAAAAAAAGTGCGCGTTAGAATCGGGTAAGTAGGGTATTATTGTATGAAACTCTATGCGTTAAATCCCACACTCAATCAGAAAGAGGAGGGAATGCGGCGGGGACGAGAGAAAGGGGGGAGGACTCACTAGGGACAGTGCCTGCATGGCGGCGCACATCTCCTGGTCGGTGACCTTCGGCTGCAGCGCGATGCCCTGGTAGAAGTCGAGCACCTTGCGGCGGTAGCGGGGGATGTCGCGGGCGAAGAGCAGCTTGTTGGAGGGCGAGTCCTTGCCCAGCCGGTGCTCCGAGGTGGAGCAGGCGTCCATCAGCGTCTGGGCGATCACCGACAGGCACGAGTCCACGATGGGCGTCTTCTGCACGTCCAGGATGAAGTCCGGGTTCTTGATGAAGTTCACCCAGAAGCGCAGGGGCAGGCTGCGTGCGAGGAACGACATTCAAGGGCTGTCAGCTCCTTTTCTCCGCGGAGGGATCGCCATAATGAGAAACACCATGACAAGTGATTTAAAATGCTTGCGCAACCAGAGTTCTTCAGTACAGTCAAACCACACGATAACGAAATCTAGCGAGTACGAAATTTCTGCGGCAACGAAATGTTTTCAGATCCCCGGCGAACGTCCATAGAAGCCCATGCATTTCATATTTCATGGCGGCAATGAAATGTTTTTGGAAAGTGTTTTTTTTTTTAATGTTTTTTGTTAATGAAGTTCGCTGCAAGTCCGGTCGGCATTTTATCTACCCGTTTCAGGCTAACAATGTCCAAAAAGTGCTGAAGGCATTTTTTTCAGACTCAAAGTGCTTAAACTTTTGCCACAGTCCACTTGCATGGGCACCATCATATTTTTCTACATAAAAAACCGCGCAACAGGCAGCCGTGGAGACAGCCGCACAGTGACACCACCA
Source organism: Haemaphysalis longicornis (assembly GCA_013339765.2). Classification (NCBI taxonomy): domain Eukaryota; kingdom Metazoa; phylum Arthropoda; class Arachnida; order Ixodida; family Ixodidae; genus Haemaphysalis; species Haemaphysalis longicornis. The sequence goes on along the minus strand of CM023456.1, from coordinate 68,806,594 downwards.
GGAGGGAACACATGTTGACTCACAGCATGACTTTGACTTGGGCTACGCTAGCTGGCTATTGCTGAACAGCGTGCGTGCGTGTGTAGCATGTGCAGCAATCAGCACGTTAACTTTCAATCAAAAATGGATTTTTTTTTATTCCTACAAAATAAGGCAGCCATCATTGCCCAAGTCAGTGGCTTAAATGGAAGAAGAGAGGACAGCACCAATGAGTTTTGAACCACCTGCAGCTCGCTCGACCACTGTGAGAAGCACAGACGCCACACTTTAACGGCCCACGTGCGCCAAAGCAAAACAGTGACGGCTGTGGCCTTTCTGAAAGTCAGCAGACCGGTGCTCATTTAGTTTAGCAGACAGCATTCGAACAAGGTGCCACTGTCTGGCAAAGTTCGTCAACAGAAGAAGCTGGGCTTCGCTTGCATGCTTGTCAGGACATACTCGGTGCCGAGGACCAGGGACAAAAATGTGCAGAGAAGGCGAACCCCGAGGGATTTTCCGGATGCGTTTGACACGATTCAGTCGTTCTTAGGTGTGCACAAACTAGCAATGAAACACTTCTCGTAGCGTGAGAGCCGAGCTGTGAAGTTACTGCCAGTAAGGCTTGCAAAGTGATATAACCAACTTTCAGAAATCCATTTTTAGGTTTCGGGCGATTTTTTCTGTCACTTGTGTTCCATTCTCGCGGCAACGAAGTTCCCGCAAAAGCGAATTTTTTGGCTTTCCCCGGTGGTTTCATTCTTGCGGGGTTGGAGTGCATACATGAGTTGCCAAAACCCACTTCAAAATCTGAGCCAAGCGAGAGCACCCATGCTTCATGAAGCTAAGGGTCAAGTTGCACCTAGCGAACAAAAATTAAACCCTGTTAAACTTAATAGCAAAACTTGATAAAATAAGCCTTTCTCTTTTTTTTTTTCAAATTAAGAACGTTGACTTAGGTAATGTTTACTTATGTTCCCGGTTCGTCTTTTACAACTTACGGCAGCAAGCCGCAAGAACTTCAATACTACCTCAACTTTCTGTCAACAGATGGCAGATTTATAGACACTTGCTCCGTGCTTGCCCCTGTTTTCCCCCAGCCACAGGGGCCAACTGGATACTGGTTTTTTGATACATGGGGCCTACGGGGAGTTTCGAAACTGGTGTATACGAGTAAACGCCGCGTGCAATATGCCAAAGGCCTTCTTCCCGATTCCCTACACAGAAGAGGAAAAGTTGTTGCCCCTCACCAATTACTTTTCCAGGCATGCGGCACTTCGGGGTCGATGATGCCGTATCGATGTGCGGCTTCGTCGAGGAGATCAAAAAGCCACTTGATCGCTGGCGGCAGGGCTTCGTTGACGGTCAAGATCGTCCTCAAAAAGTCCTCGACGAATTTTTCCACAGTGCCCTGTGAGAAAGGAGAACAGCAAGAAGCGCAACCTAGCAGTTAGGACTTGTGCAACTTGGAATGCAGTGAATGAGGGAAGTGATCATGCAAAGCATGAAATCACACAAGCATACTGCGTCTTTTGTACAAGGAAAGAACCACTGCACTGCAGCAGTCCAAAATGAATTATTAACAATGCACAGGTGAATAAAAGAACCAAATTCAAAGCAAACCGTTATTTCAGTCAAATAATTCGGATTTAAACTGTTTCGCTGCCAGTTCTGGTGCCTACTTCTGCCACACAGGTACTGTTGTGGAAGCATTTAAATTAGACATATGACACTAACTAACCCAGTAAATTAAAGGAGGCTGTAATTACTAGTTTCAACGGTGTGTTGAAAGTCGAGTCGAGCCTGGAAACATCAACTTATAATAAAGATAGCTCGAAATGAATTTCTCAAATCACCCAGTAAATTAGAAGTGGGCTATCATTATAGAGTTTTAATTACATGTGGTTAGTGGAGTTGAACATAGAAATATTGACGTGGATGCGTATTGAAAAATAGTCCCATATAAATTTCTAACCCACTATGCCAAATATACAATGTACAAAAGCATCTTCCAAGGGTTGTTTACACCGTTCACTACAGTTACGCAATCATCGGAAATATACGAGTAGGATATAAACAGGTTCGGATTACTACCACAAGGACCTTCTTCAAATAAAATAAATGTGTGTTTTGGAGGCGTTTGTTACCACTTTTGAGCACGCCATAACCCCCCTCTTTTTTTTATTCACGCTATCAGTCTTACCTAAAGGCCATTCCTATAATTAGGTACCTCCTACGAAGATATACACTGAGAACTCTCATTTATAAACTTGCGGTTTTTATCTCAAGAGATGCCAACAGTTTAGCTGGCACAGAAGCCAAAATGATGGCAATCAGTGCTCGAGTAAGCCTGCGTATACAAGCCAAAGTGTGCTTAAGAAATCAGAACTGCAAAAAATAAAAGCATTTCAACCTTGCACACAAACTTGGAAGCAAAAAAGAATGCAAGCAGGCATTTAGCGCTAAACACAATCACCCCTAGCAGCCCTAGCAAGGTACTACCTTCTATGGGGGAGTGGAGACATTTCAACCCTGGACACAAACTCAAAAGCAAGAAAGAATGTTAGTGAGCATTCGACACTGAAAAATAATGTCCCTAGAATCCCTAGCTAGGTACTATTTCTACAGGTGAGCGAGTCTAACGGAAGCATCTCGCTTGCCTTGGTGGAGAGCAGCCTGGTGAGGAAGATCTCCGGGATGGCCTTGTGGTAGATGTCCTTTGGCTGGCCGATGGTCTCGTCCTCTGGCTTGACTAGGTGCCAGTACTTGATGCCGTGCTCAAGCTCGCAGTGCGACGACACTATGGGAGACATGGAGTTCAGCGAGACATTGCCTGAAACATGAGTACCGCGTTCGCTCAGGACAGGAAAAGAGAGGGTGAGAGGAAGAGAGAGAGAGAGACGGCAAGGCACTACGATGGCCACAAATAGAATGAGACATTAAGCAGAGCTACGGTGATCAGAAAATGCTGATGTATGCACGTGGAACACACTCAAATACTGAGGACCACAAGATGCATTCATCTTAAAATGGGCAAACTGACATCATTAGTGCTTAAACAAACAAGAGTGAACTAAATAAGCAATAACAGAATGGGTTCATAGCTAAGGCTGATTTTGACTTGTCAGTTTTGCTTTATTCAGTGTACTGTATTCGATCTAAGCTCAGGCCTTCATGGTAATTGGGGAAAAAATGGATGAGGGCATCCGCAAGTACTACATGTCTAAGACTGTACTTTAAAGGTGAGAAATAAAGAAACAAACGCAATGCAACCTTGTATTAAATCCTCCCCATAAAGTGCTACAAGGAGCTGCTTGCCTAACAGACTCCAAATCTTTATGCTGCATCTGGCTTTTCCTCGAGTGAGCAGGCACGGAAAGAAGACATTTCAAAACCATGCTTACAGTTGGAGCTGAAGCTGTCATTCTGCTTCATGACTAGACTCATGACAGCAGAGTCCTTAACGTTGTAGTGCCGCAGGGTGTTGATCTGCCTCCAGCCATTTACAGTCTTCGTTGTCATGTCCTCATCGGCTAGGATGAGGTGGCCGCTCCGGCCATTCCGCCATTCTGCATGGGCAACAGGTCACAGATCAGCAGAAGCTACATTTCAAGAATTATATAACAACCTTAATTGGCGTAACATTGATAGGTGTAACATTAAGGGACAAGAAGAGAGCGGAGTTGGTCAGGGAACAAACGCGTGTTAAGGGCATATTAGTAGAAATTAAGAAGAAGAAATGGGCATGGGCAGGGCATGTAATGCGAAGGCAAGATGACCGTTGGCCATTAAATGATAACAGAGTGGATCTGTAGAGAAGGCAAGCATGACAAAGGGCGGCAGAAGGTTACATGGGCAGATGAGATCAAGAAGTTTGCGGGGATAAATTAGTCGCATTTAGCACAGGATTGGGATAGATGGAGGTCCATGGCAGAGGCTTTTGCCCTGCAGTGGGTATAGATAGGCTGATGATGATGATGAAACCGCATTTGAGAGCCCCTTGTCGGCAACTCACCAAGATCCACGTCGTGTATGGACGGCCTCAGAGAGAAGGGGGTGTTTTTGTACAGGGTGTCGAGGATCTTGCTCTTGACCTGGCTGATGGTGTCGCAGTCATTGACCTTGCAGTGAATCTTCTCATCCTGGTCCTCTTGCAGCACCTGGATGGTCTGCACAGAAGAGGGACAATTGCAATGAGACGGGAAATTATAGAGACACGTGTCACAAACAGCCACCAAAAGCAGCTTTCCAGCCCTGCCACTCCATTCCAATCCAATCCAAGCCAGATAAGAATGTTCTGGCTTTGCCCTTTGTCATTGTTGCTCTAAAAATGGCTTGGTATTATGTCTCGCTTCGTCTCAGTCAGCACCTCTCAGCAGCAGCGGTTTTTATTATTTCAGAATCAGTGTAACAATAGTCGTTGCACCTTTTCCAATGCATGCCCTACTGTGCTCTAGTGTAAGAATAGCATGAAAATTCTTTAAAAGCCACTAAGGGTTGAAGCAATGCACGTGTTCTTTGGCAAATTGTTCAGAGCACTAGGGGGGCAAGTAGTACATTCTGAGGACAGGCTATGAACCAGCAGCTGTAAATAAACAATAGGCATGTGCCTTAATTAAGACTGTATCATGGAGAAGCTTTGCTTTCCACATCGTCTTTGCCAATTCACCAAAATTGCATGCAAGCATTTGCGTTTAAGCGGTTCCTCCTTCCATCCTTGTGTTTGTTCATTTATTGCTTAGGCATTGCTTGGCAGTGAATAGAATAGATGTACGGGCGACAAGAACTGCGTTATGGGCACAAATGCAAGTGCAGCACATTACGTACTTTGAGCAGTTCTTGTTTCCCATATATTTTTTTTCCCAGCGCTGAACAACTACAAGGAAGAGCCAGCCACGTGAAAATAATACTTTTTCGACCTGGATTACTAAACCAGAAATTTCTTCTAGCTAGAAATCCAGTTTCTAGCTCATTTCTAGCTGGATGGAGATTTTGTTCCGGCTGGCAGCTATTACTTCCAGCTAGCATTTGTCAGTCAACCTGGAAGGAAAAAAAATCTGCAAGCAGGAAATAATTGTCTCTAGCTAGACCAGGAATTTTTCTAGTTAGGGGCTGTCAATTCCAGCTAGAATCTACAAATCTGGTCAGAAATGAAGCCGGAAGTACCCGGTGCCCACTCACCACAATGTCGTAGTCGATCTGCTCACGCAGCAGGCGGGCCTCGAAGAGGGAGTAGCGGGCGTCGTAGGTGACGGCGTCCACGGGGCCCTTCTCCACCTGGTGGCGGATGGCGCTGAAGAGCAGGAAGAGCGAGGAGCCCGCGTAGTCGCGCAGGTAGTCGTACATGCTCAGGGCCAGCCAGTTGGTCAGCATCTTCTCCACCACCGACTCGGTGCGGCGCAGCATCAGCTGCGGGTGCTTGCTGTTCACCGACCGCTCGATCAGCTGGAGCAGCAATGTCCGCAGCACGCTGCGTGTCGTGGGGGTGGATGGAGAGGGGGGGGAGAGCACAGGTCAGCACCGTGCGTGCACAAAGCTGCAAGACTGTCGACGGAAGACACAACAACTTGCACGTAAGTACAGTCACACTCAATATTACCTAGAACGCCAATTTAAGCAGCTACCTGTAGAAGAGACTGCGAGCCTGCTTCATCAAAGAAGGCCAGGAAGGAAGTAAAAAGGAGAACTTTTGTCAACAGAAGACGCAACGGCTCGCACGTAAGTACAGCCGCACTCAATATGACCTAGAACGGCAATGTAAGCAGCTACCAGTAGAAGAGACTGGCAGCCTGCTTCATCAAAGAAGGTCGGGATGGAAATCAATGGCTCACATGCAAGTACAGTCGCACTCAATATGACATAGGACGCTCATTTCAAAGAGCTACCTCTGGAAGAGGGTGCGAGTGTGGTCCTTTCACTGTAAATCAAAATAAATGTCAGGATGAATACTAATTTAAATAAGCTGCCACCTCTGAACAGGACTGTAAGTGCACCATGTCAGAGGAGATGTTAATGGAACCAATGGCTCCAATGCAAGCAAGTAAAGCTGAGCAAGTATGAAACAGAGAACACTGTTACATTTTATGCGACTTTACTTGAAATAGCGTTCAAATACTTCTCATATGAGAAGTACTTGAACGCTATTTGTAGCCTTGAAGATGGGCGGCAACTAAGATGAAGCGGCAACAATGAAGCAGCTACGTAAAGCTGCAAACACTAATGAGCGCTGTAGGTGACACCCGTAAGGCTCCACAATCTAAGTGCTACGCGCTAAGCACGAATTTATTTCGCCCCTAAATAAACCTGATCTGGACCAGCTTATCAACGATTGTAGCATGCCCGCCAGTCCCTTGTCAACCCCTATTATCTTCGCAAAAAACCAATATCATGGCTATATGCTAAAGGAACTACGAGGCCCAATGTACACAATCATCGGTCCAAAATAAACTAGTTTCCAAACATCCCCTTCGAGGGAAACAGAGCACGTGCACTCACTCAGTTCCGTACTCCAGCCTCCCCATGAAGATGATCATCAGCAGAGAGGCCACGTTCACGCGATCACGGATGGTGAACGACTTCTGGCCCTCCAAGGTGTTGATGAAGGTCACGAGGAAGCTCTTGTTCAGAATCAACTGCTCGAACTGGGACATTGCCACTTCATAGTTGCTGTAGATGCCGTTGTTCTTCAGCTGCAACAAAGAAAGTTCGAGTCAAACCCTGCCGTAACCGGCATGTAGTAAGTGAAACGATCCTGGCCAATCCCCCAAGTGGGTATGCGCCACAAACTGCGCAGGAGGCCACCTGGTTCTTGCTGCGGCAGGAAACTAAACATCCCCCTCGCGAGGGGCACGATCAAATGCAGAGCATTTCCGGGGGCGCACGACGTTAAGTAGTTTGCGTTACGTTAATGTTGTTGCACTTGTTGCTGTTGGTTGTTGTATTGTAATTAAATGAGGAGACGTAATTACGTGGTCACGTGACATCATTTATTAGCAGGTGGGTATGATTATTGTGGCGCAGTGGGAAGAGCACCATGTACCTCGCGTTCCGCCCACAGGTAGTGAATGTGTTGTATCAGCAGCTTCTTGACGTAGTTTGAATGAGTCAAGGATATAAGGCGCGTTCGTAGCCCTCCATTCTGTGTCGGCTTTGTGGCGCAGTAGGTAGAGCACCATGTACCTTGCGTTCCGCCCGCAGGGTCGTGGGATCGAAACCAGGCGCCGGTAAGTGTAATTTTTTTTATATAGTGTAGGGGGAGGGGTGCGGACGACGATGGACAACTAGAATGGGTGACATCGTGAGTTAAAGAAATGCTCTGCATTTAAAAATCAATCAGGCCGTGCGGTTAGGCGTTATCAAAAGCAGGCCAGAAAACCGCTTCAATTGTTCTGAAAGGATAGTTTCTAAAAAAAGCGATGAATGAGCATGCAAGAGGAATACCAGGCACTCACTTTGTTGTCTTGAAGCAGTGGGTGATCGTAGACGCCAGGGAAGAAGACTTTCATGATGTACGACCGGTGGTCCAAGGTTGGGATTCCAGCGGACTGAAGATCATTGGTTAGGTCAGTGACGACGGTCTGCAGTTCTGCAAACGCTGAGAGGGGAAAGGCAAAGAACAAAAGAAAGGCGTTCAGTTTTCACTCGAGCATTTACCCTGTTTTATAATGCTAACCCTTTTCACGTGTGCTAATGTTCATAGGATAAGCAAATTAACCGCCAACGCTAATTCACACAGCTGAACAAAGCATACAACATGAGCGAGTTTTGGGTAAGTGAACTTTTGGATTTCAATACACTAAAGCAACACCTGGCAACACCTGGCAGGCACACTGTTATGTGAGATTTCTCGGTGAATTTTTATACCACCGCAATTTTACTTTGAGTTCACCATGTGACAGGTACGCAGACATTATTTGAAGTTCCAAGTTACATGAAGCTGTTCACATGATGCTGAAGCCATGTCTTCAAACAGTAGAATACAAGCAGCTACACCTGCACACATTCAGAAAAGCCAAGCACTCACAATCCTAATATTGACATTGATGCAAGTATTCCCAAAAAATTAAGCTAATAAGTCAATAAAAATCTGTTCCTTCTCACTTTTTCTACCAACAAATAGTCTGTCAGGAATCACCAAATTACGAGTGAATTGGATAAGTTATTTATGGGATCACAGGCTGTGTCTCGTCATGGAATTCGCGCTTTCGAATTGATCCTCTATTGAGCTGCTTTGGGCTCTATTGATCCTCTATTGAGCTGCTATTGAGCTCTATTGTCCGGACGCAGACGGACATTGTGCAGTCTTAAGGTACTCTGCACCTAAAAATAACAGTTAACCTACTGCTTCCACACCTTTTTTTTTTTCCTGACCACTTCGGAATAGCCTCGACCCACTTCTCACCTTGCTTGCACTCGATGCGGACACTCTTCTCCAGGTCATCCATCTGCAGCTGGATGCGTTTGTATTCCCGCTCTGCCTGCGAGCTCTTGTGGCGCAGGACAAGCAGGATCACGGCACTCAGGAGCACCACAGCAAGTGCACCAGCCGCGAGACCCGCGACAGCCTCTGGAGGGAAGCTGTACGTCTTGGCCACCTCGTAACGCATGAAGCCCACCTCGTACCGAAGGTTTCCGCCAATGCGAACCTGCACAGTGAACAGCAGCGGTCTCAGAGCGCCACCTTGGCACGCAAAGGGCTACCAAGGAGAAACCTAAACTATGTCCCATTGAATAAGGCTACATCCATTTGGTTTAACAAGGGGATCTCAAAAGTTACAATTTTGAAAGCGAAGGAAACAACAGTGACGGGGTATTGACATTGGTAAACAGGAATATGTGTACAGCTCACAGTAAGTCAGCGAGAAGTGCTCACCACAACCATGGGGAGTCCATTTTCAGTCCAACGGCCCAACTCGTCTGTGCCTGAGGGTTGGACCTCTGGCGGCAAGCAGAGCAGTTGGTTCATGGCCAAAGAAGTGATATTGCACGGTCGCGTTCCAATCGTCACGTTCACTTCCGACTCTGTGCTCGCAAGGCGAAGGTTGTTGCCCTGGGGGGGAAAAAGGACGATCGTCGGTCAAGCTTAATTAAGAAAAAAAAATCCAGGGAAGCTAGCACTCATGCGCAAGACTTGAATGGCGGAGCTGTTGTTAGTGAGAATTCCTGTACACATAGTTAAGTTTCAGAATGATTGTCTATGTCACACCGTGCCGCTTAGTGGACACAGCTTCTTACCTCAATGACGAGAAGTTCACCCTTGTAGAGCTTCAACCCCCGTCCCCGTCGAAGCGGTGCAGCTGTGGGTTCGGCACGTACACCAAGTCCGAGTGGAGCAGCGGAAAAGTCCGGGGCAGCTCCAAGGACAGCTGCTCACGTCAGTCCATGGCGAAGCCAATGCGGAAACGCCACTCATCCCGATGTCCACCGGCATCTTGGTCGTTGTTGTAGCTCGTGCCGTGGTGGCCCCCCATGGAGTTGCCGCCACCGTGGTGGCCACCCAGGTGGTTGCTGTCCTTGCCGCCACCCAGGCTCTTCTGCCGGTCACTGCTGGGCAGTTGGCGGTAGGCCTCAGCGTTGATTGGCGGCGACGGGCAGGACATCAGGGTTGACGACAGGACTTCACACACCTGCGAAGTGACGGAGGGGTGAACTTGAAGCCACATGTATTGATCATGGAGGTAAAAAATGGCCGTGCAACTGCTCTCCTTTCGTTGCAAACGTCGACGAAAGACGATAGTCGACTGGCGCCCCTGCCAAGTAAACATCCTGCTTCTGTTTTCCGCTCACCTCTCATGCTCTTCATGGTTGGCTACGGATCCAGATATGAATACGAAATAGTTCTAAAGAAAGTTCGGTTGTTGCAGTGTAACTCCAGTATGTATTTTTATATTCGCACTTCATTCCTGTAGAATAGTTGGATACGGATATGGATATGGATACGGAAATGGTTCTAAATAAGAAAGTTCGGTTGTTGCACCGTAACCGCAGCATGTATTTTTGTGTTCACACTCATTCCTGTGAATGGTTGGCTCACAAATGCATGATCAGAAATATTGGGCTTACCGTCTCATTTAGGACCTGGTTATCGAAAAAGACTGCCATCCTTGGTTGTTGCACTGCATGAAGGTTGCTTCCAGTGACCATGACATTCCTCCCTCCCCTGTGAGCAAAACAGAACACCAGAGTGGAACTTAGCACTCAAAGGAAGGGAGATGCGTTTGGTAACATACTAAATTACACGTTCCGCAAGCATGAACACGTGAGATTAAGAGAACGCTTCTACACGTCTGGGTAAGGGTTGGATGCAGGACGAGGTAGCAATAATCTACATTTACTATCACCAACATCGCTGGTACAAATTTCTCTGCACATCTAACATAACTAATGCCACGAATAACAAAAATTAGCCTGCCTACATGATATATCAGGCCAAGAACACAAGTTAAAATAGAAGGCACTACTAGCTGAAAAAAGCAAATTTAGCTGAGCTTCACAGCGAAACGGAAAGGAACAAGTAAAGAACGCAACCTTTTGGCACAGCTAACTTGTTGCACCAGCACAAAAAGGGGGACCGTGGCTCTCCACTGTGGCTGCTGTTGATCGGAACAAATGATTACAGTGACCCACAACCTCTGCTTTCTCTGAATTCTCGCTGCATTTAAAAATACCTCTCAAAGCAGGTAAACGCAAAGCAAACCTTAAATGCAGTCGCACTGGTGGAAACGTTGGGTGTAAGTTACATACCCAAACACTCCACCGTAGGAGTGAAATTCTCTCAAGGGCCAGGCAAATAAGAAAGAAGCCATGCCACAAAAGATGTCAGACAAGATCACCCAGGGGAGCAAGTGAACTAGCCCAGGGCCGGTTCAAGTAAGGGGCAAAAGTTGGGCACCCACCCAATGAAGCTCTTGAGTGGCGATATCTTCAAAATGGTCGGGTCCTCGCTGTAGTTGAAGGGGTCTGGGATGCTGAGGGTGGCGTTGTCGATCTTCAGGATCAGAACGAGACATTGTACCGTGGTATGGTGGCCTTGCTCGTCTTGCACGAGATCTGACTGTTGCTGGCCAGCGTTCTGTGGGGAAGTGGAATTATTGAGGCAACAGGTTGAGGCAACAGGTTGAGGCAACAGGTTCTAACCAGAATCAGACACCAGTACCCAGACCCATCAACAAGCTAATCGCGGACGCAAGATAATGTGGACGCAAGATAACAGCGGACACAAGATAACAAAAGATAAGAAATGTTATTTCAAAGTTTTTTAGTATCACATGCTGAAAGTGTCAATAAAAAAAATAAAAGTTAAAAAAATAGTTTTGTACATTTTACATTTTTGTGACACTTTGACCCTCTTGTAAAGTTTTTTAAGCCGGCAATTCTAATGGTGCCAGTAAAAACAAAAAATACCACTGCACCTTTCATATAGCTCAACAGATCAACAAACTTTGTTTACACAATGCTGCTACATACTATAACATGATTGCCAGTCGTAGAATCACAAAGATGCAATTGTAACGAGCCCCACTAATGTTCTTCCTTTGTCCTCATTTTGAAATAAACTAGCATTAAAAAAATTTCAGGCTCCTCAGCTCTCCGTAATTCCCATTTCCCCTGTAAGATAAACTAACTAAACTCACGGCAAATTTCTCAGAAACTTTGCAGGAAATGAAACAGAAGGCGTACTTGTCTACGGTGCAGGGCAGGTTGTCAAGGTAGACACTGAGGTTGCTGCCGACGTTGAGATTAGATCCGCTGATGTAGAGACGCGTGCCGCCAGACTGGGGGCCCGTGCGGGGTTGGAGGTCCCGCACCGTGACCTGCCGATACTGAAACTTCTCCTTTGCCTGGGTGATGCCCGCGCGGTTGCCGACCACCACATCGGCCGTCAGGGGGGACCCACTCGCTCCCGTTCTGCAGACAACCCTGTGCAGAGAGAGGACAGAGACGGCAGACACCAATAAACAGGACAGGAAGGAAGCCGAGAAGTTGATTTTATCTGTCCCCCAAATAGAGGAAAACAACCAATGATCGGAGACACCTCATCTGTTGGCCCAAACGCAGAAGTTGGCAAACTGGCCCGGTACTCCAACAGGCACAAATTCAACTGGCAGGCCAGGTTTCCCTATTGGCACAACAGCAGAAATTGCTACAAGGTCAATATTCTTCCCCAAATGAGAGAAAATGACCAACAGGCTCATCTCAAAGTATTATCATCAGCCTCTCTACGCCCACTACAGGGCAAAGGCCTGTCGTATAGATCGCCAATTATCCCAATCCCGTGCTAACTGCGACCGATTTATCCCCGCAAACTTCTTGATCTCATCTGCCCATTTAACTTTTGGCCGCCCCCAGCCACGCTTGCCTTCACTAGGGATCCATTCTGTTACCCTTAATGACCAACGGTTGTCTTGCCTTCGCATTACATGCTCTGCCCACACCCATTCCTTCTTCTTAAATTTTAAATTATTTTGTTGAATTTATACTTTGAGAGAGAACTTCCCATGAATATGCCAATCTGAAAGGATAAATTCACCAAAATAAGCCAATGGGTCAATTTAATCTGTAGGCCCTCAAGCTGAAACTGACCAATACGCCGATCTCACATGTTCACCCAAACACCTCAATGAGGTGAGCAGGCTGATTTCATCCATTTGCATTAATATGAAAAGTGACCAACAGGCCAAGTTGATGTCTTCACGACCCTGCTTAGACCAATACTGAGAAAGTCATGACAGGCTAGGACGTTGAGATAAGTTTAGACCATGTATAAGCTGCTAGCCTATTGCTTGGAGGGCTTTTAAGCCCCAATATTTCGTGGTAACAACCTTCAAGTCAGTAACATTTCGGTGCATTCTAGTAGCCCCTATGGAAAAAAAAATTCCACTTGCAAACGCATTCCCACAGGCATTCAAATTAAAAAATATTGTGGTACACATTATTACCATTGTGTAGTAATGAAGGAACAAAAAAATTTACTGAAAAAAACTTTGCACATATTGGTGACCCATCTGGTTATTTAAAGAACAATAACCAGACATTATAATTTATTTAGTTCGCGACACCCACATGTAGCAGCTCTTTCAAAGCTGCTAGTTCCAGTTAGTATTACGGAAAAATTGTTACAAATACGAAATAACCATTTTCTCAAGAAAAGTTTTACTCTTGTATTGTGGTCAAGGGAAACGATGGGCTACAATTGTGTTATACCTTTAAAACAATTACAGGCTACCGTAAGCTTACCAACCAAGTAGGTACATCAAGACCATGAAATACGTTGTATGTCTGTTTCCAAGAGAACTTTCTTTCCAGTACAAAAAAAAGCTCCAACACTCACCGTACGGACACGTTGTACTCGGTCGGGATGCAGGGTATTCCACCAATCTTGATTTTGTCCGAAATCTCCTCCCTGCTGGTTCCGAGGTTGCTGCCTTCAATCGTGACCTGCGTCCCGCCTTCTATGGGTCCACTCAAAGGGTGAATCTGCACGAGGAACAGAGAGAAAAGGAGCCCCGTCAACCTTTTCTATTTGCAGATTGTAGTACAGTAAAGGATTACAATTGCGCAATATTTATTGCCCTATCTCTACAGTTATGAAGCATGGGCGTGTTGGGAACGACTTCGAAAAAAAATGTGACCAACAAACAGGTTGCGACTTTTCCTTTCTTTTTTTTTTTTTCTATGATTGGTTAACTGGTCCAAGTCTAAGCGCTGCTGGGGGACTACATTTTTTAGCGGAAGTGAAAAGGGAAGGAGGGGGGCGGGGTGGCTAATTATAATCCCAACGTTCCTCGACGGGAAGAAAATCGGTGCTGTGCTTGTATCTTGCACGTAACCGTGTGACGTCTCTCCCGCTTTTGACTGTCGTGCAAAGCTTCGATGTCATGCGCACAAGCCAACCTAACGGGTCTTCCGCAAATAGCGCGCGCAGCGCACCTAAGTTGGCTTTCCCGCACGACGCAAGAGCCATGCACGCAAACCGACCGCGTCAAACCGCATGCGCTCCGTCAACAACTTGCACTTTTAATTATTGTTTACTTGTTTCTTTACCTATTACTAGCCTTTTCATTATTTCGGCACTCATTAATTGCAGCATATCAACCTGGCATCACACACATGCTTACATAAGAAACGACGACGCCTGAAATATCCGTGAGGCACCCGTTGGCGCATTTAGTCGGTACTCCCAACAGAAACTTGGCAATGTGGAGGCGATTTTATTCTAACCAGCACATTGTTGTAGCCACACTTTTCCTTGGAGCGGTGGCTCAGTGGCTAAGGCGTTGCGCTGCTGAGCACGAGGTCGCGGGCTCGATTCCCGGCCGCGGCGACCGCTTTTCTGATGGAGGCGAAAAGCAAAAACGCCCGTGAGTACGAGACTCCGGCGCACGTTAAAGATCCCCAGGGGGTCAAAATTAATCCCGAGCCCTCCACTACGGCGCGCCTCATCACCTGCGTTGCGTCGGCGCGTTAAACCCTACAATCAATCAACCAATCACTTTTCCTTGGAAGTGTATCGTTATCAAAATGAAGGCTACCCTGTGAGAAGCGAAAGTCAACACTCACGCTAGAAACAAACATCCCACACAAACACACAAAGAGGCTTCAACACCCCCCTGCCCCCTCCGCCCCCTCCCCCCGGGCCCTCACTTCAATCGCTTGTCGCAGCTGCTCGATAATGGGCTCAAAACGGCTGGTGAGTACAAACGATGATTATAGAAAGGCGGAGACGTCAACAAACAGTGCGGCGCGAGCGAAGGAAACTCGGTGAAGTTCGCTCACAAGGCGGGAACGATAGGGCGCTAGAACGGAGCGTGCAATCTTCAGCCGCGGAAGCGGACTTGTCTGCTGCGGGAGGCATAACGTGAGAGATACGGAAACGGATAATTAGGCACCGTCGGCTTATCGCCGACACGCCGTCGCCGCCGCACGACACAAACATGGCGTCACCTACGGCGTCGCGTCCTTTCGTTTCGGTGGATGTTTGTAGTCGTAATCAACGTTGTTAGAACAAGTCACCTCTGATCGGTTCTGGTCACGCACGAGTCAGTCAGAAACGACCAAATGCTTATTTCACTTTTGAGCTCCCAGCGCCCGATGGACAGCCGTTGGAAGCGATTTAATGCGCAACGCCCGCTGCAAATTTAAATCCCGCGGGGTTTTTTAGGACCCGAAGCTGCACCTCTTTCACGAAGCGCGTCGTAGTCGAGGGCATAGAGTTTCTCACTAGCTTAGTGAGAAACTCTATGGTCGAGGGCTACGGAATAATTTTATACCGCCTGGGGACCTTTAACGTCCGCCGAAATCCCGACACACATGCGTTTGCGCCTCCTCCTTTCGGCGCGAAATTCAAACGCATAATACTTGATGGTACGTAGCTGAGAGGTCACAAGTTACCAGTACTCACGCAAACCTGCGTCCGTTGAGCCCGCATTGGGCCCCAAGTAGAGACTAGACTAAATAAAAAATAAAAAAATGGTTGAATAGGGATAGCTTTAGTAGAACTGCTTTCGTTTTTTATTAGTATTAACAGTTACTTTGCTATAATGAGTTTAATTTGGCGCCCCTCCGCGTGCTTTTTATTATGGTAAATGCATTTCGACGAGCAGCCACCTAATAATCTATTAGCGTGCGTGAACAGGCGCGCAGATTCAAAAACAGATTTCAACCGAAAAACTAGCTTAAATAAAGAACAAGCCGCGCCCAGCAAGCTCAGGGAGGGCAACTTATAAGAAGAGCCACGTCGACAAGGTGGGAAGGAACGATGCAAAATCAAAAGGGCTGTGTAAATATAATGCCAGTTGATTCGAGACAACACTGGCGTAATTATGCGCGCATGGTGCGTGAAGCGTGAGAGAGCTGCTCGAAAAACGTCACGAAGCAAGCAAGCAAGCGTAGCATGAACGGATCCAAAACAAACGCAATTTTAGTAAACACGCAAGGGAGAAAAAAAAAAAAAAAAACGCGGAAGCTAACGTCGCAAAGCTGTCAGTGGCAGGCGCTCGCGCGCGTCAATGCCTGAAATTAAGCCTCGCTCGCGCAGCGTTTTTCTCGGGATGGGCGCGTCAAGTCGAGAACGGGTGCGACAAGAGGCACCTGCGGCTCAACGCGCACCCGCAATTTGATTACGCCGCGCTTCATAAGGAGAGGAGAGAGGGAAAAAAAGTAAAGGCACGAGGTTGGGCCCTTGCGGGGTACCGGGTGGTTTTGCTTAAGAAGGGCGACGCCTCGAGGCGGCCCGAAGAAAAAGTAAGACTCGCTCTTCGTCGCGAGCTCTCGGGAGGAAGAAAAAGCGCCCGTGATTAGATTTGCAGCATCGCGGTCGATTTGGTGCGCGCCACGGCGCGCTTATACATATGACTCAATTAAACGCGTGTCTCCCTCGTCACTGCCGCGCTTCCCGGCTGGCGGCAGCCCCGGGCGCAACGTTGGCAGCCACGCGCCGTCGCCTTATATATTCGCTCGCTGGAAGATCGCGTTGAGCTACGTCGACAACCGCGGACGCGGACGGTGAGGTAGGTCTGACCTACGGTCGGTGTTTAAGCAAATGGTAAAATTGTAGGGCGACTGGTGCGTGGGGTGCAATGTCGAAAGAATGGAAGGTGCGAGTGTTAGGTGTCGTTTGCCGCTACGTGCTGCGGGCGAATGACGAATTGAAGGAACGACCATACGAACTGCTGAGAAGTGCAACGTTAGCAGAACAATTTGCTAGACTGTTTCTGGCTCTTCCTTTTTTTTTTTTTTTATTCACGTAACACTTGCACCCTCGTTGCGATGGGTGACGAATAAACAGTAAAAACGTGGAACCCACACCTTGCTCTTCCTTTGTACTCGTAGCTACAGCGTTGACGATATCTCGCAACGAATGCTTGTGCGGCAAAACTAGCAATTCTAATCTTTCTAGCCAATCCCCCAAAACGACAAGTCACCGGGTTCTGAGGGAACGAGGCACTCGCAGCCAGAGTTCTTCAATATATATACGAGTTGCGAAACTCCAATTCAGAGTCCGGACGGCGCGGGACCCCCTGCCCCGATGAAGCTGAGGGGCAAGCAGAGCCACTAGATCAGCGTAGCTTATTTAGTGGCTCTGGGGGCAAGTAGAGCCACTAAATAACCTGATCTAGTGGCTCTAGGGGGCAATTGTACTGGCGCGGCCCCGAGGGGATGAAAACTGGACTTCGCTAAACTATTGCTTGACGACCCCAAAATTTTTATGAAATAAAACTTTTAAATTACAAGCTATAAATTCAGTAATATTTACGAATGTTTTTACGGTTATTCTTTTTATTACCTACAGCAGCAGCCGCAAGTACTTCAGTACTACTTCAACTTTCTGCTGACAGATGACAGGCTCGTCGACTTCCCCCTAGAGCCACTAAAAAAAATCTAGTGGCTCTACTTTCCCTGTGCTTGCTCCATAGCAGGGGAGCCAACCGCGGACCGCGTTTTGATACATCGGTCTTATGGGGAGCTTCGCGACCGGTATATATTGAGCAACTCTGCTTGCAGCTGACCGATACCGTGAAAAAAAGTACGTGCCGAAAGCCGACCGCTGCCATCATCATCATCATCACCATTGTCGTCAACTTAAAGCAGCGCCATCTATCGTGCGCTAATACTCCCTCCCTGGCGACGGGTCCGCGCCTGCATCTTCGCTCATGTTTGCGCAATGGGAGATCTTGCATGCACATATACTGCATATGATCTGGCAGTAGTGCTTCCCATTTATCTCCTCCATTTACCTTAACGCGCGGTCTACGTCCAGGCAAGGAAGACGAATGGGGACTCATCGCCACGGTCGATCGGTGACACGCGCGCGAGGGCGTCAGCGGGTAAAACGAGTCAGCCACGCGTCAACACAAAGGACGCCGGGAAAACGAACAAAAAAGGCGGGAAATACGAAAACAGCAACAAATACGACGCGAGCTCAAACGAAGGACCCGGAAGAAGAGCAGCAGAAGACGACGAAGCAACAGCAGGACAATGGCGGCGGCGGCAGCAGCAGCAGCAACTCGCGGGAGCAGAGTAAACAGCAAGCCCCGTGCCGCCTCGGCGTGTTTGTCATTTCAATTAGCCGTCATTACCATAATTCGAAGCCTCCAGTCCCATCTCTCTTCCCCGAGTTTCGAGCGGCGACGCCGTTTCACCGTACTGCCTACACATCCTGCTGCCGGAAATGGAACACGACGCCGCCGCCTCCCAGTGGCGATGGTACGGCAAGAAACACGAAACAAAAGAGACGACGAAGCGAAAGAATGGCGAACGGCGGCTCCGGGCGCCGGGGCCTATGCTCTACTCTGACAGGGACTCCGACGCAAAACGCCAACGCACGGGGCTGAATGCAGAGGCGGCGCTTTTAGCGGCGGTGGCGGCGGCGACGTAATTGAATTGGCTCGTCGGGAAAGAAGGCCAGCGAAACGACTCCACAGCTTAGCAGTAAACTTGCCCGCGCTTGATGTACCGTTGGGGAAAAGTTGCTTGGTTATGAATGATACCCAAGGGGATTTTTTTCCTACTTCGCGCTAAAGGGCCGAGTTTAGACTAATGACTGCAAAGAGAAAAGAAAAAAAAAATGCGACGCGTAATTGTTACCACGTTCACGCGGTGTTCGGCAGAGCTCAGGCCGCTCATCTTGCAACAAAAATCGGAAATCGCCAAGTTTTCGTCTATTCACGCATTTAGCCCGTATGGTGTAGGCTTTTAGCGTTTGCAGTGACAGATACAGCGCCCAATGACGCTAATTGCACGGCCTGCTTGTTCGAGCGGGCTAAACAAACTAAATTTTACGAAACGTTGAAAGTGGGGTTGGTTTCGCGCGTCGAAGCTACAATCATGCGTCACAGCGGCAGTTCGGAGAAAATAATTAGCTGTAAAACGGTAAATGCTCCAGAAATCGCGAGCGACGGCCCGCCCGAACAGTTGCGTCGCAGCCCCCAGAGCACTAAAAGCCTCGGAAGCACAAATCGGATAACATAGCTCCGACTCGCGAGCGCTCCTGATTCGCCGAGGCAGCGCACTGACGTCAATCTTTTAACTCGGCCGCGACAGTCGGGACCGCAGTGGCGGGCTACGACAGACATTCAAATTCTCCCAACGAGACGGCTACAATTAAGCGGCCCATTGAATTCGACGGGTCTGAGTGAATTCGCCCGAGCCCTCCCCCCAAAAGCACGGTGAAAAACGAGCAGTAAAAATGTCACTTTAAAAGGAACTCCCGAATAGACGGAGAGAACGAGAACGAAAACAGCGAAGTCGGAAGGCGCCTGCGCAAGGAACAAAAGCAGGTTAATCTCCCCCTTTCGATAGGAAGCAGAAACAAGACAGGAATAAATTGCGACGAGCGAGTAGAAAAAGAAACGTTGCGTACTCGTAACGAACGACAAAGTAGACGAATGAGAGCGCGTAGAGGAAGCAGGGGAGAAAAAAAAAAAAAGAAAAACATGTTGGCTAAGTTTGAAAGAAGAATAGAAGAGGGAAAAAACGATGTCAGAAGAGAAGCGAAGACGGGGAGGGCTCGAGAAATCCGTGAAACAGCAGAGAGTAGACAGAAAAGCGCGATTGAGCGAGAAAGGGCCTTTCGAGAGAGAGCGAGAGAGAGGCTAATCTGCGCCCTATGAAATTAGGGGAAAGACATTAGGCCGCGAGCGGGCAGGGAACCGCGTTAAGCAAACGCGGCTTCCGCGAGGTTCCCACTCGAGCGGCGACCCCGAAGAGGGCCGTGGCCTCGGCAGACCCACCCCCTCCTTCTCCTCGTCGTCTCCCATCGACTTCGTGGCTCCTGCGCGGCCGTTTTCCCTTCAGCTACTACTTTCTCTCTCTCTCGCCTTCTCTCTTCGCGAGCGCGTGCCGCGGTTAATTTTAGCCCCCTGGCCAGCGCGCCACTGTGTTCCATCAACGTTAATCCCGGAACAACGGGAATGCGGTCCTCCGCCGCTGAGGGACCCGCCGCTCAGCCAACGTCTCGTGCCGCGCTGACCTACTCAGCGGCGAAGCCAATATACAGGGGCGGGAACTGCACTGGCGATATAACGATGCCTCGATTATGCCAACTAGAGGAGCAGCGACCCGATATCGGCGGATCGAAAAGTAGAAGTAACGTACCGCAAATTTTTCGGGACGCCGATCACCGCAGCGTTGGAACCTCACAGCGTTTGCACTGCTGACATTCCGCTATATTGAGGCAGCCCACAAGTCGCCTCCCAAATGTTCCCCCCGTGAGTTCTGAGCAGCGCGCGGAGACGCCCGCGAACTGTGCCGGGTCAATTAGGCTTTTACGTATGCTAGCAATGCACTGATAAAAATCCAGAAATGCGCGCCGCAGTACGCATCCGATTGCTCCGCCGATCCCTTCAGAAAATTTTCATTTACACTAGGTCACAAAACGACCTCGTCCTGTGTTCCGTCCCCTCCCCCAACAACAAGAGGAATGCCATCTTTTCAACGAGTTTGCTTGAAAGTTGCACCAGGTTACTTTAGATTGCAAATTTCCTCCGTCAATGGCAATGATATCCCCTTTCCCAAAATGGCGCGACTTTGCAGAAGGGCGGAAGCCAGTTGCGCAGACGCAGATGCGTATATCACCAGTGCAGTTCTCGCCCCTGTACATTGGCTTCACCGCTGAGTGGGTCAGCGCGGCACGAGGTGCCCCTTCCCAGTACCAAGTTAGATGTCAAGACCAGGGGCGGTATTCTCGTAACTGTCCCCTTTGAAAACGTCCCTTTTGCGTCCCTTTCATCGTGAAGTACTTCCTGTTAAGCAGTGGGCCTTTGATTCAAATACCGTAACTGCTCTTGCAAACGCATTTTAAAGAAGCGAAACCGTATCAGAGTATCTTTTATGTGTTTTTTGTTCCGCGAGCGAACCAACAATAAGGCGACGAAAAATCGTCTGCTCCAAATCGTCTGCTCCGAGTAGCCACGGCTCATAGCTCCGCCGTGCTTGTAAGGCGTCACATCCGGGTGTTCGCTTTTATTTAGCCAATCAGGGCTCACTCAAAAGGGACACTTTTGAAAGGGACACTTTGAAAGGGACACTTTTGAAAGGGACACTTTTGAAAGGGACACAAAAGTGACAAAACACGGGAATACCGCCCCAGTTCTGTTTGCTATAACTCCCTATTAGGTCACTCCCCATACTATGCCACTTCCCGTATGACGTCCCTTCCTCTCTTCGCCAGGGTTGCACTGGAACACGACCGCTGGATGAGAGCGCGCGCCTTTCATCCAGCGGCCGTGACTGGAACAACCACAGGCACAGTGCTGCGGGCTGTCCCCACAAAAGCTGACCCTGACGACAATGTGAGGCAGAGCAACACTCACCCAGTCGATGCGTGGTGGCGGGCAGGTGGTGGAGACGGGCTGGTCGCAGGAGTCTGCCGTGGCACAGGCGCCTCCGCACCACGAGCAGCGGTACTTGGGGTCGCGGGTCAGGCACAACGAGCAGTCGGCGCGGCCACCGTGGCTGCCCAGCAGCTGACACTTGTACAGCGTCACTGCACCGTCGCGCATGCGTTTTGCATGTCTTAAACGAACGTTTTTCCCCTCAGCAGAGTCGGGTGGCACAGCGCTGAACCCGCCGGAATATCACTGACACGGGACTCAAGAAAGAGGCGGAGTGAAGTGCAGATAACCAGTCTTTTCCATCATAGGTGGGTCACCTACTTAAATGCAAGGATAGTGTTGCAGGCAGGAGGAGAAAGCGCATTCAATGCGGTACACTCACCGTTAGTCTGTCCAATGAAAGTGTCGCCGTTCCACAGGACTGTGAGCGTGCCCTGCTGTTCGGGAAGCTCGCTGCGGTAAGTGTACTGTAAAGAAGAGGGGGGCGAGATCATGCACATTGCAAAAATCTTACCCCTAGACGGGTGGTTTCACATCTGCAAGAGTGCGAGAGAATCCCTTGAACAATTCACTTAAGCACACAGCTAAAGTTTTACAGGCACTGTGCGTTGCCGGACTCTCATCGACAGCGCCATTTTTTTCCCCTAATTATTCAGGCTGACACGTATCAACACTCAAGAAAGATTAGTGCTCTGCATTCCTAAAATAAGTTCTGCCGATAAAAAGAATTTTGCAATTAAATATGAACCATTTCCAGTTAATTTAAATGCCCGCACAACGACCATTCCCAAATCATTTCATCTTTGGCAGAGAGAGGGAGAGAGTCATTACGTAGCTGCTGAAATGCTTACCACAGCCTGGGAGCAGATGATCTTGTTGTTCACAACCCTGGCCTGGACCCGTTCCTGCGTCCCTTCGATCTCCAGAACGCAGTGAAAGTTGTCCTGAAGACAGCCGTGAGACAAGAAAAAAAATAAGTTTGATAAGCCTTAGAGCTGCCGTCCAAGGACTGAATTTGCGAACTTTCCTTTTTACGCGCAGACTTAATGGTAAAGCTCATCCAAATCCGCGCACATGTTCCAAAGTCACCAGCTTGAGAGTAAAACCTTGCAAAGTCCAACATACGAGGTGACAATGCAATGACAAAAAACGTAGTTATTGCCTCCAACCTCTAGGGTAGGTCGCCTCATGTCAGCGATCGACGTCTAAAGTTTCCCTTGGCTGCTCACCCAAATCAGCAGCCGCTGTAACTGACACGCGCCGGATGCATAAAAAAAGAAAAAAAAACTGCGTCTAAATGAATATGCTCAGACAGTATCAACATCTAGCTGATCGCTTCGCAAGTGCGCCGCTCTTTCTGTTCGCGCACTGGATACGAGCAGGGCGAACTGGTCAGTGTGGCACTATAACGCCTACGAGCTTCCTTCCTAGGTGCGGGAGGTCAGAGCGCCTATCTATCTAATCCAAGTGCGAAGCGCGCGCGACCGCCTTCTGCAGTCTTTCCCGCGTGACTGAGAGGCTCCCACGGTGAAGCCGCCCCCGCGTCCCAAAACGGTACCCAGTATTCGTCGAAGCGCGACTGTTTTTAAAAATACTCCAGTTTCCTTTTACCCTCCTTAGATCAAGGGGACGTCGCAAGCAAACCACGTGCACTTACCGCAGGACTGGGCAGGTTTCGGGCTTCGACGGCAACCTCGGTGCGGACGCCGTTCGCCAGAAGCAGCGAAGTGTCCGCTCCGAAGCTCGGACAGTGCTGACGGCCCTTGATCAGCGAGTTTTGAGGGTTCTGTAGGGGCAAAAACAGGGTGCGGCGGAAGATATAAGGATGATGGTCAGACCATGCGCAACGTCGGAAACCTGAGACTTTGCAATACAAGGCACGCAAAATCTAGACTAAACTGCTTGCTTGGTAATTCCCACACAAAATAACGGTCAGAGCTGCCGGAGGGTCTGGCCCGACGCCGCCGTCGAATTAACGGCAACGCTCAGACCACCTCAACGTCTGGCATCTGGGACAAAAGGAAATACATAGGCGCGAAAGCGGCGCAGTAGAAGAGAGGGGAAGGGGGGGACCCAGCCACTCAATGGAGAGTAATCTGCAGGGTAAGCCTAATTTTGCGCGGGAAAAACAAAGCAAACACAGCGGCCGCAGCGCGTGCAGCGAGGGTCGGCGATCAGCAGCGTCCTGAGCTTTATTAGCCCCGATCTCGAAGAAGCAGCAGCCGGCCCGACCCGATCCGTCTACTAAAGAGCGGTACGCAGCTCGTGGAGTGCAAGGCCAGGGAACGGGCCGCGCGGTGTCGTGCAGGCAGCGCTGTCACGCGAGAGAAGAGAAAGCACGCATGCGCACTACTCACGTTCTCTCCGCTGATGACGTTCCTGGAGCAGGCGGTGGCGTTGTGCGTGCAGGTGTTCTCGCTGAAGCACCAGTTGCAGGCGAAGGCGCTCGTCACGCACGTCGAGCATCTGCGCCAGCCAGGGAGACACGGTCCGGCATCAGCGGAAGGACTACGGCCGACGATGACGACGACGAGCGATCCGTCACGCTCGTAACGAGGGCGCGATTAGCGTCCCGCAACGAGCCCGCTGTCCGCGTGCTGCGGCCCACGCGAGGCTACGGCGCTCGGTTGGGGATTACCGCTCACGTTTGGGACTTCGTGCAACATGCTGATGGAAAGCTCGCCATCTCCGCACACTAACCGCCCGCGGAACCTTTGTCCGCTTCACAACCAGCGGCAACGACTGATTGCCGGTATAAACAGCGGTTACGATAGATGAAACGTTAATCGCGCTAGCAGCGCACAAAAAGAATGCTTCAGACCTTTAAACGACGATGCAACAGTGCGTACCAGGCATAGCAATTTATAGGAACCAGAGGCTGTGTATGGTTGACCATTGGCTACTGTTGTGCGTACATACCAAACAACGCAGCTGGAAGGCCCAGTGTGAAGACTCACGTTTTGTGGACGGAGCAGTCGTAGAAGGTGAACGGCCTGTGCAGGAAGTCCGTGTTGGTCTCGCTGGATCGGATGTACAGCGTCACGTCCACGTGATCTGCGCACGCGCGGACAGCGCCGGCGGACATTACGGACGCGAGCTTCGGAAATGCACGAAGCTCTTACGACCACGCAAATCCTTGCACCCCAAAACTAAATAAACGGTGGTCAACCATCGAAACACACGACGATACAATATTTCCGTATACGGCGGACCGGGAACACGCAGTGCTAATAAGCAATCGGAATTCTCCCTAGGTATTGAAAATATCGGGGTGAGCTTGACATACTAGCTAATTCGTCAATTTAAATTTCGCGCGACTGACCGTTCAGCAACGAAACCTGCCCTGTCCCCGCATCGCTGTAAGCGATAAATTACGCTGGTTTGCGTCCAGCTTCCTGGCTAATCACTTAAGGCGACGAAAACGGCATCCTTTACCAAAGCCAACAACATCTTATCCTCACACCCCTTCTCCGGTAGCCGACCCTAAGTCGCGTGAAGTGGGCACGCACGACCTCGAAATCATTTTTCGGGCGTCGCACGAATCGCAGCCCGAGTGCGCGCCTGCACCGTGCTACTGCCGCTACTGCAGACCCACCGGAGCCGGCGGGGATGGGCGGCCTGTCGGGCACGGCGGGCGTGGAGCAGGCGAGCCCGTGCTGGGTGGCCCTCGCCTGGACGGGCGTGCTGTGCCCGAACACGCACTCGTAGTGGGCGCCGCGGGGCAGCTGGGGCAACTGGTTGATGGCGATCTCCACCTGCAACGAGAGGGGCGCACGGACGACGGGCGCCGCCCGACTGTACATACAGACCCGCCAACGAGAGACCCATACACAACACACCCCTTCTTGCGTTACTTTCGCGCGAATTTCAATGTCCACCGACTTCCGAAGCGGAGTTTCTTGTGAGAACAGTAATCTGCCACCCTGGACCATGTTCTCGTCGCGCCGTGAAGAGGTATAAGTCACTTCGTCCATACATCGTGAAAAGCGCTAGCTGTCGAACCGCGCTACGGAGGCGCGACTCGAGCGCGAGAGGGAAGGAAGAGGAGGGGACTTACGGTGGCCGTTGCTGAGCGGGGCATCTTCTCCGGCGCGATGGACTGGAAGTCGATGCACTGCTGCGTATCCAGCGACAGCCACCGAGACGAGCTCCGCTGGTCGGCGCCAGCGGAAGCGTTCAGACACTCCGACTGCACCGTGCACCTGCGACGACGGCGTAACCTTAGAAGGGCTTCAGAATACGGCCCCACGAAGAGGGGAAGATCACCTACCGCGTCGTACGGAAGAACTTTCCACCCTTTTTGTCACCCGTCTCCCATAGACTGCTTTCTCGCCTCAACTGTCAACGGCTGACACCCGGGCCTTGTACGCAACAGCTGCCGTTAAGACAAAAGCGGCTGGGGGGCGGGGGAGGCCGTACGTTTTAGGACGGACGCGGCCTGGGACGTGCGCGAGGATGGAAAAGACGAGTCTTTCACGGCTGAATAGGCGTCTGCGACAACCTCTTTCACGTCAGCGTTGGGCACGACGAATTCACGCTTCCCCGCTGCAAGCGATCTTTGCTTCGCAGAAGCCTGAGTCAACGTGACGCTGTGCCACAGATGGCGGGGCCCTGGCGCGCACCTATGGGACAGCGTGCGAGCTTCCCGCAGGCGCAAATCGCCGGATACCGTGTAGTGTTAGTGCCACAGCCGCGCAGCGGACAGCTCCCGGTCTCCCCGAGCGAGTGCATAATAGATGGCAGCGGCCGTACCGGGGCGCAAAGCACGTGACCCTAACCGCAGACGGGGCTAGACTTCCCCCCCGCAAACAAGCTGTTGCCGAGAGACACTGTCCCAGTGACGACCGCACCACGGCGGCCCATCTTCGTCCATTATGTAGCGGCCGATGCGGGCGCAGATAGCGCTTTGGCGCGGGGAGGGAGCGGGCCTTTTCGCTCTGGACAAGCACAGACGAACACACGTCTTCGCGCTCGCCGCGGAGAGCTCACTCACTAAAGCAACAGGACTTCTGCAGCACCCGGGAAAATAAAGTACTGCGAAAATATAAAAAAGAACGCGGTGGGCAATTGAGAAGGGGGGCTGCCGCGATAGGGGCCGAGAGGAGAAGGAAATGGCGCATTAAGTTGGCCCTGCAGTATCGCTCCTTCCGCGCACCCACCCGCAAGTGCTAAAAGCCGCATCGTTGGCGTTCCCACGGTTAGAACGCAGCACTGGAAACGCTGGCATCGGTGCCCATATATGAGTAGCGATTGCTTAGGTTTGGAGCAGGCCAGAAGCGTGTACTCGGTCACAGAAGAGACCGTTGCCCGCTCACGCATGCCACGAACGTATTCTTGCCCTATAGTTATTTTGCCGTATAAAGATCGCGCAACTGCGCATGCCTAGAGCGACTTGCCCAAAACTTTAATTGGTCCTTGCGTTCCACGGCTACCGTGTTCGAAAAAAGCGCTACCACAAGAGTGCAGAGACCTTTCCGCAGCTTTCACGACGCACTAACTCTGCGGCAAGCCAAAGAAACCGAATTTAAGCCAGCCAAAGCTCATGCTCTGCATCATCATCATCAGCTTATCTATGCCCACTGCAGGGCAGAGGGCTCTTTCATGGACCTACAATTATCACCGTCCTGTGCTAACTGCGACCAATTTATCCCGCAAACTTCTTGATCTCATCTGCCCATCTAACTTTCTGCCGCCCCCTGCCACCCTTGCCTTCTCTGGGTATCCACTCTGTTACCCTTAATGACCAACGGTTATCTTGCCTTCGCGTTACATGCCCTGCCCGCGCCCATTCCTTCTTCTTAATTTCTACTAGTATGTCCTTAGCACGCGCTTGTTCCCTGACCCACAACGCTTTCTTGTGCCTTAATGTTACACCTATCATCTTCCGTTCTATCGCTCGCTAAGTCGTCTTCAATTTAAGTCCACTGCATGCTCTGCAAACCTAGACAAATCATTTGAACATTTTCTTCGTTTCCTTTTCATGTACGCCATTGCCACGTAGGCAATACCACCAGCAGCAGCAACCGCGAAACGCCGGCAGAAGCAGCGGTAGCGAAAATACATCCTCGCGGCCATATAAGCGTTCAGGGCGTGTCCTCCTCCCACCGCGAAGCGCGGCAAACATTCGCGCAAAAGAGGAAGCAGAAGCCGCGCGTGTGACCGCACAACCGCGCGAGTGTCCCCTGGAAGCAGCAGCCTCCGGCAGGAGCTCGCGCGCGCCGAAAAGCAGAGAGAATCCTCGTAAACTTTCGCCCCCGCCAAGCGGACACAAGCGGCGGCAGCCATCGCGGTCCATAATACCAGACGCCGCCGGCAGCCGCGCCGGGTTTTCCAGCCGTAGGACGAAAATGTTTCCGATGGGGACCCATAACCGCGCCTCCCCGACGGGGCCCATAAATCCTGCAACGGCGGCGGCTTCTCCCCCCGTGCGACGTCCAGGGACAATGACGGTGGCTGGATTTGTTGCGCCTTAACCCCCGTCTCCCCCTTCTACCCGGGGCCCGATAGACCGTCCCTCGTAATAACCGTTGCGCGCCCATAAAGCGCGCTGGACGCGCCACCCGTAGGCAGAGAGCGAGAGCTAAGGGGGGATCTCCAGGCAACGGGACGAAGCATTCATATGGAAATGAAGCGCGAGTCAGTGCTGAGCGACTCTGCGGCCGTAAGAACTCGAGCGCTGAATGCGACGCCGCTATGCCTGCAGCTGGGGCGGCCGAAGACGGAACTGAAAGTCGTAACTCCTCGAACAAACTGCGAGGAGTTCGTTCGGCCACTGATCGAGGGAGCGTCATTAGGCGCGCATCGGAAATGACGGGCGTCTATCCATCGAGCTAACGCGCGATTCCAGTGTTCCGTGCGTGTCATTGCAGTACACTTTAGCCGAGAGGAACCACGCCAAATGACGAGTTTCGCAGCGTGAAATTACGGTAGACTCTCGTTAAGACGAACTCGGTTAAGGCGAATTTTATGGTTAAGACGAACAGCACTTTTGCTCTATTGCAACCTCTACAGTGCAGGAAACATCCGCTTATGACGAATTTCTGTTATAGTGAACAAACTTTCACTGTCCCTTTGAGTTCGTCTTCACGGGAGTTTAACGTAATTATTCGGCGCTTTATTTTGGTTGAGACTAGAGGCGCTGGTGAATTGAGTTGTGGTGGTGGTGATGCCATATCAATTCCATTACTTCGTTGTTATTGACAGTATTATCGTGACGCAAGTCGGATCCGGCTTCAAGCTTAAGGATTACCACACTGAACCATTGCTATGAGCCGCCCCATACAGTGCTGACAGCGCCTTAATCCTTACGTCACCGCATCGTGCACTCCATACACGATCGGGGCGTGTATAGTTCGAAAACGATTCAGCCGTGCAGCGAAACAACTTTCTGAGGCACGTATGCATGTCTATTATTTTCCTCTTCTTGGAGCCCTAGATGCACGCCATTCTTGGACATGCAAACTAAAAGTGATACTTCACACATCCGCATAATCCGCACCACTCCATTCAGCACTTATTCGAGCTACTAAGCAGTACGATACACTAGAATACCCACCAGCACTCAATGCGCACGTAAACTAGAGAGAGGGAGAGAAAAAAACCCTTTCACACCCCAAAGGCCGCACACATTGCGCGCAAGCGCAGACTACAAAAGTGCTGTCGCCAAGACAGGTCCCTGAAGGATGCCAAAAAAAGGGACTCTCCGTGTGGAGTTTCGCATTGCGTTTCGTCGACCGTCACTATGGGACTAGGCCTCACATATAACTTGTGAGACAAGCCAGTGTACACCGGTGGTACACCGGTAGCACCGGTGGTACACGAAGGAATGCGAAAGCACACTGACCTTTTCTCGAGCGAACACCACCCGCAGTAGGGGTTCCTGGCTTGGAGGCACTGGTCGCACGTGTTGTACTGTTGGCAACGATCCACACGCACCTTGCTCACCTGCGACGACAAAGACGCATCCCTCGAGTAACCACTGCCGCCGGGCTGACGGGAATCCCCGAAAGCATTTCAATCCGACCCTGTAGGTTGCTAAAGAAAACCGACGTGGCGTGCTGCTGCGTTCGCTGTATTCCCCCTGGAACGATGCGCACAACACTGACGAACGTTTTGTCCGCGGGCCTTATCGCGTTTCTTCGCCGTCAAATCCGGTCAGTCAACCATGCCGACATACACAGTGCGCCAAGGGGCAATAAAGTCCGCCCAGACCAGTATAATGCGCACACATGTCCCAACGCCAGTTCCCCATATCACGTCCAACCGACCGTGCAGAAGAGAAGAGCCCGCACTCCTGTCCCGAGCGGTGACCGTAGCGAAAGAGTACCACGTCGCGGCTGTGTGCAGGGGAAGGGGACACAAAGGATTCTGCTCACGCCGTGAGAACGGTACCAAAAGGGAGATGATAATAAAAAGAAGGCGGGCCAGATTTAGATCGGCCGCGGGCGGCGAGCACAAAGCCACGGCGGTTGTCCGAGCGAGCGCCTATGTTGCGCGGCACAGAAAACGGCAGAGCTGGGGCATGATGCCGCGTGCATGCATGCACGCCGGAACGCCGCGACGAAGCCGCCCGGAGCCCGCCTGTCCTGCCGGCCGTTCCGCAGACACGGTTCTGACGTGTTCGCGTCGGCGACGCGACCCGATCCTGATGCGTGTACGGATAACAGCCGACGTTAAACATTCCACAATGTGGACACAAAACAACCGGTTTCAGCCGTAACCGTGCTTATCCACCAGCTATGCAGTCATGGACAAGTGAAATGCCAACGCGAGAATATGACTCGTAACCCACAAATAGCGCAGTTTCTTTTCATGCAAGTCAGATTCTCGCGTGGATCCATAACAGTAGCAAAGCTTGGAAATGTGACTTTCCAGATGTACCACAAACGCCTCGTAATGTCATTTCCACGAACCATATTCTTCAATTTTGAGTGTTCTGGTTCATATCTGCATATTCGATTCCTATTTGTCGATGACTGTACACATGAAAATACACGTGCGTGCGTATGCACCCGGTGTACACTAGTGTACACCAGTGTGCACCTAGTACTGAACGTACTATCGGCGTCAAATGAAACGCGAACACGAAAATATGAACCAGAACGTGCAAAATCGAAAAATACTGTTCGTAGAGTTCATATAATTGCCCTGCTCTTGGTATATTTGGAAATCCACTTTTCCCAACTTTGTTTTTGTACCTAATCCACGCGTC
Source organism: Haemaphysalis longicornis (assembly GCA_013339765.2). NCBI lineage: Eukaryota > Metazoa > Arthropoda > Arachnida > Ixodida > Ixodidae > Haemaphysalis > Haemaphysalis longicornis. Next base: position 68,776,075 of record CM023456.1, on the reverse strand, counting down.
ATTTTGGCTTGGATGGAAAGAAATCGCACTATTTGTGTGTTCAGGTTCATATTTTCGTGTTCGCGTTTCATTTGACGCCGATGGTACCTTCGCCTAGACTTCCCAAGACGGAGGTTTGGGCGGGTTCGCTCAAACTGGGCTAATGTTTTCAGCTGTTGCAAAGTATGGCTATTCCAAATATACAAACACAAATATACAAACACGAACGACTCGTGTCCATAATCGCCGCGGTTGGAGAAAAATCGCAGACCAACCCCGCGGTCAAGAACTGAGTAGGAAGGTCCCAGGGGCCACCGCGGTTGCGCGACAACGTCAACTGAAAGCTGGTCAACGCGCCGCAAGGCACTCCGGGATGCTTCCGTGTCTTGCGGCATAGTCCGGCCTTCTTTCGGAAAAATCGGTTCTCGGGTCTACCCGCCACCAAAATAAACACTACCCTCTTAACCACCCGATCAAAAACTCGGCAAGCGCTTTTCTTGTCGCTTTCTTTACTTTTCAACGAGAATTGTGCAGGCATCACAGAAACCACAAACAATTCGGGATTATTAAAACGAGAAAAAAAAAAAAAAAAAGGAACGTAAGTGTCTGGAAGACATGCAAAAAATTCTTTTTCTGCTGTTCAGTTTGCTCTTAGCGGTTGGGGATAAAGCTGTTGAAAAAAAAAAAATTCTGCCATGATACACAATTAGAAAGCGACAACTTTGCTGAGTTACGCTACCATCTCAGTGCGTGCGTGCGTGCGTGGTGGAAAGCTGCTGACGGGAAGCGGTAAAGTACGGACAGTGCAAGCATAAGCAACAAAAACTGGAACAAGTTCACCGCGTGCACTGCGTGCTCCCGACAAGTTCCTCACCCCTGAACAAAAGCCGCACTCTTCCTGCGAGGCGCGATGGGCGAAACGGAGAGAGACAGAGTTCGCTCAGCGCCGTTTCGGCTGGGGCCCCGCTAAGCCCCGAATGGATGGCGCGCTCGCTCCAAGGCCACGGCCGTATTTCGAGATGAGCCGACCGTATCTCTCCGGGGTCTGCCCTCCCGGATGGCCGGCCGCTCATTAAGCTAGCACCGCGCCTGCAGCTTCACGGGCGCGAGAGACGCGCCCGGTCTTCGGTGCTTCAAAAGTCTCGCGGTGGGAGAACACGCGCGACTTCTCTACAACCGTGCCGGGCACCAGTTTTTCGTGAAAGAGCCCTGGCCTTCTTTTAAACGTCCTTTTGTTCCGAACGAAACGGCGCTGAGACTCGTGAAAGCGCTGGGAATAACGCGGGATATGTGGCTCGCTCCTATTGACAAAGCTTTCGAACTAAACTTTTCGTGGATATCGATACGATACGTGGATACGAACGAAGCTTTCGTGGATATCGAGGCTTTTGAGCTCAGAAGTGAGGCGGCCACACGATCTCATCCAAAAACACAAACGAAAGCAGGAAATGGAAGGGAGGGGGGAAACGCAAGCATCGGTTTCTGGCGGAGAGTGCGATTTGTAAAACGAACTCTGTGTTCGCATATGAGTCCAGTTATAACCGTAGAAATTGCACTCCGGCAATATTTCTCCAAGCTTCGCCGTGTGTTTAAGCACATCGGGTAGCGTACGCTATACGCTAGCAGCGGAGGGTACCAGGACCCGACTGCGCATGCGCGCGATCGTTCCGGCGACGGGCGGCCCGCCGCGCATGCGCACTTGCGTCCCGCACTGAGTGGGGCAGCAGTCCCCAGCGAGCCAGGCCACTCTGTGCGGCAGTAAATTCTCAAAATAATTCCACCCAACAGCGAACGTGCCGACGCAAAAAACGCTAAAAAATGAGTCGCACCAATTAAATCGCAAAACTGGAGAGCATAGCTCGCACAAAACTCATAAACCTTACTCGCAGCGATAAACACGGAAGGAGCACCCAGCGGCATTCTTTCTTCAGAAATTTTAATGCTTTCGCTTTCCAAACTAAGCAAAATTCTTGGGTTTTCTCGGAATTTTTCGCATTTTTTTTTCACCAAGTTTGTGCGAAGGAATAAAGCGACAGCCGATAAACAGGTCTCCCTCCCACGGGCAGTTATTAAAAGCTCAAGTTCCGCCGAACAAAGCAACAAAAGCTGCCGATTTGACCTTCCGAGGGGCACACAATGGGTCGAGAGCTTAATTTGGAACGAACACGGCGAGCGGTGGACGAGCGCGTGGGCGCACTTCATCTAGCGCCTATACCTGCGGTGGAAGCACTACGGGGCCGGGCGCTCACGCGGTATTTTTAGCGGCGAAGCTGTCAAGGTTTTCGGTAGAGGCTTTAATAGGGCCAAAATGTGGTAACGCCGTCGCAGCGATGTCGAAAGGGCGTAGCACAGCGAGGAGGAGAGAAAGCGCCAAGCAAATGCAGCACATTAAAAGAATTCTTGGGCGAAAAGTTTATACAGGCAAAGCTTTTCTAAGCTACTAAAGCTAATGGCGACGTTTCTACTTGTCAACATTGTTGAGCAAAAAGAGAACATTAGAAATATTTGAGGCAAGACATCAATAGTTAGTGATATACGCATTGTTCTTTTAATTAAAAATACATGTCTGCTTGATTTTTGCGATAGGAAAAAAAAAAAATACCCTGCGAAAAAAGAAAAGCGCCCCCTTGCGGCAGTGTTCAAAGTTCAAAAGTAACAAAATGGTTGCAGTAGATTGCGTAAACAGTGGAACACGGCAAAAAATTAACTGTCCGCGAAAGAGAATCGATCTGCAGGCTTTGAGAAGCTTAAGCTTAGCGTTGCAATTAGGGAATGCGAGGCAGCTTCACTGCTAACATCAGCGTTCAAAAAAAAAAAAAAAAAAGGTCAGCGAAGCTGGGGTAATAATTTTTTACTGTCTCGAAAATCTATTTAAAGAACCTGTGGGCGCGTAGCGCGCCCACCGAATATGCACCGACGAAAACGTTTTATAACGGACTAAGAATACGGAACGGCTATTTTTAAGGTCTTTTGAGCAAAATACGTTGTGTAACCACTCCAATCCTTTCGACCTTCACAAAATCCCGGCTCGTACGGATTGTAATGCGCATGCGCCGTGCGTGGGATCATTTAAAGGAGCCATGAAGACAAAATACAAGTTGGGTTTATTAGAAAGTCTGCTTAGTCCCGATAACAATGATACCAATATCATCGCAATCTTCGAACAAATAACGGAGATATTAAAGAAAACGTTTGAAGCAGTCGCGACCCCCTAGCCAATTTCCCGCAACTTTTCTATGACGTCACGGAACCTTGTTTGTGCGATTGGCGGCCGCCTAAGAGACCTGTCGCGACAACACATGACTGGACGTCTGTAATGGGGCCTCTAGTTCCATTTTACCGCATCACTTGAATGCTAACGTGCAGTTAACGCACTGAAAATTATGTTTTATTGTTGGCCCGTATGACGTCATTCTTGCTCATAGCACGTCACTGTGGCGCAAAATTTGAAAGTTTTTAAATACTTCTTGCTTTTTTTTTTTCGTTAAAAAACGTCTTTTGTGGCTGTAATGGAGCTGAGTGAGATACTGAATCCTCGTTCTTTCAAATTAAACGAAGATGTATTTTCTCTTCATGGCTCCTTTAAAGCCCCTGCATCGCGTGCGCCCCAGCGAGGGACGAGAGCCGTGAAAAGGGGCTTTAGGATCACCCTGTCGTGTACGCCAATCCCCCAATGACTGCGCCAACTATATATGCAGCCCCGCCGTCCAGTGACAAAAATAGCCGTTTTAACGACGAAGTCGAGCAGGTAGAGCAACCACTCGTCACAACGTAACTGCTTCATTCAAAGTGTTTCATGTCCCTCAGTGCAATAGTCCTCGCTTTTAACGAAGTACCGCTTATAACGAATACAGTTTCCTGTACTCAAGACTTTGTTGTAACGAGGGTTAACAGTGCTTTCAAAGGGCTTTGGGTCTCTCAAGTTCAGCCTGTTGACCTTTGGCTGCTTACCCCAGAGATGAGGAAGGAGTGGACATAACCGCGCCGCCCTTCGAACCCCCACCGCGCGTACATACGCCCCGTGATTGGTAGCCCCACCGTTGGCTCCGAGCGGCCTCCTACTCAGTTTTCATATCGTACAACGCCAGCTCGCCGAGTCTACGCGGAAGCCATATTCCGCGAGACGCTCCGAGTGCGCGGCCGTTAACGCCGCCGCCACTGCGCCGAGTTTTAATGTATGCTAATGGTTGGCGCTGGCAGCAGCGTGAAATGAACGCACGGCGCGGCTGTATGAAAAATGACTCGACCGCTTCCCCGAAACTGCCGCGCAAGACCCGTCCGAAGCCGATTTACATGGCTTTACGAGGCCCAGAAACGCACAAAAAAAAAAAAAAAAAAAAATACGGCGTTCATCTCCGACCCCACAACGAAATTCGGTAAACACCCTCGCCGTTTCCGTCGTCTACACGGCAAGTTAACGAGCGGGAAACGAATTCGGTGGCTGCGAAAATCTCGTTTCCTGAAGCGGGAAATTCAAAAGTGTCGGCGCTGGGGGTCTCTCTGGCCATCTCGTCGACGCGGTCGGACCAATGCATGGAGTGTCGACGACCCTAGAGCGGTTGAGACAAAGAGACGAGACACCCGCTGGGCGGCAGCTCTCGTTCCGGAAATAAGGTTACATTGCGCGATGGCCCGGCCGGCGACGTGGTTAGCGCACGGTCGCCCGGCGGTTCGGGCAGGTGCCCGCGGCGGCAACGCGCGAACGGGGCTCTGTATACGTGCGTGCGTCGACCACCAACCGGCCAGCCGGTGTGTTGCGTTCGGCGCCGTACGAGAGTTGAATGACACGGGCGCCGATCCATCTATCACGCGCAGACCCCCGCCGTTACGACGACCACTTGTCAGTCGGTCTCGTCCCCGCACGCACACCGCCGCCGAGCGTCGGTGCTCTTAAATGAGCGCAGTACTAGTGACTACGCTGCCAGCGGTTCGTAAATCTCCCAACCTCAAGGGCTTCGGACGCACCAGCCCGTTTCGTTACTGCATGCAACTATTTCCGATCGTACTTAACGCCGACTACGTACAACCCTCGATGATATATCTTTGACGAAACGGTGGTTACTACTGAAGGGACACGCTAAAACTAAAAATTGTTTTCTTCTAACAAGTGTATGTAATGTGTGAGGCGAAAAGTATTGGAAATAAGGGCTGCATCTTTCATGTTTCATATATATATTCTTGTCATTGGCAACGCAATGACACCCTCACCCTGGTTATTATTATTATTATTATTATTATTATTATTATTATTATTATTATTATTATTATTATTATTATTATTATTATTCTTATTAGTTATTGTTGTTGTTGTTGTTGTTGTTGTGTTGTTGTTGTTGTTGTTGTTGTTGTTGTTGTTATAATTAAGGCAGCCTCACTTCTCTTACTCTTCATTTCTTTTACTTTCCCTTAGAGAAGGTCGAAGGCAATCATTTGATACCTAGCAAAACAAAAACAGGGACTGTCAAACGGTTTAAACTCGCGCACCCCTCCTGCTCTTCCTCCCTGTATTTTTTTTTTCTTTTTTAAAGAACCGAGAACAAATTTCGCACCTTGCGGCTGCTTCCGAAACCCGAAAACGACGCCCCATTTGCGTATTTATAGAGGGCCTTAGCGCATTCCTGATAGCAGCCACACGACGCCTCCCCTCCGAATTCACCCGAGAGGAACAAAGTTAAAAAAAAAAAAGAAAGCAAGGATCCCGGCCATCCTAAGAGATGCCTTCACGGAATAAATTGTGAGCGAGGGCGACAAGGCAGTCCAAAGACGCCACACGACACAGCGAGCAGCCCTACTATGTAGTGTAGTGTCGGCGCTCGCTGGATGCAGCTTCTATTTTCCGATGGCTACAAGCCAGCGGGGGGCGTAGGAAGTCCCCCACCCGGAGAAGATGCCGCCACCGCCGCTGCCTGGAATGGACTGTCTTCTTCTCCGGGACGCTGACACCGAGAGGAGCGCCTCAATCGAGGTCTCTCGGGAGGAGGAGCAGCGAGACGCGCGCAGCGTTTCTGAAAGGGCGCCAACCCGACGCCAGGAGGAAGCGAGCGTCGTCTCGATCGTCGGACGACGCGCTACCAACCCCGCCCGCACGCGCTAGTTGCGTGCACCGCCTACGCAGAGAGAGCTCTTTAGTCCTCACTAAATAACTCCCCCGCGCTCAATCTCAAGTGGCGCAAAGCGTACGACACGGACTCCTTCGTAAACTATCCTGACAATCTTCATATTTGAGATTAAGAATCCTTTACACCCTTATTTTAAGCTTTCTAACACGAAAGTGTTTTATTCCTGGATACGCCAAGATTTCATTGGCGTCATATCCGTCACGGAAACGACGCCTGTACAACGAAGCAAGCGGCCTGTAAAGGCTGCACCCCTGCGCAAAGGGTGTTCATGCGGGGAAGCAACCGTTAGCACTAAGAAGTGCGTTGCACTTAGGGTTGTTCGTTTTCGGGTTTTATATTTTAACACGAAGGCGTTTTATGCCGGTACACACCAAGATTTCAGTGCCGCCATATCTGTCACGGAAGTGACGCCAGTACACCTTTGCCGAAGCGACCCGCCAGCAGGACGTCGCTCGCCAAGCACACTTACAAGACAGCCGCCGACCCGCAAATCATGCTCGACTGCAGATTTCGCCGCACATTTCACTTTCGTGTTTTACCGATTCCTATGGCAGAGGAATCAACCACATTTTTTTCTAGTAAAGTCATGCTATGTAATATGTTTTAGTTACTAACAGACTGGACACACTGAAGGACCACGAAACACAGTTTCGACACTATTTGGTCTTGTTCCATGAACACATACATGGCACAGGTTTATGCAGGTCCATACATGAGCCTGCATGAACACATACAGGCTCCTTAGTGGCAAGTCGGCCATCTATGGATCGCGTCGACGCGTTCTTCCCGAGATTGCATGCGCCCCCCTTGTATGCCAACGTAAAGCGCGCCACAAAGCGACGACGCAAACTGCTTATCATCAATCGTACCAACCACGTACAGTAAAAGCTTGGTCGGTTTATTCCGTCATTAAAAACGAGGGCGTAAGACTGCAAAGCGAAGGTCAACGATGCCAAGCGACGTACGATAGTGTGTTTTGGGCATCCGCGTCCCCTTCCCTTGATTGGGTCGGAAACGGGCGCGAACTTCCGTTGTGCTGTGAGCGGGGAATTAGCGAGGTTTCTTTTTTTCCGGAAGCCTGCGCGCGTGCCAATTTCTGTGCAGCGTCGTGCGAGATGTAGACGCAGCATTTGTGATAAGGACGACGGAAAGGTTCGAACAAAATCATTAGCGAACGCTGTTTTGTCTTCGCGTCGGTCACGTTTGTCAGACATGGGTATGTTCAACTTTAGTTATGCTCTGACTCATCATTAATCTTAATCAATCTAAATAACCACTGTAACTATTATTCATCGACGTACATCTTCGCGGTAGAAATGGAACTGGCTCAAAGTGCGCTCGCTCGGATTAAGCGTGCTGCACGGAACTAGCGGCGGAAGCGGGGACCGGCGCCCTTGGCTTCTGTTCATGCGCGTTTAGGCAGGAAGGCGCTTTCGAAGAGAGAAAAATCAGCGAGGAGATCCTGAACTGTCAAGATTCGGGAAGCGACACGGGAACAATGGACGACGCCACTGCTTTGGCAGCCCGCAATTTTTCTAACTCGTGCTTTCGTTTCGGCCGTTTTTGTTTGGTGCCAGAAGACTCGGCAGCATGCAGCGCCACCTTTTAAAGCGGCGTGGTGTTTAGATGTGCCGCAAGTGCTGCTAATTTAAAAGTCATTTGGCTGGTGCGCGCATCTTCAGATCTTGCTCACACATCGTATGACAGGAACGACAATATTAATCAATAAATTGCTCAAAAATACGGAAAACCAAATACGAGAAGACAACGCTTTTACGACGGCGCTGAATTACGTTACGTGAGGACGCAAATTTGGGCGTTTAAGAAGCCAAAGAAAGACTATTGTCTTTAAAAAGTCGACCGGGGTTACGTGCAACGTCAAGTAATGAAGACGTTGAAAAATCAGAACGTGAGTCCATATTTGACCGTTCGTTCTATGCTTCGCGTTCGTCGCGCGATTCACGTCAACGAAGGGATGGAGCACTGACCTTGTAGGGCGAGGCCACGTAGAGGAAGTGTCCCGTCTTGTCCACCTCCATATCGGGCAAGATCGGGTTCCCGTCGTCGATGGTCACCTCTTCGAACTGTTCGGCACGGCCCTGGCTCGTTAGGAACATCTGAACGAAAACAAAATGAGAGAGAGAAAAAAATCGTTACACTTCTTCGAAAAGCATTGCTGCGAACAAAATCAATGTCTCAAAGGGAAATATGTTGATGGAATTCAAACAGTGTTTCAAGCACATTAACACTCTGAACAATGATACACACAAGCAATCACGAAAACGCAATAACGACTACGATGATGCTACAACAGTTACGTTACGACAATGTCGCGAAAGCGCAACAATTAGAGCACTCATGCGAAGCGCCACTTTGCAGGGCACAGCGTTGAGACTGCTTTGTTCTCGCTAAAATAGTCGAACTGCCTAGGGGACAGACAAACCAGGCAAACTGAGCAACACCCCTTCAATCCTTGACGAGCAGCAAATGACGGCACCTGCTCATAACATTTGTGAGCTCATAACGTAACTCAACATTCTATTTCCAGAACGTACAACTTGGGACCGCACCGCCGATGCATCCTGGGTTAGTTTATTGTGTCGATTACTATAAGGCACTTGAGGAGGATGCCATAGGAGTTGCGCGATGTTTCATCCCTAAAGCGCGCGGTGCAAAGCACGCAGCCACAGTTGGTTGGCCACTTACTTTAGAGAGTTAAGTTCGAGCTTCGCCAAAAGTTTCTGCTGTTGAAATGTGGGGCTTAGTACTATCACAGAGCACGAGGTCGCGGCTCGACTCCCGGCCGCGGCGGCCACTTTTCTGATGGAGACGAAAAGCAAAAACGCCCGTGTGTACGAGATTTCGGCGCAGGTTAAAGATCCCCAGGTGGACAAAATTAATCCGCAGCCCTCTACTACGGCGCGCCTCATCGCCTGCGTTGCGTCGGCGCGTTAAACCCTACAATCAATCAATCAAATCAATCAAGTACTATCACAATGAATAGTGTCTCTCCTACCATGACGTTTATGAATCAATACCCTCCCAAAAGTGTCGCCATTATTTTTTTTTTCTTTCCTTTTTTTGATGGCTGCTGGCCGGGCAGTATTTCTGCGTCAAGTGAGAAAGCACGGAAGCGCAAGCAACGAATCTGACGGCTCCGCGGAGAGGTCAGTGAACTGAAAAATACGTAAAGCGACAAGGAGTGAGCTCCCAAGCTCTCCCACACTTCAGGAGTTTCTGTTTTGGCTCGCGAATCCTCCCCCACACAACACACAGTTCGAACGGGAGGAGCTCTGGGTCGCCCAAGGACCTCTCAGCGGACGTCACACAGTGTCTAGACTGCAGTGGCGGGCTCCCCCGCCCCCCATGCTGAGTCGCAGCCCGGACGATGACCAGAAACAGGAAAAACGGGAGGAAACGCCCACTTAGACGCAATCTCGGCTGCCCCGGCAGCGCGGCCGGCTGACATCCACAGCGGAAAAAGACGGGAGGACAGAGGCTGGGAAGGAGCTTATCGCCACCCCCATAGAGAGCGTCTCGACAGCTGCAGCCTAGCATAGCTTCTGACGCTCCTGCGGACGTGCAACTCGGGAAAATTTCTGAGCCGGAAACCTGGCACGCATGTCCCAAGGCGACGGGACAGCGTCGACCTCAGGCGTGAAGAAAAAAAATTCACGCATCTCCACGAAGTGAATAATGACGAGTGGGCGAAGCACTGGGGATCGTTCTTACCGTAAATCACCCGTGAGAGTGCTTACTGCTGCTAAAACTATTTTCAATCCAATCCAATCCAATTCAATTTAATCCAATCCAGCCATTTCAATCAACGTCAATCCGGTCTTTCAATCCAATCATCCAACTCCAATCCATCATGCTCCTCGCGCATGCGCAGCACGGCTCTCTCTCTCTCTCTCTCTCTCTCTCTCTCTCTCTCTCTCTCTCTCTCTCTCTCTCTCTCTCTCTCTCTCTCTCTCTCTCTCTCTCTCTCTCTCTCTCTCTCTCTCTCTCTCTCTCTCTCTCTCTCTCTCTAACCTTTTGTGAACCTTTTATTTTGTTCTTGTTAACCTTTTGTGAACCTTTTGTTCACAGATGTTTCGATTTACACGGTGCTGTGCCGTGAGCACGGACGCCGGACAAGCCTCGGCCTTAAAGTGCTTCGCCCCAAAAAAGGCGGGGAAATAAACAGTGAGCGTGATGGGCGCACGACAAAACACAACCCGCAAAATTTCGGCGAAAGGTCTGGCTTCTACCAGAGAATAACCACCCTACGAGTAATTTTTTGTAGGTAGGGTTTTGGGCTGGTTGTCCAAAGCAATCACGATAGAATTACCCGACAGGCGCGAGAATTCGGCATGCCATTGACAGCCGCCATGAGCTACGCGGAAGTAGCTACCCCGACGGACAGTTCAATTTAAGAGGACCTTGTCGAGTTCACCTTGGTTTGGGCTCACGTGCTCTCCAACTTGCCAGACAGAAATCGATTTATTGCCTGTTAGGAACCTGCCCACCCGCGCGAATGACCAGTAAGTAAACTGCACTTTCAATTTACAGCCACGAGCTCGTCGGATCTTCATGAACGTGGTTCGATAAACGGAACACAATTAAGCCCACCCGCAGTACGCTCAAATCACATCGATCGGCACCGAGTCCACTCTCGGAAGCGCACGTAATCGCGTATCCAACTTTCCCTAGATGCAGCGTGTCGGACGAAACATTTGGGGACGCGCAGTCGGATCGAGCGACGCGCGCAGACCAGCCGAGTCACAACGTGGAATCAAAACAAAAACAGAAAAAAAATGACAAGGTACGGGAGATAGAAGGGGAGGACAGCGTGAGAGTGAGAGAGACAAAGCTAAAAGCATCATCGTTTAATCGACGGCGTTCTGTTCGTCGCCCCGACGACAAATCGTTAAGCGACCGGCCAGAACTCGGAACGGCGCGCAGCGCCGTTTTGCCTTCCCCCGCATCACCTCAATTTTCTCCCTCTCTCCTTTCTCACACCGCTAACATTTCCTCGGTTCCGACCATCCCGCGCGTCCTCCGCACGGTTTCCCATTTCTCCCCCGCATCCTTTTTTTTCTCCCCCATCACTTCCGCATCCTCTTCCTTCCTCTTCCGCTCGAGATCCCGCGCGTCTTTCTTTCAGCGCGCCCCTCACCTAGACGACGGCGGCGGCTATCGCGAAACCTGGCGTCGCTGTCGTCGTTTCGGACAGGAAGAAACAACGCCGGCCGATTAAGGAAGGCAGGCAGGCACCCAGGTGGGGAGGAAGAGGGGGAGAGAGGGAGACGAAACAAATAGAGACAGATAGGGAAGGAGGGGGAGAGGGGGAAGAAGCAAGCGACGCGAAGAGGCGAAAAGGATCGAAACAAAGACGCCGGGTCCCCCGGCTCGCACACACAAAGGCCCCGGGGCTCGAACAAGACGACCCGGGCCGTTAAGGAAGGACGAGCCAGCGAGACGTGTACCGGGGGGAAAAGGGGGGGGGGGGGGGGGGGGGGAAGAGAATAATAAAAAAGAACCACGAAGGGGCGAGAATGGCGGGCGGCCGGGCCTTGTGTGGGCGATCAAGACAATGCGGCATGTACGGTATACACGGAGGGCGATTGAAAAGAAGCCGGGGAACAAAACGGGGGAAAATGTGGCCCGTTTGCCACATTTGCCGGAAACCAGCGGCGGCCGAAACGAGCTCAAAGAGGGGGAAAGAAAGGTGAGGAGCGGACACATTACGGGAGAGGAGCGGGAAGGGGGAGGAGGAGGAGGTCTTGTATCGCCGTTGTTGTCGCCGCCAGGAAGAACGGACGAACGATCCTTACGGCCCATTTCACGGCGCTCCGGAGACGCGCGGCACAAACACAGAGCCCGGGCCCCCGGAACGACCCGCCAGGCGAGAAAGGCCGCGAAACTGACCCTCAAGTGTTCACCCCAGTGAAAGGGTGAGATACACGACACGTTCGCGCACTACTGCCGTCGCGTGCTCATGTTTATTCCTTTAAGATCGTCACTAAGCTCAGTTTAGTCGCCACCGGGCGACGATTTAGTCTCTAGGCCTTCTCTAGATGTAGTGGGCGTTGCCCCGGGCGCACGCGAAGGCGAGTGCATTCCGGCGACCGGAGACACAGAGCGGCGTGCGGGCAACTTCCTCCGGACAAGCAAACGAAATGAGCAAACAAAAAGGAACAATGACGGAGGAGGCCAAAGAGCGGCGCGAAAGGGGCCGATGCTTCTTGAGACGAAAAAACAAAAACCATAAAAGGAAGGGTCCGAAATGGGACGACATCCAATTTGCGCCAGGCGGGAAGGAAGGGGGGGGTGGGTGCCGGGAGAAGAAGAGGAGCCCAGCTGTAAGACACGATCACGGTTTCCCGATTCGAATCAAGCCGCAGAGAAGAGGCACGCGGGCTGCTTGTCTCGGTCCGTCCCGGGATTGCGAAGAAAATAGGATGAAGAAGAGGAGGCGGGCGGAGAGGAACGCCGCTGCTTCGCCGTGGGAGGTATATATACAGCGAAGTACGACGAATTGCAGCCACAGGTGACGGATTGGCGCGCTGCCGGACTCCCATTTTATCCTCCGCATTCCGCGCAAAAACTGGCGCGCCGCCTTCCGCGAAAGCAGGAGACGCTCGTCGGAGGCGACGGGAAATTGGGGAAGCCGAGGCCAGACGTCTCTCCGCCGCGGAATCCAGTCGTCACGCGGCGCTAACGACCGCGTTAGCGTGTGAAATGGTTCTCGCGGACGACGTTCACTTAGCCGATGTCGAAATGGGGCCGGCGCGGTACCGTAAAATCAATGAGTAATGCTCTCATTTCCTGCATCTAATTGCTGACGCCATCGACCGATGTCCGTTCCGCCGAGGTAGCAGGGCGCTCGAGTGTAACTGATTTGAGGGGGTCAGGGAATAGTAGATTGGCCCAGGAAATAACGGCACGCTCGTCCAATCGAATTTCGCTGGAATGAGCGAAGAACTACTGAACACTGTCCAACGCACTCGCTTGAGCCTTCCTTTTTTTTTTTTTTTTCGCGCACCTCTATCTAGAAATCTTCCCGAGAGAACCGACTTAGTTTTTACACGGAAGCGAAAGCACTGCCAGGGGCGGAAACAAACCTCATGTAAACAGCCAAATACCCGTGTTCACAATCAACTGCTTTGTTAACGCGACATGGTTCCCGTACAAAGTTGTAGGAGTACTTGTGCCTCCTCTCGTTACCGTCCCGTAAGCACGAAAATTTCAACAGGGAACATTACAGAGTAGAGAGTTTTAGCTTACTGCGTGTACCGTATGTTCCGTGTGTACCGGGACCCGACTGCGCATGGGCAGACAAGCTCGGCAAGGGCCGACCGTTTGTCAGCGAACTAAGTCACCTTATCAGAACGAATGCGCACACGCTCAGTCCGGTGCCGGTACACACGGTATACGCAAGGAACACACGGTACATACAGTAAGCTAAATCTCTCTATTCAGTAGCTCTGCTTCCGTCCTTCCTAGACGGGGTCAAACAACACTCTATTTCGACTTTCCGTGCGGGAACTTGATGGAGTTGCAATGCTGACGAAGAATGAATTGTAGCGTAAACGTCCTAAAAGCGTCAGCAACGTCCAGCGGCATGGGTGCAGACAGCAATCGTCGGTGACGCCACAACAGGGGGCGAGCAGCGAAGGGGGAAGTGTGTACGCAACGAACCTTCTTGAGGCGTCCTCTGTCGCAGCCGAGGAAGGCGACGCTGTGCTGCGGCGTCGAGGCGGCCGCGACCGCGGTCAGCGTCAGGTTCTCGAACACGGCGCTGGCGGCGCGCGAGATGGCCGAGCTCCCGTTCAGCTTCAGCGTCTCGTTGCAGAAGCTCAGCACGTTGCCGCTCTGCTGCAGAGTTGCACAAAAGAACACAGGGTTACGACCCAACAACAACAGCGGCTCACAGACGCTACATACTGGCCAGCTTGGATAGAGCGTACACTGTAAAAAAAATTCCGTACTATTTACGGACAGAGCATGCGCAAAGAAAAAACGGAACTATTTCCGTATTTCGGGAAAACGTGGGGAGTGTCCGTAATTAGGCACGAAGAGTCAGGAAAACCAAATTCAATCTGGCCTAACTAAGGATAAGAGTTAGGCAGAATGCATTAGTGTAACCTGCAATCGTGATGGAGACCTTCTAAGTGTATTGTTTGTTTCCAACGGCCCGCATAAACAACTCAAACGTGGCCTGCAATCGCGGTGGCGCTGGTTACCGCCCCTCATTGCCGAGTTCTCTCTAGGCCTCTGTGTGCGCACGGCACCGCATTCGTCCATTGCGCAGGGGTTTGTGTTGTTTTGCTCTCGTATGAAGTGTGCGCCGGTAAAGACGTTGCTTTCTTGTGATCTTTCTCGCGTTCGTAAGTTATCACTCGATCGACAGATAGCGCGACAGCAAGTAAGCGTCATTTCATTGTTTCTTTTTTTAAGTAATGCGTCTAACACGGTGCTAGGAACAGTCCTTCTCCTCAACTCCCCCACCCCCGGTTTTACGCCGAACTCCGCCGCTCCCGCTGTACTACTGAGTGGTCAAATACCTGCTGTGAGATATTGGACCTACGCTTTATAAGCAAGAATGCGCGCTGTTTCTGACGATGACTGTGTTTAATGGCCCAAGGGCTGCTAGGCCAGGTGCGCCATACATTAAATATGCTGTATCTCGTGCGAGTAGGGTGCTCCGCGTTTTGTTTAAAAGGTGATTACTAAAATGGTGTGATAGTGCCAACGATTAGTAAGGAAAAAAGGAAATATAGAACAGTTTGGAGAAGCTAAAAAGATTTTAGGTTTCAAATCAGGGTGCTTCGAGTAGAAATTCTTGACAAGTCAAAAGAACGAGGCCCCCGAGGACACGGAAAAGACCTCACTCAGCACTGCAATCATCACTGAGGGACAGGCTGTGCTTACGTTGAACAGGAAATTTTCTTAAAAAGTCAACATCAGCCAGGTACTCTAAAACTATTTTGTAACTGATTAGACCTTAAACCGAGAGAAAGTGTTTTTTTCGCCACATTCTGTGCCTCGAGCAGCCAAAATGTCTCAACTTTTTTTTTTCTTTCGCGACACCTCGGGTCTGCAAAGCTAAGTGGACCCCAAGCTGCAGAAGTTATTTAACCTCGTGCATCGGATGTTCTCGTACAAGGACGCGCGGCGATTCGTTGCAAGTCCCACCCCTTTGCACTCCAACTTGGGGCATAAGGCAACGACGGTCGGGCAACGAGAGAGAGAGAGAGAGAGAGGAGAGAGAGAGGAGATAGAGAGAGAGAGAGAGAGAGAGAGAGAGAGAGAGAGAGAGTAGAGCGCACTTATAGGGGGCAGGGCCATAAAGATGTCACCCGTGTGTCTCAATGCACCGCTCGCAGTGGTCTGGGCGTAACGAAACGAAATACACGCGCATTGTGAACCCACTTTTAAAAACTCAGCTGCTGCGTTTTTCAACAACGCAAATATTTCCCCATTTCGCCAGACTACCATCTCCTTCTCAAGATTCCCTCTGCACTTAGCTTCCTATAAATAGCTTCTCCGTTACGTGGGGCTGTACATCCCTCGCACGCATTGGCAACGGGGATCCTCGCTTTACACCGGATAAAACACCACTATCCGTAGTTTTGCCGACAGATCCTGATCTAGTCACTTACTCGTCACTCCCATCCTTATAACTAAGCCCGCCCCGTGCCCCAGCAATGAATAGGCATACCAGCTCAGAAAAATCCAAAACCCAACGTTTATTGTTTTTTTTTTCTTTTATCCATGCTTCCCACACAAGGAGCCCATCTTTCAAGCCACGGAGGTCAATATTCGCTTAACCGCGCATTAAATCGCCGGAAAACTTGTCGCGAACTGGCAGCGTTACAAATGAGCAACCACCGAGCTCGAAAGATACACCAAAATAAGACGCGAAGAGAATTCACCCCAGGCTACATAAAAGTCCACGCGACGCTGTGCGTGCAATTATACATGGGCGTTAAAGGATGGCTAGCGTGTACACCACGTGAAAAGCAGGCACATAATGCGCCCACCACGTGGTAATATACGCCCATACATAACGTTCACCAGAAGAGGACATGATATATATATATATAATATATATATATATATATATTATATATTATATATATATATATATATATATATATATATATATATATATATATCAGCCCAGAGGAGACTGGTCGACCGAGCACAGCTTCTTCCCCTCGAAGTCCCGTGATTGAAAAAGCAGCGCCTTCCTTAACGAAACGCCACTTCCACGCCCATGCCATTTGTTACGAGATTATGCGCCCTCATATGACAGGGTGTCAAAGCCGCGCAGCCGCCTAAATATTATGAAGAAGCGAGGGCTCCGAAATGACCAAAAATATCCCCCCCCCCCCCCCCCCCTCCGCTGCCCCCAGATATTAAAATCAAGAGCGGAGCATAGCGGGCCCATAATACCGCGAGGCGTCGGCACTGCGGGGACGAGTATATGAAGAACGCGCGAAATAAATCTCGAGCGGCCCGCCTATTTCTTACGTTGCGCAAGCGTGCAAGCGAGAAGGAAGCGTGCGTCTGCGGAGCATCATCTTGAATGAGAATTGCCCCCGGCTGTCCGGCACGACCGGCAATTAATTCGGCACGCGGCCGCAGGAAGAAAAATATCGGGATAATAAAGAGGGGCGGCGCAGGAGACAGTCCTGATAAATCATCGAACCCGTTCGATGCCTCAGAGCTCGCATGCGGAGGTGGCCCACTGCGCGGGCTCTTCTTTCTCTCTCTCTCTGCGGCTGTACACCATAGTACTAGATGAGAAAGAAGGTCTGACACGAAAGGCATCGGGAATGGATGAAGCGTACGAGTCCGGAACAAAAGGGGGCGAAGGGCATTATGAAACGCTAGGAGCACGTAGCCTGCAACGCAGGAAGCCGGATTTAGAACGAAAGAGTCATCAAGAGATGTCCACTCCTGGCAAGACTCCGGCCGTAACGGCTTACTTTTCGCATGCCGAGGTTGCACGAAGAACGCCTCCCAATCGGTTTCGTCCTCCGCGCCATCTAAGGGCGATTAGGCCCGCGTGTGTGTGCGCGACCTAATGTTGCGAAAAAAAAATCATGGCTTCATTCCTGATTTTCCTGATTTTCGGTGAAATGGCACGAATACAAAATATAACGACAGTTCGTTTGTTTTTTCGACACACGCGAACACCCACTATGTGCCTCCACACACCACACCGCACCAAAGTGCGATTGACGCACCACCACCCGTACTGAGATGAGGGATCGTCATTCTGATACACAGCTGGGGTTATTTTTTTACCCTACACTGGGCTACACTAGGTGTAGGCTCGGTATGGCGAAGCCATTGCACATGATGCTAAACTGGCTGCACTAGTGCAGTGTAGTGACGGAACGGGACATGAGGGTGATGACAATAGCGTCACCTTGTGACATTATGTACGCACACACCACGAGCCATCCTCATCGTCCTCATCATCGACGCTGGCGACGGTGATGGCGACGGGTCGCGACTCGTGACTCACGTACGTGAAAACATCTGCCGGCTCTCAACTAATACTTCATTCAAAAAAAAAAAAAAAAAACGGGTCGTTTCCCCAAGCGCCACAACTTCATCACCTCGCCTAAACTATCGTTGAGTGCGCACAGCGGAACGAAAGGCAACAGAGAAAAATACAAACACTCGCGCAATTACCGGCCATTTAGGGGAGGAGAAAGATAATAGTCGAAAAAAAAAAGTAAGGCCTAAGCGAGCAGGGCGAGAAAATATGCGCACGTGTAGCGTGCAAAGCCCCGGATGTGGCATTATTCTACAAAGTCGCGCGCAGACTCCCCCGGTGACGTACGGAGCGAGAACAGACGCTGAGGACGCGCTGTGGATGAGTGCGCCTGCCGGAGAAGGCAGAAAGAGACGAAAACGCGGAGAGGGTAGCAGCAGCAGCAGCAGCAGCCCTCACGGTCGCACGTATACGCCGCTAATCACACGTTGGAACACAGCCCTCGCGCGCACAGACAGACAGACGCATAGACACGCCGGTGCTTGCGGCTCCCGCGCGGTGCGCAAAACGGGGGCGCATTAAAAATGCCCGTCCACGCCGGGCCTCCATAGCAGCAGCAACAGCAGCACTGCACTGGCGCCCGGTCTCATTAATAAGCGCCGACCCGTCGTTACTCGGCACCGGCCGCACGACAAAACAGCAACGAACCGGTTATTAATTTACTATTTTTCTGCTCCCGCGTTGTATACACTCACTCGAGCTTGCGCGCGCGCTTGCTGCGTTGAGTGCGTGTATACAACAGTCTGGTGTAAAGATGCGCCTCTCCGCGCATCTGTTTCGTCATCATCCTTCTTCATTTTTTTTCTTCCCCAGCTCTTTTCTCCGCGGCGTGCTGCATCAGCCGAGCAGCAGCTTCTTCTTCCGCGCTCGTGATCATACGCCGGAGCGCGCGACTTCAAAAGTTTCAGCCCGCGCATGATGAAGAGCTGACCCGAGGACTCGGCCGATTGTCCGGGGCGTCGGATCTCATCTTCCACCCCCTTTCCCCTTCCCCCTGTAATGAAGTCGATCCGTCTCAACCATCGAAAGAACCAAATACATCAAAAGAGAAGAGAGAAAGAAGAAAGAGAACGGGGGGGGGAAAGAGGAATACAAGAAAGAAAGATCAAGAAGAAAGACAAGAAAAAAAGAAAAGAAAGAAAGAAAAGAACTGCCTAGGCTAGCAGGGTGGCAGCCCACCCTCGAGATGGCTCGCCACGGAAAAAAGGGGGGGAGGGAGGGGAGGGAGGGAGAGAACACCTTTAATGAAAACTGAAGAGGTCAGCCCCATTAACGGTAGGGCTTGCTACTCCAGATGGGGGTGAATAAAGTGAGATGACAGGGGAAAAGAGCTCATAGCGAAGCACTGAAGCGGCATGAGTAACTATACATAACGATGAAGGAAAGTTCTATTTGTCGCCTTCCGTAACGAAAGGGTGCCCGCAACGGGCTGTCATTACTGGAATTTAAACTACTGTCCCGTTTGGACTGGTTTCGCAAGCAATAGCGACTCCAGTGTGTGTCGGAAATGCCCGCCATTCTATCCATTCGGTTATCAAGCGACAGTAAGAGTGTGAGCCGGCAGATTTAAATGCCCATTCTTTTACCGCATCCCGTTCTTTT
Organism: Haemaphysalis longicornis; assembly: GCA_013339765.2. Taxonomy (NCBI): domain Eukaryota; kingdom Metazoa; phylum Arthropoda; class Arachnida; order Ixodida; family Ixodidae; genus Haemaphysalis; species Haemaphysalis longicornis. The sequence continues at coordinate 68,756,818 of CM023456.1, read as the reverse complement.
TGTTGTCAGATAACTTTTTATCTGTTTGTTGAAGACTTTTAGTACTTGTCTCTCGGCCACTTGTTTTCTCTTTTTTTTTTTCTTTGCTCACATATCGAAGAAGAAAAAACTTCTGACGTTTGAAACGCGGTTAGAGCAACACAAACTGAACGAAGAAACCTCAGAGTCATCAACTCTCCCATAGCCTGTATTTCTTGCTTATTTTATTTTTTATAATTCATACCTTTTTCATACGAGAAGGTCATACTAGAAGCTCAATCATACTAGAAACTCACACTAGAAGCTCAATCACCTCACCGCGACGACGGCATTTTAACGCTCCGTTTTTTGGTAAGAGTTTGTCCCAAGAAATGTTTCTTCACAGTCCGAGCTGACAACGAAATACGTCACAGAGCCAGTACAAGCCAAAGCCGTAATACCCCCGTGAAGGGTGCTTCCCTACAAACATACGCATAATGAAAGAAAGCGAACTTCATGGGCGAGCACACGGCGTAGCCGAACTTTCCCCATAAAGCCAAACGAAATCGCCACGACATTTTAACGGAAAAACACGTATCACTGCGAAGAGATCTACACTGAAACGAGATGCAAGCGCTTTCGTGCACACGGTTCGTTGTTAAGCCATCCCTGCCGTTAGCCCTGCACGGACCCACAACTCCCACAAAGCCGTCCACGCGCAAACTGCGGCCACTAACGAGTAACAGAATACTCATTAGGCCCACTGCTGTCTCGTTGACCGAAAAAGGTGGAAAGTACAGCAGCAAGAAAAGTGAAGCCAGAAGATTACAATAGTGCAGAACCTTTCTTGATGTGCAGAACCTAAAGATGTAGAGTGCATACACACTTTTCAAACTGAATCTTCTCTTCTTTTTTTAGCCCTCACCTAGCCTTTTTTTTGTTTATTTTCCTTTTCTCTCGTTTTTTTCTATTCCTTCTTCTAGTTTTTTTTTTTTTTTTTTTTTTGCGCAGCCACTACCGAAGATTTCGAATTTCGCGGGCACCAAGTAAAATGGGGATGGTGGAGAAGGAGGGGGGTGCTCAAGCAAGAACAGGAGCGGACGTCGTCGCCCCCCTGCAGAACTGCTTCGGGAGTTGGGCGCGGAGAAGGGAAGGGGGGGGGGGGGGGCGGGAACGAACGTCGTCTTGTGTTTCCCATTACGCGACAGGAGGCTCGAACCCGGGCCCACTCCGAGGTACGCAGCGGGCGCAGCGGTGCACTCCGGTTTCGAAAGCGAAAAAAAATTCTCCGTTTCGCCAGCGCCGCGCGCGCCCAACAAACTACTCGGATGGCGGCGGCAACGACAAAAATACAAGAGACGTCGCGGCGAGTTCAACGTCGCGGCGTTCGAATCTCGGCGTCTCGCCGGATGGAAAAGGCCGTGGAGGGAGGAGGCAGAGGAACGGGGCGGAGGGGATGGGGTCGCAAGGAACGCGGCCGCCTCCAGCGCGCCAAAAGCGCTCCCGCTTCGGCCGGCGTCAAGGACAGCTGCCGACGAATTTCGCTCCGAGCGACTCGAGCATGCAATGAACTAGGCCCCGCGAACGCGCCGGAAACAATAAGCCGAGCGCGCACCTTCGGCCGAAGCGAGGGTGAGACTCACTCGCCGCCTTAGTCTTAAAAGGAAAAAAAAACGGGTTTATTTTATATATATATATATATATATATATATATATATATATATATATATATATATATATATCGTAGAACAGAGACGTACGGACAAGGGATTCCGCAAGGACACATATCAGACTTGCAGCCCTTATTACCAGTACTATTTGGCGTTTTTATATAGTGCCGAATGAAGTACGATTGCCATTTTTGTGATGCAGGGATAGATACGTGAAAATAACAGACGAGAAAGAAATCCGCCGTTTTTTTCCGGAAGCGGGAATCGAACCCACAACCTCCGCATAACGCGTGCGGTTTTCTCGAGCACTTTCACTTATATTTATCCCTGTATCACAAAAATGGCAATGATACCTCACTCTGTACAATAAAAACACTGTCAAAAACGCGAAATAGCACTGACAATAAGGCCTGAACTTTGATATATATATATATTATAATATATTATATATATATAAAAAAAAGAAATAGTATGAGCAAATAGTCGAACAGACGGCAATGAGGTATCGGCAAGGGAACTTGTCTTATCAGAGTGAGGTTCTCATGGCATTGCTGCCCGGTGATGGAATGCGCAGAAGGCAAGTACCTTACCGATACGTGAGAAAACATCTTTGTTACTGTTCTTGCCGTGTAGCACACATGTCCATATATCCCTTTCCCACCCTGCGTCTATAACACACAGACCTCTTGCTGTGTCTCGCCGAAAGAGAGGCGAATGCGAAATGGGCTCCTCGCGCCGGGGTCGGAAGCAGAACGAAGAGTGGGGCCAATTTTCGTTTAATTCTAAGCCCGCCGCCGGAGGGCAGAAATCTCTTGGGCTAGCTGCGTCTGTCTGTGTGTGTCGGGATACTCGTGAACAGGTTGTTGTAGGTCGAGGAAGAATAGCGAGAAGGGCCTCGCCTGCAGCTGGGTGCATTCAATTTCATGCGCTCGCGGGCCCCGCGATTGTTTCGCTCTGATTCGGGGCACAGCGGGACGAGCTTCTCCGCGTGCCTCCCTCGCACGCTGCGAATCTTGGCGGCGCGAGTCCTTTTAAGTGCGTCTACGCGCAAGCTGAGGCCAGAGCAATGCGGGCGCAATTTGGAGCGATCCTGTAAGACGAGTGCGACCGATGTGGCGCTTGTTCGACGCATTTCAACGAAGATAATTTATAGCAAGACACACAAGTTGAGGTGGGGAAATGGGGGGTCATATTTCTATCAGCAACACGCCCCAACTAGCCCGCATCAGTTCGCCTGCTCATATCTTTCATCGCTCTTCGGTTGCGGCAAGAAGATTAGGAAGACGAAAAGTGACCCCAGAGTTGACCACCACCACCGTCACCATCATTATCACCCGCAGCAACCTTTTTGTGTCATCTGGTAGTCACTCAATTTCTGCAGCACCATCCTAGCTAGAAATAAAATAAAGCGGAGTTGAGCCGTCCAAGGACCGAAGTGACAACGGGTGGACGAGAATGGCATGCCGAGGAACGCGTTAAGGAATAGGGGAAGATCAAAATCCCGGTCGGGGATGATAACGGGGAATTGGGGTGCGAAGAATAGATTCGCCTCGCTCAGCATAGTGGAGCATAGGTTGGTCAGTGGACACCGAAAGGTTTGAGGAAAAAAAAACTAAATTATGCATCGTGATGGCAATCGGGGCTGAAATGAAGAGTCCCACTAAGCCTTGATCCCATTTTTTAAGCTAAGTATTTCTTAGCGCAAAGAAGTATCGTTTTTACCTACGCGTGAGTAGCGTTCGTCTCGTGTGTTCCTATCCTGTGCCGTCCCGTCTTTCGGGGACAATACAATGTCACCGTTTTTCTCCGCATCCTTCAAGACCTCTGCCCTAGTACCGATAAAATAAACAACCTGCTACTAGCTGTGATTTTTTTTGTGCCGTTTTCTTTCTTCGCCCACTCTTCTGCGCAGTCTATCCCAAAGAGTATACAGTGACGCGGGAGAGGGCGCAAGGACAAAGCTCCCACACTTTGGGTTAAACTCCTTCCTGATCGAGAGAGGCCTGCAGCCAACAACAGGTCGATGGGGGTGAACCAACTATCAGAAAAAAATAACGACAGATCCATTAGTGGATCTTTAATAAAACGCCTGAGCATTTCATCCCTAGCTCTCGGTCGCGGTCTTGACGATGACCGGGCGATGCTCCAGCTTCAGAAAGCGTTTCTCGCACGCCCCTCGCACACCGTGCCAACCGTGCTTTGCGTTCTAACCGGCTCAGTCGTCACGTTTCAGCTGCATGCACTGGCTGCCTGTCACTCTTTGCTGTCCACCGGTATCGGCATTTTGCCGCCGTAATTCACATTCCAACCTTTATTGCCGCCTACTCGGACCTGCACTCGCTGCGCGCTCCCCTTTACAACGCGCACAACCGGGTGACGGGATGAGTCGAAAAGCTGTGCGTGCGGTTAGGCGCATCCGCCACTGCTCCGACTTGACGCAACCCCTCGCTCGCCCGAGTCTATGCCTTAGCAACGACGTCGGCAGCGATGCGGACGCAGCGCCTGCCACGCCGACGTCACCCGCTCCGCCCATCCTCTATCGTTACCTGTTCTTCTGTCGCCCTGTGTCCGCGGATCGACGGCGCGTGCTGTTTTTCAACGCGTCGTACCTATTGCTAACGCAATAGTAACGTCGCTCTGAAGCAGACTTGTACAGCCGGCCATGCTTCGCTAACAACGCTAACGTGTCGCTAAGGCCGGGTTCAGACTGTTGCCGCAACTGTCGTAATAACTTTAACGAATGACGTCATTTCACATTTCAGCCAACCAAACAGCGCGACACGCCACTTTTTTACGTCCATAGATAACGATATGACTTTTGCGCCGGTAGTCTGAACATAGCCTTGCACTGCTAGAGGCAAGAACACTAACGTGGCCAGCCGCCGCGAAGCATTCAAAGAACGAACGGCGCACATTGACGACGCAAATACACCACAAAAATATGTTTCTCCCGAGTTTTGTTATTCCCGCGCTCAGTGGCACCGAGCAACTCGAGACACGAGACACTCCTCCCACCGCAACGTCGCCAATGTATTAAAGACGCGTTCCTTCGAAAGCAGACGATTCCGAAAAGAAAGGCGCAAAAAAGCAAACGAAATGCACAAGAGCGAGTCGTTCCTCCCGTGTACCGTTCCAGACAGTCGCATTTCCGCTCCGTCTTCCCGAACGAAATAAGCATACGATTGCGTGGGGGGTGATATGAGTGGCGAAAGGATCCCCGGACTCCTATTATACTATCCGGCATCGGGCGAAACAATACCCGCATGCCGAAAGCAGCAGCCGGCGTCGTACCCCAGCCAGCTAGCCACCCGATCCGGTGCGCAAACGTTTCAATCTGCTCCCGGCCGCTGCGGGCGGAGGGGGAAGAGCGTGCAAGCCAGGGGCGCAGGCACTGACGAGAGTCGCTAAGCGGATTACGGCCTCGCCCGAGGCGCCGACGCCGATACGCTTCTTTGCCGGGGTTGCCGAGCGTCGACGCCGGTGGCAGCAGCATAAAAGCAGCGAGCGGCGGCGGGATTGTTGAAGTCTCGCCCGGGGTTCGAGCGCGGTGAGGATTTCGCAGTCGAAGGAGCCGCCGCGCTGAGAAGCTGCTTTCACCCGAGCGCCGGCCGCTTTGTAAGCGGGGAACGTGTTGCGCCGAGAAAGACACTTCCAGGAAGCGACGCAACACGGTGGACACGGCGGAGGACTTTCGTTATTCGGTTGGACGAGGACTTTGGGATCGAAGGTAAAAGACGACGCTATTTTTGGATGCCGCACGGCCGGGCGAATGTGTGTGATCTACTTTCGCCCACTGGTCGCGAGTGTTGGCGTCACTTATTGGGTAAGTCAGCAACGACCGTGGGTGTTGAAGGTTCTGCTCGCTTGGGCAACGGTGGGCGGAGGATTCGTTATAGAAGAGCGCGGTGTGTCCACTGATCCCACGTTGTCGTTCCTAATTTTAGACCACGGGTCTTGATTAAGAGAAGCCGTTATGCAAAGCAAAGAGGCAAGAATTACGGTGGGTGACGACGTGGAAAAGGGAGAGGAAGGAATGATTGCAACACTGCTTGACTACCTCATTATCCCAACGCCTTTTCCTAGCTAGGGCTTTGAGTGGCCGTTTTGAAATTGCCGCGGTTTGTCCGAAGAGCCCCAGTGTTCTCTTCGCCCACCTCCCGGCACGAGAAGCTCTAGGTACGGCTCTGTTCAAAATAATTGGCGCCTACAGAATCAGTCGCTGAATGAGATGCTCTAGGTACGGCTCTATTCATGATAACTGACAGCTATACGTTATATTCACTGGCGAGGCACGCATGCAGGCAACCATGTGAGTGCGCCGTCACTGGTTACGTCGGGCTCCGCGGGAGGGCGGTAGTTGTCCGTGCTAAGCACATGTTTGTTGGAGGTTCCAAACTCTACCCCACCGAACGCAAAGTAATGCCTCGGCTCCAATGTGAGTGCGATTAATAACATCTCTGTTGACACTACCGTTGAGAATCGGGTTGAAATGGAGCAAACGACGCGCGCCAGTTTATTGTTTTCTTTTTTTTTTTTTTTTCTGCGGCGTGCTGCCGCAGTGGCAGAAGCCGCGCTATGTCCGTGGCCATTTCCAGTGATGCCAAGCAAAGAAATTGACAGCTAAACGTTTCAGCGAATACCATCTATAGGCTCAGTCACTACTCAACTCCATCCCAATCTCCGAGCATCGACGCACACGACGGAGTTCGTGAAAGCACCTCTCAATCCTCGGTCGAGCTGACGCGGATTGGACGCTACGCAAACGTTACTCGCTCTTGGGCGCTGGCAAGTGCGCACCCAAATGTAACTAGGAGTTGGGCACGCGCCAACACAACAACACGCAGCGTCGTAGCCAGAGGGTGGGTTTGGGGGTTCGAATCCCGAAGAGGCAAAAACAGGAACTCTGCCGCCACGACTTGAAGCGGCGCTGTCTTCGTACGATCAAGACGACCAGCTCTGGGCCGTCCAGTAAGCCCGAGCGGCAGCGGCTCGACAGGATCGGGACGCTCCCTCGAAGGCGACCTAGGCCCGGTCGATGGGCGTGACGTGGGCCACGGCGCGCGTAGCGTCGGTTTTGCAGGCTAAATAAACGTTTCTTCCACTCCAATCCACTATAGGCAGCGCGTACGCTAGACTTACTGTTCCTTTCGGCAAAACTCAGCCCTTCCCATAACTCAAATTCCAGCTACGACCCTGACAACACGGGCACACCATGGGTGCTGCGGCATCGGCAACGAAGGGACAACGTCGGGCGAACGAGGAAGCGGCCTTTTTTAAAGTGAAAGCATTCTTAGTGGGACCGACTGCGCCCCTTAAAAAAAAAGAAAAAAATAAAACCATTTCCCCATGGGACGATTGGTCGACCGAAAAGATCTGACAAGATCTCTGGACGCACGGCGCATGCGTGAAATCGGGCTTCCATTGCGTCAAAACGGTTACTCGACAATCGCGAAAAAGGAAAAAGGAACGGTTGTAGATAAGACAATACACGCCTCGATCACGAAGGAAGAGTACAGTAGTATACCTTTATCTCATAAACCACGCATCGGTATACATTTAGATAGTACCTACGTTTTAGATGGGACTGCATCTCATTCACTCGCCTTGTCCCTCCATACGGCGTTGTTGTTGTCCGTCCACACCCCTCCCCATTCTCCTCGCCGCGCGAGCTGCGCTCTCCGCCGCTCACCCCCTCTCCTCTCCGATAGCGAACACTCTCTCGCGAGGGCATTGGAATTGGATTAAAGTGGATTGTGTCGTATTGTGTTGCGTCATAGCCGCGGTCGTTCCAGCACCGGCCAAAGAAATAAAGAAACACATAATACGCGTTCCTCACACGTTTCACGCAATTAGAGAATCAACCCAACGGAAATAACAAGTGAACCCCCAAGATGCGTCGCATCTCCACAGGGTTCCCCTCGCGGGAAGGTGGGGTAATTTTTTTTTTTACGTACCAAGTATGCAAGAAATCGTCGCATGGCATCGTTCCTCGTTTGCGATTAGGGTCTTTGAAGGTTGGGCGCATTTTCAGCGAAGTTTTTGACGCCCTTTCGGTGTCAGAAAGCTTTCGCGCTCCTCTCAACTTTTGTGAAGAGATTTTTTTTTTTTTTTTGAACAACTGGAAGTGTACCACGCGCGTAGTTCACTAAAACGTGGGGGTCCCCCCGCTCGGGGCATCGCTTATCTCCCGGCAGGCGTGATCCATCACAGCGGGCACCGAATTTTCGAGCGCCACGCCCACCCGGGCCGCGACGAAGGCCCGCTCGCTTATCTTCGGCCGCCCGAGCTCCGAGCGACCGACCGATACAGTCGCGCTTTCTCGCCCGTTTGAAAGTTCGGAGCCTCCCAGCCGGCTGTGTCGAACACCGTAGGAGCGGGGGTGTTCCGAAGCGAGCCCATTTATTCCTCGTATCACGAACCGCGCTAATGCCCCCTCATGCAGCGCACAAAGACGGGGCCTCGCAAAGAGAAAGAAAGCCTCCCACAATGCCTTTGTGGCAAATCTGGAATCCGCCCGCAAGCGTTAAAAAGTTCCAATCCGTCACAAAGTATCGACGCGCGCGGGGCGTGGCAAAGGACGCTTTCTTTTGAGGGCACGCCAAGTTTTATCCCATCGTGCTACCGTCCCATTGTGTCCGATTCAGCTCGGGATTGTACCGAACCGCGACGGCCGCTCGATAGTGACAGCGACGTCGCAGTGAATGCGCAGCAACCCACGTTACTTGACCATTTGCGCAGGCGTTGATAGGAGTAAAATCTTTTAAGTGTTGTTACAAAGTTCGCGCTCGAGTGCATCGGTGCCGGGAAAAATTGTTAAAGTGGCTTTACAAAGAGCTCATATATAATACATTCTATTACACACATACCCAGACCATGAACTGCCGCCGTGGAGGCAACTTCTACGTGAATGTGTCAGTGTGCGTGTATACATTTCATTATGGCAATATTGTGGAGTTTGCATATACTAGCCGCATATACGTTTACTGGATGACGTTCCCGTGCTTATAGGTGCATACAAACGATGGCCCCATTGCTCCATGCGGGTGTATACATTGTGCATAGCATGTACGTGGCATCTTTCAATGGTTGTTAGTTCTAATGTGATTTGTGTTATCTTGTCGTTTACTAGGGCAGTCACTACACTATTTTGTAACTTCACTGTTTGGAGAACCCAGCTCCTTTTTTGGTTGGAGCTAACCTCCCCAATAAACCAATCTCTCTCTCTCTCTCTCTCTCTCTCTCTCTCTCTCTCTCTCTCTCTCTCTCTCTCTCTCTCTCTCTCTCTCTCTCTCTCTCCTCTCTCTCTCTCTCTCTCTTCTCTCTCTCTCTCCTCTCCCTCCCTCCCTCTCCCCTAGGTCAGCAAAACAACACTGCGTGATGGACAAGTCTGGGGCAACTGCTGTTCTCCGCGTTGTGTTTTTACGTCTCGACAGATTCCCCGCTGCACTATGCTCGGGTACACCACAAGAACGGCAGCGGAAGTTGCCGCTGTGCCTCATCACCGCAGCCGGACGTTACTCCGCGCGGAGCGCAAGTATATAGCGCGTTACTGGGAATATTTTTAACATGGCACGAGCCGTCTCCGTGATACTTTGGATTAATATACTCTATAAACTACTCCAGCGACGACAAACAAACTACGCGAGAAAAGGCAGACTATATCACGCATTCATAGCAATCTCCTTTCAAAACGCGCGCGCCCGTTGACATCCGGGTCCGCCGCATTGATGGAGTGATACCGTACGTGAGCTACTGCCGTTCTTAACTTGTTTCCGAGTATAGCAGGCGCTAAAAAAGTGGCATGCGAGAACGATAGAGAAAAAAAGGCATCGTGTATAGCAGGCGCTAGACAAAGCAGGAGGCGAAAACTATCGATAGAGAAAAAAGGCATCGTCCGCTCACCCCTGGCTCGGGACAGCTCTGGACGCTTCCGGCGATGTAATCCATATTGCGCGTGAGCACGCTGCCGTTGTAGCACATGTGGATGTTCTCGGTGAAGCGGCGCTCGACGTCCCTCAAGGGAAACAAGCACATGGCCGCGCGGCGCGCCGACCGCGCCGTGTGGTCCCGCGAGAGCGCGAACACGGCCGCCAGCACGCGCCGCTGGCCGGCGGGCAGGCGCAGCTCGCGGCCCAGGTCCTCGCCGGCCTCGAACACCACGGCGTCCTGGAGGAGGTTGTAGTCGGTGCCGTCGACGCCGACGCACTGCAGCGTCACCTCGGTGTACGTGTTGTACGCCGGGTCGGACGTGCACACGCGCGCCAGCCGGCTGATGTAGCCGAGCTCCTCGGAGGCGCGCAGGTGGCTCTTGCGCTGCACGGTGGCGAAGTACACGTACTGGTCCGTGTGGAAGCCGTACACGTAGCGCACCAGGTAGTAGTCCTTGATGTGGTGCGCCATGTCGACGCGCGCCGTCTCCGAGAAGCTGGGCTCGATGATGCGGAAGCGCTCGGCCTCGGGCTCGAGGCTGCGCGTGCAGATGGCCGGCACCATGTCGCGGTAGGGCCCCAGGCGGCTGTTGGTGGTGGCCACGTAGAGGGCGCGCGAGTCGCGGCCGTAGTAGTGCGACGGCCCGATCAGGGCGAAGGTGGACGAGTTCTCGTCGTTGGCCGCCACGGGGGTGGGCACCAGCGGCTCCTTCTGCGAGACGTCGGCCAGCGAGTGCCGCTGGCAGGCGCCCTGGCGAACGCTGCCGCACACGATCAGCTTCTGGGACACCGAGTCGATCAGCAGCACCTGCAGCCGAACAAGAGCCGGTCGAGGTGTTGTTGGTGTCGGCGCCAACCAAGTCCATCAGGGCCGAAGTAACTCTGACGCAATGTACAACCGTTACGAAGATGCAAGCTGTTGGAGAGTCTGAATGTGACCCACTAATCTTGCACTTAGATACTCCTTCAAAAAAATTCTGACCGCCGCCTTAAGCCCGTTCTACATGGTGCAAATTTCCCGACGAATGCGCAACTGCGGCGCCGCTTGTGCGGACAAAACAAGCAGCAAGCGAAAAGAGATCGTTTTGCCGCACGAGCGGCGCCGCAGTTGCGGATTCTCAGAGAAATTCGCACCACGTAGAACAAGCTTTAGGACAAGCGCATAGATGAAACTGACAGGGCCACAAAGGTAGAATTCAAGCAGAAGGGCGAAATGGTCATGTTGAATAAAGTAGCATGCCTGATATAATTTAGGTGGGATCATAGTGACAGCTAGTCCTAACTATCCATCTACGCTTGATCAGAGCCGGCAGAGCCGGAAGCAAGAGCAGCACAGCTTCCAAATTCCGCAGCGCTGCAGTCTCCAAGGCAGCTGGTGACAACGGCGCAAAGAGTGCGCACGTAGGTATACCTTGTTGACGTTGTTGGTGGGCGCCGTGGGGTATCCGTCGCAGCTCGAGGGCGAGCAGAGGATGTTGTCCTGCACGGGTCCCGTGGCCAGGTCCACCTGCAGCTGTAGCCTGGCGGCGTCCAGCTGGTACAGCCTGTTGGTGGCGCCCAGGTAGAGCCGGCCGCCGACCCGGTCGAGCACCAGGTGCGTGAAGTTGACGCTCTCGTTGTAGCTCCGGTAGAAGGCCACCACGCCGTCGTCCGACACGGGCCTCGCCGCCCCCGCCTGCCGAGGACAAACAGAGGCACCAGAAGCTCGCCACGAGCCTTCTATGCGGCTCACGGAGGCGGTGTCTGATGACCAATACGTAGACTTAAATTCCGTAGCTTATGAGGCACTAGACAACTCTACTCGCGACGGAGAAAGGAATTCGTCTACCGTCATCGAGAACTTCCAAGAGTGGACATACCCAAGTACCACGGGGATAGACAAGTGAATGTATACGTACCCACCTTCTTTACCGTTTCCCTCAGCCCTGGCAAAACTGTGAGTCACCTTTCCGCTAAGCAAAGTACAATTATAGTAATAGTAACACTTGATGACGTGCGTAAAAATGCTAAGAAATTGTTGCTGAACGCGTCATTTGAACTGGCCCGCACAACCACGGGCCATCCGGACGTCAACGTTTTTGAGGCTGGGACATACATTGAACCACACCTTAGAATGTGATATCGAATTCGATTTCACGGAACTTCCTAGTGTTACGTTCCTCTCCATCCCGTCATTCTTAAACCATTAAAAAGTCTATATTTCCCTGGAAAAAAAGATATAGTAACACCTATTCCAGCCCTCCACGAAGTTGGTTTTTCCTCTTTACAGAGAAGCTAGAAGTGAAGCATGCTTCCAGGCACTGACGCGATCGTTTTCGGCGCGCACGCCGTACAGCCTCCATGTGACCGAACGACGTCGCGGCTAAACATTTTCCTCACCGCTTGCATGAGCAGCATAGCCAGCAGCAAGGGTCCGAGAGCCACGGCGGCTGTGTTCGCTGCCGAGCCGTGCCGGCCGCTGGGGCAGCGGCGTCGCTGGCGCGGCCGGAGCATCGCCGCGCTGCGCTCGAGGGGGACGCCGTCCTCACCGGCGCCTCCGCCTGGCCGTCGGGGGTCTCGAGGATGCGCCGATGCTGCCGCCGCCGATCATGGACGCAGCTCGGTCAAGCCACCACCGCTGTCGTGCACAAACGCCGCCTGCGCGTAGACAGCAGGGAACACACGTCAAGATCGATCACAACGCTACCGGGCGAAGAAGTGACTCCACTAGAGAAGAGCGGCGAAAGACTAATGAGTACAGTACGCGCGACATTTCAAAAGAACTGATGTTTTCAAAAAAGCTGTAGACCATCACGCCATATGTCGCGAAGCGCTGTTTGTATAGATGTATTCATGCCTCCTCTAATGGCGTTATTCCAACCTCGCAGTATCCACGCGGGCATGGCTCGCAGTAAACTCGCCATTTCCTTTACTTTAACCCAACACGAGATTGTACACATTCCTTAACACCATCTTCTCTCGTCTCCCGCATTCGCGCTTCCTTAATAACGGCACACGGCTGTTATTCGGGGAACTTTCTCCGAGAACGAAGTTCCCCAGCGCCCCCGAAAATAGGCCGCAACAACAAGAAATGCGTCACAATCGGAGAGATCCAAGATGCTGCCAATATTAAGCCGCACGAATGGGGAGGGGGAGCAGACACAAAGTTTCCCCTTCGAAAAAAAAAGCGATAAAAATAAATGAGCGAAGAAGGGCTCCCGGGCTGGTGCGAGAGCTCGGCGTTACCTGACACCGGAAATTAAAGGAACGGCGAAGTCGGGCGAGCGAGGCTCGATTAAAAATAGCTCCTCTTTTCACAGATGTTGCCGCAGCACGCACACAAGACTTGACGAAGACCGAGCACCACGTGGTTCCCCTTTCTCTCCCGCGAGCGTTTTCCCTTCATTCTTCCTTCGTATATACGGGCACCGGCCGCAGACTGCGGCTGGAGCAGTCGGAATTTGTTCGTATGCAGGCAGCGCACGCCAAAAAAGCGAACGGTGGCGCACTCGCGATTCAACCTGAAAATAGCCACCTTCTTGCGTGTGCGCACCTAAGCATTATTAGAATGGTGAGGACGTATACGCCAGAAGCAGAAGTGAAGAATGCGGGCGAACACCACATCGTGCTGTGTTTGCCCGCTTTTTATCATCTGCACTGCTTTCAAGACGAATGAACGTAATGAAACACCAAGCAACACACACAAAGTTGTATAAAACATTCATAAATAAACCGCATGAAGAGTCCGATAAAGATGAGCATGAAACACTCCCCAAAACCTAATTTAAAATGTATTCGTTTTGGAGCAGCGAATCAATGCTGTCACTCTGCTCGCCCGGAAGGGTATTGTTCCTGTCTTGCTTCGGCTCATCTCTCGCCATGCAGTAAACCAGTTAAGTTTTCCTTCGGCTTCTTGTCATCGTCCCCAAGGCAGCAACTTTCGCTGGCCACTTTTCACCACGCTACCTCACATGACGGAGGCGACGGAGCCCGGTGTTAAAAACACCTTCCCGAATGTAACAACTGGCTGCCAAATTCGTTTATAGGTTGATTTATTATTTATTTTATATTTATTTGTTCTATTTTTCTCATGCCACGCACAAGGCAAGACGGCTACCATCACCTTCACCATTAATTATTACTCCTCTCTCTCTCTCTCTCTCTCTCTATCCTCTGCTCTCTCCTCTCTCTCATCTCTCTTCGCTCCTCTCTCTCTCTTCATCTCTCTCTCTCTCTCTCTCCTGCGGCTATAAGCCATGCATAACCACCGATACAAGCACCCATTCCTCATCATTACAGTAGGACACCACAGCAGGTGGTGAGAATCCAGCAGCTCGCATTCATCAGCAACCCGCAAAATCTAAGCACCGTTCCCCGGAGTCCACAGTCAAGCACGCAGTACAACGGAAACGGTGGAGCGGTTTCCATACAACGCCCAACAGTCTCGACAAACGCGACGCAGCTCTCCACAGTTCGACGTTGCATAACGACTCTCCCATGATGGTCGTTTCCCAATCGAAATAGAGACCAGGTGGCTGTCGTCGTGGTGCCGGCATAAGTGTGCCGCGCACATCAAAGCTGCCTCCCGCCTTCCAAACGTCAGTCATTTCCCTAACAGCACCACCGGCTGCCGTTCGCACAATGGCTTCGGCGGTTGCTTCTTGGAACACCGGCGGTCGGTCGAGGCGGGGTCATACGACTGTTATTTGCCATTACTTTTGGATTCGACAACAGGATATCAAGGCCGGGATGTGAAAAAGGAGAAAAACTAGAAGCGAGGGGGAACGAAAAAAAAAAATAATAATAACCGCCGGAGAGCAGCCAAACCAAAACTGGAAGCCGGCGGGCTTTTTTTATCCGCATTACGTCCATTCGAGCGTAACGCCGTGCGAGAGGCGGAGCTTGCCCAAGGTGACGCACCAATGAACGTCGCCGCTGAGACCGTGAAAGGAGAGGTAGACTGATAAGCAGCCTAATGCCCGGTGTAAATAATGAGACGAAAAGTACGAAGCGCTTCGTAGAAAGGGAACGTGGTCGGACTGCGGAGAGAAAGAACAGAATAAGAAGAAAACAGAAGATAGCCGGGCGACAAATGGCGTTGCGCCCACCACCAGCGGCTTCGGGACTGGTTTTTCGCCGCGCCGAGATGCGAACGCCCTGAGAAAATCAACCCTCGCGAATACAAACTAAAATGTTTTTTTTTTTTTCCTGGTACGTTGTTTCCTATGCGAGGGATTGTGGCTTCGCGCAGTATGTAGTGCCAGATGCAGCTCGGGAGAAAGTTAAGCGTGTACTATGTCACCTTTTTTTACTTCATCTTCAACCAAAGACGTCTTTGGGGACAGGTTTCCACAAACAACCACGACGCGAGCTCCTTTACTTGTGCGCACGAGACTGCAACAGCGCGCAGTGATATGTCATGCCAAACTAGTTCCACATTCGTCGAAAACAAGTAGCTAAAACGAAGCCGAAGGATATTTAAAGGAGCATGAAGAGAAAATGCAAGTTGGTTTTATTCGAAAGATTTCGCGTTTTATAGTTGCCCCAGCGCTTGTCCGGATACAAACGATGCTTTATTCACTGAGAAATTAAACAATTTAGGTTAAAATTTTGATTTTCCCGCTCAATCGTGCGTTTTCGTGGTCCCAAGTGACATCACTGAAACCACTGAAACCGCATCCGCCGTACAGGGTAGAGACACGTATACGCTGGCGCCGCCATTTTCGGTTGCTCTCTCGCCGCCGAAGCAAGTCATTGTGTCAAAACCGCGCTAAAATTATCGCCGCAACGCGTTTACTGAAGAAGTTTGAATCATATTGTCTGTTTCGCGTTTGCTAGGTCTCGTGGGAAACGAAAAGAATAACGCGGTTGAGTCCGTTGGCCCAATCGCGGCGGCACGGGACCGTTCAAAGGTTGTCTCCACCCTGTACAGCGGTGTTGGTTTGTTCCCGCGTTTTCTTTACGTTCCGTAACCTAGATGGCGCCACCATACCGTGGCAAACGTTTGGTTTGTTTTTGCCCGCATTTAAACCTGGCTTGTTTTGTTCTGGGAGAAAATATTCGTTCCCTGAAACAGTGCTCGCTTCGACAAATGGGGTCACGTAAGACACCGTTGCTTGCGTCAATCGCCAGTTGTCGTCTGAGACAACCCCAAGCCCCGTAGTGCTGTGCAGCGAAACCAAGCATGCTGTGGCAGTACGAACAGCAGAACGCATCAGTACTTCTATGTTTACAATGTGGCTTTCGTAACTTCCACTGTTTGTCCCATCATTCTTATTGCTTTGTAAAGAATGTGCCCTACATTTAAGCGCAAATCGCTCGTTCGTCTAGTTTGTAAGTTCTACCTAATTTGCGTCTGCTTCTGCCAGCTTCCGCCAATCGCAGAGCTTAGCTCATGTGACGACATAGGTTCTGTTGCGGAAATGAGCTGGTGGGTCGCATGAACCATTCCCGTTTTTCCTAATTATGTAGCTTATTTGAGCGAAGTTTACGATAAAAGGTGGTGTCAGTATGATTCTAAGAGACAATGTTTTGAATGAACCAAACTTGTGTTTTCTCTTCATGGCTCCTTTAAACATTTTGGTGAACATAGCAGAACCGATACTGACTGGTTCAGAACAATCCTCAATACTTTTCCCACCTTTTTGTTTTTGTTCGCATTCGTTTACGTGCAATACAAACCATTATAACCCAACTTAAAAAAAATCATTCTCGGGTACAATTTAAGAACGGCAACGGAGGTTGCCGCTGTGCCTCATCACCGCAGCCGGATGTTACTCCGCGCGGCGCAAGTAGTGCGTTACTGGGAATATTTTGAACATGGCATGAGCCATTTTCGTGATATTTTGGACTTAATATGCTTATAGACTACCGCAGCGACGACAAACAAACTGCGTGAGAAAAGGCAGACGATTCATTGCAATCTCCGTTCAAAGCGCGCGCGCCCGTTGACATCTGGGTCCGTCGCTTAGGCGGAGTGATGCCGTACATGAGCTATTGCCGTTCGTAACTGGTCCCCGAGTATAGAAACCGGCACACACCCCAATTAGGTTACATCCGTACCCACATACTCAACAGGAAATTGAGGAATTAACGATACCGACTTTAAAGAAGACTACCTTGTACCCGTTCCGCGCACCTTAGAAGCGTTATTAGATTAATTATTATCGTAAATCTTTATTGTGCGGGTACTGGTGGCTCCAACGCCACAGCAACCCTCCGCGAAAGGCCCCAGAGACGGAAACGCACCCAGGGGCACACACACTCCGCCTGTTTACCCAAGCACCCTTGCGCGGTGGCCCCCCGCGAAATTTGAGCAGGATGCGCTCCTTTTCCCGGAGCTTTCGCAATGGATAGACGGAAAACAGGCGCTCCCTCTCTGCGACGCCTAGTGCTGATGTACCGACGCTTTGTCACGGGGGTTCAGCGACCCTTTCTGGGCTCGTCTCCTGGGCGCGGGAACTTCCAAAGTTGTTTTGTCCCTTGGCGACGTTCCTCCAAGCGCTCGGAATGAAACAGTTGTGGTAATCAAGGTTTCGCTATGTGCACTGACAATCAATCTGGTTGCCAACCTTATCCCAAATTACGGTATTATACGGAACACAAGGCGTTGCATTACGTCGATGCACCCGTAAGTCACATTTAAAAAAATCAGTAATACAAGGTGATGATGATGGTTTACTTGAATTACTCGAATGTCGCTTAAACATTTATTTAGATGCGATAAATAGGAAGAGGCGTAACAGCCTCGCGTCGCGCTAGTTGCACACAGATTAGCTAGCGTACATGTACGGTCATGAAATGACGCGCCCAGTTTTTTGTGGATCATGCTAGAAAAACCAGAGATAAGAAGAATGCCAGTACGAAGCCCGAAAAGCCGAGTTGTCTACAGCATAGTTAATGGCTCGAATCGCCACAACGAAAGAAATTAAGGTAACCGCTTCGGCAGGCTGTATCGCGCTGGCCATAATAGAGTAACCTTGCTGCATCATAAATACCACTTTTTATTACCCGATCGCTCCAATTACAGCGAGGACAGCCATCAAGTTTTGAACACGCCTAAGCACACGCGGCCGAACAAAGCGTAGCCGAACGAGGTTACCTTCGGCAAAGGCTAACCGCTTCAAAAAATACTCAAAACGCCGCTAAGCACGTCATAACGTGGCGCTACTAGTCCAAGGGCAGCGGGAAAAAATGAATCTCATCCGTGCCGAGCAGATAAGAGATCGCCGGGACGACGTTGTTCAGTTTTAAAAATACGCTAAGAACAGGGCCCGGAAAAACTTGGGAAGGGTGGGGCGAAATTACGGCCGCAGGTGACTTTCAAATACCTCGCACCGCTGCGACGAACGGAGCAAGAAAAGCGCCCGGAACTTCCTCGCATCCTGTCTTCATAATTTCTTTGTTTCTGTTCTTTCAGGACGTCCCCGATAGGCGAAGAAGAGGAGGGTACGGCGAGCAAATTTCAGAGTCCTCCCGCGAAGTTCACCGCTTCGAAAGTGCACGACTCGCTTGGTCTCGCTTGTTATTCCACCAAAGCGTGGCCTATGAGGGCGTCATTAGGACACATTACCGCGCCGGGTTCCCCTTCCCGCATCCTCGGAGGAGAAGGAGGAGGCATCGCGACGAGCTCGAGATCGTCTCGGAAGATAGAAGGCCGCGCTGCAACAACGCTCGCCTTGCAAGGGCAGCGCACTCCAGGGCGCCTGGAGAGGGCGCGCCATTCGTTGAGGACAGCTTCGCCGGTGTTCCTTCCTCCCCCGACGGCGCAGAAGGCTAAGAGCACGGGGCTTAAGGAACTCGGGGTTGCTAAAGGCCATCGCTTATCTTCTGTTCCCTGCTGTCCCGTGAGGCTGATGGAGAGATACAAGACCCGCGGCAACGTCCCCCGGGGAGCCTTATGAGGGAATTGGCTCAGCTGACGAAGAGGAAAATTCCAACGGTATCATCGCTGGTGAAGAGGAACGGGATAGAAGTGGAGAGAAAACAAACGAGCGGATAAAGCTGAAGGTGAAACAGACGTCAGCTACCCCAACCTTTGTCGATGAGAAAAAAATGTGCTATTTCTGCTTTTATTTAGCCGGGTCGTCACTTCGCTCGAAGGCTTTATTGGAACTGCAGCGTCTGGGCAACGCGTGGTGCTGCGGGTCTCGGGTGCACTTCACAGCGCCCAGTTCCTTTCCTTCTTTCAAAGGTTTTATTGGAAATGTAGTGTACCCACTGAAATGCTTTGTTCCATTTTTTACAGTCTCTCTCTCTCTCTCTCTCTCATCCTCTCTCCGCTATCATCCTCCTCTCGCTCTCTCTCTCTCTCTCTCTCTCTCTCTCTCCTCTCTCTCTCTGCTCTCCTCATCTCTCTCTCCCTCTCTCTCTCTCTCTACACACACGCACCAACCACCACACACAGCACCACAGCACGCACGCACAGCACCGCACACGCACACACACACACACACACACACACACACAACACACACACGCACGCACGCACAAAACGGTAGTAGTACGGCCACACCACCGCGAAATTCGAAAACCCTAGCGTCTTCATTTACATAATAACCTCCAGCCGAAACTCCTAAGTGCCTCGCGAGCAACGTTTACGCATAAAAGACTTCGACATACCGCTCGACAACAATGAACGACGTATATAGACCGGCATCGCGCCGTGTGTACTCAAAGAAGAGGTCGGCTACTCCACGCGAGACGAATTTATTGAGCGTCTTCGAGCGGAGAAAACGGCAGGCAAAACCAGAGCGGCGCAGAACAAGAGCGACAGGACGGGAGACGAAAAGAGGAGGTCGTCATCCGCGAAGGCAGAGTATTCGGGGAGCGCGCTCAAGACCCGCGCCTGACAGTCCTGCGTAAACGAAGCAGGCAGGCGAGGCATCATAGTCGTCCGTCAGCGATCAGCCGCTATCATCGCGTGCCCCAAAGCGTGGAAGAATGAAGCACTTCCTGCGCGGCGGCAGCGGAGGGGGCTTAGTTTGATAGCTCGCGTGTCGCCGAGGAGGCCTAAGAGCATCTAGCCAGACGCCTCTTGTTGCGCCTGCCTCCTCTTTTTCTCGAGCGCATTCAGGCGCCAGTGCTTTCAGCGATATATATATATATATATATATATATATATATATATATATATATATATATATATATATATATATATACGCACGAGATGACGTAGAATAATAAAGACTCCCCTCACTCAACAAGGCAAAGTGGTGGTGCACATAAACGAATGTGTACTAAATTCAGGCCCGCGGGCGGTATTTTAGAAACAAGCCACGACGCCTTGCGTGTACGTCAACGGGGACCGCATTTGTGTCTCGGGTGACTCCGAGCGGCAGGAGCGCCGTTGGGAGCTGCTCTTTAATAAAAGGCCCATTTGTGTTGTCGATGCGCGCGGCCAGGCGAAAGATAGGAACAAAAGAGAGACTTTATTTTTCCGCCAGGCTCGATGAAAGCGTATATTGAGCAGGCATTTGCCAGGGTTATGTCGGAAAAAGCGTTATTGGAAGAAGGCTACGTTGCAAGCCGCGTGTTGAAGCATTATTTATTTTGTTTTGTTTTCTTCGCGGAGTTTTGTTTTACTACGGGAACGACGGATGGGAGAAGTTTTTGTTTACCTCGGGATTCCGCGAAACGGCGAGAGAATGCGGTGTTCGTGGTGATGCTCACAACTCCGGCCCGTACAATAGAAACTGTTTGGGGCCTAGCAAACGCATACGACGAAATACATTCATTGTTTCTCTTTTTTTTTTTTTTTTTGCGTTCTGAAACATGGCTGGAAGCTGTGTAAATTAATGTACTTTTCTTACGGAGTGTTCGCACGTGTAGCACACATACGAACACCTTTCGCGCGGGCAGTTAGCACCCAGGCGCGTTTGGAAGCCCAACTGGACATCAGGCTATCCCACCTGATGCCCACAACTAACAACCGTATTTCGCGCGTATAACCCCCCCTGCATGTAATCGCGCACCCCCCCTTTCAGCCGGCCGAAAAGAAAAAAAAAAATATCCTCGCGTATTGCCCCAACATTTGATACAGAAAAAGCTGCACCAAGCTACTGCTAAAGCAACACATCACATCCCATGTAGACCTAAAAAAGCGTATATTTAGCAAGCACTATAATACACTGCCCGCTAGGCGAAAGTCACAATTCACTCAGTGTCACTGCTCTCGCTAGCGCTATCACTTGAGCCGCAGTCCTCACTGTTGCACACAAGGTCATCTTCACGGCACAACGCGCATTGCCGTGGAGCTGAACTAAAGGAGAAACCCCGGGTATTATCCGCACCACTACTTTGACACTAAAATTTTCGCAGTTTTGGTGCGAATTATACGTGCGAAATTACGGTATTTATTCTTGCCCCACAGTAGAGAACCGCGCAACTGGTCCACACCATACAACGCTGTGGCAATGCTTACTGGGCGAGTTAGGCTTAACCACGATCGAAAATCACCAATAAGAGCGCTTGCTCCCAACCTTATTTGCGTCGGCGCACACGTTATCTCCGACCGTGCCACTCAATGTTACCTCTGTTAGACGCGCGCCAGTTTTTGTCGCTATTGCAGAGCCATTGTAGACTCCTTCTTAACCTCGGCTGGTCTGTCTATTTACCGTACTCAACCGAAAACGTTTACACTGTTGTTTAAGCGTTTCGTCTAGAAAGACGTCCGCTATCAACTTTCTTCAAACAGACACTTGTTTACACAGTGCCGTCGCGTGACAACAGCGCAAACGTGAGGAGAGTTAAACAAAACTCTTCACCTCTTGCTACACGCTAACGGAAGCGCAGTTAGTCATACCTGACAACGGCAGCGCCGACCCTTCGCGCGCCAAATTCAAACTCAAACGGAAAGGTGAGTACAAAACTGCCCTCCAACGCGTTAGAAACTAGCCACCCTCCACGACGGGCAAATAACGCGCGCTCGTACACATTCCGCGTCTGAAATTGCGCGCGCGCGCGCTCCCGGCACCAACTCCCGGCGGACATTTTAAAAGGGCTAAGCTCCGCGCGCAGTGACATCGAACAAGCCGCCCCTTCTGCGAGCGGGAGTTAATCTTCGTGACGCTATACGCACGGTGAGGAGGAAGACGACGAGGGGGAGGAGATCGCGCTCCGGTTCACCGCCGTGGCTCGAAACCCCCAGACGACGGGCCGCCCCGCTCCCCGCATTTCCCCCCCCCTCCCCTACTCTTCGGCGGCAACGAAGCAAGCCTTTTGGGCTGGCGGCACGCTTCGTCAGAGCTCGCGCGCAGACCCGACCGAGCGCGACCGGGAACTGGCGCGAGTCCGTTCTGCCCCCCCCCCCCCCCCCCTTCGGAAGAGCGAAATGCGCTGATCCGCTCCTTCTCCCGCGACTGACTGCACTTTCTGCGGTTTCGCGTGGGTGAAGATATCCGAAATTTTACGGGAAAAAAGAAGCGTATAGCGTCGTCGAAGGAGCAGCGAAATGTGTGACGTACCTTTGTGTACTTTAGAGCAACTGCTGTGGCCGGCGACGGAGGCGATATTTTGAACGCCGTTGGATTAATCCGTGCCCCTATTCGAAGTTGGATGAACTTGCCGAGGCGTACTCACTGCACGCATTCTTGGGCGACTGAGACATGAACGTCTTTTAAGAACGCGGAATCGAAGCATCGGATCCCGGAGTTCGAAAACGATTAAAAACCTTGATTACGATTAAACGAATTAAAAAAAATCGATTACAACCCTTGATTAAACGGTTAAAGAATGATTAAAAATTAGCCTTGATAATCGTCCCTTTTGCAAAAACTGCAACTTAGGCTTCACTGCAGGGTTTGCTACCCAGTATGACGCCTTCTGCGATGCCCAAAGCAAGCAAGCTCCGGTGAACAACGGGGTTTAGGGCATGGCATTAAGCATTGCAAGCGTACGAGTGTATTTGCTAGTTCGAAGGAGCTTACACGACCAACCTAGTTGTTGCTGCAAGGAGCAGGGCGTGTTGTCGTGTTAGGCAGGCGAGTATTGCGGAGAAGCCAACAGCATTTTGCAGGGGGTGTACGAGGACTAGAATCGATTTTTGACCTTTCGAACTCTACGCAGTGGTACTATAGGCGCTGATTTTCGTTCTGGGTATGCAGGCAAGCCTCGTTAGGTTCATTTGAATCATTAGGCACGTCGAAATGTATTTTGGCTTGTTCTCTTTAACGAGTTATGCGTTACTTAATGTATTAAGCAGGTTGTGGGTAGCACACACATAACATACAACACTGGGCTCGTTTCAGAGCACGCGCACGGGCTTTAGCGTGCGCACGAATTTCTTGCGGTTGACCCGCCTGTCATGTTCGAAACTCCACCGTTCCAGAAAAAAAGCAAGCTCCCGCATCGCTTTTAAACACCTCAGTCCGCGACGAGAGGCGGATATCCTCGGCTATTCAAATACCACGCAGGCTGCCTGTCTGCGACTTCTTTGTGCCCGGTCACCGCTGCAGCTGCGGTGGGCTTGTCGGCGCCGCGGAAAGCCGAGTCAAGCCTAGCCAAGCCGACGGGGGTGGCGGTGGACGTTCACGCGATACGAGCTTCGCCTCCAGCCGGCCGGTCCGGACAAGACGAGACCGCCGTGGCGGCGGCGGCGGCGGCAAAAGCTCTCCGCCTGCGAGCAGCGGGCGACAGGCGTGAAATGCGATTTTATAATCCCGACGACCCCCGGATTCTCTGAACTCGCCGAGTGCCCGTCGCCGCCGCTCCCCGCCCATGTCTGACAGCAGCACGCCAGTCTACACCCCTCCAACCTCTTCGGTGCTCACAGGCGTCCGGAGGACGAGGTGGTCATTTGGTGGCGCTGCATCCACCAGAGGGAACTTTGAAAAGGCCTGGTGTCAGCACGTGCAGCTCGTATACCGTCAAACACGGACATGTCGATTTCGGACATTTACACCTGTAGCGTCTAGCAACTGAACTTTTTTGGTGATTGGCCGCGAATAGTTTTAGAAGGTTCCACTCAAGCTAAGCGACTTCCCGCACGCCTTCGCAAGGCTATGTCCGCCCGTTTGCTTACAACTCACCCACTCACTTCATACAAATACGATCGGTCCTTCCCATTTTTTTTTTACTGTAAATCTTCCATTTAGTTACAGTAAACCTCGTCAGAACTAAATCGCTTTATTCGAGCTGTTTAATGAATGGTTCCTGTCAGTAGTGTATACAAGCACACCATATACCCATTTACGCAAAGTATCACTTATTGCGAAGCAAGTTTCCTGTATCGAAAACTTCGTTACGGCGACGGTTTACTGTATCAAATTATCGGCTACTTTGTTCAATATATCCCCGTTCGACGCAGACCGACGGCACGCCGATGATTTTTAGCGCTACCCAGTTCCCAGTGCTCTCCAAAACGACGCGGCCGCCTGGCGCAAGTGCGGTAAGCCAGTTGTTTGAAAGAAACAATCGAAAACTAAATGAAACCACAATCGTACTACCTTGCCACTATAAGCAAG
Organism: Haemaphysalis longicornis; assembly: GCA_013339765.2. Classification (NCBI taxonomy): domain Eukaryota; kingdom Metazoa; phylum Arthropoda; class Arachnida; order Ixodida; family Ixodidae; genus Haemaphysalis; species Haemaphysalis longicornis. Next base: position 68,732,821 of record CM023456.1, on the reverse strand, counting down.
CTCCGACGCCATGTGAGGCAGCAATGTATGAGCGCAGTTGTGTACGAGTGGAGAAATTTCGCACAGTGACAGCCGAGATGCACAAAAAAAAAATGCTACGCAACCGTTGGTCGACACCTAATGCATAAGCTTCAGCTGTCGGTTGAGTTAGCATTTAAAATATCATTATATACACAAAGCCACAGATCATACCTCAGACTTTTCTAGCATTTTTTGGTTTTTTCTTCCTTTTTGCCGGTCTCTTGGGAGGTTACGGCTCATCAGGGTGCTCCGTTTACGGGAAACGCGCAAATGTTCTTGTGTCAAAATGCTGTTCAAATCAATTCATATTGCTTGACTTTTCAACTTCATCATGCCTTCCTCCACGACATTGGCTTTCCCTCCTACGCAGGTGTCTGAAGCAAAGTACCCTTTACAGGGGGGTTTGTGGATGGTGCGACAAGTCGAGGTCGCTCTTCATACGCAGCTATCGTTGTAAAAGCACCACCCTGAGGAATCCAGTCTACTTGCTAGTTTGTTGACGAGATGAAAGAAGCATATGCATCGACATGCACTGAATAAATAAGGTGTAGCACTGACTAAGGTCGCCAAGGAATATGTCCCAGAGAGCTCCCCCTTCCGGGCGGTTGAAACTGAAGATATCGCTAATTTTACCGTTATTCGACGCTAATACACTCGAGAATTGGAAATTAAAAAGGACACGAAGATCTCGAAGCTTCCTAAGTGGCGCAGCTCTGTCTAAGACGGGCACTGCCACGCTGCATATTCAGTTCGCTTTTTCTAAGACTTTTTTTTTTTCTCAAGTTTCCGCTCCCGTGTCTCGTAGCGCCGCTCAAAACCAAGAATAAAGATACCCTAATCCTCAATTTCTTCGAACACAACGGAAGAAAGTTTCGACGAGCAGCGAGAAAAATTACCAAGCTTAGGCCCACAACATGCATAATTCAAAGCGGAAAGAGCGACGCGACTGCGCTAGAGCAAAAAAGAAAAAAAAAAATTAAACCCGCGCGCGCCTCGTAAGCACACCCCCAACGACGCAAAACTCTCAGCGAAAAATCTGGCGACCGTGATGTAATTCCAGCGGGGAAGATCATCTTCCTCTAAGCTTTTTCTACGACGGCGGAGGCGGAGAGAAGGCGCAGGGAGATAGGTGCTGGGACATGCCAGGGGGGAAAAGATGACGAATGACGCGAGCTTAATCCCTCGTTAATCTCGTTCTGGGCGGCCCCATCTCGAGGGGAAGAGGCTACAGCAGGCAGGTATGCGTGTACGCACGCGCGCGCTGGCCAAGCCTATAGCGCGCAGTCATGCGTTGCCTGTCCTCAGCGCGGACGCGTCGCTTGCAGCCAGGCGCGCCGCGTCTCGGTAGGAACGCGCAGACTTGCGCGATTGGAAACGTGCTTCCTCGCGACAGCCGTGGCTTAAGTCGGTTCGAAGCAATCAAGAAACAAAAAAAAAAAACGTATCTCTCGAGCTACTCCGACGAAACCTGTCTATGCACGAATGGCGGCGCTCTCCAACGCCTTTTGAACGCAGGTTAGGCCGTGGACTATTATTACTTCATGATAAGATATTACCGCTCTTCTTTTAGGCTGTGTACGCGCAGCTGAATATCTGCAGCGCTACGAAGTCACGGCCAGCGCTTTGGTCCGCTGCTCCTGGTGCTGCCACCAGCCAAATCCAGTAACAGCGTCCACAGCTAGTTAAGTACTAGCTACTAGATACCTGCCGCGGTGGCTCAGTGGCTAAGGCATCGTGCTGCTGAGCACGAGGACGCGGGTTCGATTCCTGGCCGCGGCCGCCACTTTTCTGATGGAGGCGACAAGCAAAAACGGCCGTGTGTACGAGATTTCGGTGCACGTTAAAGATCCCCAGGTGGTCAAAATTGAAACAGAGCCCTCAACGTACGGCGCGCCTCATCGCCTGTGAAGCGTCCGCGCGTTAAACCCCATAATCAATCAATAAACTAACTAATAAATAGTACAAAAAAGAGAAAGAAGGAGTGGGTTAAATTGGTCTACAACAAGTTCCGTGAGACGCGAAATTAAATTCGCGACGACGCCAATCAATGATGACATCTTTAGCAAGCCAACAGAGAAGAGAAGAGAGAGAGAGAGAGAGAGAGAGAGAGAGAGAGAGAGGGGAGAGGAGAGAGAGAGAGAGAAGAGAGAGAGAGAGAGAGAGAGAAGACTTTATTTGGCTCAAACATTTTGAGCGTCGGAAATCAGCGAATCGGGCTGAAACACTCCTGGTTCGGTATCAGAACTATTCCAGCGACACGCGAGTCAGAGTACATAAACGTTTCCACGGCAATCAGATACGCCTCCGATTCATGCGTTCACCGCGTACTTCGCGTTAACAGACGATCGTCCGCACGGCATTCGATACACTGCTAATGCGCCCCACGCAGCGAGAAACCGCACGCGCACACACACACGTATCGCTGTGTCTTACCTCAGCTATAGAATGCGCGCTGACAAGATCGCACTTCCTGCGGCCATCCTCCAGATCAGGGATGTTCGCAGACAAGGGCACGTTTTGCTTCACGCAGACGACGCCAACCAAGCGCTCACCGTTGGCATCTCGCTCGCTCAGCGCGCGAGTTGACGACGCCTATAATCCTATTGTCGGGGGGCGCACGCCGACAGCGCCACGTGGAGTGAAGTAGTGGTAGCGCGCGCTTCATCTAGCGCGCACGACGTCTTTCCGGCACTCTCCGTCTCACTTCGCAAGGCGCACGTGCGGAATTCAGCAAAACGGAGATCATCCCCCGGCGCCCTTTGTTTCCTGCTCTTTGTTTCTCTCGGTGAGGATAAAAGGCGGAGAAAATCAGCGGAAACAAAAATACAAGACGAAGGAAGGAGGGAGCGGTGTGCGGCCAGATAATTCGCCGCGAAAAGACAAGACCCCCGGGACCGCGGCGGGCGTGTATCAGGAACTGGGGGGACACGGGCTTCGGTGAACCGTGCTTCGGCCCCTGCGATTATCGGCGGTGGAGCATCCGTGCAAGAAAGATACCTTCTCCGACATTGGACGGAGGAGGCGCAGCGAAGTTTCAGTGCGCGCGAGAAGCTCTTCTCGTTAGCATAATCCGAGCGCTGTGTTTAAAAAGAGGGGGGGATTTGTTTCAGTAGTCGCCGACCCACGAAGCGTGTAGTACTTCCTCGTTTCGAAATGCGCGCGCTGAGAGAGAGAAACGGGTGGTCCGGGTGGGATCCACAACGCAGGCACAACGACCCGGGGGCCAAGTCAAGCGAGCCGTGCAGGGTCATGCCGGCCGTGCGCATTTGTGCTTGCAGCGGTCCCTTGCCGGTCACAGGCAACGGAAGGCGCTTGTCTCGGGACACACGCCCTCATCGTCATCATCGTCAAGCGGGACTTAGCTTGAGCTTCGCTCGTGTCGCTCGTACGAGTGGGCTCAACACTGCACCAGTACCAGCGCGCCTATACGTTCAACTACTACAGATGTTAGCTTGGTCGAGGCTCATAATACTGACGATCAAATGAAAGTGACTCCGTTTACGGAGATTTTGGAAAATTTAATAACTGGGATAACTTCGATTTACACGGATTGTGTAAGATCATGACTGAAGAGCACTCGGAGTCCCAACACCGAACATAAACACTCGCGCATGGAGGCGCCTAATGTTCTCAGGATTAAACGCCGGCGTCCGGGGCGCCTTGTGCTCTCAAGGAACTCGGGGATTCTCGGCGTGGCCATGGCAGTAAATTGCGGTTTTTCGCGTGCGCTTCAGGAGGCAGTTTCGGTGGTGACGAGAGGCTTATAATTATGGTGAATGAGTGCTCCGGTGTCGCTCTCTCCGCCGGCCGCCGATGTATGCGCCTGGCGCACGTTCCCAGGCAGCAACGGTTCCCGAGAAGGCTCGCACTGGCTAAACACAGAACATGCTTTTGCGTGCGGGGCTCTTGCGGACTCGGAAGCCGTAAGGAACGCGGGGCCGCCTGCGAACGTTCGTTCTCCGGACCCTTGTCGCCTCGGATAGACATTGGGTGTGGATGTTTTGACCGCCCGCAGTGCCTCCGCTCGTTACGGAACGACCATGTGTGCGGGCCGTCGTCGAATTCGGGTGCAGCGAGCTCGGCTCAAGCCGAAACCAATGTCGAATTTCGTCGAATTCCGAGACCAAGCTCGGCACCGCGCTCCCGTGGCGGTGGGCGCAACTCGAGCCCTCAAGAGAGGAAAGAGAGAAACCGGGGACTCGTCTGCGGGCAGCGAAAAAGGGAGGCTGCCCGCGATAGCTTTTCCGAACGATGCAGAGCCTGGAGCCCTGTTCGTTAAAATGTGAACTTCCAATAAACACCCCATCAAATTACACCATCGCTGGCCCGCAGACTGGCATCCTTCGCAACACTGCGAAAAGCTTCTCGTTTAATCAAGCTCGTTTAATCATTAAGGACAGAACATCTGAGCCGCGCAATATTGAAAAGCGCTTTGCCATCGAATGCCGACCTACTTGAACGGAGCCGACTCACTAGTGCCATCCTGCGACGTGTAACAATGCAACATTGCAATAGAAAATTTCTTTCAATGGGGTATACCGCAACTGATAGAAAATCCGTTACAGTGTATCCGTTGTTGTTGCAGTTGTTGTCTTCGCACACAAAATGGCGTGCCGAACAAGAGGGAAAGGTAGAGTATAAATAAAGCTGCAAAGATGACGTAAAGCACGGATGCGAGAACATTGTATGGGCACCTATTCACAAAACTTATTTTGTACGTAAAGCAAGGAGAACACACTCTCTTGGTGAATCAAAGATGCAGGCAAAGAAATCGAAAGCACGATAATTTTTTTTTGACACAGCAGTGAAGTAAAACTTGGCGAAGACACAACGATCCAAAGCGGGGAATTTCTCACGGTCTCTTGTTTCTTCACTTGGAACATCAAATATAAACTGAACTAACGTTGAATACGCTGCTTCTATCATTCCAACGGCCAAACGAGAACGAAATCTCCCCCTCCCTCACGACAGAGAGTCCACGCACGGAGGACTCAACGCGCTACAGCGCATGCACTGGTCTCTCAGGAAACGCAAAATGACGCGCAAAGAGAGGGAAATTTCCTCAAAAGACGAGCGCGCACAGCGCTGCCGCATGAACTCGTCGTCGTCCGCATATCGCAGGCACGCGAGAGGGGGAGCTTCCGCAAACAAAGCTGCCGTAGTACAGGACAAGGCAGCAGCAGGGGTTTTGTCGTCGTTGTCTGCGCGTCTCCGGGATTCGTCGTCGGCTAGGAGACATCACGACTTCGAGCCGCTCCCCGCTTCCTCCGCGAGCCGAGTGCGTATATGCCGCCGCCTCTTCCGCATCCCTTTTCGCAGCCTCTTCCAGGAACGAGAGAGCAAGAGGGAAAGCGACGTCCCGAGCTCGCTATCATAGCAGGGCTATAAAGGGAGCGGGCCATCGCGAGAGAAATCCCCGAGAAGCAAGATTCCGTCGCCAAATCCCCTCGGAAACGAGCCGCTGCGCAGAAGGGCGAAGAAGAGCAAGAAAAAAGTGCGCGGAAGAAACTAGGCCGGCTCGCCAAGCATGTCTCAACGCCGACTCGGTGTATAAGAAGGCCGCCCGAGGATTGACGCTGCCGCCTGTCGCGATTGTTCTCCGCGAGCCGAAACTACGAGCATATACATTCGGTTTCAGCGCGCATGCGCGCTGGCGCTTCCTACCGTCCTTACGAACATGGTCACCTAGTTGCGCGCTCCGTGATATCATAATCAATGCTCTAGGGATTTCTCGTCTTGGAGGTGTCTGGGCACGAACGCCAACACCAGGGCTCAAAGCCCACGCTGCTTTTTCGCACGGCCCAGATTATACTTTTTTTTTTTCGTTGTTGTTTTTTCGGTGCGCAGAAATGTAGCTTGTAAGATCAACACTAAAGGAAGACGGGGAATAGAAGAGGGAAACGGGGGCGCAGAGAAGTAACGCGCGAAATTTATACGCGACAGTGCGCGCAAGAATTACCGCGTACTGGGAGGCCCTAAATCCTAGGTAATCATACGTCGTCCCAGACTGGCGCCCGTATAACCGGCGCGTATGTACACGGAACGAAATACAATTAGGTCCCCCCGCTTCTTGATGAGTCGTAATACGGCCGAAATCGCTTAGAAAAGACCTCGCGACCCGCTAGTACGGGCTATGCCGATTTAATAACCGCGTTATCCCCGAGCACACATTCTGGCGGCCGTTAAGCGCATAAAGGACGGACAACGAGGGCTTTTTTGTTAAGCCTTTCTTCTTTCCTTATTTTTTTTTCTCTTCAGTTTGCAGAGGTCGCGAGTCTACAAAGGCTGTGCATGGGTTTACATGGGGAGTGCTCTTAACCGGTGAAGCGAAGTCGTGTAGTCTTATGTAATTCGTAATTCGCGCGCACAGTTGCGTGTGGGCTTAGAACGAGGAGCGTAGGGAAAAGCGGGGTACTGTTCGTCGTAGATTAAGGGGAGCAGTATATAGGTTACGCACGGTTATGATAAAGCGACGGAGGGTGTACTTGACCCGAAGAAAGAAAAAAAGATAAAGGACTGTTTTATCCTGAAAAAAAAATAACGAGGAAAGTGGGACATCCCTTGAAGAGATGGCTATTTCGTATCCTTGTCGGCTAGGTTTATTCTTATTCAAAATTATTTATTCCGTGGTTGTTGAACGAGTTCAGGAGTGCCCGCCGGAAGAACATAAATATTCAGTTTGTGTAAACAGGGTCAGGAAGGATGTCAGAAAGATGAACAGGCCGTACAAGCACACACGCACACATAACCGGGGTGTTAAGCGTTGTTTTATGCTGTTATTTGTTACGATGGACCGCTACGGTTGGCGCTAAACCGGTCAATTTTGCCGTTATTGTGCAACTATACTGACACACTAAACGGAAACTGAATAGTTATCGATTTATGACGACACAGGCCTCACGCGCGGCGCGAGTGAAACAAACGATTTCAAAAGAGAACGCTCACGCAACGACACAGCGGTTCGACCGCTGTGTCGTTGCGCGACACAGCGGAACTTCTTCGACAGTACCGGAACGGCGCAATCGGATAGACGTCGGCTTCATAACGCGAGGGTCCCGGGTTCGACTCCTACCACGGGAAGCGATTTGATTTTTTTTAACACGAAAGTGTTTCATTCCTGGATACACAAAAAATTCGCTGACGTCATATCCGTCACGGAAACTACGCCAGTACAACTAAGCAAGCGGCCTGTAAAGGGTGCAGCCCCGCACACAGGGTCTTCTTGCGGGGAAGCAGCCTTCAGTACTAAAGAGCGCGTTATACTTAGGGTTGTTCGTTTTCGGGTTATATATTTTAACACGTGAGTGTTTTATGCCGGGATACACCAAGAATTCACTGACGTCATATCCGTACCGAAAACGACGCCAGTACACCTTTGCCGAAGCGACCCGCCAGCAGGACGTCGCTCGCCAAGCACAACCACAAGACAGCCGCCGACCCGCAAATCATGCTCAGCTGCAGATTTCGCTGCACACTTCACTTTCGTGTTTTACCGATTCCTATGGCAGAGGAATCAACAACAGCTTTTTTTTTTTTTTCACTTCAGTAACAGTGAAAGTTGGGCGAGTTAGCACATCCCCGCGGGAAACAACACAAGGCGACAGATAACGGGACGACAGAAAGAGGCACAACACAAGCGCCGATGTTGTGCCTCTTTGCGCCGCCCCGTTATTTTGCGCGCTGTGTTTTTTCCCGCGATCTTCAATTCGCCCGCGACCATCATAAGTTGACTTTCCTGCAGTGCGTTCTGGGTGGACTAAAACTGCATCAGTGAGGGGCTCTGGGCTTCGCTCTAAAACAAGCGGTCTCTCGTCATCTTGACAAGTGCCCATTACGCGGCGGCGCGAGCCTGTGCATTCAAGACGAGAGACCAGACATCCCACAATGGGTGGTATGCCTCACGGACGCTGAAAGGGCCAGCGCAAATGCGCGGAGAATACACGCGAAACAACCTTCAATCAGCGGCGTTGTCGCCGCACTGCCGAGCTCGCCCTTGGCCCCGAAGGTGGAGCATGCGCTAACGTCCGCTCATTTAAAAGGACCGTGACCCACTGTTCGGGGATAGGTCTTGCGATGGGGCAAAGTTCACCTCCCAAAAAAGAAAAGAACGAACGAGGAGGCACAAAGATTCAGAAAGGAGATGGAGAGTAAGAAAAAAAAGAGGGAGGAAGAATAAACTTCACCAATTGCCAGATGGGAGCAGCATCAACAGCAAAGCGTGGATGAATACCAACGTACGCAACAAAAATGCACAACGCGGGGAACGATGAGGCTAGAAGACGGTGAACCAACAGGAAACAATACTTTGGAAAACCAGACGAATACAAGTTCAGAGTCGAAACGTTGGCACCGGGCTGAGGCCGCTTCCTTACATATATTTAGTCGTTCGTCCAACAGTGAACGTATTTAGGCCGATGATGATGTCGATAACATCTATATGTATGTGCGTGTGCGTGATATGTCATTTAGTGATATGTCGTATGATATGTCATTTTTGGCATCGCCAGTGCGGATCTAGTTCCATCACAATACAACAATTGTCACGGTGGCATGGACGACACACCTCGTCGCGGTGCGCTAACGTAGTCACGACCGCGGAGAGCTGCAAAAATGACAGCACCCAAATGGAAAATGGACTATAGATTTATTGCCGCACGTGCCTAAAATCCATAAACGTGTATTACGCGAATTCCCAGCTCGATGCGGGCGCATTACACGACGACAGGGAGGAGAACAATGTTTTAAATTAACGCGCCGAGGCTTCCAGATCACACTCGTCACTTTCGGCCAGCAAACAAGTCGAGAGGCGGCTAAGATACAGATACCCCACCCTCGGCAGCACCGTCGCCGTCACAGACGCCGAATCAAAACGCCAAACTACCGCTCCTTAACTCCCGAAGACCCTCACCCAAGACAAGGCAGCATCTCGAAGGAGGTTGTCAAAGAAGAAAGCTACGGAAGCGGGTTTCACCTCCGACCCGACGGGCTCCGGAACGGATGAACACACCACCACTTCCCGGCGTACTCACGCGGTAACAATAGCGTCACACCGGAGGCAACGGAACACCAAGATGAAATATCGCCTGGGTGTTAAAAAAAAAAAAGGAGAAAGTTAAAGCGAGATGTGCGACCTGGGGAAGCAAACATGGGAAAAAATTTCCCTGCGCGGTGTGAGAAGATGAAAGGGCGTCTGTCGCGCGGTAGGCGGCGGTCGCGCGCAACGAGCCACGGCGCAAGAATTAAAGAGGCAGCAAAAGTGAGAAGTTTACAAACAAAGAACGTCAACGGCGGCGACGACTTCACGCTAGACTTGACGAGGGGAGAGGAGGGGGGGCTGTCCCCGCCGCGGGACGTCCCATGTGCGGATAGGCTCGTTAGTGCGCTGGAGGGAGGAGCACACACAACGCCCGAGTGTTTGTATGATTTGTTTTTCCCGCCGAGCGTCGCCAGTGACGTCACCGACGCCGCGGGGTGGCTGCTGCTGAAGTGGCTGCAGGCGGCACGCAACAACGCTTTTATAATCGCCCAGTCTCTCGGAGATCTGTTCTCTCTCTCTCCCTCGACGCTTCTTTGTCTCCGAGCCGCCTGCGCTGACAGCGCGGAGAAAAATTGAAAGCGGCCGGACTAAGGCAAGGAAGGCGTCCTTGCGTTCGCGACAAAAGGCAGCGAAAACACAGGCACGCGAGCCTTCAAGGATTACCGAAGGACGCTAGAACGAAGATGAAAGCGTGTGGGGGGATAAAACAAAAAAAACTTTACCGTGCCTCCCTAAAGAAAGTTTATCGAAGCGCTAAAGCCAAAAGTGCGTCCAACCTTTGCTCGAAGTGCGTCCGCAATCGATCGTGAAACCTACTAAGACACAAATCGCAAACTACGAACGAAGCCATGCAACCATTTTTTGCGCACTAAGTAAACACAGCTACGAACTATCTAAATGTATACCGAAACGTGGTTTATTAGATAAACGTATACTATTGTGCGATTTCGAGCGATTTAAGTCACGTAACACTACTGTACTGCTTCTTCGTGGTCTTATTTGGAACCGCGATTTTCAAGTAACCGGTTTGACACAATGGAAGCCCATGGTTTCACGCATGCGCCGTGTGTCCTGTGATCTTCATCATAGCTTTCCGGTCGACCAACCGGTCTATGGGGAAATGCATTGGTTTTTTGACAGGACGCCATCGGTCCCACTAAAAAAGCTAGGGACAACTAGGGACCACACCTAGCTAGACAACTTGGAAGAACGGTGTCCCTTTGTGTCCCCAGGTGGCAGGATGTACATGCGTGCCATGATGCGAATCGTGCAAAACTCTTCAAGTGACCGAAATTTAATCTGCTTGCCATGTAAGCTTCATGACTAAGTTCCCACGTTCGCGACCAGGACCGACTGGGAGATTCACTAAGGAAGCAACGCCAGATTGTAGCTGCGTCCGGAGAATCGGTCTATTAGAATAACTAGTTTGAAGAAGCATATATCGGTGAGACAGCAATGAATTCACCCATAATAGGTTGGGAATGCTGCCTAATAAAGTCCGCCGTGGCAACGCTTTTCGCGCACTACATAACCGCTGGTTCATCGAATGATCATCACAGATTATGTTCACTACACAATAAGCGAGTCCATCGTGTCACCGCCATAAGGGCAAGTCATCGAAATTCCCCCGAGCAAGCTTACAGCTGTTGCACGTTGGCTACATTATAACGTTAAAACTTTAACTACCCATAGCGGTAACTAACGAGCACATGAAGCTCCGTACAAGCTACCGAAAGTTACAAACAAAGCCGATCCGTACAAGACATGAACAGCTTCTGCCATCGCGTGATAGGGAACCGTTAACCGTCCCAAAGCACGCGTGCACTGCGGGAGTGCTTCCCCGGCCGACGGCGGCGATCGGCGGGAAAGCCGAACTCCTGGACACCCGATGGGCAGGCGGGTTTTGCAGCAGCAGCAGCAGCAGCGCGAGCAGCTGAAACTTCTGGTATCTCTGCGGGCCTCCTAGGGCCATTACTCGTTTCTCGCTCGACGGCCGGCGGCTCATTTCTCGACAACGCCGAAGGGTATCGAGATTTGTCGCCGGCCCTCCCCTCGCGGACCCCTTGCCCGTATCTCTCCTGGTCCGCTTTTTCCACATGCCGCTCCCATCGTCACCTGCGGCAGCGGACTGCGCTCGGCGCTTCTTGATTGAGGTGCGCCGATGTCGCCGGCCGATAAAACGCCGCGGGAGATGCGACCGAAAAAAGACGAAGGGGGGGGGGACGTTCGCCGAGAAGATCTCAATTAACGAGCGCCGCTCTTCTCTTGATGGCGGCATTATTCCTCTCACGCCCCGCGCTAGCGGATAATATATATATATATATATATATATATATATATATATATATATATATATATATATATATATATATATATATATATATATTTCTCGCGGGTGAGTGCACGAGCAACCGGAAGGCACATTCCTATGCTATGCAAGCGCATCCACCCAATGAAATAGAATTTAAAGACCTACCACCAAAATTGGGGGGTCCATGCGCGTCGAAGACCAGACGATGCCATATTCGCAGATCCCCGACTAAGAACTCCGAAACAAAGAAGGGGCACCTAGAATAACCCCACATTTAATTTGCTTTAACCGCATTACAAAAAACGCGCCACTCGGCATGCAGTTTGGGGCCCAGCCAAAGAAATGTTCCAGGCACTTCGACGTTCTACCCACGACGGCTTCGGTACTAGCCCAGCAGCCATTTCGCTGCGTAAACGTTTACGAACGTCTTCGAACGGCGAAGCCTGGCAGCTCGCGCTCCAAAAGCCATTTCACACCCGAGAACGAACATACGTCATGTCCTTCTCGAATTTATGCAGCCGCTTTCCCCTTAATATTCCAACACAACCAACGAAGAGCGGGGGCTACGCGAGACAGGCGCAGCGAAGATTCTGAAGGATGTTTCGTGCTTTGCGCGCGAGGGAGGAGCCGCGGCGTCGCATTAACGATGAATTGCGCCGACGATATAAGGCACGTCAAAAGACAACCCAGCAGCGGCGTCGCGGAGGACTCGCGCGAGAAGACGGGCCGTGAAAAACGACGCTGCGGCGACCATCCGACTCGAGACGTCGCGCCCGATTTCTGATGTTGCCAAATACGGCTCACCCGGGCGCACGGCCGCGTGCGCCGACGAACCTTGACGCGGACAGCGCACCAACACACTACGGAAGGCTATATCTCTATCTCTCTTCTTCTCTAATATATATATTATGTATGTATATATATATCTCATCATATATCATGGCTGTGGTCCCTATCGAGTAGAGGATGGAGAGATTAGTATGGTTGAAAACGTACGTTACTGCGTTCGAGAGGATTCCGCTCAGAGACCAGCTCGTTCTGGTAGGGTTGGCGCGAACATTATTCGCTCATGCGTTGGGCGGCTTTAGCTTGTGTTCGTTTCAGTGCGCCTAGTTTGCTTGTTGTTATACGGCAGCGATAGTACTTGAAGAAAGGAAGTCCGCCTGAAGGTGTCGTTTTGTGTCGTGTGTCTTATGTGCTATATATATATATATATATATATATATATATATATATATATAAGAGAGAGAGAGAGAGAGAGAGAGAGAGAGAGAACTACAAGCAAACAAAACAGTTCACCCCGTCCCTATCACTGTTATCTCTTTAGTTTGATTGTTCCAGCAGCACCGTAAAAAAAAACGGAAAACGGAAGCGCATCGTACAGTTCCGGAGTAGTATAAAAACGAACTGACGTGGCGGCGCAGTTGTCTTCTAGGGTCTCCAGCCCCATACTCCTTTGTTTTTCCTTTGCCGCTTCGCAGAGTCAATATTTTCACCAGGGAGGGGCTGGGTTCCCGCAGCCTCTCTGGGCTCTAGCCCGAACGAAAAGCCGCGTACATGGATGGCCCCGCGCGCAGCGGGGTTAGGGCTATATAAGACTGTATAGGCGTTGGAACAGCAATAACCCCCGCCCCCGCCTTAACCCCGACGTCCTGCAGCAGCAACGGCTATATCTCCCCGCCAGCAATGTCAACACGCTGTTCATATTCTCGATCCCGTAAAACTTTTACGGGCCATCAACCTCGGCCCGCTTCGATTTAGAGGCACTGCCCATGTGCTAACATATTAATTTAGCGCCCGTTAGGCGCAGCCGTCGTCGTCTTCGGGGCAGCGCGCTTTCTTTTCGGCGGGAACGGAACGAGTTATTACACCCAGTGCAACGCAGCAAAAACGGTATACGGGGAAGAGGAGGCAGTTAACGACATGGTATACGCGTGAGGCTTTTCGGTTAGGAAGACAAACCATTACGGCAGGATAACAAGCGCCTGCAGCGTGTGCGCCTGGCAGCCTGCGCAGTAAATTTGTACGTATCAGTAACGTCCCGCATTGAGAACAATCGGGGCCAAAGAATGGACTCGAGCAGCGCAGGACAGTCGCGGTTGTAAGTCAATGGGAGAGGCGGCCTCCGTCCTGTGATGATGATGATTATGGTGGTGATGATTATGGTGATGATGATTGTGGTGATGTAGGCGGTGGTGGTGGTGGTGGTAATTACGACAGTTATGATTGACATCCCACGCTAACATACGGAATCAAAACCCCGATTTAGACAGCCCTTCCCTCCCCCATACGCACCTGCAGTTTCTGTTGTAGCTGTCGCACGACAACAAAATGACAACAAACCATAAAAGTCGTTACGCGTTCGTGTTAAGAGCCGCGTTTTTAGCTAGGTCGGTCCTATAAGGGTACTTACTGGGTGTGCATTAGGTAACAAGGGCTTCCCGAAAGCTCATTATGCCGCGTATAAACCGACCGACTTATGCGGCTATTAGTTCGTTCGAGCCAGCATCTGTGAAACTGCATTCGCCAAACGGAGCCACAAAAGATAAATTAACTTCACAAGACTTTTTTCACTGTGAACCGAACCTAATCTTCAAAGTGGGCAGCGAATAAATCATCTGACCACATTCAAGATACACATAAGCACTCGTCATAACAGAATAGTGCTTAAGTCCAAGTCTCGACTTTTTCCCCAGTTTTTTCGGCACCAAACTGCAGTGCATAAAAACCAGCCATTTACCCTTCTAAAGGAGTACCGCTTAAAATGAAGCCAGGCTCCCGTCAAGAGGACTTCGCTGCAACAAGGGTTTTCTGTTTATATTACGGGCAACATCTAATTCTGGTACGCAAAGGTTTTTCACTTTTATTCTTTCTTGGGACTTTAGGAAGAATCTAAGGCTTCGCTCTGTCAGGTGCGAAAACTTAAACCCCCGACCTTGCGCCGTACGATCACCGAACCAACACCGCTGCTGGGTTTGCCTGAAGCACCGACTTTAAGGTCCACGCGTGAGAATCTGGTTCACTTCGAGTGCGCACGCTCGAGACGTCCTTCTCCTCCCCCGTTCCACGCTTATTCCCGGGTGTATACACAGAACGGATGTATACAACGAAGACGGGCACTTATCGACCACCCGGGCCCCGAGCTCGTTGGGTCCGAAACCCCTCTTCGCCACAGCTCCACGCATTGGCAGTTGTTTGCGAAGGGCCGTCCTTTCTTCTTCTTCTAACACACACACAGGCGTCTCGTTTTCTTCTTGGCGCACCCGCACACTATCGGTTCGCTCCGCTCCTTGGGCGTCCTAATAAGAGGCAGCGTCGGATCCCGTTGCCATGGCGACGCCGCGGCGACGGCGTTTGCTGGTAATGAAAGCAACCGCGGTATTGTTTACAGTGAAAACAAGAGAACCGCCTCGGATAAACACGCGAGGAGCCCGAACACACGGCGCGCCGCTGTTTTTGCCGCGGCGGCCGACTTGGCTTGGCTTTGGCTCGCGAGTGGTGTACACGGTGAAGCCTAGGCTTTAGCCCATCGTTCTCCAGCTCGCTCCGTCTTAGCATGCGTGGGCTTAGCTGCCTTTTCTTGCGGGCTTAACTTTCTTTTGCGGCGCGTCCGAAAGGGCGTCCGCGGCGTCTTTTGTATTTATCCCCTTGGGAGGGCGACTGAGACGCTAGCGCACTGAATGCCGGGAAAATGTCACGCCCACGCGCGCGCGCTGCTAGTGGAACACAAAACAGGGCATCGAGAGCGGTCGCTGCCTTCCTCCCCTGTAAACAAAACGGCACGGGAACTAAAAGAGGAATAGAAGACTGAGTTTCATACTAAGGTGACGGAAATCTGGCGCTGCAGTCGCGGGCCGTTGTGGGCGCCAACATTGCAGCTAGCGACGTTCCTCGCCTTACTTGGCTTGGCAAGCCAGCCGGCTTCTTTTTTGTCTCGAAGCCAAAATCAACAAAGAAGGTAACATTTCTTTTTTGCTCATCTTGAATCAAGCTTCTAAATAATCACTGACAAATATTTCTGTATCTTCAATTTTATAAGAACATCAACATAATAAATATAAATATAATAAATAATATAAGCAAATGTGATTAACTTGCTACAGTAATATTGTTGCTTTCCTCCAGCCAGAGCCAACTTTCCAGCCTGTTCGTGAGCCATGCCAAGGACAAGTGGAACGCGCCTGCCTGGTACATGACGGAACGCTCGCTGAAGCGCGGCTCTCCTGAACAGTGGCGCCAGATTTCCTTCTATACTCGGTGACAACTTAAGAACGGCACCGGAAGTTGCCGCTGTGCCTTATTACCGTAGCCGGATGTTTCTCCGCGCGGCGCAAGTAGGGCGTTACTGGGAGTATTTTGAACATGGCGTGAGCCGTTCCCCGTGATTCTTTGGACTTATATACTTATAAACGACTCCAGTGACGACAAACAAACTGCGTGAGACAAGGCAGACGATATCACGCATTCATAGCAAACCCCTTTCAAAACGCGCGCGCACTGAAGTCACGGGTCCGGCGCTTTGGCGGAGTGATACACTACATGAGGTGGTGCCGTTCTTGAGTTGCAACCGAGTATAGTATAAAAATTAGTATGAAACACTATGTAAGGGAAGTGGCGCGGAGGACGCCGTAATTGAAATACTACGTTCGCCGGGCGGGTTCCAGCCCATCGATGCCTGTTCTCACAGCAGCGACGTATAGCGCCCTGTCGCACTGAATTTTACTTTTTTTAATTTTTGGGAGTTTAGCGAGCCTAAGCTACACCTGGGATATGAGGCACGCCGTAGTTCAGGGGGACTCCGGATTTTTAATCCGGGGATCGTTATCGTGCACCGAAATCTCGACGCACATGCGTGTTCTATTTTTCGCCTCCATCGGCAACTAATGGCCAGGCGTCAGCTATGCTGCTGAGTGCAATGAAAGGAAGGTTCATGCAGTACTCGTGAAGTCCCGCTAAAAATTATGCGCGCACACACAAAAATACGAGACAACATGGAACCGATCTGACAGCGGTGAGCGTCTTTCTGGGCGAGGTGAAATTTTCGGCGCACATTTAAAGATTCCCCAAGTAGTGTAAAATAATCCGTAGCCCTCCACTACTGAGAGCCTCATACCGCTTCGGTGGGTAGCAACCACCCCGCCTACCACCCCGCCATACCAAACATTAAAGAACTTTGTAAAACGCTACGCGCATCGGCTGCTACGGAATCGCTGCCAGTACCCGCGGTTCCGCACCAACTATGGCGCCACACGAACCGCAAGAAGTCGCCAATAAAATACAAAAAAAAGACGATTCAACTGCGCCTTATTTGCCCTTCGATACATTAACTATTTTTTGAGCAGAGAACGCGTTCCGCAGACGTTCGCTTTGTCTTTCCCAAAACGCCCCGAACGACAAGTCTAACCGTTATAAATGCAGTTCTGGCCGCTTCAAAAAAACGGAAGGTGGGAACTTATACCACTCATTGAAACTTTAAGCAGCAAACCGTATACTTAAGGAGCTCGGGTCAAGGTCGCGATCACACGCGGAAACCACCGTCGCAAGGCGTCCCAACGCGCGCATCCAAGACAATCCAATCGGCGACCCTTCCTCTGCGACACGGCGCGGGCGAGCGACGTCTCAATGCGGATCAGATAATAGGACGCTATTGTGGCACGTCACATACCCCCATTGTTGTCGGCCCACACTGTCGGGCTGCCGTGGCACGCGCCGTGGCGAGATACACGGGGCGAATTAGGTCACCGGCTGCTGCGCCGTCGCAGCACGACGAAGCCGCACGCGCGCGCACGTGCTCGCGCCGCCGACCCATTCAGCGGCGCGAGGCGTTATGACACAATGCAGCCGGCTTCCAAAGGTCACCGAGGGAGCTCTTCTTCTCCGACGGGAGGTAGGTGCCGTGGTCAAGGGCAGGCGTCGAGAACACTCGCGGTTCCACTAATCAGGCGAAAGCCATAATTTTCCCTATTGTGGGCGAAACCGGAGTTGTTGCTGTGCCATACGGAACTTGGCCGCCGTTGCAAAGAGTAAATAAATAAAAAAAAAACATTGGAGTTCGCAGGGTAATTGAACCCTGGTCTGCAAAGTGGGAGCCGTGAGCGTTACCACTGTGATACCTCGGCACGGAGCCAGTAGTGGAACAAGAGTCAGCATTCTGCCCGCCGCGTGACAGGTGAATGTGACGGCACGTGACTAGAACACGCCGCGGAGATCGTTTATTCTACGGGAGCTGTAGCGGAAAGTGTCTACAAGACTTAGCAGTCTCTCTCTCTCTCTCGTCTCTCTCCTCTCTATCATATATACTATATATATATGATATTTATTAATTATATATATATATATATATATTATTATTATATATATATTATACACATACACACAAAGAATGTCAAAGTCCTACTACGATCCTTGTTCGATTTCAACGCATACAATAGATTTCGCAGCCAAAAGACTACTCGAAAAAATTCCATCCACCAAATTATCGCCATTAACGCTATTATAACGATTGCGCCAAATATTTTTGTGGAAACGCAGTGCGTTACACGGTCCTGGCTGTGGGGGTACTTGCCGAAGAATGCTAAGCATTATTACGTTTCCGTTACTTTTATGCTATGTTCTGACTACTGGCGCAACAGCCGTATCGTGAACCATAGACGTAAGAAAACGGCGTTTCACGCAGTTTGGTTGGCAGAGACGTGAAATGACGTCATTATTTAAAGATATTACGACATTTGCGACAACAGTCTGAACCTGGCCTTGAAAGTTGTTCCTAAAATAAACTAGGGCAGCGAAACGAAACACGTCCAGGGCGAGCTTTCCACGCGGCCCTGCTGGCAGACGGACGGACGACTGACGAACGCAAGCACGCAATCGCACCGCCGCGGTTGCGTAATCACCAGTAAACTGTGTTCACTTTTCTTGCATTTTTTTTCCCCCATAAACAGCTCCTTTCTCGTGATATTTCGTAACGCAGCCGTAAGGAGGACAACATTTCCGAAAAGATATTTTCACTAAATGGTTCTCCGCCGCTGAAACAACAAAGACAAGAAGCGGAATTGCGCAAGCCGCGGAACACGGAAGAGGCGGTCCGGAACAGATGAGCCGAGGAAGAGCCGCCCGTGAACGAGGAAATGACGCAACTTTCAGGAGCAGACAAGCGCGCGAAGTGTGCTCTTTCTGATGGTGTGGCCGCGCGCGCAGAACGAAGACAAACTACGCCGAGTTCGAAGAAGCACCGCTGACACTTCTGTTAATGAACGACAAAGCTTTGAGACCGATATAAGTATACCTCCGCTATAACGAAATCCCTTTATTCGAAATCTCGTTTTACACAAAGTGTTTTATCATGGTCCGCACCGCACTGCATCACCTCTGCTTTTAACAAAACGTCGTTTATAACGAAGTCAGTTCCCGTTCCCAAGAAATCGTTATACGCGAGTTTTTGCTGCACGTCATTTTTTTTAACACGAAAGTGTTTTATTCCCGGATACACCAAGATTTCGCTGACGTCATATCCGTCACGGAAGTGACGCCAGTACAACGAAGCAAGCGGCCTGTAAAGGGTGCACCCCTGTACGCAGGGTCTTCTTGCGGGGAAGCAACCTTTTGTACTAAAGAGTACGTTATACCTAGGGTTGTTCGTTTTCGGGTTTTATATTTTAACACGAAAGTGTTTTATGCCGCAATACCCCAAGATTTCACTGACATCATATCCGTCGCCGAAATGACGCCAGTGCACCTTTGCCGAAGCGACCCGCCAGCAGGACGTTGCTCGCCAAGCACACCCACAAGACAGCCACCGACCCGCAAATCATGCTCACATTTCGCTGCACATTTCCCTTTCATGTTTTACTGATTCGATTCCTATGACAGAGGAATCAACCGCAGTTTTTTTTTTTTTTATGCCACCTTCTGTCAAGGCGGCGGGAACAGCGGGCTCACTTCTCGTAACGCAGCTGTCAGCGATACCAGATCGCCATATTCCACTTGACCATGAACGCAACGCCATTCGGTGCGCCAAAATAAATTTAACTAGAAGCGCCGACACCCGAAACCAGACACCCAGTCATGCGCAGGCTCTTTCAGGCGCATGCGCAGAAACGCCGCGGAGGTCTCTCGAAGGAAAGAAATGCATGCCGGGGTGTTTTATGGCGCTAGCACGGCGTGGCGAGAGCCCAAACAAAACGTCTGCCGGCGCTCGGAACGTCCGACGCTATTCGACTCCCGGTGCGGTCGAAGGCGCAAGGGGCGAGGGCAACGCGGCGGTTTCGACAGAAATGCAAGACGCGCTATCACGCCCGCCAACTTTTCGGCGCCTCGTTTTTCTCCCACAACCAAACAACTGAGATGTTTGCGTCTTGCCTTCTCGGATTCACTCCATGGTCGTCAGCAGACTATTCCCTCCAGAAAGGGACTCGCCATCCCACTACATTCTTTACTTTTCTCTTTTTTTCATCCAGTCCAGACGCCTGAGACGACAGTTTCGTATTACTATAACAGAATACTGCAGCTGCTGCTGTTAAAGAAAGCGGTCGACGCCGAACACAGACCGAAGGATGCGTCTGGGAGCATTATTTCTTGCGCAAGCGGAAGGAGTCGAGCCGGGTGTCGAAAATGGAGCCGGCGTTGGATTTACGTAAACACGTCGGGCCCAGCACGTTCTTGCCTATCCTCGGAGATGAAGGCGAATTCCAGTGGGACTAAACAGACTTGGTGAACGTGTATACCCGCGTCACTTTTTACGACGCGTTCAGCTAGACCCGGGGAGAAGACGACTACACGGTGAAGCGCCAAGTCCGCCGTTGCGATGCGTACTTCGGCGCCCGCTGTTTCGGTTCTTCTCTCGCGGCTCCGACTTGGGCTCGGATTGGATTTCGCAATCCCACAACTCTGCAGACGACACCCTTGTCGGGGAAGCTCGCGGCAAAAAGCGCCGCCGAGCTTTTCGCAGCAAATACGAGAACGAGAGAACGGATAAGCGGAAAGCAATGACGACCTGAAAGCTTCGAAAATTTGGTAGGACATTAAAGTTTGTGAGAACTACGTTGTTAATTTTGAGTTGTGTGGAGGCGAAACGTGAAAAACGCCCCGTGTGTGAATATTTTAACGCACGTAAAAGGTCCCCATGTGCTCGAAATTAAAAGGCCCGTTCACACTTGCGACGACGAAAGCGAGCGAAAGCGACGGGAATTCTGTCGCTTTGTCGCACCGCGACAAAAATTGGTCCCGACCTTTCGACAAAAACGGTCGTCGCGCGACAAAGCGACGGAATTCCCGTCGCTTTCGCTCGCTGTCGTCGCACGTGTGAACGGGTCTTAATCCGGAGCCCTCCCCAACAGCGCGCCTCTTAGCCCATGTGTCGGCGCATAAAAAGCCTCAAACATTTCAAGACACTGAATTCTGAGTGGCACGTTCATCAAGGACTGTGCGCGCTCAAGAAGTAGCGCGGTCAAAACTCGAGTTCAACCGTCTTTTGTGAAGCGTGCCCCACCTTCCACCTCGTGATTACGCGTGTAAGTACGTTTCGTGCATTACCGAAATAACCCGTCATCAGCGACACTCAGTTCGTTACCTTCGCGGGCTCCCTTGAAGGGTTATTACGGTTCCGCTTTGTTCTCCAACCCCCATTTCCTCTCTTACTTCGGTCGGCAGCCATGCTCTTTTGGACGCGGGCCCCCGGCCGACCTTCCGGACAAAAACAGAGCGATAAAAGCGGACCAAAAAAAGACAGACCCTCATTCCCGAGCCAAAAAAGAAAAAGAAACAAAGAAAAGAACCGAGCTTCCTCAAATAATAGTAGCATATAACACAGAGCGAGAGCGAAGACGCCGCCGCACAAAGACCAAGGCCGCCTCGGCGGACGGCAGCTCTTTGAGATCGCCGCTGCTGTCACGCCGCAGTTATCGCGTTATCGTCACGGCACAAAGCGGCTCTTCTGGCGTCGAGAGACGACAGCCACGGAGAGAGACAAAAAAGATCAAAAGTCGAGAAAGACGACGACGACGGCGACAGAAAGGCGTGAAAAGAGACGGCTGACCCCCGAGGCCGCAGGCCGGAAGCGATTCAACCGTTGTCCAGTACCGGCCCCGCACGACGCAGCGCCGGCTTCATATCATCGCCCGCCGCGCCGGTCTTTCATTCCGACCTGCCACGTCTCCGCTTCGGGCCAGCCGCGTAACTTGCCCGGTTGAGTGCGCGTGCCCACCGGACCGCAACAAACCTGCACCAACGCAACGCCCTTCTGATTTAAAAACAGAATAAGACGAGAAAGACCTGCTCGCTCTTCTAACGCTGCAAGGACGCTGACAGCCAACTTCGTTCACCTTAAACCTCGCGAATAGTTAACTCGAAAAAGCCTCACTGAGAGACAGCCGAGCTGACCGCCCACAAGAGAGGATAAAGCGGGGAGAGTATACGCAATGTGCAGGCTTTTGTCGTACCTGTAAGGTGTCTACCCAGGTGTCTGCTAGCCCCTTTTCATCCGCTGCGTTCAGTCAACACTATGTTTACAACTTCGTGCCCGCCTGTGCATTTGCCACTTAAATCTCCCTGGACGTGCCACCTCTATACCTCAAAATGCTATCTGTAACGATGCACTGTGGAGAGTCGCCTTTCTTGAAGAACACCCCCCCCCCCCCCTCCGCCCCCTTGCTTCCTTGCCCAATTCTGTTTTGGGTTCAGAGAACAAGCTAGCTTAATTATTCAGGCCAGATTGCAACATAATCCTCTCCCACTGCCTTCTGAACGTCTTAATAGAGAGTTTTAGTTTTGCGGAAAGCGCCACTTTAGCGCGTTTGCGGGCACGCTAACCGTCGCGTAACGAGGCGCTATCCTTTTGCGATTGCGGCGCGCAAACGTAAACTTCACAGCTAAACCCCTATACTAAAACTGTATGTCACGGATTGGCGTATGCCGCGGTAACTTTGAACGGCGTTCTCCGCTGACGACATCACAACCCGCCCTACGTACGACACGGTTTGCAGAAAAAGTCGCGTCAGACGACCTCCGCATATTATTCGCACATCACGTTTCCCATTGCGCAGGACTATGTGCACAGCTTAATTTAAAGTGCAACCGGCGCTTGCGTAGGGCACGGTCGGCTCTACAAAGAGCATACTAGATAGTACGTCCACCTTAGGAGCAGTGTGACATCACTTCGACGTCATATGTTACGAGTACGTATATGTGCAATCGCGGAAATCGCCCCTAAACTTTGATAAACGCTTGATAACATCACCCGATAGTCAACTGCACGAGAGCCCTTTCGCAGCCACGCCCACCTTTCGCCAGCGAGCCGAGGAACGCACACACTACCTTCCGAATGTTCTTTTTTTTTTTCTTTTTCAAATTTCGGGGTTTAACGCGCCACAGCTACACCTTGGCTATGAAGGGCGCGGTAGTAGCAGGTTCCTACTTAGTTTCTACCACCAGGGGATCTTCAAGCGCGCTGGAATCTCGGCGCAACTTGCCTTTTCCCCCTCCACCTGAGAAGCAGCCACCGCGGTCGGGAATCGAACCCGCGTCATCGGGCTCGGCAGCGCAACACCGTAGCCACTGCGGCGCCGCGGCGGATACGCCTTCCAAACGGCGACGAGCATCGGTTCCGCTTGACCCGAATACGGGGGCGACCACTATGCCGCCGCCGCCGTGGGAAGAACTGCTTCCCTCGCTGACCGCAGCTCACGCGTCTCTCGGCGCATCGACGTGAGCGCGCGCAGCCCGCGCCAGCCGGACACGCAGCCGGTTTGCTGCAACGAGCGGTCACGCCGCTGAATACCGATACGCTCACGACGCCGCCCGCCTCGTGTTCCGACGGGGGCCCCAGAAGAAGGCAGCTGCTGCTGCGTTGAAGGGCGCACGCGCACTCGGATCGGTCGTGCCGTGGCCGCGTGAGCAGCGTCGTTCCCGATGCGGAGACCCGTCCGGTGGTGGCGGCCCGAATGTAGAGCGGCCCGCCAATCGAGTACGATCACGGCCCGGAAAAAGCCGGTCGATGAACACGAAGTGGATGACGATATGGGAATGAGTGGAAGAGAGCGAGGGAAGTGCGGCGGTAATTAGGAAAATGAGTGCTGTGCGAGCCAAATACGCTGGGGGGAAGTTGATGGCGCTGCACACTTACGAAACAAATTTGGGGTGTCATGCATACGTTAACCCCCTGACCGGCTTCACCCACATAGCCATTGGTCTTATTGCTAACCATAAGGAAAAAGAACCCGAAAAAACCATCGTCTCGAAAATGATATTTCTACAAAATGCAGTGTGCGTATGAGAGAGAGGCGAATTTGATTGATTGATTGATTGATTGATTGATTGATTGATTGATTGATTGATTGATTGATTGATTGATTGATTGATTGATTGATTGATTGATTGATTGATTGATTGATTGATTGTGTGGTTTCAACGCGCCGGCGCTACACAGGCGATGAGGCGCGCCGTTGTTGAGGGCTCCGGGTCAATTTTGACCACCTGGGGATCTTTAACCACGTGCGCCGAAATCTCGAACACACAGGACATTTTCGCTTTCCGCCTCCATCAGAAAAGCAGCAGCCGCGGCCGCGAATCCAACCCGCATCCTTGGAGAGGAAAATTCGGCGAATCAATACTACGAGATTGATTCGCCTTTTACGCGAAACCGGCTTTTCCCTGCAGCAGGGTTTGTAGTTGGGTAAGTTGGTACTGAATAGGAACAGAAACGAAGAGCCCCTGTCGCGTTATTACGACGCGAATACGAGAGGCAGACTCGCCAAGCCGAATTCATTCGCCGAATCAGTTCCGGAACCACTTCTTGTAGGACGGAATGGTGAGGCTGTTATTACGGAACACGGCCTGAAAGGGAAGGGGGCAGCCCGCGGCTCGGTCGGTTACAATGCCACTTTTTAACTGCACGTCCTCGCATACATCCGCCACTGCCGAATCGTTACACACGCGTACTCCATCGCATCCCTTACGAAAAGTGCTTCGCTCGGCGCGCGCCAGTTGACAAAAGCGTGTTCGGACACGCGTTCCGGCAGCCGGGCGCGATCGGGGGGGCGAGCAGCGGGTCACTAAGCGCATTCCGCCCGCACCAGCGAGTCCGGCGCGGCGCGCGCAGTCGATTTCAATTACACGCCGAGTTAGTAAGGGCACGGGCTCACGCAGAAACCCTGGGGGCCGCCGCCGCCATCACGGCCGGGGCTGTCGCGCGAAACACCCCGGCAAAGCCGAGCGTTTAATTCCGGCGGCAATTAGTCACGCCATGATTACGCCGCTTGGCTATCCTCCCGACTACGGGGTGGAAGAGGAGAGCGTCGTCGCGGAGAAGAAGAGCGCCGCTGTGATTCGCCGCACCGACGAATCCCCGTCCGGGCCGGCGGCGTTAACGCATTCACCGACGAGGAACTCGCGCGACAAGGGACAAATGGGAGTCCCGCGGATTCGAGCGAGATTGGATACAATGCCGCCTCTACGCATCCACTGTCCGGTAGACCGCCTGTACAAGCTCGCCCGGTCACTTTCCCCGTCTGAAGTGCTCTGACGCTTGGAGGAGCCGTCAAGGTCTACCAGCATTATAAACAAATTTGCTGAAACTCTCGGGATAAATGCGTGAGCGTCTCTCCCATACACTGAGCCCCTTGAACACGGCTTCGCTACTATGCACAAACGCATTGCTGGGAAGACACTCTTTTTCGTGTCCTATATAAGCAAAAGGTGATAGGTTGAAACGGAAGATGATGGGTGTAACATTAAGGGACAAGAAGAGAGCCGGGTTGGTCGGGGAACAAACGCGTTAGTAGGAATTAAGAAGAAGAAATGGGCGTGGGCAGGGCATGTAATGCGAAGGCAGGATAACCGTTGGTCATTAAGGGCAACGGAGTGGATCCCTACAGAAGAAAAGCGTTGCAGGGGGCGGCAGAAAGTTAGATGGGCAGATGATATCAAGAAGTTTGCGGGAATAAATTGGACGCAGTTAGCACAGACCGGGGTAATTGGAGATTAATGGGAGAGGCCTTTGCCCGGCAGTGGGCGTAGAAAAGATGATGATGATTATGATGATGACGATGATGAGCGAAAGTAGGAAGAACCTGTCACACCCCGTGTATCCATACAAAGCGCTCTATACTGAGCCCCATTAAAGTCGGCTTCATTACTGAAAGCATATATATCCTGCTGGGAAGACACTTTGGGGGCTACATAAGTGACCTTATGTGAAAATATCAGAGCCATAAGGCGCTAAATCAACAGCCTTTCCGTATGCAGCGGAAGTGTCACACACCGAGCGTTTCAGATGGACAGTCAAGTTACTCGTTGAGGTCCCAAAATATTGCTTAAGCATTAGAAACAACAGCGCTGCCGAGGCCACGGCTTGGGACGTTGGAAAACTGTTCATGACGTTCGCGTGAAAACAAAAAATGCATGCGGGCTGTATAAGAATTTTTTGTCCCCCGATTACGATGACGCGTACATGAGCAATCACAGTGATGTAGAAACATCCGAAGGAAGGAACAACGCCAGCTATAGATCGACGCGAAGTTCGATCGCCCGCGCTTTGTGCGAACTAATTTCGCACTTCCTGCGTGCTCACCGGCTCGGCGTTCGTGGGAATAAAATGCGGCTTGGAAACTGGCCAGAGGAAACAATTATATCGGGCTCGGTTTAACTGAGCCGGCCGTGGTCCCGGCATCGCTGTCTCTTCAAGCGATTTCCTGCAATGAAAGGGTCGGTGCGACCTTCGAAGAGGCCCTACAAACCACCGCCACGCTTTTCACAGCGGTAATCAACGTTAACAATTTTCTAGATACGGTTCTAAAACGATGACAGGAGCGTGCGCAAGAAAATTGCGCCATACCCAGTCGAAAATGAGGACAAAAAAACATTCTGTAGTTTGTCATATTTTGGCGTGTCGTACTGTCGTTTTGTCGTATTCTTGTCGTGTCGTGATTCTGATGTTCTGTCGTGTGTCCTATTCCTGTCCTGATTCTGATGTTCCGTCGTGCGGAATTCCTGTCTTGCCGTGATCCTTATGTTCCATCAGTAGTTGCATATGGTTTGAAAATTATTGCCTATTGTGAAGAGTAGCGTAAATGGCAGTTCTGCTGTGACTAGACGAATGTTTGTCGTTGAGAAAATTTGCCTTGCCGTTACGACAGAAATGCGTCGTAACAACAGATGGCTATGTCGTAACAACAGGACTTCTGTTGTCACAACGAAGTTTTTTGTCGTGCGACAGGAATTCTTGCGGGGTTTCTGTGGTATTCTTGTGATTTTAGACTGGATACAGTAAACATTTCTTTAAAATTTAAGGTCAAGGCGTAAAATAGACACCCACAACTCATTAAGTTCCTTTTCCGGCTGCATTCACCTCGTTTGCTCGTCCTCCTCACGCCATTTTCGATAGACGAACAAAATATGGGATCATGGTGGAATTTGAAACACAGGCGCGAAAACTGACCACGTTTTCTTCGAGACTGCGTTGCAGGCGTTCCCTTCAGGCGCTTGCTCGCAACAGCGTTTCCGCGACCTGGAAAGTGCCCACACGTCTCTGGCTTTCCGAACTATCCGGGGGAAAAAACGAAAACAACAACAAAAAAAAAACAGGGGACAGCGAGCTTCCTTCGTTTCAGGAAACCGTGGCCGCGGCCCCGCTTTGATCACATAATCCCCGGCAGCGCCCTAGAAGCACGGCTACCAGCTCTCCGAGGCTTCCAACCGGGCCGTAGTTGTGCGGCAGTGATATTTTACTCGTCGCTGTAGCGGCCATTAAAGTGACACTATCTTTCGTAAGCGAAGTTAATTACCACCGCTGCTGAGGACGACCTATTCAGCGTCGGCAAATTGAGCCGCTCTCTTCCTAGTGAGATCAGATATGCGAAGAGAGAGAGGGAAAAAGAAAACTTAAAGTCTCCACCTCGGATCAGATGTAACGAAGCCACTTCCTTGCCCTTAAAGCAGACGACGACGACGACAAATAGGAATGTGGAAAGTACGGAGCCCTGGAGAACGCCCAAGCGAAAGCGACGTCCGGGTAACAGCCGGCGAAAAAGAAGCGATCGATGTTAACTCGCCTCGCTCTGGTTTTCCGCGAGGCACACGTGGCAAGTCTAAAGACGCGTGGCCGCGGGCGGAGGACGGAGGAGAAGGAGGAGGAAAGAAAGGAAAAACCGCGGTCCGCATACACGACTCCTAATGACCGCCATTCATCTGCCTGGATATCTCCGCGAATACACAAGGAGCAGGCACCCTCGCAGAGAAGAGTGGACGCCGATAAGAAGATAAGCCCACCGGGCGATGGACAACGCTGCGTACGGTCGTAAATAAGCGAGACCTTTATCGCGAGGGGAAGAACAATAGGCGGCTGCCTGAAACCGACAACGAGTCGTTCTTCCACGCGACCCTCCCCCCTTTCCCTCTGTTTGGCGGGACGGTCGGTCGGCCAGACGCTCTCGTTTCCGGCTCAGCGGCCGATTTCCGTCCCGCACATTTTTCAAGCTCACGAAAAACCCGGCCGCTGGCCGAGAGGCGGTGCGAGGAAGGCATTGGCGCAGGCTTTGGAGGAGTAACAAAAACAGAAATCATTGTAATATATACAGAACAAAAACGTCAGTAACGGTTGGGAGGCGGAAAAAAAAGCACGACAGCGTTTGCCTACCGGGAAGAGAAAGATACCTGTTGCCGCTGCGACTTCCCCGTTGGCCAGAATGAAGCCATGTTTACAGACAACCAACAATACACACACACACACACACACACACACACACACACACATATATATATATATATATATATATATATATATATATATATATATATATATATATATATATATATATATATATATATATATAAGTAAACAGTCGGATACGCGGCAAGAACAATAACAAAGAAGGATTACTCACGCAGCGCCAATGGGACTTCCTTTCATCAGAGTACAGTTGCAACATCATGTAACTGTACTCTGATGTTTACTTATATACTATTTCTGCGCGCTTTGTGACTTTTCTCGGTTTATATATATATATATATATAGCACTAGAAGAAACTTCTCGAGGAGCCACAAGAAATATTTGAGAAAATATTCTCAGAAGATGAAGACTCAGGTGAAGACTGGACTTCCAGTAGATACGCTAGTACAACCACCGTTTTTGTTTTTAATGGCCGAGTCAACCATTTTCTCAAATATATATATATATATATATATATATAATAATATATAATATATATATATAGATATATATATATAGAGAGAGGAGAGAGAGAGAGAGAGAGAGAGAGAGAGAGATGGTTGGCTAAAGATTTTTTTTTGCTTTATCTGGGGCCGGATTACCATAATGAGGCAGGAATATTGTTTCATAAAATCGTTCAGGCGAGAAATACGCTACACACACAAATGCACTCATAGAGCGTGGGACAAAATATTCAGACACGTGTTAGCTGTAAAATCCTCTTTGCCATCTTGCCGCCACTAATGAAACAACCATTTTTTGCTTTTCTTCTTTGAACGTTTCGCGCAGAAAAATCGCCAATTACGCACTCGCGGATTTGCATACGCCTTCGATCGTGTACGAAAGCCCTCCGCTGCACACACACACAGCCGCCGCAGTATATTTATATAGAGCGCCGAAATTCCCGGCACAGCGCGGGTACGTCGTATAAAAAGACGAAAAGAAAGACGGAGCTGCCGACAGCTGGCCCACACACAGACGCGCGCCGCTGAGAGCCAGGAATTTAACGGGGAGGATAACTTGTGAAAACGCGCGGCTGGCGACTGTCTAGCTGTATACGCGAAACCCGACGCGAGAATGCGCACAGTCCCCCCACACGTTCATTAGTGACGGAGGAACACCGGTAGCACCGAATCAAATTCATTAGGCTTAGACAAAGAGCACTACGCCTTCGTTATTTTTTATATTTTTTTATATTTTTTCGTCTCGAGAACTTCATACTTAAATACCACCCAGATGGGTGGCATATGGCCGGACCCCAAAACTTTGGGAATATAAAAGCGGCGAAAGAAATCGCATTTTTACTTGTTTTTAACCAGCACACCAAATTGTATGTATGTATGTATGTATGTATGTATGTATGTATGTATGTATGTATGTATGTATGTATGTATGTATGTATGTATGTAGTGTATGTATGTAATGTATGTATGAGTAAATATTCGTAGACACGGAAAGAGCAATAACAAAAAAGATTACTTACGTATCGACAAAGGGACTTTCCTTCATGACAGTAAGGTTCATACGGTAAACATCTTCGTTATGGCTCTTTTCGTGTTTCCGACTATTTACTCACACGATTTCTACGCGCTATTTGAGAATTTTATAGTATATATATATATTTTATATATATATATATATATATATATAGTCATAAAGTGTGAGTCATTAGTTGCTGCAGGAATACGCGCAAAGTAAAAGTACGCTCTTCGGAGACTTTATTCTGAAGAAGACCTGACTCAAGTCGAAACGTCGAGATAACGTCTCCGAAGAGCGTACTTTTACTTTGTATGTACGTATGTATGTATGTATGTACGTGTGTATGTATGTATGTACGTGTGTATGTATGATATATATTTTATTATGTATGTATATGTATAGTAGTATTTAGTATATATGAGATAATAGAGAGAGAGAGAGAAGAGAGAGAGAGAGAGAGAGAGAGAGAGAGAGAGAGAGAGAGAGAGCGGGACACGCAATACTATGGGGAGTATCAATTCAGGGCTCGACGATAACATAAAAGAGCGTGTGGGGCCCGCTTTCTTGCGTCTTTCCTCAAAGGCGACAGTACATCCCGAAACACTCGGCGCAGAGCAAAAGGGGCGTCGGCGCGGCATTCCTTTCGTAAAACTGAAGAGGGGGATTCGGGACGCGAGACTTCGTCGTCGAATCGCAGATGGCCGCGCGCGGAACGATCCTGGATTACGCGAGCGCTCTTCGTCTGCTAGCGCAGGCAGGTCGGCTGTGCTTTTTCAATAAATACTGAGCAGCTAGCTCATTCGTTTACTCGCCCCTGCACACGCACGCGGATAACTTATTCACGCACTCGTTGGGCGAAGGACTGCAAATTGTGTTTAGATCTCTCCTCCCTCTCCCCCCTCGCTCTCTCACCACCTCTTTTTCTGTCCTCTGGCTTTTTTTTTCTTTTTCTCTATCTCTCTCGACCAGCGAGATGTCGCATTAGTGCCAGTCATCAGGCTACTACCATAAAGCAAAAAAAAAACGAGCGGTTCCTGGCCGTTTTGCCTAAATTTTACGCAGCCTTCAAGAACTCGCGGTTTTGCGTCTGATAGTGACAAGGCAATGATGATATTACGTGCGCTACGACTAAAGTGGAACCATTCAGGCACACTTACATCCAGTCGAACCGCACGCACGAGCGGGGGTAACTCAACACCAGCAAACGTAACAAATTTGCCCGAAACACGCGAAAACAAAACCTGCCGACACCTGCAGTGTCAACTAGTCCTCTGAAAAAAATCAACTCCACTTCTCTCCTCAACGACTCTCCCCTCGCAACCTCAGCCCCAGCGAGCGCAAACGCAGAGACAAGCTCGCGTGTCCGCGGAACTTGGGCACTTCACACTCCACCCGCTCTTCCGACTCATTTTGTCCCGAGCACGCATAAAAACGAAGCCGCGCAGCGCCCACCTCAGGACTGCCACTACCGCCGCAGCAGCGCTCGCCGATCGGCAGCCTCGGCTGCCGCGCCGGCCGCGCATATTAATGTCATTTACATACCGCGCGCGAACACGAAACGAGCTACAAAGAAACCAGCACTCCAAGCCCCTCTCCCTCACTTAATCCTCTCGAGCACCGTCCCCCACTCTCCCAAGCGAGAGAGAGAGAGAGAGGGTATTTCGAATTTCGCGCGGTTATGCTGCACGCAGCAGATGTGCGGCGCTCTCGGGAGTCCCAGCGGCCGCTTTCACGCGGTGCACTTCGCTTTCACGCGTGCGATGAGGGAGCAGTAAGTAAGAAGACAAGGAAGCAAGAGGAAACGGACGAAGCGAGCCAAATAAAGATGCTACGCGGGGGAAGCTGGATTACTTATTCAGACGACGACGGAGAGGCGAAGACTAGAAATAACGTTCTGCCGCCGCTGCAGCTAGCTCTCCCGACAGGCTTCAAGCTCGCACACGATCGATTCCGCGGCTGCAGAGCGCACGCGACTGACTGACTACCGCCAGACGATGAAAAAATAGAAAAAAAAAGAACAGCCGTGAAAATAAAATAACGACAAGAGACAGAGGAAGAACGACACAAGAAACAGTAGCGCCCCTATAACTATACACACAGTACAGGAGTACTGCGCATGACCTGTCGATACACTTCCTCCTCTGCAAGTCGTTTTCCGGTTCACGAAACGGAAGGAGAAAGGTGGAGGAAAGGAGAGAAAGAGACAGAACCGAGTTAAAGCAAACGGAAATGGGTA
Source organism: Haemaphysalis longicornis (assembly GCA_013339765.2). Classification (NCBI taxonomy): domain Eukaryota; kingdom Metazoa; phylum Arthropoda; class Arachnida; order Ixodida; family Ixodidae; genus Haemaphysalis; species Haemaphysalis longicornis. Next base: position 68,701,037 of record CM023456.1, on the reverse strand, counting down.
TAAAAAAAATAAAACACGAATAGCGGAAGTAATCCATAAAAATTCTCTCCCAGCGGGCCCGGCTCCGCTCTCTTTATTAACGCCGGATTAACGTTAATTCCGAACGGAGGATTTCTCGTGCCGGCTCGATCGAGACGACGACTGTACTACGCCGAAAAGACAAAGGAGGAATAGATGGGAAGTTTAAGGCCGAGAAATCTAGTGCTGCGTATGGGTGTATGTGTCCCCGTACGTGGCATGCAACCGCTTGGAGAAGAGATATACGGAGGCGGTATACTTTCTTTATATAGCAACGCGAGGTCCCCGCGCGCAGTTTAACGGCGCGCGCAAAGAATCGGACAAAAGGGAGGGAATGGACACGCGCCGTGTATTGTTGCTTTTGTGCGAAGTCGTCACTCATCTATCGTTTCTTGTGACTCCTTCGTGGGCGGGACGTTTCTTTGTTCAAGCAGCTGTTTCGATGCGTTCCATAAAAGGAAAAGCAGGTGCACGTGGATTGAAGACAGTACGCGTGTTTGGCAGAGAGCGCTCTTTCCACAGGTTACCTTGCACTGGTTTTACGTATTCTAGTTATGCACCAACGCGTTCATATGTTGCAATATGATTTGTTGTGAGTCGCGTAGTCGAGCGCCTAACCACGCAAGCCAGGTCCATGGAACGCTGTCACGACAATTAGCAGAATGTTGAATACCTTTGTAGTTGTGCGCCACCCCCTCCTAACCGGGAAGAAGAGAACGGAGAGAATAACGATATGTCAGAAGGAAAGAAATCTTCGCACGGTCGCGTAATCTGACCTCCCACGCTTCTTGGACAATACACTTTTCTTAGTAATTCCCCCGAACAACCATAAACGGATTGCGCCTGTATACCTCTTCATCATCATCATTATCTACACCATCCATCATCATCTACGACCAAGATCATCTCCGTCGTCTCCTACCTTATCTTATCATGAACATCATCATTTGCGCTTCCGGAGTAGGTCGGTTTAAATATGTACACTGGCAGCGGTCTTCTTTATGACATATACCGTATTTATTCGATTATAAGGCGAGGGTAGCAGTTTGTAGTGTCAAAAGAATCGCCATATATATATATATATATATATATATATATATATATATATATATATATATATATATATATATATATATATATATATGGCAACTCAGACTGCAGATTTCGGGAAAAAAAACCTCACCCTATATTCGGATAAATACGGTATACCGGAATAGGTTGCCAAAATGTTCGTAGGGTATCGAACTATGAAGGGCATTCGTGCAAACATCTCGAGGTTATAAACACGACTCCTCCTCCACATTCGCGTATAGGATGAGAAATGGGCCCACGCAAACATTTTGCAACTGCTGGGAGCGGCCTGTTTCTCACTTCACGCAGCTAGAGAAGCTATACATTCGGCGCAGTCAGTGCACTGCGTACGTGCAACGCAGTTCCGAACACGCCCGGATCTTACCGTTCAAGGGAAAGGCTGAAGGTTCGCCCCTGAGACACTGACAGCAATAGACACATTTTACTTTCTTTTAGAGTCAGGATTTTACGAGCCGCGTGCGTACACCCTCCTTATTTATGGCGGATTAAAAAGGGGAAAAGAAGAGAGTGGGTCTTTCGGCTGTGCACTGACCCCAGCTACGCAGCGAGACTTGCAAAGGCGCCCCGGGCACCGATATGGGAGAGCGCCGCTCAGCGGCATTGACGGCAGAGGAGCACGCGACGATGGAACCAGTTATCGGGTGCCTGGCCGGCACAACCCCTTCGTCATCGCCGTAGGCGCCAGTAGTCTCCCACAGCCCAGCGCGGCGGTGGTCCGTGCACGAAAGTGCGAGATCTCGAAAAGCGATCACGCTGCCATTGCACCGAGTCGAAGGCTAATTCCGTGCAATGCACCGCCCCGAGCCGCCAGCAGGGGGACTTACCACGACGTCATACAACACGTTTCATCTGATTGCACTGATTTGTCAGTGCCCGAGACGAAATGAAGAACTACTACTACTACTACTAGCTACTAGTACTAGTAGTAGTAGTAGTAGTAGTAGTAGTGATGATGAGCCTCTGCGTCGGCGGCGCGAAGTGCGTTTCAGGAAGGGACCGCGAACTGCGCCTTAAGCGAACGCACATCATAGTCACGCACACGCCCCCTCACGTTTTCGCCAAGCGGCGTGCCGTCAAGCGCCTCGTGCGGGCACAGCATACTGCCCCCTCCCCTCCCCCACCGCGAGAGCGCTGGCTCGCGCCGCCACGGCGAACCGCTCCCCCCCCCCCCCCTCACGATTTCGCGACAGTCTCCTTTTCTGCTTTCTTTCATCGTTCGCGTTTTCTTTCACTCGTCGGTCTTGCCATCGTTCACTCGGTTACGCCGACAACGCGGCTCAGCCCAGAGACGGCCGCCAAAAGGGTTGCGCCCTAAAATAATAATAACGTAATTAGAACTCGCCATCGCCTCTCAAACGTTGCAAAGGCAATGTCTCAGCAAGTCGTCCAAGCTTGCAGCTATAAAATGCCCCGACAAGCCATGTTCTGCCAACCCCCCCTTAATACAAACTCATCAGAACAAGAAATTTAGTTCGTTATAAGCGATATTTCGTTAAAAGCGACTATGGCTTGGTCTCCCTCAGCGCTGGAGTGTGGGCCACACAGAGAAAACGTCGACCCGAACAAAGCGGTTTCGTTATAACGAGCATTGAGTGTACTATCGTGATAAATAAAAACACGAACAACGATCCCCGGCGATGGGCCGCGTACGCACTGCCGGCATAAGGTTGGGAAAGCCCTTTGGTAACTTATTCTTACTGCGCAGGCGCAGTCCCTCGCTTACAATTCGGATTATATACTAAAAAAAACTGTGGCTGACGCACAAAAGTGAAATGTGCAGCGAAGCCTGCAGCTCAGCATGGTTTACGCGTCGGCGGCTGTCTTTAGGTGGGCTTGGCGAGCGACGTCCTGCTGGCGGGTCGCTTCGGCAAAGGTGTACTGGCGTCATTTCCGTGACGGATATGACGTCAGTGAAATTTTAGTGTATACCGGCATAAAACACTTTCGTGTTAAAATATAAGACCCGAAAACGAACAACTCTATGCATAACGTACTCTTTAGTACTAAAAGTTGCTTCCCCGCACGAAGACCCTGTGTGCAGGGGTGCACCCTTTACAGGCCGCTTGCTTCGTTGTACTGGCGTCACTTCCGTGACGGATATGACGTAAGTGAAATCTTCGTGAATCCCGGAATAAAACACTTTCGTGTTAAAACCACGCGCACCGTTATTCGTATTTCAATTTATCACGATAGTACATATAACAGTAAACTGCTCGCTGTCAGTAAACCAGTGAACAGTAACGTCCCCCTTCCTTAGCCAGTTTGACCAGGCGCAAGTCGGCGTCTGACTCCGTTTTGCTGCACGCAACATATTTACAGGCCGCTGTATATAAACGGCGCGTCGTATAAGCCACCCGCCAGCAGTGGACGCGACGCCGCGGCCGCGTCATATTATCGCCCGAGCGCCAGTCCTACGCTTTTAATGTCCACGTTATCGGTCCACTTCCGCCGGGCCGCAGATTCCCAGCGGTTGGTCGTGTACGCGAGGCCCGAACCGGACGCTGGCAAACACAGCGATAGAGAGAAAAGAGAGAGAAAGTTCAAACGAGGAGCGAAAACGAGACGCAGAAGACGAAGAAGCAACGCCGCAAAGAGAGTTCGCGATTTCTGTTAACGCTGCTAGCTCTCGGTACGGGGCATATAAATAAACATATAAAGTACATATAAAGTACATAAACAGTCTCTCCTCGCCTTGTGCTGCGCACAATCGCTATCGCAGCGGGGCCAGGCGACAAGCGCCCAACTAAAGATATCCACTCGAAAGCGGCGCTTTTATTTCTCCTTCGGCGGCGGCGGCGGCAGTGCGATGACGGCGTTAATATAAAGCCCCCCTTCCTGCGCCGTTACAGGGAAACGGGCTCTTTATGGGGATATTTACGTCCGGCTGGGACTCCGGGGCTGACTCTTCCTCTTTTTTTTTCTTTTTTGTTCCCCGAAACGTAAGGTGGAAATAGAAAATGAGAGACGGTTAATATTAATGCGATCGTGAGTATCCTTGCAGCGAGCGCCGTTTGAAGGAAAGGGGTTGAGGAGAAATTCGGAGGTAAACACGCGGAGGCCGGAAGTGTGAACGCAAGAAAATTACGTGAATACAGAAACTGTTTAATAGTTGGGGCAGGAAAGCAAAGTGTGTGTTTTGTCTTATGTAAGTCGTCGTGCAACACAGAGCAAAAATATTACCGAGGAGGTGTTTTTGTTAAGACGTCGTCTTTGTTTACTGCATTGTACGGGAACGAAACCCACCCACCTCCGAGGTTGGTTTTCTGATAACTATAAAGGGCTCTCATTCACGCGCATAAGTCATTGTTCCGAATTAATCACCATCAACTCATACCCCCCTATATATGCCCTGTGGCAAAATAAACGTTCATAAAAAAAGAAGAAAAACTATCGAGCGGAAAATAAAAAAAAATAAAGGAAAAAGAAATGATTGCTGGATTTCCCTGACATCTAAGGAGAAAAAGTCATAAGTGCCTACCAGTTTACTATTACAGCGTGCATTTCTCCCTGTCATAAATGCAAGACCCGCGGCCGAGTGATTGAGCCGGACAACATCGATGATGTCGTTTCTCTCCTTCGGTGGCTTCGTCAATTAATTCTCGCAAAGGCATCAGCTCGAACTAAAATCACAGTTATCGAGAAAATGTTCACGAAACACAACTCGAGGAAGAAACGTTCAACTTTCACAGTGGATCGTATACACAGCCCCCGACTTTTAACGCCAGCAGAGAGCCCACTCAGAGCCGCCGACCACGTTTCAGCGACGCCGCTTCCGCGGCGAGCGTAACGTCACGTCACGTCAGCGGAGCGGGGGTAAAAATCTTCACCCGCAACAACCACCCGGTGGGGGCCGCCTCGCTCGCGAGCAAAACTTCTCCGACGAGGTCGCGCACGACCAGCGGGCAATATAAAGTAGTCGAACGACGACGTAAAGCAAACTTTCCCCAGCTATAAAAACAAAGGACGAAAAAAAAAAAAAACAGACGCCAGACCAAAACAGGCGATGAGCGGCGCAGCGGGAAAGGCGCAATCACGGCGGCACCAGTTGGCTCGGCTCAACTTCACGAAAAGAAATAACGGCCCAGCCTCGACGCGTAAAGCACAGCGCGCGCGGCGGGAAAGAAAAATCCGTTTTAGCACTTTCGCACAGCCGTGCTCAGATTTCTCTCTCGGTCGCGCTCGTGGCGAGTTTCTGTTTCGCTCGAAAAAAAAAATATTTAAAGAAAACGTTCCCGAAAGCGAGGCGCGCGGCCGAAAGGAGAGAGAGGGGGGGAGGAGACAAGTTTTCGGCGGAGGTTAATAAGAAAAGGCAAAAAAGGGAAACCTACGAAGGCAAGGAATATAAAAACGCCGGCAATCCTCGCTCAGCCCCAAGGCGTTAGGGAGAGAGAGCGCGCTGCACGACGAACCCCGGTGCTACAACTCCTGCAAGAAGCGGCGGGCCCGGCGTAAAACGAGGTCACACGTCGTCCATATACAACGTTGCTCGGGCCGTTTACAACCGCCCAGCGTTTCTCCCCACGCTGTGCGGATACGTGCGCAGTCGGGGGCACCCGTTGGGTATCAAGCTCGCGAGCCTGCATTCGGTGCGAGGGGCGGAATGTGCGCCGACGTTTGCGTGCGCGCGTATTTATGCGCCCGTTAGACGCGCAATCGCGTGTGTGTGCGCGCGCGCGTGCGTGCTTCAGAAACATCAGGCTTGACCCCCCCCCCCGCATACGGATTCGTATTCAGCTGCGTCCCGAGGCCGCTTTCTGGCGACAAGGTCTGCAAAGGAAAGCAGAACGGTAGGACTCCTTTAAAGAAGCTTGGTATCTTGAGATTTTCTTTTGCCTCTCTCTCTCTCTATCGCTCTCTCTTTGCAACGTACGCGTACACGTGTACAGGATCGTAAACACGGGGAATTTTTTATGCTGGCGTCGCACCTGAGCCGTAGTGTAAGACGTACAGCAAAGGGCAATTTGAGTTCGGCAGCAACACCGTCAAAAACAAGAACCCGGGCCATCTCCACTAACGTGAAACCTGGGGAGGAGCGAAGCATGCAGTGCGAAGTGTATTCTTGGCGCCTTGGCGTTTTTGTCCACGGAGATGAAACTGTTGGGGGGTAACGTATACAGCTTTGCTGTAAAAGTCTCTTCTCTTTGAAAGCGTGAAGCTCTCTAGCGCGAGGCGTTGGAAAACGAGCGTCCCGGTGTGTTCTTACTTTTAGTACGCGTTTTTCCCACTGAGATGAACGTTCTAGCGCGAGGTGTTAAAAAATGAGTGTCCCGGTGTTTTAGTGCCGTGACTACATGATTCTACGACGACATGAGACGTCGACAGCCCGAGCCCCTGAGGGGCTTCGCCCATAAAAAAAAAAAAAAAGAGAATTTTGCCTTGCTGAAAAATCTAGGAACATGCTTGCGGATGCCTCCTACGACGAAGAAAGCAGAACCTGCAATGAGAAACACCCAATGATCCGTCGTCCGACTCGCAAGGAATTGAAGTTAACCGGCATGTGATAACTGTTGCCCTTCCAATGCCAACTACTTGCGTCCGCACTTCCATCTTCCACTTCACTGCAGTGCATCGGCTTGTGAAACGTTAACTGCTCTAACTGCTAAAGGTTACGGCATAAAGTGGCTGATGTCACTTCTGTTGCCGCAATAACAGCCCAACCGAATCCGAATATCATCCGATATCGATACTGTAATCATCCTTGTAATCGATCGGTCTTGTAATCGATGCTTTAGCGGTTGTGGTTGCGCCAGACAGAAGTGCTTACTTGTTTTTTTTTTTAATCTCGCTCTCATTGTTATTATTCCGTGTTTTCCTTTTCTTTTTTTTATCTTTCATTCAGGGCAATTTCGTCGCGACCATCGCGGCGGCGCAAGGAGCTAGTTCTGAAATCGGAGCCACCTCATTCACCGTGTTCCGCCGGAGAATAATGTTTAGGCCGGGAGATCAGACGTATATCAAGCCGAATACGAAGGCGGAACGAAGCAAAAAGCAAACATGCACAAAGTATACCGGGGCTGTCATTTCGGCCGCTTCGCCAGCGTCATCGCCTCTCGAGATTAAGGCCACCCAAATAATCGCGCCCACCGTCGCGCCATCATTGCGAATCCCAATCATAGCAGCCGTCCCGCAGCAAACAGCCGCGCATTTTCACACGACGCGCAGAAGACACCCGGCGCACGCTTGCGCGGGAGCGCCAAACGAACCGGTTCGCTCGTCTGCCGCTGCTGCCCGTAGTACGTGCAGAGATAGAGAAGAAGATGCTCCCTGGCCCGTGGAAGAAACAAAGACAGAACTCTCCATTCGTTGGCTGCCGCTTCGCGGACTGTCTCGACGGCAGTCTATTTTTTCGCAGCGAGACGCAAGGCACGCGGAAGGGAGCAATTTGGAATCCCGCGGTGACCGCCCCGGGCCAAACTCTCTCTCCCCTCTCTCTCTGAGTGAGTGTGGAGGTGGGTGCGAGGGTAGACGCGGCGAAGGGCTTAGATGGCGAGCGACGGTCAGCTGCTGTCATGACTTTGGCGGCGACTTTATCCCTCCCTGCTGAGTTGGGCGTCAACCATGCGCGAGCGCGAGACGAAGTTCGTCAACATCGACGCGAAGGCCGCGTGGTTGCGTCATCAATTGCGCGAAAGTGACGCGGATGAGTGGCTGTGGTTGGGCCAAGTCGTAAGACGCCGACCTACAGAATCAAAGCAGACACCGAATGAGAGGGAGACGAGCGGCGCACTGCTTTCTTTTCCAAGTTTGGGAGGAGGACAGCGGATAACATGACTTTAAACTATACAGAAATATCTCGCACACTTCGCTAGTCAGCTTAGGGTAGCCGATCGAGAATTGGCCTCTCGCGAGTTATGGTTTTAAATCATTCTATACAACGAATGAAGGCGCTGTCTGCGTCTTGTGATAGAACGAACCGCCAGCAAAAAGAAAAAAAAAAAAAACGGAGGGAGGATAAAAAACGTTAATCGCAGGAGGCGATTACAAGACACTATCAAGGTGCCCACACTTTCGGGGTGATTAAAGGAACATACGCCTCCCCAGATTCCCAACGGTAACGTTGATTTTACTTGAATGTGATCAAAAGTTGACCCATACGAGTCCCCACCCCCCTTCAAGGTAAGTAAGTAGGTAAAACGTTTATTGAGCAAGAAGAAAACGCTAAATTTCTAGCTGAATACGAAACCAAAATGCGTCTCCCTAGCATCAAAGAGCAAACGCCAGCAGCAAAGCTGTTTTATTAGGCAGGAGAGGTACATCAACTCGTTTAAGCTCGGCCGCTGAGACTCCATACCCTTTTTATTTGCTTCTTTATTTCGGAGTGCGGCTTAGACGCATAAACTACCCCCACCCGAGAAACGAAATGTTTGCGCAACAAGTTATAGGCGCCTTCCTTTTTTTTTTTTTTTCCTAGCTCTCCTGAAATAAATAGCACTCGCTGTACACGCTGCCTCAGGCACCGGCGATTAAAAGAGGAGCGGTCACGATACGTCGGTCGAGTCCTCGAAAAAGTAGAGTGCGGTTAAGGGCACACCTATATAGCACGAGGCCGTTCAAGGCCGTCTGCTACGTGCCATTTAAGCGCGGGGCTTAAATGGGTCGCGCGTTGCAGGGGCGGCCAGAAATAGGTTGTCCGAGACCTGCGCGTGCACGAGGAAGCTACACGACGCTTTGAGCGAATACAAATGGCAAACGAAGACAGCGTTTATCCGCCCGCGCTACCTTGACCGTTCCACGTGTTCCCTTCACCCTTTTAAGCATTGTCTGTGGTACACAGTAGCGTCTGCAGCGAAAATGCGCACTGAATGGCTCACAATATACAACAAACAGTCGGTTATAAGCTAACGAAGCCGTCATTATTCGAATTTCCGCTTTACTCGAAGTGTTTCAGTCCTCAGTAGGGTGTGTGCAGAGCAAATCATTCCCGCTTACAGCGATGCACCGCTTATAACACGGTCAGTTCCTCGTCCCGAGGAGTTCGATATAAAGAGAGTTTACTGTATACACGGACGCACCGCAAGATATATTTGTAGCAGCTAGCGACCACCGTTAAAAATAAGACGGTGAACAACAACCATAATAATTCAAAGGAACAGCGAACGCGGAGCAGTTTTATAACTGCGGGTTATCCTCAACCCTGTAGACTTTCGTAACGTCGTCCGAAAGCTCTAAAACCCTTCCTTTTTTTTATCATTTCGATGTTAGCAACCTAAATTTTCCCCCCAACACCACCGGAACGACCGCCAGTGTGTATCACTGTAAAACACCGTTCTGCAGGTCACCGACAACACCGACGACGCGCCTAATTGAAGAAGATGCATAATGCAAGGAGCGCAGCAGCTCCTTTGAAGGAAAGTGGGCCCAACGCTGAAGACGGGAAAGATGACAAAAAAAAAAAAGAAAGACGAACACCACCACTTCGCGTACGCGCACACACGCAACTTGCCCGTTCAAGTGTGTTTCCCCCTCTCTTCAGCGCAGGCAACAAGCGGCCGGCGGCGGCGGCGGCACAAGGTGCCGCTCTTCTTCATCCATTATGGAGGCGGCCGCATCCCTCGCAGCGCCTCGGAGAAGAGCGGACTGACCCGCGATTAGGGAGCCAGCCGGGCACCGAGAGGCAACCTTGGCGGAGTCCTCGGCGCAGCAACAAACCCCCCGATGAAGACGGCGGCGCTCGAGTGCGGAGAACGTGTTATTAGGCAGCCCACGCCGAGAAGAGCTCGATGTCGCCTGCCTGCTGCCGCTGCTGGGCTCCCGCTAAGTGGACGACCCGCGCCTCGGCCCCGAAAAGAAGGGGGGAGGAATTGCCGCGTTTACCGCCATTCGAGTCGCACCGAGGATTAATTTTTTTTAAGCTGAACAACTATCCCGAGATGTACCGTTTTTTAAGTCGAGCCACGAGCGGACGAGGATGAATATGTAGTAAACACTCGTTATAGCGAAATCCCTTTATTCGAAGTGTTTCGTGGTCACCACCCAAAGCATTGTAAGCAAAACACATCCGCTTTTATAGAAGTACCGCTTATATTTTGTGGGGACAAGTAGCTTTCTTTATTTACCAAAAATTTGTGTCTGGTTGCTGAGCTAAAAGCTGCAATAGCAGCTTGACGAGGCCCAGCAAACCGTTACATGGCAGTAACGACAATGACAACATCAAAGCTCTATACACGCTTTCGTGACATAACTGAACATAATATACACACATCCAATACACGGAAGGTGCAAACAACAAAAACGTAAATCTGATTAAACCTTCTTTCAGTTCAATGGCAGGTTACATAAATTGGTCGGAAGGAATCGCTTTGGGGTGTAAATTATACAAAATCAATCCCAAACACCACACACCAGATCGAAGCCAGTTCATTGTACCGAGGATTTCGCTATAACGAAAGTTTACTAAGATGCACGGAAGAGACGTCAAGCGGACGTGTATGGATTAGGAGCGAAGTGCGAATGTGGTCACTACATTTCCATATAGTTTTCGAGTAGTGGCGCAACTAAGACCCAGCTTTACCAAGCTACATTTTAGAAAATGTATCCCAGCCGCCCGTAGCTTCCTTGTGGCTCCTTTTTCTTTAGATTTGACGAAATTCTTCATACATGACGCGGCTTACGCCGTTTCTGTTAAGTACCCTGAAGAGACCGCGTTAGCAGAGGCGCTGCGTTGCGCTGGGTTGTACGTCATCTCTGTTTTCCAATAACTCCCCAACCTGCAGGTTGTATGTATAGCCTGCCATCCGCAGAATATGTATATGCCCAGGTGTACAACACGTTGTCGTGCTGCACGACTGAAGGGGAAACTTGCTATTTGATTACTGTTGCTGTTTTTGTTTTCGTGATTCCAATTAAACAAATAAAAAGTGGCACGAAAACGACCCCGAGCAGGTTTTATGGACGCCTGTGGTTTCGGCAGCCTTCAATCAAGGCATCCCTCCAATTTCACGACTTCCATCACAATTTCCCGTCTTACAGCAGCGACCTATTAACTACCAACCTAACAACAACAACAAAAAAAAAAGACACGCCCATTCGTGACCGCTCAAGCTTCTCGAGGCAACCTCATCGACGTTGTGCGCCTCGCCTCCTCGGACCGACATCTCAATGCAGCCGCCAGCAGCCGACTGACACGTGCGCAGTGAACAAACCGACAGTTTGAGGACAATCCGGGAAAAAAATATAAAAGAAAAGAAGCGAAACTCTGAGAAGCGCGCACGGCTCAAACGCGCGCGCGCGTACGCCGTTGGCGTTACGCTAGAACGTACGCTTCAGCGATTGCGGCGTCGGGCGCTTTGTTTTCGCTCAGCTGCAGCCCGGCGTAATGTGAAGCGCGATTAGCGGCGCTGGCCTCGACGGCGACGTCCGAAGCAATCTGCCACCCGTGAGTGTGCAGCGTGCGGCCGGCCGGCCAAGTGGCGTAACCGGGACAGGGTCCGCATTTGAATCGCGCGCGCTTCGACGCAATGCCCAGCAGCCGCGCGCTGATCTTTTCTTGACGCGGCACGATGCATAAATTTCGCGGCAGCGAACGAACTTTCCTTTCGTTCGGGTGGGCATGTAGGAAACACTGCCGGCGAAAACCGCGCCCTACTGGAAGAAAATAAGAGATTTACTGACGTGGAAAACAGCGCTGGGCCCGCAGTGAAAGTGGCCAATATACCAACCGGTCCGCCGAACGGGCGGATTATGGACAAACGCCCAAGAAACGTGGAGCTTACTGTGACTGTCAAGCTCGTGGATGAAGCGTACAAATTGCACCCGTGGGCGAAGCGTCGTAAAGTGGGCGTGCTGGCATTTGTCTTTCTCTGAGACCTTGGTCAGAAGTGGTCAGTCGGGCCAAGCCAAAAAAAAAAAGTTGCCGGGACAAAAATATTTCAGGCAGAAAGTTAAATCATAATCATTATCAGCAGCAGCAGCAGCAGCAGCAGCAGCAGCAGCAGCAGCCTATCTACGCCCACTGCAGGGCAAAGTCCTCTCCCATTAATCTGCAATTATCCCGGTCCTGTGCTAACTGCGACCAATTTATCCCCGCAAACATCTTGATCTCATATGCCCACCTAACCCTCTGCCGCTCCCTGCCACGCTTGCCTTCCCTAGGGATCCACTCTGTTACCCTTAACGACCAACGGTTATCTTGCCTTCGCATTACATCCCCTGCCCACACCCATTTCTTCTTAATTTCTACATATGTCCTTAACACGCGTTTGTTCCCTAACCCACTCCGCTCTCTGCTTGTCCCTTAATGTTACACCTATCATCTTTCGTTTTATTGCTCGCTGAGTCATCCTCAATTTAAGTTGAACCCTTTTAAATCAGGACATTTTTGGTAATAATTGCAATAAACAACTATTTCGGTATTGGCGCAGAGTTTTGCCGAAATGGTTTTTGAAACGTGGAAACCAACACAACCGGGAACTGGCCACGAAAATTGTATTCTTTTAAACCTCCTGTCAAAAACCCGCTGTTAACATAGATTCTTTTGACAGGTATTTCTTCTCCTCTTTTATATATTCTTTTTCTACAGCCAAGCAGATAAGAACAAAGCCGTAACTATCTGCGAAATGAAGTGCCTCAGATGATGAGTTGAAAATCATTCGACTCACGAACCATACCTCCCCCGATACGGTAGTGGAGAAGACTGCTTCTTACGCCATACAATGTCTCCGGAAGACTCACGACCGGTTAATGATAAAACTGAATTAAGCCTTTGTCCGAATGCTGCGCCTTACCGATTCTCCACCTTCCTCTTTCTTATCTTTCCCATTGGTTCAAGGACCGCGCATAAAAGGCCTAGCTAATCAACCATTGTTAACAAGACAGGCTCCACAACTAAACGTGACTTCCGCAGCCCCTCTCAGCTGGTGATCCCGCCGCCGCGGCTATCGGCAAACCCCGCCAAAGACACAGAATCCTCGCGAAAACACGCAGCGCAGTCCCGACGCGGCGAGATAAAACAAAAGGCAAGAAATGGCGGCGACGCGGACCGCATTGGATACAGGCGGCGCCGCCGGGCAGGACGACGCCATTCGGCAGAGCCCGTGCCTTATCGGCGGCGGCGTCGGCAAGGCAAACAGCGCGATGACCGCCGCCTCGAGTCCCGCCCGGAAAGGCAAACCGGACGTGTGCACCGCCGCGCCCGGGTTCTGTATGTATACACAGGAGTGCTGGCTCGTCTTTTGCCCAGCGGCGCTGCAGAACAGCGTTTCCAGGGGGCGGCATTTCGTCCTTTTCCGTTCTTCTCTCTCACACGCTTTACGCCCATGCACTATTTGCTCCCGACGAAAAAAATAAACAGGAGCGGGAACATGCGAGACCCTGCGGGCAGCCCGTGTTTGCGCATTCCACATGCACGGCGTCGCAACGCCCTCACCCCACAAAAAAACTTGCGCGCGTGGCAGGGTCGAACGAAATATTTGCCGCCGAGCATTTAGCGCTTACAATTAGAGTGCCACGACCGGAATTCCGACCGCCTCGCGACGAGCGCAAAGAGGACGTCCGTGTTTCGTGTTTATTTTCGCGACATGGTCGGGACCGCGCCGGGTTGCGTGCGAATGTATCGCGCTGCCATTATAGAGAACGTACCGAAGGACGAACCCTTTGTAAAATGCTTGCGCGCGGCAAATAGATCCGATCCTCAAATGTTGAGCGCGACCGACGGAGCGACAACACGCGCCGTTTGGTGCACGGCGGTTGCGTCGGTTTTCTTCTCCATACACATGAAGTTCGCTGAAAAAACGTATCTAGGTGGGGTGTACTATCTAAAGGAGTGGAAAGGTGGTCGGTCTTACCGATGTGCTGATCCTAAGCGAGCTAAATGTTGGACAGGAATCGAAAGGTACCTGCTATACCAGTTCGAGGCATACGTGTATGGAATGAATCGAGCTGTTTTCGTCGTCTGTATACTCGCAGCTGTGACCAGACAAGCCTTTACTTTCTTTCGGGGACGCGTTGAACTATGAGTTGATGCCATAATCCCCCCAGTCAGCTCGTCACGCGCTTGTTAACAAGTATGGAAAATTTGGGCAGCGTTAACGTTTTTCTCCGAAATTTGACGCCGATCGGACTACGCGACTGGCGACAGCAGAGGCCAAGCACCTCGAAGCTACATTACAAGCCGCGGAATATAAAATATAAGCCGCGGAATATATAAATTTCGCAAAATATAAAACACCGACTCGAACCTTCAGCGAGGGTCCAATTAAGGGTCTCCCGTCCCGCCCGCAAATATAGTGCCGCATGGCGTTACGGATCGAGCCTCAATGTCGGGGTCGCTGCATCTTATAAGCCGACCCATACATTCTGCGGCCAAGGGCTGCCGCCGTTACTCACCACAACTCGAGGCGAACGAACGTCCTCTGGTCAAGCTCCCAGCAAAAACGTATGGACCCGGAGACACGCCACTCGTTTGAGGACTATATATACCGCGGCGGCCCGTGTTTCGTGGTCCACGGCATCCCGGTACCAAAGCTGTCCTGACCCTCCATTAGCATACACGAATCAAGTGCGACAAAGGATACCGTAACGAAGACTCGGCGCTGACTTCTTGCATGCATACACAGCTGGTGCCTCGCCATTTGCATGCATGCAGCGCGAGTAGTGCCGGCACGCGGTCGACACCGGCATCCACCTCGACGGCTTTGCTGCAGCTGCGACCGGACACGTATAAGATATATACGGCCCGTGCATACGTTACATATAAGCGACACCTGGGAACTTCCGCGACCCCGCCTTGACCGCCACCGCCGAGTCAATGGCTGTGCGGCTAATACCCGTGGGAGATGGAGGTGCGACGCCTCATTAACGCCGCCAAACTACAGCCGTCCGCGCGGTGTTATAATGGCAATTTGTAACGCGAGCTCGTTCAGACGCCGCCGGTTGCACTTCGAGGAGGGGGGCTGGGGTTCGTGACATGCATAGGCTGTTATCTAAAGCGTGCGTCGTGTTCCCAACACGGGCTAAGTGCTGAAAAACACTTAGAGCGGTGAGGTTAGCCATTGTCCCGCGAACCATCCGCGACCCGACAATTTGAATGCGTTGCCTCCCGCGGCTTTGTTGAGAATAAGCGGGCACAATAGCGCGTAACTTAACCTGACCAAAGGAAGATGTTCGGGTTGCGCCCTATCGTGTGCGAACGTAACAGCTGATGTCAACTGTTCGAGTTCTTGGACGGCCAGAATTCTAGTCCACTCTAACGCGCAGGCATTCGAAGAAAGCCATCAGGTTTGTCTCCGGCGTCGAGACAATTCGATTCGGCGGCTTGACCACCCAACGAAATCAATTAATCCCAAACAACTTTTGCGTTTCTTCGTGGCGTTGCACGTATTGGTCCACGAAGCGGAACGAGTGCGTTCAAAGCATCGAGTATTTTGTGCTCCGACCAAACACACACGTTACGGAGAACACGAATCACCGTTATTTAAGGGAAAATAAGCGTTTTACAGGTTACGGAAGAGGTATATTGAAGACGCCGACAATCAGACCCAAACCTTTTCGTGCTCTGCAGTGACTTTGCAGGAGTCACTAATCAGTCTACTTAACCGGCAAACTACGTGACCTGTGCTATCATCATCATCATCATCATAAGCATCAGCAGCCGGCCTGTCCCATCTTCCTCCACTCGTTCCTGTTTTCGCAAGCCTAGGCCATTCTTCACCTGCGAACTTTCTGAATTCAGTCCGTATAAGCTTCATTTAGGAAAGCTACAGGCACATCTTCGCACCAAGCAAGAAAGGTCTAACGAAGTCGAATCAAGGCAACCACCACTGCCAAGTTGCGCCGGCACTACGGTAAAAGAGGCGCAAGAGGGCGGATGAGAGGAGGAGGAAGAGGAGGATGAGGAGTGCAGAGTATAACGAAGGTGGAGACCGATGCGTTCGCCTTGCATGATCGATGGCGCTGGCGAACAGGTGAAGGGGCCCCCGGGCGTTTATCGACGTTTCGGCTAATAGACTTCGCGTCCTCTCGAGACAGTTCCTATCGTGCGGGAGGACGGTGCCTGCCGGAGACATCCGGCTCTCCCTGGGGCTTCACCTGGATTCGTATGGATTCCCTGTTTGGTAAACGAAACCATTACACGTCTGCGTTGATTCTCAGCGTCCGCCTCGACAGTCCGCGAGCCCCAGGGGCCTAGGGGCGCACAACACCGTTGACCGAATCACAGCAAGGCGGGACGGCGTACCTCTCTTAATTGGATCCTTGAAAGAAAGAAAAAGAAAACAATTAAAGGAAGAAAGTATGGCTTCAAGTTGCACGAAGTAGTGTTACCGCAGAGCTTGCAACGAATGAGACGGATAGATTTTGGCGTTTGGCGATTGGCGATTGCATTCGTGAATGGTAGCAACTCTCACCACAACCACTCCAGAGAAGGCAATTGAGAGTGAGTGATAGAAAGGCATACAGGAAGCGTTCGGATGACGTCACGCCACTGTATACCAATTGAGAAGAGAGTCTCCCGGTCTAAGAATGTGCACTTACAAGTATTATCATGCTGGCCTGATGGGTACCCAAAACTATCACGAGCCGATTCTCTCTTTCCCAGCGGTCGCACCGGCCAAAGAAAACAAAAAAAAATCGCGATAAAAATGGAGGCAAGTGTAGGCGTCCAGAAGTCCCGCCAATCATCGGCCGAAGACAATAACGACAGAGAACTCGCACTCAGACCTTGTCATTCGTACTTATCCAACTAAGGGCCCAGCGACGGCCTCGGAGACGTCACGCGTCCGCTATAAGTGACAACGGCTTGCCTATATAAGATATCCGGCGAACACAAGCGCACACCGTCGGTGCTTGTTCGCTCAGGTGCCGCGCGTTCTCGAGAGCTCGGCAAACGAACGGTAAGGGGGCGGGGCAGCGTGTCCTCAGCGACGGAAGCGACGGCGAAGATGGCGGGTGACGACGAAAAGGAGAGAACGAGCAAACACTGCACTCGAGGAGCGACGAGCTACGCTTCCTACAGGCTGCCGTGGTTGCGGTGCCCTTGGGGCCCTGGCGACGGCATCACGACGAGTGCGGAAGCACACAGACGCCGACGACGAGGGCGACTTCGCCTCCATCGACGGGACAGCACGCGAGCACGTCGCCCATCGAGACGCTTTCACGTCATTGTGGACACGCACTACGGATGGGAAATAGGCGGGTGAAAAGGGGGCGGGAGACGAACCTGGCGGTCCCGCCGAGCACGTGAAGTGGATCTGAATGCTTGAAATTGAACGAAACACTCTGGTGTGGAACGGAAAACAGAAGGAGAGGGGTGGTGGTGCAAGACGGTAGACGGAGGCCTGAAATATGAAGATTGCAGAATGCCTGCCGTCCCGGATGAGTTGGCCAGTCTTCATGAAAAGCGGAGGCGGACACGAAAGACGCCCGAAGCGACAACAAATTCTGAATTCGCCTGCATCTATATATTGTATCCTGGGCTTTTTTTTTTTATGGCCTACAGTCATTGTCTATTCCAGACTTCAACTGGCGACGTTGTTGGCGGCTGTAGGACGACGAGCCTACTTCCCGTCAGACTAAGACCTATTGGCGTTCTTTCGTCAGAAGGGAAGCCGGAACGTCTCAACGGGTCTTGGAGAAAGGACTCTTCCCCAAGGCTAGCTACTCCACAGAGTATTTTATTCCTGCGCCTTGCAAATTGTAGCTGACCCAAAGGGCATAGGGAGAATAATTGTGGAGCACACAGTTTTCACCAACAGGTGCGGCCCTGATAACTTCGAGAAACGCAGAACTCACCAGCTTGCCACTAAGGTCGGTGTTCTAATCTAGTAGACGGACGTAATCACCAGTCACTACAATCCACCTCGAAAGTGATTGATTTGATTGATTGTACGGTTTAACGCGCTGACGCAACACAGGCGATCAGGCGCGCCGTATGTGGAGGGCTCCGGATTAATTTTGACCACCTGGGGATCTTGAACGTGCGTCGAAATCTCGTACACACGGGCGTTTTTGCCTTTCGCCTCCATCATAAAAGCGGCCGCCGCGGCCGGGAATCGAACCCGCGTCCTCGTCACCTCGAAAGTGACGCATGCAGATGCAGCAATCCGCTATTTGTCTAGCAGCATCTTTTAAGGTCTGCGTTCTCTCGGTAACCCACATCTGTTATCGAGCCAAGTCATAAAAAAGAAAGTCAGCGCCGGAAAGTCCGAAGCGGGCACTTTAGCCGCAGCAACGACGCAATCCAGTTTCTTCCACCCGACCAGCTAGGCGAAACATAACCGATAAAAAATACGAAAAGGAAAGCCGCTGTATACACAAACACACCGGCCATTTCCAAAGCGAGCGTGCGTGGGTATGACCCGAGATGACGACCCACAAGAACGCGCGGAAGATTGACGAGGTATGGTGGCTCCTAGAAAGAAAGAAAAAGAGAAAGGGCAAAAAAAAAAAAGCAAGATGGAAGGAAGCGAAACGGGGCAGGGCACTTCCAGGAGAAGAAAAGCGGCGCTCGTTTCCAGGGGCATACAGGAAACCGCCTGGCGGAATGTAGAAATGCGGGCGACGCCATACGGAACGCGCCTGCCGCAATATATACGCGCAGCACGCTCATACATCGCTGCCGGTGGCGGTGGGGGCAGCGGCGGCGGAGGTTGAACCACGCCTGCGAAAACGGCGGCGGCGACTTTTCCGAGAGCACTTTTCCTCCGTGTCCGTTTCGCCCGCTGGCCGGCTGCCCCGCGGACCGGACACCACGCAATGCGGGCTAAGGTGCCCGAAGCACAAGCTCCCTCGGGCCGCCTCATCAGCGATTCGGCGGCGCCCCGTCAATAATGCCGAGAAGGGGAGCGAAAGAGCCCCTCATCACTTTCTCAGACCCCCGCTCTTAATCAACGCCACCTGCGTCTTTCGGGGCACGGGCGCTGTTCGATGCATGCGTGTCGGCGCTGCATGCCGACGTGTCTTGACGGTCGCACAATGCCGCGCCCAGACGAAGGTGGCGGCGGTCGCCGAGGTCGGGGGTCACGCGGCCTCTTCTGCCTGCGGAGGGAGAACTTGGCGGCCGAAAACGAGGCGCCGGTAAACCTTGTATTTATTGGGCCAGAGGATTTGTCTGATCCTTTCTTCTTTTACCCGCGCGTGACTAGAGTGTGGGCTGATGATGCTGCTTTTGAAATGAGGTATACGCTGTTAACAAGACATCCGGCTTCCTAACGCTCCTGCCACAAGTGTTCTTTTGGTCAACGGCCCAAAAATGCGATTACGACTGAAGCATATGACGAAGTGGTGTAGGTAAAAGCGATAATTTTTCGGCTCATTGGCACGTGGCGTTTTAGATTCTATTGTTCACGATAAACGTTTATTTGAAGTGTTCCAACTCTTCGCGTTTCCTTTCTGCAGTTCTTTGTTGCTCCAATTTGCCACTCGGTTCTGTTTTCCCAAAAGAACAAAAACGAGTGGTAGAACGATTTGAGCTACAAGCTGCGTCGAAGGTGAAGCACTCCCCCAGGCCTTTACGATGGAGGGCCCGGCTTCGAGCCTACAGGAATCCTTCCTCACCTTCACAACCGCGGTGCCACGCCTTTGTTCCAGGAAAACTCATCACGGAGGCATTAGGTCGACGATAAACGGCGGTGATACTAGAGGCGATTTCCAAGACGCTGTTTTCAGGCATGTTGGGGGTATTCCGGGGAGTGCCTTTATTGCACCTAGCATATATAACCTGATCCTTTTACCGCCTGAAGTGGGGTCTATACACTAGCACTTGAATAAAGCGTTCTTCGGGCACAAAGAAAAAAAAGTGGTTGATTCCTCTGTCATAGGAATCGGTAAAACACGAAAGTGAGATGTGCAGCGAAATCTGAAGCTGAGCATGATTTGCGCGTCGGCGGCTCTCTTGTGGGTGTGCTTGGCGAGCGACGTCCTGCTGCCGGGTAGCTTCGGCAAAGGTGTACGTACTGGCGTCATTTCCGTGAGGGATATGACGTCAGTGAAATCTTGGTCTATCCCGGCATCAAACACTTTCGTGTTAACATATAAAACCGAAAAACGAACAACATTAAGTATAACGTACTCTTTAGTACTACAGGTTGCTTCCCCGCAAGTACACCCTATGTGCAGGGGAGCACCCTTTGCAGGCCACTTGCTTCGTCGTACTGGCGTCATTTCCGTGACGCAAGTGAAATCTTCGTGAATTCCGGAATAAAACACTTTCGTGTTAAAAAATTATTGTGGTGAAACACCCCTCAATCAGTGAGGGTATGTAGTGAAAACATATCTTAAAAAAATGAGGCAACCTTGGGATTTCAGAACGCTTTGTTCAGTTAACTGTTCGTTAAAGTTCAGCAACGCTGTATATATATATATATATATATATATATATATATATATATATATATATATATATATATATATATATATATATATATATATATATATATCGCGTTAAACTCGCGCAAAAAAGCCCCCATTTGGGGCACGAACCCTTCAGCCCCGTCAGCACGGCGTCGCCAGTTACGCAAATTTGCATAACCCATTCATTGCGCAAACTTTTACGTCCCGCTGAAACCCAACAAAAGAAGTGACCGGCGAAAGCCCCCAAGGAGGCGCCTCGGGAAAATGATGTTTGCTAATGACGCAACACGAAGGCTAACAAAAAAAAGAGAACATAGAGTGGAGATGCCTAAAAGAGAGTGAAATTTTTCGTGGTCCTTCCCACATCAGGTCCTTCACCGGCCGTGCAATCCCCCTAAAAACGTGCTCGGCATTTCGGCCGGAAAAGTCGTATTCGGTCGGCCTCTCCTGAGCTCGCGCTGCCCTCGGCAATACGGTTCGCCCAGTGAACAACCGCGCGCATATCGCGTGACGCAAGCCGCGAACGCGCTCCTGGCACGGGCGAAATTAATCTCGCCGCGACGTCCATTAGGGAAGGAGATGCCTGCCCACCCCCCTCCCCTTTTTTCGGGCGTGGAACGAACGGACACCCTCTCCCTTTTCCTGTGCCGCACTATACAACCATCAGCGGCGCGGGTTCCGCGAAAAGGATAAATTTCGGCGCGAAGTGCAATTAACGCAGCCGCGAGACGCGTGTATTACACGAACCGCACCATTCGGGCTTCATACGGGCCGCCGCCGCCGCTGCTGCTGCTGCTTCCACGGACGCGAAACAGGCAAACGCAATTTGGCCAGGCAGGGCAGTACACGCGGGACGTGTATGCCAACTTAATCGACTCTACAAGGCGGAGTAGCGTGGCTCGCAGGTCCCCGCCCGCAGGTAAGTGCACCGGACACATCTGGGCCAGTGTGCTCCTCGGACAGCGTTGACCGCTGGCCGTATTGATGGGCCGCCGCATACGCGCTGTGTGTGCCACATTTCTTGGCGGCTGATGCCGTTTAGAACGTAAAGCCGTTCAGTGCACAACGTGCAGAGGCAGGCGTTGAGAAGCGAGCGATAAAAAATGCGAAGGGGCTTTTTTTAGACGTATGCAAGGAAGTCTTCAACCGTTGAAATCTGTGTCGTACGTGTCTGAAGCCTCGGCGACATGAGAACGAGTAACCGTAGAGGGCAAGCGTCGAGCAGTGGAGAGCGAACGATAGTACAGCAGAAAAAGAAGCGTGATGTCAGCTCTCTCTCTCTCTCTCTCTCTCTCTCTCTCTCTCTCTCTCTCTCTCTCTCTCTCTCTCTCTCTCTCTCTCTCTCTCTCTCTCTCTCTCTCTCTCTCTCTCTCTCTCTCTCTCCGACGTCATGCGGCTTACATGGCGTATACTAAATATGCGGTGAGTGTAAAAAGTACCTGCGCACGAGGACCTATTACACAGACGTCGTTCACTTCAAAGAGCGGATCACGGCGGTAGCCTCGGCGTTTTTACGAGGACTAGCGTGAAGCGAAACGCGAAAAGGACGAAAGTGGGGAGAATTATGGTCAACGCGATTTCTCGGACGTTATCAGTAAGCCAAGGGCACCGACAACGATGCAGGCTTACAACCCGTGGCCTAAGGACGGTTGAGCCGAAAGCCGATGCTACGATACCTGTAAATAATGAACACTTGATAATTTTCCGGTCATAACCCACAGGGAGGACGCCACCGTTTTTGCGAGAGTTAGCTAAATTTTCCCAAATTTAGCCAAATAATCTAACGGTTTTCTTCAAATTTTCCGCCGCCCCTTCAAAAGTAAGCACGCATCTTTTCTGTTTCTCTAATTGGGACAAGAATGGGTGCGAAAAGAGGGGTGAAAAAGATTAAATATGGAGGTGCCCCCTCACAAGAACGTTAAGGGCGCGCAGCTCCCAAGCCAACCTTTACCACACGAATGACAGGTGCCCGAAGCAAATGAAAAGTGAATAACAAAGGAAGGAAAACGAGTGGGATGGGGGGTCGCGTTTCCGGCGTGGACGCCGCCATCTTGGACGTCATTTGGCGGGTGAAAAGCGCGGGGGTCGGGGCCGGGTGCGATTTGGGGGCAGAGGAGCATTACCGGCCCGGCCGCGGAAGCGATTACTCACACTGGAGGCCGAGAATTACCTGAGCCCGCCACCCGGACGACGACGGACGGAGGCGACGAACGCACACGCCAGACGGCTCTCCCGCAAACGCCACGCCAAGCCAAGCCGAGCCAAGCCAACGACAACAACCCCCTGGTACCAAGGCCCCTGCGGGGTCTCTATCGTTGTACGAATAATGAACAGATGCAGTCTCTTCTTTTCATCAAATGGCCCTCAGAAGCAAATTTCCGAAAGAACGTTCGAAGCTTTCAACTTGAGGGAGTGAAGTAGGACCGAACCAGAGTGCTTTCCAATCTCATAGGCGTCGCCGCAAAGCCTGGCAGTAGAGATTCGAAAGAGAGCGTATGCGAGGGGGTTAGCGCGGAAGGCCTAGAAAAGGAAGCACAGGGTGAGGGGGGGAGGGAAGTAGTAAAGAGAGTGGGAAATGAACAAAAAATTACGCTCTTAGGATGAAGACTGGGGGAGGCTGCTGCAAAGCACCGCAGCGCGGACGTTTAGGAGCTCCGGGGCCATGGACACGCGATGCGCGGGGGAACGTCCATTTACTGTTTTTTTGTACTTCTCCTACTGATGGAAACGGCGTCGCTTAATTGCGCGTGGTCTTCTTCTAGGGTGTACGTTTAACGGCGCGCCATCACGAACGGCGGCGGGAGAGCTAAAAGGGATGGGACGGAGGACGACGACGCTTTCGTGCGGGGGGGTGGGGACACGAACGGAGGAGGAAAACTTGGTGCCGAGTTGGCGGTGCCCGCGCGCGCGCTTACATCAAACGATTCGTGGATGACGATGATGGGCGAGGAAAAGCGGACGGGTTTGTCGTAAAAGTTTACATTTGCGCGCCCGCGAGAGTTTGCGAAGGGGAGCGATTAGGCTAGATTAACTCCCGCGTTTTGAACGAGTTCGCGCGGTGTCAAGTAGATCTAAAGTCCGCGAGTTGAAGCACGGAGACTTAGTAACGAACAAGCTAACATAGTTGCGTCGCTAAAGTTCTCTTGAAGAGTGCAACTGGTCTTCTACTTCGTTTCACTGAGTAGTGGCGGTTAGAATTAAGACGTAGTTTAAACGTTTACGCCTCGGATGGGCTTGCACAGAAGACATCGGGAGGATTGTATAACGTTGTCGCACAAATCCAAACACGCATCGTTGTGGGTAAGTGAGCGTAGCTTTAAATTAGGGGCGGTAGTGCTCACTTTAAGTACTTGAGGTTAAGTCGTTCAAGTACTTGTGAAGTTACAAAAATACTTGACTTAAAAAAGCTTTCACTAACACCTTTTAGCTCAAATCCAACATGCAAACGGAATGGCGATTTGGGCTGGGTGGTAAATTTGCATGTCGAAACCTTAAAAAACCGCAACGCTGAAAACATGACACAAACAGGACAACAGGAAGAGCGCTAATTAATCAATTTTAACTAAACTGCACCGCTTAGAAGGTTGTTACGGAGCGTGCGACGACAAAGTAAACAATTGCAGTGAATTCTCGTTATATAAAACTCCTCAGGCCAGAGAACTCGTTTTCTTATAAGGGATACTTTGTTGAAAGCAGAAATAATTTTCTCTCAACACAGCTAGTGCGCGAAACACTTCGAATAAAGCGAAATTTCGGATAACGTCATTTCATTACAACGAACAAAGCAGCAGCCAGAAACGAAACGAATCGGCGCACTCAAAAACGAATATAGTACAAAACGATAGTACAGTGCTCTTTCAGTTGCAATAAAGTTTTATTTTTAACAAACACGGTTTTTGTTCGTACTTTTTTTTTCTTTTTTGCCAGACCAACATGTTTCGATTTCATAAGAAGGAAGGGGGGGGGGGGGGAGGCTCTTGCCGTCTTATTACCGAATGTCAGTATATAACAAGATATATACATTCCCGGGATTTCATGAACAACCTCAAATCCGCATTTAAAACAGTACTACTACAGCTAAAAAAAAAACAAAGCAAACTGAGAAAGAGGAGGGCGAAACCATCCAGATAGTGAGGCCCAGATCCACAATCGTACAAGTGGGCCCTTGAGCAAGCGTCGCCGATCTCGAAGAGGGAATCACCGGGACCAGACAGCCGCGACAGTCGGCAGTCAACGGGACACGAAATTCCACTAACGAGCTCTCTCTCCCAAGAGAAATGAAATACGGCGGGTCAGAAAGCGAAAACAGATTCTCCTGGTGGCGCAAAAAACTCTCTGCGGCAGCAAATTCCGCGCGAAAGAAGACAAAATAAATTAGGGAGGAAGAGGGGGGGGGGGGGGGGGGACGAAGCACGATGGAGAAATACCGTATTTCGAAATTTGCCGGCCTAGCTGAACATGTATACTACCGTGCCGAGAGCACAGACTCACGATCGCCGATCGAACAGAAAAACCGACGCGCGGACACGGACATTGCTCAGGGAGATAACTTCAGCTACCTTTTAACAATAACACAGCTTAAGGTTCCACAAAAATGTTGTGGGAAAAAAATGGGGGTGTCGGGAACGGATTGAAATTGTGGCAACGACGGAAGTACGGGAGGGTGAGAAAAAAAAAAAGAGAAAGGAAGAAAGGTGCTGCGTGATATAAACGGCCGACATTTGGCCGCGCGCATCGAACGGTATCGGAAAGCGTACCACCAAGTGTGTGTGTGTGTGTAGACCCGGTGGGGGCGATCGAAGACTAATTATTGGAGAACAAGATTCTGCGGCGATATCACACCGGACCGGGTTCCGATGAAAAAAAAGTGTAAGGAGGGGGCGGCAAGAAGGAAGTAACATTAAATCGGCACACAAACACGCATATAGCAAAAAAAAAACTCGTCCGGAAAGGTAGTCATTACGCAGGAGCGCGCAATTTCAAAGGGCTAGCCCGGGTGGCGTTCAACACCGTCATTTTCTTCTTTTTTTTCTTTCCACCACACGTTTTTCTGCATACAGTTTCGCTTACCGCTGTAGTTTACATACAGCTCTACTTTCACTCCACCCCTCTCTCTCTCTCTCTCTCTCTCTCTCTCCTCTCTGACTCCAACTTTTCACATAAAAAACGGCTTGCTTCGTAATGGGAGAAATGAGGGGGGGGGGGGGTGTAAACAGGGCTGTATTAAAGCTACGATTTCGTTGCACAGCACATGAAACATCCAAAACCATACGTCGAAAGGTAGAAAGCGCTCTCAGAGCTCCCCGCTTTGATTTCTCGTTTTATCTTACTCTCGACTGCCAGGGTGCGAGAAAAGTAGCGATAATAATAAGCACAAACAGAACGAAGGGGAGTACACTTCGATTCGTCGCGTTCGGATCCTTTTGTGCCTCAGCCGCGAGTCTCGGTTCGAAAGAGAGAAAGAAAGAAAGAAAGAAAGAAAGGAAAGAAAGTTTCCCCCGAAAGCTTCGTTTTTCGGCCATGGGATAACCGAGCGATCCGCGAACGTACTACACGTAGGCCGCTACACTGGACATATACGACGAGGACGAGGTTCCGGCGGAAGAGGTAAAGGCGACGCTAGTTGCAGAGGAGGGGAGGTAGATTCGAAAATCTGTCTGCCGGAACCGATACAGGAGCGGCGAGTCGATCTCTCTGCGGAAACCTCACCCCTTTCTCGCGCTGCGCTAAACTTTCTCCTCTCTGTTCCGCGATCGTTATACGCCGTGGCGCGAGTGTCGACTGCTGTAGTACAACAGCTGTCGTCGTCGCCGACTGAATCGGGCCGATTATCGACCTCGCTGCGCTTTTTGAGAAACGAGGGAGAGGAGGAGGGGGCGAAGGCTTCTTCTAATAACGCTCTGAGTATGGCAGGTGGACGAGGCGCTGCGGATGACACCTTTTTTTCTACATCCCGGGTAATAGCTAGACAGAGGATCGTGGAATCAAGAACAGAGGTGGACGCCAGTCTGGTCTGGTGGAACACCGCGTCACAGGCAAACGAATGCGACGGGTTATGACAGAAAGTACTATAATGTATATTACCATCGGAAACCACAGAAAGGGTACAACACGCATGTTCGATCACCGGCCGCTCTTCCGGTGGAGGCGAAGAGCGAAAACGCCCGTGTGTTGAGATTTCGGCGCATGTTAAAGATCCCCGGGTGGTTGAAATTAATCCGGAGCCCTCCACTACGGTGCGCTTCATAGTCAAGGTGTCGCTGCCGCGCGATAAACCCCGCAATCGATAACGCGGATAAACTGTCTCCTTTGAACAGACACGGACGTCTGTCTGTCACACCGACAACACATCAAGCGCAATAAGTCAGCAAATCTGTCATGGCCCATCACATCTTTTTAGTAACTTATTTTTCCTTTCGGAATTCCCGACACGACAGGGTAACGCCGCGAAGAGAAGGCCAGCAGACTTAGTTGTGTACGGGCGATTAAGCCGCATCTAATGGAGCCGAGATTAACGTCAAGTAAGTGTTTCTTTTTCTTTTTGAAGACTTCGTGCAGCGCCACTACAGAAGCGCGTCGCGATAGGCACAAAGACAGCTTCAGAATTAAGTTTTCCAGATTCAGCAGCTTCCAGCTTCAGAATTCAGCTTCCAGACTCAGCAAAACCAGGTTCCAAATTTAGCTTAGAGATTCACCTTCCACGGAAGCTTCAGAATGCAGCTTCCTGAGTACACGCCTGGGCGCGCGTAACTCCCGCGAGCAAATCGGCACGCGTCCGTTCGCGCAACACCCACCACGCCCATCTCCGTTCCGACCCATGAGTCTGAAATTCGACAGGAAAAGACGGGAAGCGAACAAAAAAAAAAAAAAGTCCTACCCAGGGCACGCCCGCGAGCAACGGATGGCTCGACTGGCCCAGATCCGCAGGGAACGCCGCGCGATATCGACGAGAAACAACAACAAAAAAGGGCGCGAAAAACGACTCCAAAGGGAGGCGACGTCGTCGTCGACACTGGAGAAGAAGCAGCGACGGCGATTGATGAACGACTTCCGTCGGCGGCGCCGCGGACTCGCGCAAAAGAAGTGTCGAGCCATGATGTGACGACCTATCCCGGCGTGCGCCACGACGACGGCCTACTCAGTTTCCCGAAGGATGAACCGAGAAAAAAAGAAACACACAAACGAGACCACGTAGCGGCGACGGCCTCAGAAATGAACGCGCGCAATCAAAGGCTGCTGCTGCAGCCAGTCTCGGCTCCTCTGCGGGAGAAGAACAGCGCCTCCTCAACAGCTCGGCAGGCTTATCGGAGCGGTCCTCTGTTGCGCCTCCTCTCCCGTTTATTTCCCTCCGATCCGAGGCGACGGTTCGTCCGGTCAGGGCGGCAGGGGTCAACGCCTCGGAGAGGAGGAGAGCGTCCACGCGGCCGCCGCGGGCCATAGATTCGGCGCGCCGCGGCGGCTCTCGCCAGTGCGAACGGGAAGAAAGCGATCCGACTCGGAAGTTGGAGCGCGGAGCGGCTCGGCAGACTGCGAATCGGAAACGGGGAAATTATAGCGGCCGGGGCACGTCGTAACATTCACCGCCGAGAGAAAAACGTTGCCGAAGAGATGAGCGCGACAGAACCTAATAACGCAGTGTGCGCGCAACGACATTTGATCGAGTACTGGTGACTGTCGAGCGCAGTTTCGTGGAGCTCTTGACCGAATACAATAATGGTACGTTAGTGTTAAGTACACCGTGCTACCAGGACCCCGACGGGTAGAGAGAGAGAACAATCTTTAACCAAACTGGCAATGTCAGTCGAGCTAAGATGCCTCGCTTGCTGCGCCATATAAATGATGTGACCATGATGATGACGATGATGATTATAATGTCACATACGCTTTGAGTTATTTGCACGGTCTGATGAAGACTTGAGTCGTTTAGGTACGACATTCAAGTTTTTGTAGCGCTAGATGCACGTTTGGAACAAGTCCAAGGAGCTAATACAGGGCTGCCCGAGCTTCCTGGGTATTCACGAAATAGTCGGCAATAAGGTTGGTACAAAACAAGAGCGAAATAATAGCACCCAAACTCCCGTCAAATCCCAGGTTATGAGCCGGTAGACTGCACCAGCTGCACTCTAGGTAGAGTGCTAATTTTGCTCCGTTGATTTATAGTAGATAGATCCATTATTCTTTGGGCTACGCCGATCTCGCATAGACACGGAGGTATCCTGCGTATCGAGCGAGCAAGCAGTCCAGCAGCAACCGACAGCCGATAAGCACAGTCGCCACGCGGTGCCGCAGACATGTCGGCGTAGCTTAGCCATTCGACAAAAAAAAAAAAAAAAAAAACCCTGACACAGACACGACACATCGCGAACGCAATTTTCGGTGTAGGCGGCGCCCGTAACCGTTATCTTCGCCGCTCTTCGTCTAGGTCATGCGTTGGCCGCTCCCACGCATTATCAGGTCGAGCCAACGGCTACGACCGCACTTGCAAGAGGTTGAGTGTCTTCGCAGAGGTGCCTACCCAAACATAATATATACATATACTGAATATGCACAGTTTCGACTTTTTTTATTCCTTTTGCGTGCGTGCGTCCCGTGTGCGCGCACGCACATAGTTTCGGAATCGGTTAAGTGTCCTCTCGTTGTTGGCTAACCAATTTTTCACACCTATCTTCGACGCCCAAACTCACTGTATGGCTCAGCAGGGCCTGTGTAGCTTTCAAAGCTCGCTTTTATTTCATTTTTTACGTCGGGGTCGTTAGCGGGAGGACGTCCCTGTAATGACGTCGGCGGCGTTAGCCAGGCTAGAAGTTATCCTGCTACTGCAGATGAAAACGAGCAGCAAACCGACAATAAAAATATAAAAGGATATTTACTGTGATGATGATTATAATGAATGATGATGATCCGGCAGCGCACACAAAGTTATAAACATAGGCTGGTCCAATCCTGTGCTACAGAGGCACTAGAGAGAACTGCTAAGCGACGTACTCGTTGCATAAAAGAACTTAAAAGGCAGAATCATAGAATGGACGAGTACACTGAGCTTGAGGGAGTGCGGAAACGCGGGCATGCGAATAACGCTCCTCGCAGAACCAACACGAATCGAGTTATCCGTGCGTAAAGAACAGTGTCGGAGTATAAAATACAGCATTTTACCTCACGAAACGGCGCGACAGCAGCGAAAAGTAACTCCCTCATAAACTCACCGAAAGGGCCGGCACAGGGAACAAGACGGAGGCGATTTTCCTTCAAATCTGGCTACCTCGCGCATACACGCTGCGCTTTGCCCCTGATTTGTTTTCGACACGCCACGGCGGCTTACACCGTAACGCGCGCGTTTTCCCGCCCACGCAGCGTGAGCGGCGGCGCACTATATGACGGCCCGAAATAACACGCTTTGCGCGCCAAACTCTGGGGAAAAAAAAATGGCGAGTTTCTTTGTTTTACGAACACCGCCTCACACTGCGAAGGTCGGCGCCGCCTTGCGCCGCAGTATCAAGGTGCGTATAGCTCAACGACGTCGTTGGAGCGCATCGCGCGCCGTTTCAGATGTGTGGAAATGTTCACTTTCGCAACAACCTCATACGCGAGTAGCAGCAGCGTTACCACGCGCTTTTGTTTTTTTCCGAAACACTGTTTGCCCTTTGCGTTTTTCCTATGGCCTCGCCCCGTGTAGCGTTATCAGCGACGGTTATATCGCTACTTTTTCGTTTCCTGCTCAGAGACGGTTATATCGCTACTTTTTTTTGTTTTTTGCTCCATCTGAGTTGCCAGCTTTTGTTAGGCGCGCCTCGTTTCCTTCCTTTCCTGAGCCTTTGGCGTTGTGTCACCTTCCCTTATCACCGAGGATGAGTCACACGCCCAATGTCGTTTCCCGTAACGCGCACCGCGCTTACGTGGCTGCGACAGAAGCGAATACGCAGGGAGCGTGTCCAAGCCTGCTGCCGCGGTGACTTTGCTGCGAACTTCGGAGCGAATCCCGGCGTTTACACCAGTAGTATACGCGACATCGTCGACGCGGCGGGAACTTGGTTCGCCGCGCTTCTGAAGCACCCAGGGCACGCAGTTACTCTTCAATGGCACAACTTCCACGCTTGTTCGCGCGGAGAGTTGTCCTTCACTGCCAGATGTGCGCATGCGCCGCTCGGCCTCACCGACGACCTAGGTGACATTCGTCACCAGCAGATTTTTATCACAACCCACCGTTATTGTGCACCGAAAACCAACCGTACGGCGACACGAGCGCCCTTGCAACAAAACAATAACAAACATGACACACGGGGTTTGAAAGCAATAAATGTGGTGAGATAGACACTTAGCGTGACATGCTACATCATCACCTAAAAGTGCGACGTTCAAGTCAGGGTTTTGGATATATTTCTTAAAGTCTCTGCCTTGCAGAAGTGATGTAAGTAAGTTTTGCGTCTCCCCCAATGCACGACAGTGTACATGTCGTCTCAGCTACTCAAGCCTACTTCAATCTAGGTGGTGTCAATTGGTACCACCCTTTCATCAAAGTCTCCCGACGCTTCTTTAGAGGACTGCACAAAATAATGCGGCAAACGGCAGCGCTAGAGTGTCGGGCTACACACTAACGGACACGCAAAATCGCAGTGACAGACGGACGCTACGATGCTATCACACAGGGAAGGAAAAAAAAAATTACAATCGCCGCGAGGTCGGCAAGCGGATGAAACAGGGACCGCCATAGGGTCTAGCACCTACTCTTGTAGCAGCGATCGCCAATGGGGATGCGATTTTGGTAACTAAAGAAGAGAGCGGGGCGCTCGCGATAAGGCCTCTTCGCGCGCGCGCAGCGACGCTTAGTGGGCGCGTTAAAAAAGCGTTGACGGTGCTCACGAAAGCCAGTCACGCCACGCCGAGAAGAAGAGGAGGGCGTTCGTTTGAAAAATGAGCCCCGCACGCCGCCATTAATCTCGGCAACAGCGCGCGCCCGACCACGACGACGGAACACGGTCACTCCGCGGGTAATGCCGATCCCGGCCCGAGATTCGGGCGCACAAAAAACAATCAGCTCCCACGGTTATTACTGTTATTACCGCCGCTAACCCCATCAGGGCTCGGGCGCATCACGACTGCGCATCGCCAGCCACCCCAAGTGGTGGTGCTGGAGAAACAAAACAAAACGCGCACATAGATAGATACGGCGAGTCCTCCACAAACGGAGTGTGCCTCTGCGAACGTTCGCAATGCATGCATGCGGGGCGGCGTCTGGCGCGGATTCAACGGGACGCAGACAATCAAGAGGAGGGGGTCAGCGCGGACAAATAACATGTCGCTCCACTTTTCCGGTCTTTCGCGGACACTGATACCTCGTCGTTTCGGCTGACCCTGGGCGACGAGGCGGCGACTCCTGCGCTAAACAGCGGGACGCAGGTTACGGCGGCTACGTACGCGGGAGATTTGCAGTGCCCTTTCCGGAGGCCCCTGTAATAACGGCGAACGTTGGCCGGTGCGTATATATAGACGGGGCAACTATTAATCCTGCCGGCTGATTGCAATGCTCTGCAACGCGCACCGTAGAAACGGCGCGGGCAGTGAGGTTCAGAGGGTGACCCCCGAGGTAACGAGTTATAAAACGAGGTCTGCGTTGGGGCGTGCCGGTTGTAGTTCCAGACCCACTCAACGGACGCGGTTACCTTCGAATGCTTGCGAGTAGGTGCTTGGGGCCACACGGCAGTTTATTCCGCGCAGACGCTAAATTACGCCTCTGTACTAGTTATTTGATACAATAGATTGTTCCGTATGCACGAAGTCGTGCAACGATGTTAAAGAACACAAGCCAGCGAGTGTTCCTGTTTCGTGCGCGTGCAAAATACGCGCCATCTTAGTTAATTTTCCTAACGTTATTCAGGTCGGATAAGAAAGCAGCGTCCATGTCAGCAATTTTCAAGCAGCAAGGTTCCGGTCTGAAGGCGGGTTTACTCGACCCGCCTACGTTCAGTTCGGTTAGCGCGAAATGGTACAGGGAAGGATGAAAGGAAAGTGTGATTTACTTAAACTAAAATTGTTTGACTTGTTTTTCGTAGTCTTGCTAATATCCTGGCGCATCTACTTCATCCCTATCATTAGCCCTTCACGGGCCTTTGCCCAGGCGACCGTCCCTTCACGGTTTTTTCCTCGTCGTCCATCTCTCCCCCAACCCTTCAAAGAACGCTTTCCTCCCGCTTTGAGTACTGTATTTTTTGCCTCAGCCCCCAGGAACGGAGAAGAAAACCGTGAAAACAGGCTTCATCGTAAGAGCGCGAAGAAGAAGGAAGAAGCGGCACTCGCGTCCCAAGCGAGACGCATAGCCGTCTTTTGCACACACAGGAGGCAGCAGGAAGCTCGGTTTCCCCGCATAACGAACGGCCACCAAGGACGGCGACGGTGCTGGCGGAGCGGAGACACGCCGCTTCTTCGGCGGGGTCAGCATCGCGCCGGGGCAGACGCAGCAGTACGCGCCGACGCGGGGAAGATAGACAGAACGAAAAGGAGGGGGGCGAGGACGCGTGCCCTGAGTGACCTCCGCCGCAGAGTCCGTCCGCCGATGCAGCACGGCGGTTCTGCGGCTGTCCGCCATTAGCGCCCGCAAGAGCCACCACGTTCGCGTACCCACAACAGCTCGCCCGCATGTAGTGGTGGCGCGGCGTGTAATGTATACAATAAGCGCTCACGAGCGCGGCGCACGGAACTCACGCTTCCACAAACCGCGCATATCTCGCCTCCGTGTAGCCTTCTCAACGCGCGAGAAACAAATTACCGGAATTAGTCTCAGCGGAGCGGCGCGATGCTCGTCGGCGCGCACCCCGGAGGCGTCGTGCGTGCATCGCACCTTCCGGGGGCCCGAGATGCGAATCGACGCGTCCGAGACCGGATCCTGCCTGCCTGCAGGTATCTCTCAGTGCGTGTTTGTGCTGCGCGCTGTCGCTCCGCAAGACCGGCACTCGCAATGCATCGAATCTGCACGTCGTAGTACACTGCAAGCTATGCACTCGGATCCGGGTACGGTTAGCGCCTTTGTTAAGGCAGCAATGTATTCAAACTATACGCGGTTCTTCGCGTTAAAACGTTGAAAACAGCACGTGAGCGGCTTTGAACGATCCCTAGCATGGCATGGGCCAGTCCTGCTGCTTTCAAGCCGCCGCGGTGGCTCCGAGCACCATGCAGCTGGCTTCATTCCCGTCGGCGGCAGCTATTTTTTCAAGACAGAAAAAAAAAAAAAAAAACTAACTCCAGTATACAGCGATTTCCGCGACCGTTGATAATTTCCAGGCCGTCTGATTCATTCCGTAGCCCTCAGGCAGACAGCGCCTCATAGTCAAGGCATATACGTATATACAACGGCGAATAAGCGCCAATTCGTACATAAAGGGATTCTGAAACATTCTTTTTTTTTACCTGCTAAAACACACGTTCAACGTAACTCTCCAAGAGAGCATAAATTAGACAACATAAAATATCTGAGCCAAATATTACTTCCTTCCTAGTCAGAGCATGCTTTCCCGGCTTCTGCGCCGCCACGGCGCTATATCACCACTACTGACCGGCTACTTTTTTATTGCCGCTATCGGCGCGTCCCGTACGTGGAAATAAGCGTTGATTTTTCACCGGCGTACGCTGGTCAGAACAGGAGCAATTATGGCGTACAACGGAACTTTGTACGATCTGCCTGAAACCACCGGCATCATTACCGATTACAAAAATATATCCAGAGGAAGCTATGCAACAAATACACCGCGAAGTAGAGGGAGTTGGAAAAATAATAAAGCGACGGAGTGTAATGCAATCAACGCAAAAAAAAAAGAAAAAAAAGAACGGTCAGGAGAGGCACCGCTTGGAACTTTTTTCTTAATCCGCAATTTGCCCTGAAGATAATAATTCGCATTCCGCACTGATTTCCTTTCGTAACAGCCAGCGCCAACGTTAATCTCGCAGAGGGCACGACGCAAAACAGGGAAACTCTCTCTACTGTTTCGAAACCCGGAAAAAAGGTTTGAAAATAATAAACATACACCTTCCTGCCTCTAAGAAAAGGAACGTTGCCTCGGGTCTTTCTCGCGAACCCGAAGTGAAACTGTTTCTTTTCGAACACCGTAAACGTTACAACGCCGGCCGCGGTTCACAATAGTGCTCTGGAAACGGTCCTCCGGGCATGTATGCACTGCCCGAGAACTGCCTGCCTTTTTGCCCTTTTCAAAGAGTGCTGCACTAAATCCAATACGCTCGTGTCCTCACCCTTTTCTTGTATTTTTTGCGTCCATCTTTTTATCGTCTTCTCTACTTTTTTTTTTTTTTTCCGGAAGCGTATCGAAATGCAAGCTTGGCTAGGAAAAAGCGTTCAGTTTAGTATTTCATTCCCCAATTGGTTTTCCAGGCCTGAGAAAACACGTTACTCAACTTTGACTTTGCGAAATACTCGAAAGCAAGTTACGCAAACCGTCTCCGTGTTTCAATTCTCCCTTTTTTTTTTTTAGCCTCTTGGGCCGGAATTTGTTACACTCTGCGGCGCAGCGTAATTGTCTGTCAGCCGTTTGCAACATTATAACGAAAAACGAATCAGCAACGTATCTGCCTCCGTACAATCAGTTTATAAAGCTCAGGATAATGTATCCCACTTACAAAAGGTAATGTAGCCCACTTAAAAAAGTTCAACGCTGTCGAAATCCGAAACGCAGGATTATTTTCCATTTGTTTTTTATAAACATACAGCCGCTATGGGCCTTTGATCGAGAAAGGGCGATGACATTTCGCGCTCGCGGAGCGTAGATTGCGAATATGGACGTTAAAAATGGATATGCGTCCATCGCGTAGCATAAACCAAAACACTACGAACAGCGAATGCCAAGGCCGCAAAATTTCGGTAGTAGTCTCGAATGAGGATGTGCGAAAAAAACAAGGCAAGACGAACCGAAATAGAACGATTGTATCATTAGAAAAAAAAAGAAAAAAGAACGTGACAGGGTGGCACTTCATGCAGTTTTACTTAACGCAAGAGTTCGGATAAAAATTTCATAGAACCTGTAGATAGATAAAATTTCGTAAGTACTACCTAAGTAAGCAAGAGTTATATTCCTCGACCTTACTAAAGAAACAATTTAGCAGAAATGCTTCTAAAAAAAAGACTGAAGCTAAAGAAATTATTACGGTTTGTTAGTTGCTGTGCACGAACAGCCCACTTCTTGCAGGCGGTAAAAAAATGGACACAAATGCAAACTCGCTAGATGTAGTTAACTTGTTGCCTGCAACCAATTGTCATTCCACTAGAATTTCAACGAATTCGTTTTATAAACAAAAAATGTCCTCACCTCCAGAACATCCCCAGGGGCAAACTTGAAAAAATGGATGCGAAACACAGAAAACAACGTATTACGCTTATTGCTAAGTTTATCTGGATATTTTGTCAGCCCAAATCGGCTTCGTTCGCACATCAGGTATCCCGGGAATGATAAACGCACGCACTAAAACCGCACCCACCGGACGATGCAGGATATTCCTTCGCAAAAATAAAATAAACTACCCACGCGACGACTCGTCCCAGCGAAAACAGCAAATTGGTAGCAATCTATGAGTAAGCACTTGTGGCCAACGCGTCACGTAATAATAAGGTAGTCCGCCGTGTTTCCCACACGAGAATGACCACTCGCGCGACGATATTTTTATCCGCCGTAAACGCCGCCGCGCCGCTGAATCATGAAAACACAGAACGGTGCGGCGTCCCGTCACGAGTTGTTCCAACGCCGCTTGGCCGGTCGTTTAAATCTCCAAACCTCGACTCGCTGCCCGAATCGATTGTCGAGACCGGTTCCCCCACCGGTACAGTCGCGGAAATCAGAACAGTTTATGTGCCGAACGTAGCGTTACAAAAAATAATATAAACCCGGCTAAATATAAGTTTCGCACATATATCTCGATAAACTAAAATGCGGATTCGTAGCTGTCACACACATTGCAGTAGCGTACAACGAAAACCAAAAACATACACGCGTCTTGTGCAGTCCTTCTGGCACCGGACAAGTTCGAGCGCGTTAGAACAGTTGCTAGCGCGCAAGACGAGTTAGGCGTCCGTAAGCAAAAAAAAATTCCTACTCACCGACAACGCAACGTTCAAATCCGGGCCGTTCCGTGAAAAATCTCTCTCGACGCTCGGGTCAGTCGCCGCACACACACACCAACACCGATCTCCAAACGCGTTGTTCCTCGCGAAGGGGCCGGACACAGTGCTATTCGCTCCGAGAGCCGAACGACAGCCACAATTTTCCTTCGCGCACAAAAACCAACACTGACCGCTGGGCCAAGCACGGGGGAAAGTCCCGAACGAAAATATCCACCACGAGGGACGCGGAATAAAAACCGCGACGGAGAGGAGGGTCGCTGAAGGGCTCGCTGAGAATCCAACAGGTATTCGAAGTCTGGGGGAATCCGAAGTTTTTTTTTCAAAGTGCGACCCTGGTCGGCAGACCGGGGACCGCGCACGATCGGAAACACGTCCAACGAGCAACGTGCACACACCACGACCGACCGCGGCGCACGCCGGAGAGAAACTGCCGAGCCAGGAGGCGGCTCGCTGCATCTGCCGAGTGCCGGATCGGCGGAGAGGATGCGGTTCCCTAGGCGTCCCTTCCCCAGATTCCCCGTTCGTCAAAACCGAACTCCCCAGCCGTTTAAACTTGGTTCTCCTCGGTACCTAAGTTGTCCCTAGATAATCCCTAGTGTTGGTTCCGGTTGGATGGAGGAGCTGCTGGCGGAGAGGGGAACGCAGCGGGCGGGGCTTTTAGCGTTTTTTGATGCCCGCGGTCGTACTCATTACTTGCGAAGAGGAGGGTACTTTTCGCTCGCCAGAGTTTTTACTTGCGTCGTTCTTTGGAGGAGGAGATCTCAAAGTCTGAGAAGCCCGGCAGAGGAGAAACCGAGAGAAGGAAAAAAGAAAACAATAACAAGCAGGATGCGGTGCAGAAGATAAAAACGAAAAGAGCTCCTCCTCTTCATGGTTCAGGGTTGGCCGCCGTGTATTTTCCGTCGTGTCGGGGCATAATGGGAAATAAGGGCCTTCGAAAACTAGTTTCGGCCGAGAAATGATTTTGCGTGTTTGCGCAAATCCGTGCGAGATGGGAGAAGTCGGCAGCCTTTCGAAGCCGCTTGCCCTGCGTTTTTACTGTGGAGTGCGCGTTTTCCAAATGACGGAAACATTCACCAGCTATAATATAATATTGAGGTCTGTTATTTTCGTAAAGACAGTAGTGGTTAAAAGGCCTGTGGTTTGACCGGGTGATTTCATTTTCTTTTTCTGCATAGTTAAAAACGACCCAACCAATATACGATGTGCGTTGTTTAACGAATTCGGGGGGAGCGTAAAAGTGAAAGTTCTATGACGGTTTGTTTCAATAAAGCACCCAAAGTACATTGTTTTTCTGCGTGTTTATAAGCGATCTAATCAATATGCGATGTGCTTTGTTTGACGAATTCTGGGAAATCGTAAAAACGAACGCGAAAGCTTCCTTTAAGTAAAGCACCCAAAATATATCGATGGGTTTGGTTCGAAGGTCCCTTTGCAACACAATAAGAGATAAATCATCTCTACGTCGGGCAAGTGCAAGGTTTGTGACTCGGGAACAAAAGTGCTCATTAAAAATTCCGTTTGGGTGGTGTAAATACTATGCGTTCACGACATCATTCTCTAGATACCAACACTTAAAAACTTTTTCAGACAATAAAGGGTGATTATTTTGTTCTACACTAAGCTGGCACCGCACCGATTCTCTGCGCTGTAGTTTCCATAATTAGCAAGCCGCTATATAAATTATGCGTGTGACTAGTTGTTCGGATTCCGCTTTCTGGCGGCGCTGGAAATATTTGAGTAAACCGACGGAAGCGGAGAAGCTTTCCTCTTATAGCAAAACCTATGCTCTATATTTTCGCGGTATTTGACTTCGTGAAGTTCGCCCTGTCTATTCCTCTGTCTTTTGTGCGAAATTCATTCCGAGCTTTCGAAGATGTGTATTTTTTCCTTTATTTTTTCCCATTAAACACTTTAAGCGTAACAGCGTGGCGATTACCGGAGACATTATTTCACAGGCTTACAAAGTTAGTACACGGCAAAATCAAATTCAAACGAAAATAGCCTAGACGCGTACATAAACGCAATGATAAAATAGCAATTCGTAATTAGAGCTTTTTATGCGCTGTAGTTTTGAAGAACGATGAGAAAGAGGTTGCATGCCCAACATGCCATAACAAGGAACTATGCATACAGCATGCTACAAGAAGTTTACAACAATGACTGGTATACAACGTGAGTGACTCTCAGTGCTGTCTGCATCCCCTGTGATTCCCTGATATTCCCTAATTCCTCCACGGATGAATGGTTTGCTCTTCAGACTGCCGCCTCCACGTGTTCGCCACTTCGCAGTCTGCGGTTCTCCGCGTACCTAGCAAGACTCGAGCACATCGTCTGGGATTGCCTCGCGTACCCGGACGAATCAAACACAAGAACGATGCCGCCTGCCTTCGAGGAGGCGGTGTGGACTGAAGACCAAAATCTTCAACTCCAGGCTGTCCAGCGAGTCATCGTGGCGCTGGCCAGGCAAGAGGACCCCGGAGACCCGGTGACGGGGAGCGGAGGACTCCTAGCCGGGTTGGCTACATCTGCGGTGACGACTCCGGCCAAGTCATAAAGACCTAGCAATAGGACTTTATTCGCAGGCCCCAAAGAAGTTTTTCCAATCCGAATTGCAATTTTAAGGCGAAAGCTTTCTCAGTGCCATGGGACCGATGGTGCCCAGTCAAAAAACTGGTGCATTTCTTCATAGACCAGTTGGTCGAGCGGAAAGCTCTGATAAGATTTCTGGACACACGGCGCATGCGTCAAACCGGGCTTCCACTGTGTCAAAACGATTGCTTGAAGATCGCGAAAAAGGAACGGCTCTAGATAGATAATACACGCATCGGTCATAAAGAGGAAGGAGTACAACAGTACACCTTTATCTCATAAACCAGGAATCGGTATACAGTTAGATCGTTCGTAGGTTCATTCTTCGTTTGCGATTTGGGTCTTTGAATGTTTGACGATCGATTCGACGCACTTTCAGCAGTTTTGACGCAATTTTGAGATGAGAAAGGTTTCGCACTTACCTCAACTTTATTGTGGAAGGGATGGTAGAGTTTTAAGGAGTCAACAACGGTCAGACATTTCCTGTACTCGCAGTAGCTCTTCTGTAGAGCTTGAGTATAAGGACCCAGCGTATGCCATTTTTCCAGCACAGCGCGTGCAAATATCCTTCTGAGTAACCTTTTTTAAAGCCAAGCTTACAAGATTCTATGCATTTTTAATGCCCGCGAACAAAGGCTCCCGAGGCTTCCCGTGTTTTTGAAGCGCGAAGCGTTTGAAAACGAACGTACGGGCATGTGTTATTATTAGCACGCAGTCGCCACTAAAAAACATGATTTGGACCTCACACGCATTTGTACGTCTCATCCCTTGGATATGCATCTTACTGAGTAGACTAGTTACACGCACCATTTTCAAGGTAAATGGCGTCGAAGCAAGAGCGTGTGCGTTTATGCATTGACGACCACCGCCCGACGTTCAAGAGAAATACAATTTGCGCATAGCTTTCTCCCAAAGCAAATTCTGTATCACCTATACGTCGTTCACTTCACTGGTCAACCAACTGCGCAAAAAGGAATGATTCATTATGTTTTTTTTTTTTTTTTAAGGCGCTCCCTATGGAAGGAATCGCGTTGCCTGGACATAATGTCGAAGTTAAGTCGATGTAAACTGCAGTCCGAAACAGAGAGCCGAGTCTCGACTGCCTAAGCCCATGAAATCGTTTCCGAACTCAGATGTCGGCGCTATGCGCCACCTCTCGTGTTCGTTGCGTCGGTGGACAGTTCGCGACGCGTTCGAACCCGTCGCGCGAGCGTCGACTATGACGGCGCATAATTCGCACCCCTTCCCGCTGTTCTCTCTCGTCGCCTGCCGACGCTGTCCGTTAGACGGGCGGGAGAGATGTACGGTCAAGCTCGGACAGCGGCGCGCAAGCGCGAACACGTCGCCCGCGCTCGTAGCTTTGACCCACGCGTGTTGTTTTCCCCAGAATCCAAACACCGCCTCATTCCAGTTCCCTGCTCCCTGCCTTCTCCCGTCGCGTAAATTACCGTATTTGCTCGATTGCAACGCGCACGATATTGTAACGCGCAGACACGTTTACGCGTATAAACATTCGAAAAAATATTTTGACCCTGATTTTACCGCGTGACTGTAAAATACATAACACCACGATCCTGGCAGCAGACATTTTATTTGACTCAAGCAACTGTCGCACTACAAATACCTTGCGCTTCATGAACTTGCTTATCCAGCTCCTGGTGGCATAAAGCCAAAGCGGGAAACATTAAAAGACGAATTTGCGTTCCAGCCGTGTCGTAACGCTCACGAAAATTTCAAGGCTACTTTTAGCGAAAAGGTGCGCGTTGGAATCGTGCAAATACGGTAAGAACCGTTAAGTTCTGTGGGCCACCTCGGCCCTGGTTTCTTCGTTCGTTGTATACAGACACTCCGTCGATTCGACAACGGGCTCGGGACCAAGCAGTCTTCACAGTGCAGTATTCGAGACGTCTGAAACGCGCCGCTCACAGTTCGCCCGTTCGCAGCAATATACGTATATATACAGTCGGTTCTTGACAATTCGAAGTCGCTTAATTGGAATTTTCGGTTAATTGAAAGTGATATGCTGGTCCCGGCAATTTTACGTGCAATCGAATGGAAGAAAGCGCTCGGTAATTCGAAACTGAAACCCAGTACATCGCTTAATTGGAAGGTATTCTGAACAAGGAGCATTGAAGTGACCATCCTTTATTGAAAAAATGCAGAATTTTAAAGAGCAAAAACAGCGCCGTTTCTGCACTGACGTCGGCGCCATCGCGATTGAGGCAGCGCGCAGTAATGCGGCAGGCCAGTCGAACCTCGCGACAGAGTATGCACATATATCTTTTGAGGTTCGCAACCTTTTTGTTGTTGTTGTTGTTGTTGTTGTGGTTGTTGTTGTTGTTGCAGCTGTTGCTGCCGTTGTTGTTGTTGTTTTTGTTGTTGTTGTTGTTGCGCCCAGCGTTGTGTGGGGAGTCACTTTTGTGTGGGGAGTCAATCAGGCTTCAATTTTATGGATAAGTCTCAACTATCGTGGCAACCCATGCCGTACGCTCTACTTGGTGACGAAAGTCGAGAGTCGATGCAATCACGAAGGTAGACGTGTTGTGTGCTGTTATTGTGCCCTTTGTTTAATTGGAAGTTCGGTTAATTCGAAGTTTTTCGCGGTCCCCGTGGACTTCGTATTAACGGGAGTTGAGTGTACGTTGAAAGGTCACTCAGTGAGAACTTCTCAACTTGTCACATAATTTTTGGTAACTTCATTGCATTGTTTGAGGGGTGTAACTGACATACGCTTTTTGTTGTTGTTGCTTTTGTTATCTCCACTACCGGCAATAGGAGGACGACGGCAAATCCTGTTTTACGAATGACGATCATGGCTATACACATACTTACTGCGACCACACCACACGGCTTCACTGTTATTATATTTGCTTCCACATCTTCATTTTTCTAAAATTGTTCGCGGCTCATAAACCATGTTTTGCCTTAAACGAGAGCAAATGCGAAAGAGAGGCATTACACCGCATTTGGTTGGCGCACGTTTCTGCAATGTAGGTCAAGGCAAATGGAAGGATCGTTATTTGGTTATAGTTTAAAAAGTCCCTCACGTAAGAGGCGCTATATTTTTCATGGTTTGAAAACGTGTACAGTTCGATTCAGCCAGTTACAACATTCCTCGCGGGTACTTGAAGCCTCCTGTGGGCCACGGCACGTCTTGCTGAAAGCAGCCGTATGTCACCGCCTGCATTGTACAAGTGGCGAATGAATCGTCGTAAGCTATAGTATTTCAGGTTAAAGATTTACGCAGGTCAAGAAGAGGTGGCGAATAACTCCGAAGTAACGTGAGTTTCGAAACTTTGGTTTCGAAGAACGTTTGACTTTCTTGTAGGTACCCTGCACGGCTCAAAAAACGGCCTGGGACAACGTTGGCGTACCGTATAAATGAAGAAGCCGGACTCAAGGGCTCAAACTCAAACCGACAAATTTACATTCGAAGTCTTTTGCGCACTACCCACCGGTCGAGCGCAGTGGGCAGCGCACTGTGATTGCCCACGGGGGACTTAAACGGTTTTTCGCGCATGCGCAGACCAGTTCCTCGTTCGAGCCACGGGAAACGCTCGCCGAGCTAAAACACTCCAACATCCGCTCGCCCC
Source organism: Haemaphysalis longicornis (assembly GCA_013339765.2). Taxonomy (NCBI): domain Eukaryota; kingdom Metazoa; phylum Arthropoda; class Arachnida; order Ixodida; family Ixodidae; genus Haemaphysalis; species Haemaphysalis longicornis. Next base: position 68,658,344 of record CM023456.1, on the reverse strand, counting down.
GAGCGGTTGTAAAAGCGCTCTCCGTGGGATGGCTTTGCATATATCGCAATGCAGTGTAGTGGACCCCCTTCGAGAGCGGCGCCCGAGGGGAACTTGAAGCACAGACGCACACACGCACACGGCTGAATATATATACGGCGCGCCTGCACACGCGGACGCGGCTGGCGCGTTAATTCGACGCAAATCGCCTCGGCCGACCGTGCGCGTGGGAGGATGACCGCGCCTCGCCGAACGTTAGCCGAAGCTTCCCCGCCGCTCTTATTTCTCTTGCGACGGCGAAGAGTCCGGCCACGCTGGCGGCGGTAAACAGCGGGCCGCCTCGCCTTCTCGGCGAAGAACAGCCGCGGAAACCGTTTCGCACCCTGCGGCACGCCGGGCGAAAGCGGATGCCGCCACTGCCTGTGCAGTGCCAAGATGTGCACACACAGCAGTGCACTGCTTGGGTGTGTGTGCATGTATGCATATACGTGTGCGTGTGTTGTGTGCATAGATGATATGTACAGTACGAGAAGTGACCCTCGGAACGAAACACGGTTTCACCGTAGCGTATAGAAGCTATGAGGTCTTGACGAATCAGCAAGAATACGCGTTATTCTCGCACACAGAACGATTCGTTCCCTATGAATTCCGTTTTTGTGGTTAACGTTCGAGAGCAAAAGAAATAAATTACACACAAGGAATAGAAAAACACTGAAAAAAATCTTATGACAGTTTTTATCCTATTCCCGCACTAAAGCTGAGAGTTTCTAAAAACCTTGCTTCTTTGAGGTCCGGCGTCTCGGAGGAGTTACAGTTTAAATTTCAAGTCATTAAACCAGCAGTGACGGGCGACAATAAGTCAGTGCTCCGTCAGTCGATCAGGGCGCTCGTCTTAAGCTACAGATTGCGGGTGGTTCCAATGTTCAATTGGTTTTGCGATGCAGGCGTTCTCTCGGCACTCCCTTGGTGGTTGTGACAACCAAGAAGTGGTTACTCATTCTACCAGCGGTTACAGAAATAATTCCGCTTTTCTACATTCCCGCATCCTTTAAAATCGATACCCTGAACTACTTAGATGTTGCTGAGAACTTCTTGCTGTGTTAGTTAGCGAATGTTTGGCGCGATTTTAAGCACAACAAAAAACACGGACGAAGAAATAGAGTAGACGAGACAGGCGCTAACCTCCAACTACTTTATCCCGCTACGCATGTGCTTATAGTCCTCAGGAATTAAGAGGGCGAGAAAGAAGGATCGTACACATACACAGATGGTAACAATAATAGATATGTTTACAGCACGTTTTTCAGGAAGCACAATCCTATATAGGCACATGCGTAGCGGAATAAAGTAGTTGGAAGTTAGCGCCTGTCTCGTCGACTCTGTTTCTTCGTCCGTGTTTTTCTGTTGCGCTTAAAATCGTGGCAAATACATAGCTGTCGTAAAAAAAAGTCGAAACGAAAGACGTGACATCATATTTTGAGCGCAGCTTGGCGCACTTAGCATCCTTCGTCCAGCGCGCGTTCGCGGCCCAACTGCAGCTTTCGGCGAAGCGTGCGGTCACAAATCCATCCTCGCCAACAATCCGAGCCGCAGATCCCGCCACCAGAGGCGACGGCGCGCGACAGAGCCAACAACCGTCGCGCCTGCTTGGCTGCTGCCTGTTTGGACGGACGCGGGCGAGCTGCAGTCCGCTGGCCTCCGCACGATCCCCGAAGTCGCTCTCCTCCCAGCATTCCTCCGTCTCCTTGTGCGTGCGTATATAAATACGAGCGCTCGTGACAGAACGCGCGGTGCGCAAAGACGCGGCCGGCGAAGAAATGCGACTGTTTATACTGGGCCTCATTACAAACGCACCGCCCAGCCTCCCGCGTGTGTGTGTGTGTAGCGAGACACCCGGATGCCTGTCTGCCCGCTCGGAGAAAGCCCGGCGATGCGATGCAGCGAATCTGACGCGCCGGCACAGCTGGCAGCGGCCCTTACAAGTGCAGCGACGCCGTGACGGCTCCGAGCCGTACTGGAGCCATCACGTGTAGGACTCCTGAATAAGCACGCCCGCCGCGCTCTGTTGATGCGGTCTCTTCGCTTAGCAGGCAGGAAGGATCGCTCTGGTGTGTGTCTGTACACGGTCGCGCGAAGACGCGTTGCGTCACGTGGTCGTCGCCCTGGCTTGCGTGGTCATTGTTCTCATTGCTTTCAGATGTCCAGTGCAAAGAGCGAAAGCTCTCTTTCTCTCTCTCTTTCAACATTCTTCGGGAATGAACTATGCACAGCGTAAACCAGTAGCGGTGAATACGCCCAATAAGAAAGCGAGCAATGCCTTCTTTCATAAACATAAACTACACCCCTCCAAGACTATCTATGTATTGGTGTTAGCCTTTTCTAACGCTTTCATTGTTTGGTCCACCCCTTATTTGTAAAGCGCCTACGGAACACTCTTGCGTCACCGTGACAGCTGTGGCGACGTCCTGCGTAACGATAATATCCCAGGCGGTAGCGTCGCTTGCGCCGGACCACGGGGCTCGAAGTATCGTTAATGCTTCCGTATAAAGGGAAGGGTTGAGTTACTCCAAGACTGGTAACTTGATACTTTTTACATGCGGCGGTTTGTCTACAACCCAGTAATCTCCGATTCGTGACGGCGATGTGGGGCCTCAGTGCGGAATAGACGCGCTCGTGTAGGACATGTATTTCCTGATGGAGGCGACAAAAAGATAACGCCCGTGGGTAGCGATGTCGACATGCGCTGAAGATATTTCCAAATCGTCGAAAAAAAAAAAAACTTTGTAAAACCCCACAAAATTGCAATTTGCAATTCTCGTGGAAGGGGGGGGGGGGGGGGGGGGCTATGGTACAGGCAAATGGCGTGAAAAAGGGCGAAGCTTCGCGTTTTCGAGGCGACATCATTCGAAACCTTACTTCTGGGACTAATCATCACACCTTCGTCAAACTTCTGTCAGAGACAAGTCAACTCCGAACAGAACCCAGCCACCGCTGTCAAAAGGTGAAAGCAATCAGATACAGACGTAAAGGGCATTTTTTAAAACATCGAGCACAGTTTACGTGAGTGCAAATACATCACAACCTACCTGACTGCCTCCCAAGCTTCCACCGTGGTTGCAACCCAGTACCTACCCGCCGCGGTGGCTCAGTGGCTAAGGTATTGCGCTGCTGAGCACGAGGATGCGGGTTCGATTCCCGGCCGCCGCTACAGCTTTTATGATCGAGGCGAAGAGCAAAAAACGCCCGTGGGTACGAGATTTCTGCGCACGTTAAAGATCCCCATGTGGTCAAACTTTATCCGGAGCCCTTCACTACGGCGCGCTTCATCGCCTGCGTTGCGACGGCGCGTCTCACTCTCCTCGAAAGATTCTTCATCGGCGTGAGCAGTGTCAACCTTTCGTCGGGGCTCATCGTCGACATCCTCGTGTCAAGCAACTCTGCTAACTAATCTAGTGCCCCCGAATGGCACGGGGCATTTTTAAATGCGTGAGCATTTCTAAGTGGAGTCTGTCCGCTTGTAACTCGATGTGTCACACTCTCGCCGCACAAGCAAATAATATTAATAAAACTCCATACAGACTTCATAATTTTACATAAGACCACGTATATTGTGTTAACTTTCTTGAATTAATTTCCGCTCAGGTCGTTATCTTGCTTGAAGACGGCCAGTCGAATAATAGCTTCCGTACGATTTATAAAATAAAGCAAAGACAAACTGTTTAATTATTGTCTTGGGTTTGCACAAAACGGACAAATGCGCCTGGGCGGCGCCGTTCTTTTCGCTCACATACGTTTTCTCGCGATCCGCTCAGGTCTCTCACCACACACGCACACTCACTGACGCTCAAACGCTCGACTGCCTGGGCAAAGTCCGTCTCGCGCCCCGGAGCCAGACAACTTGAGTTGCCGGTGTAGGATGTCTTGGCGCCGCTCGGTTGGTCATAAACACGGCACATGGGACGGCGAGCAACGAGACGACCATGGGAGCACGTTCGCCAGTTCGGCGTAAGGGGAAACAGAGGTTAGGAATATAAACAGAGCACTGACACTAAAATAAAATACACAAGGAAACGCAAGATATGGGAGAGGGATGAATCATTCGCCTACAATTGTACGTGAGAATGTCTTTCCGGCAATACATTTCTACGCAGAACTGAAGCCGACTTCAAAAAGGGATCAGTGTATAACTGACCTAAGGGTGCATGAGGTCTCATCATCATCATCACCAGTCTATCTACGCCCACTGCAGGGCAAAGACCTCTTCCATGGATCTCTAATTATCCTTGTCCTGTGCTAAATGCGACCAATTTATCCCCGCGAACTCCTTGATCTCATCTTCCCACCTAACTTTCTGCCGCCCCCTGCCCGTTTTTCTTCTCTAGGGATCCACTCTGTTACGCTTAATGACCAACGGTTATCTTGACTTCGCATTACATGCCCTGCCCCCACCCATTTCTTCTTCTTAATTTCTACTAATATGTCCTTAACACGCGTTTGTTCCATGACCCACTCCGCTCTCTTCTTGTTCCTTAATGTTACACCTATCATCTTCCGTTCCATTTCTCGCTGAGTAATCCTCAATTTAAGTTGAACCCCCTTAGTGAGCCTCCAAGTTTTTGCCCCGTAGGTGAGTAAGAGGCAGCTGTCATACACTTTCCTCTTCAGGGACAATGGTAGGCTGCCATTCATTATCTGAGAATGCTTGCCGAATTCACTCCACCCCATTCTTATCCTTCTAAGTATCTCTGTCTCATGGTTGGGAGCCGCGGTCTTTACTTTGCGTAAGTAGATATATTCGCTTGCCACTTCCACTGCCTCGTCATCTTTGAAGTCGCAGCCTCAGGATGTATTTAATAATAGGCCCTATAAGGTCTTCACACCTTGACATCCGACCACACAGATTGCCCTCAAAAATGTCTTCCCTTAAATAAACTATCCTACGGTAGCGAAGCCAACTTTAAAGGGCCGCGGTTTATCGCAGAGCGGTGTACGCATGCTCACCATTCGACAATTCCTATTCGGACGTTTTTGCATATTCTTTTACCGCTAGGTTGCAACATGCCATAAATGTTATTTTTTTTTTCGACAATCTGGTTAATTTTAGTGGTCGGCAACCTCGGCCGCTGCTGTCGAAGAAAGCACCCTGCCGACAGCAACAAAGCACAGCCGCGTGTAATAGATTTAGACAACCAACCCCAAGTTCGACCTCGCAAACCAGCGAGTAGCGAGCGACGCAGTTCTCGAGCCGGTCGGCAAGCCCACGTAACTCGGGAGGAAAGGCGTGGCTCGGTTGCTCGCGAGGAAACATACGTTACGTTAGAATCGTGCATTCAACGCGCGCACATTAGGTCTGCTGGCGCCCCGTAAGAAATAGAGTACATAGTACGCACACGCAAAAAAATATAGAAGAAGAAAGGAACGGACGGGAGATCCTGGGCGGAGTACGGCAAGGCTGTGGCGACGACAAAAAAAAAAAAAAAGAAGGAAGAGGGGGGTATTATCTCCATAAAAGTCTCCACACGTGTATGTATATATATAGCATGGTGCTCGCTGAGAAAGAACACGAATGTCATAAAACGCCACGTCGTGCCTTTGAGAAGCTTAAGGTAGACTGTAGTGTACGAAGGAGAATAAAAAGGAGAAACGTTTTCGCACTCTATTTCTTTTGTTGCGGGAATGGAACGAAAACGGTGTGCGGCTCGTGACAGCACCATCAGGACGCGCGAAATGACGCGTCCATGCGAAGGTTCTTTTATTTTTTTTCCCCCCTCCCGTAATACAAGGTGACGGCCGCCCCGCTCGCTGCGGAGGACGTTTTCATTGGTCTGATGCGATCGTGAAGTCCGTAATGCGCCGCTGCGGAGTCGTGGAAACGAAACCTGTGTGCCTTGGTATGCCCACGGGCTAGTAGTTGTATGCAACTTTGGTTGAATGAGACAGCGGAGTCAGTCTCCGTGCGACCGCTTCCCCAGCTAATCCGCAGGGAAGAAGTTTGATCTTTCTAGGGACAAAATCTTTCTAGGGACCATAGTATAAGCATCCCCAGTATCGTGGAATTTGAATGACCGGGACGCGACTTTACATTTCGTCAAACGCACAGAAGCGCCCCTTCCTGCACGGCGCAATGCAAGGAATATGCTGCATACTGCGCCTACAGCAATCTCAAACATACCGAACAACTGTTATTTACAAGAAAAAAAAGTGGTGGAAGTATTCATTTAGAATATTCTTACATAAAAATCACTTGACTCACTCGAAGCACTCGAAAATTATTCGAAACATTGGCAGGATTGCGGGGCTGGCACCCGGGCAGTTACAATAGGAACCGGAGACGCTACCTCAACGAACAAGGCACGAACGCCGGATCCTTTTCAACAGCTGGTCAGAAGAATGTCGCTTAGTGTTGAAAGCGAACCAGTAGATTACGCTGGGTGCTTCCGGTTCTGTACCGTTTACAAAACGAAATGGCGAGACCGGAGACAGCAATATCGCTCGGTCAAGCCCGGCCTTCCGCCGTTAGCGCGTGGGCGTCTCTCACTTCTTCCGGTATAGGTATACTTTGGTGGCAAAGGAAGGCGTTTACTTTGTTCTCGTTCTATCTTTTTCTTAATCAGTCAATGAATCTTTTTTTACCTTGTCCGATTACTAAATAAAGTTCTGTTCGGCCATGTTCACCTGCAGGTGATACGAAGGAGGCGACGTCCGTCTCTCCGTCAACCATGTCCCCAAGGTGGAGCGAGTGTTTGCAAAGAAAAAAAAAAATGACACTGTTTGGTAAGTTTCGACATCGGTAAACTTGCGAAAACTACCGTAGTTCACCGTGTTTACGCCGTCTGTGGTAGACGAAAATGGGCTGTTCCAATAAACCCTGTGTTTAGATTTACATTGAACGTTGGTTCTTGTAACGACAAACAATAAAAAAAAGAAAAGAAAAGATATCACGAAGAAGCGAGGAAGACGGTAGCACCACGTTTTCCCACGTTACCATTTTTGCTGTGTTTGCGGTCTGCGCCTGGGTATTCTTTCCTCCTTGTAATCTGTAGTGTTGCGTTATTTCTCGGTAGGTGAACATCCTATCTTTTTCAGACAATGTCAGCAAAAGGAAGAGGCAATCCTGGCGAAAATTACAGGATTGGAACCTACCCAAATACACTACTGCTTAGTAAACTCTACCCAGGTCAATCTGAACCCAAATGCAAAGATTGCAAAAGCCTGACAAGCACCGTCCACATGATATGGACGTGCCCACCGATATCAGACGGCACACATGTCATAGACACTTGGGAGGCACTGATGCTCAGCTCAGACCTAGAAGCCCAACGGAAGATCATCGATCAAGCTGAGGCAGCCGCCAGGTCCCAAGGGATACTGGCCGACTCCTATCAAGGGTTTAAAAAAACCCATTGATTGATACTAAATAAAAGTTTTTCATCATCATCCAATCTTACCACATGTTACCTCCAAGACATTTCTCCTTTAGCCGACAAGCCGCACTGGCACCCGGTTTAAGATATTCCCGGTTGGTATTTTACGTGGTACTCTATGCTTGAAAAGTCGTGTATAGTTATGGCGCAGCGGAGGTAGCTGACTACACTTCCGTGACTGAACTGCATCACGGTGAGGGTGGTAACGTTACACATTCCGGCGCGTTATAAGATGGAAAACGACTTCTCACGCCTCTAGATTCGGCTTCGCTGCACACATTTAGAGCTACGCTCCGGATGGGAAGAAGGCGACGGGACGGACGCCGTGGCGCAGCTGCGTAGCTAATGGTTTTGGATCGTGTTGCCTCCCGAGCCGGCAAACAAACTCGAGAAGAAAAGAAGCCGACATCAAATCGGCCCTTATGGTCTTTTTTTCGAGAATGAGAACACCGTCGTCCACGCTCGGATTCTTTTATTGTTGTCCTTCGTTCTTTATTCTTCTTTCTATACACCCCTGTTGTAGGACCATGTTTCGCTTCGCGCGCAACAGAGCAATTTTTTTTTTATTTCAGTAGTCGTAGGGGAGGAAGATCTTACGGTGGACGAAAGTGTTATTTACACGCTGTTTGAGAGGACATCTATTGGAAGGCGTTGTGCGGTGGATGCACTTGCCGCTAATATGTCGCGCTTCCCTGCTGATGTTTGTCACGGCCATAAGATTGAGTCTTCTTTGGGATTGTTCGCTTGTGAGCGACAAAAACGTGACTGGAATCGCGGTTTTAACAGCTGAGTTGTACCGACAATGAACATCCGGTCATTTATTTTTCGAGGCGAACTAAGGAAAAATATAAAATCGTATGGAAGATTACCTGATGGTTCTTCAAGCTTATTCTTTGCTGTGAGTAAAATTCAATGCGTAATTTCAACCGCCGTACGTATCCAAATTGAACGTGCATACCGAAAAAAAAGATCTAGCGACATCTATGGGGGATGCTTAGGAATTAGGACAGCCCAGAGCAAACGCTGTGGCCTCTGGTGAGGTCCTGCCCGGATTTGGTTCAGGCACTTAAAACGCTCGTGGATTTGCCTTATCGCAACGTTCCGGGATAGGAATAATTGGGATCATCAAAGACAAGTTAATCAAATTAAGAAACCTCGCATAAAATTGCATTTGTTTGCGCTATGACATTACGCAAATTGCTTGTCGGCACAGTGCAAGACATCAATTTTTTTTTTTTTAATTGGAGGCCCCGACCTCCTTTTACTTCACATAACGCGACTGCGGGGAAGCGCTGTTGCCCGAGAAAACATCGTGATTGATTGATTGATTGATTGATTGATTGATTGATTGATTGATTGATTGATTGATTGATTGATTGATTGATTGATTGTGGTGGTTGAACGGGCACGACGGCAACGCAGGCGATGAGGCGCGCCAGTAAGTGGAGCTAGGGCTCCTGACTTAATTTTGAACCACGTTGGGATCTTTAACGTTTTTTGCGCCCCAAATCTCGTACACACGGGTAGCGCGTTTTTGCTTTTCGGCCCTCCACAATAAAAAGCGGCCACCCCCAGGGGCGGGGAATCCGAACCCGCGACCGTCGTCGGCTCAGCAGCGCAACGACTAGACACTGAAGACCCCGCGGCGGGGTGAGGAAGAAACGTCGTGATGCGCACCATAGTTCGGGCCCCCGTATAGGCCACCACAGCCAAGGCCCATTGCCCTATTAACGGAGATGGTGTTTCCGGGTGTTCTGCATACGAAGTGCAAAGCGCTATCCAGTGATACGTTCTCCAAAAGACACAGAACGGGCATAGCGCATAGCACGGCGCTACTCTACATTCTTGACGTGGTTTCCGATGTGGACTCACTAGGTATTTGCTGTCCAGCGGCAAAATACCCTATGCCATTTTAAGGCGAAGCTTTAGTGTGCCCCCTGATGGCGTTGTACGTAAGTTAGCCTTGCTGGAAAGCCAACTTTCTCTGACCGTGATGATGAATGATTATGGGTGAAGTGAAAGAAGAAGAAAACGCTTCCCGTGTCCGGAAATCGAACCTGCCTACCTCGCGTTATGAAGCCGGCATCTATCCGATTGCTCTATATCGACATGGTTGGAGTGCACGCCAAGCAGCAGGTGCCGATTCGCGCCGTACACCCCAAACCCAGACGTTAGGCCTTCGGAGTGCAAACCCGAAAGTTGCTGTGGGGATTCTAGAAAAGTGGTGTGTACCTCCAGAGTAGCACATACTCGCAGTGTGGGATTGCTCAACCAAAGAATCCACCACGAGAAAGCTTCGCGTTCAACCATCGTCGTCATTAGACGGATTGGTGCGTGATTGTTTTTTAAATATCTTTTATCAACCCTCAAGCGGTCCTGAAGCGCTCACTTGAAACGTTATTCCCCATTTCCCTTCGCATTCTTTGAAGTCATGGGTTATACTGGGTGCATCTATAGGTGCCGTTATTTGCTGAATTGTGGCGGTGGTTTAACTGGTTTATTGAGTGGAGAGGTTGGAAGCGGATCTGCTCCCGGCTACCCCATTTCACCAATACAGGCTCATAGACCCGGCTATACTACTCCACTGTGCACCACACTTTCGTGAGTACTAAAAGTTGTCTGTAAAATGTGTTGTCGGTAAAACGCACTCCGGAGGGATTGTGCATGGTTTTGTATGAGCTGAAGCGGCCAAAAGATTTTAAAACCACTAAAAGTTGGTTAGAAGCAGGGGTTGGTTAGAAGCAGGGTTATGCAAAACGAAGGCATTTTCTCTGAACGACAAGTGGCTTTCCCGATGCTGTAAAATGCGAAGGAAAATAAAAGCTTTGAGAACACGTTTTATTACGCAGTGATCAGGACCCCCTTAATACGTATAAAAAAACTGGTTTCTGAATTCAGCCCCTCCTCTAGAAATGAAAGCGCAAAATTAAAATGAAAGTGTTAGTCAACGCTGAATAGTTATCATAGTGAAACATTCGAATTCTGTAACAGAAGCAGGAAGCATTCCATACGGTTACTGTCCCTGCCTTATACGCCCCCCGGACGTCAGGCCGGGCAGCGCTTATCTGTATGCTGCGCACTGCCGTTACCTTGACCGTCTTGCCTGATATCTGAAATGCCCGAGAATTAGCATTCTTTTCTTATCGAGCAGGCGCTGCTCTGTGCGAGCGACGAAAGATAACTATGTTGGCGTGCATAGGGGCGTATACGGCGATGTATTTTCCTGCGTTCGCACGCTATGCAGTTAATCTCGTCGCTATGGAAACACGAATAAAGATTCTACGAAAAGTAGGAAAAAATATATTATTGAGAAGACGTTGAGCCTAACCCCGGAATTCATAGATCTATCTTGAACATAGGCAGCGAGCCTATTTGAAGAAGTCCGCTTCAAGGTAGTACGCAGCTTGAACGGGCTCAAGACGGCCTTCGCGTTCCGTAAACGTTGCATCAAAATTGGGCCCCAGGTTTCATTCAATTGTGCTGCCTGAATGCTAGTATGCAGTTAACACACTGACTGCGATGTTTAGTTACCTCTGAAATGATCTTACTGCGTGATTTCACTGTGAAGTGAAAAATTTGGAGCTCCAATACCTCTTTCTTCATTTGAGACCATCTTTGGGGCCACAATAGAGTTGGGTGTCAACGAAGGCAAATCCTTTAAAAAAATTCTCCGCATTTCCCCGAGGGGAAGAATGTGAAAGTGCGAATGCACGAGTTGAATTTGCGCGGTTCGGTAATGTTCGCGAAAGAGAGATCACACACACACACACACAACTACAAAGAAAGAAAGATGCATTTATTCACAGACACCTATTTGTGTTGTCGTTGTACTTGATTGCTAGAGCGGATCTCAGCTTTGAAATTTCGTGTCAGTACTCCTTTAAGCAGGTGCATTAGCCCTTCTCACGCCCGATTCCTGGCCAATCCCCCACGTGGGTATGTGCCATGTCAGCGGCCAGGCAGCGCGCGCCCATCTCCCCCCGTTGCTAGGGAAGACGAGGAGCGCGCGCACCCGCAGCTGTTGCTATGCGGACTACGGCGGCGGACGATTCAGGCTCGCTTAAGAAGTGCATTCGCACTTAACAAAACAAAGATGTATGCTGTGTTCATGGTCCCTTTAAAGGATACAATTGTGCAATACTATAGCCTGCACAACATATTTTTTTGGCTGGATTCATTGTGTAAACCAAAAGTACTGCTAACAATCACACAATGTTGCAACATAAACTGAAAAGAAAAAAATCCCGGGCCATCTCCACTCACGTGAAACCTGGAGAGGGGCGAAGCATGCAGCGCATAAGTGTATTCTTGGCTTCGTGGCGCTTTTTGCCAATGGAGATGAAACCGTTGGGGGGTAGAGGTATACAGCTTTCCTGTAAATCTATTGTCTTTGAAGCACGAGGCTTTCTAGCGCGAGGCGTAAACGAGTTTCCCGGTGTTCTTTTTTTAGTACGCGTTACGAGGCGCTCCAGCGCGTGGGGTAAATGAGTGTCCCGGTGTTTTCTTAGTACGCGTTGCGTTCTAGCACGAGGCGCCTATGTTTCAGTACCGTGACTACATGAGACGACGCTTGCGACGACGACAGGAGACGCCAAACGCCACTAAGGGGCTTCGCCCCTATAAATAAGACCAAGGAATGTTCAAAGACGTAACCACGGGCAGCCAATTTGGCGAAGGATGCGACAAGGTATACTCGATGACGAGTTCAAGGGATACCAAAGTGCAAAAGCAAGTTGGTTTATGTCAGTAGATTGGTTTATGTTGGCAAGTTGGTTTATGTCAGTTGGTTTATGTTAGTCTGGCATTTTTCCTAAAAACTTAAAGATGGCGAAGGTTGTTCCAGTATTTAAGAAAGGTAATAAGGAGTTAATTAACAACTATAGACCAATTTCAATCCTTTCGAGTTTGAGCAAGATCATCGAACAGTTACTTGTAAAACGCTTAACTAACTATCTAAAAAAATTTAACGTAATAGATAATTCACAATTCGGTTTTCGTGCGGGAAGTTCCACTAGCTTGGCTTTACTAACATTAACCGATTTTATTAAAAAATCTATTGATTGTGGTAAATATGTTGGCTCAGTATTCTTAGACTTCACAAAAGCTTTTGATACCATTAATCACAAAATTTTATTCGTGAAACTGGAAGCATATGGTATAACCGGTCCAGCACTTACTCTATTAAAAAATTACTTGGTTGATAGGCAATACGTGGTAGCTGCAGCTGGCTCGTTCTCTGACTGTCAAACTATTAACCAAGGTGTCCCGCAGGGTTCCATTCTCGGTCCCTTATTGTTTAATATTTATATCAATGACTTACCCAGCTTTTTACATCGATACAATTGTCTTTTATATGCTGACGATACCACAATAACATTATCAGACACATCTATAGTATCTCTAACTGATAAATTAAACGCTGCTTTAACGGATGTAACTGAGTGGTGCTGCAGAAATAATTTAATTATTAATCCTACTAAGACTAAATTTATGATCTTTAGAAGCCACCAGAAAGTGTTAGGTATGTTGCCAGAATTAAGACTTGGGTCTAATCGGATCGTATCATGCGACTGCGTCCAATTTCTTGGTATAATTCTTGACACTAATCTTAAGTTCACATCTCACGTTGATCATATCAGAAAAAAAAAATGGCATTTGGCATCCGGGCATTGCTCAAGGCACGACCATTCTTTCCAACCAAAGCTTTGTTATCACTTTACTTCGCTTTCATGCACAGTCATATCAACTATGGAATCACTGCTTGGGGTAACACATATCACACCCACCTATCATCCATTCAGCACATTCAAAATCAAGCTATCCGTATCATTACTAGCAGCCCTCGCCATTCAAGTGCATCACCTCTACTCCGCGAAAATTCAGTTTTATCGGTCACAGCATTGTTTGATTATAACTTAGGTATTTCTTTTTTCAAACTACTCAACAACCAATTATGTTTTGAACTTCTTGACGAAGGTAGTTTAGTGAACCATAACGCTACTAGATTTGCCTTGAATAATAACTTGTTACCTAAGGTAAACACTAATTATGGCCAGCAAACATTCCATTTTGCCGCAATTAATCTATGGAACCGCCTACCACTTAATATTAAATCATCACATTCTATCACAGCCTTTAAAAAATCTCTAAAAAATCTTCTTCTAACCTGATATGTTTCCTAATTTCTTTGTTTTGCTGGTTTGACTTTTGTCATTTGTTTGCACAGGAGTTTTTTGTGTACTTTTGTAAACCGTTAGTATTTAATTGTGTATAATGATAATTTGTTTTTTGAATGCCGTGTTTATGTACATAGCGTAATATTTTAGTAAATTCTATATGAAAACCATGCACTACATGTTCTTGCTTACTTGCTTTCTTCACAAATGTTTTATTGCACTTATTTTCGCTTCCACTGCTGCTTCTGTAACGTTTTTCGTGTACTTCATCATCGAGGGTCCCAGTGCAGTCGCTGACTTCGGGACCCTTGTCTGTAAATTTCCTTTGTAACCGTTTACTTTTTATGAATAAACTTCAACTTCAACTTCAGATCAGAGGGTTGTGAATTGCAACAATACCGCTTGCAGCACTACCTCGACGCGTCTGGTAAGTGCACCAGTCTCTCAAACTGGTGGTTTTTTCCCAGCAGCTCCGCCACCTTCCTAACGGCGCAGTGACAGTAGGTTGAGAGACCTTCACCAGGCTTTCCGTGACCGCTTGAAGGAAGCCGGCGCCGTGAAAACTGGTAAAAACGGAGGACCAGCATCAGCTGTGGCAGCGGAAGTCCCGAGCTGTCATCTCACACGTGTTTTGGAGGTGGTCGCTTGTCGATGACCACGGTATTTTCGGCTATTCGGTGTCGTATACGCGTCACCAAACACAAGATCAGTGACACGACAGGCTGCCTCGAAGCCGGAGATCCGTCACGCAACGTCGCGGCGCTGCCGATGGCGCTGCCGATGGCGCTGCCGAGCCGCCATGTTGGAATGACGAAGTTGGCTTTAAAGGGGCCCTGAAAGGCATTTTGAGCACACTAAATGAACTAGCGCAATCGCTTGATTGGGTCGCCAACGTCACCTGTGCCAAGTATTACTCTTTTACGCGCAGCGGAAAGCTCACACTTTTGTTGCAAAGTTTGTCGCTTTTTTCTCACCCTTTCCTTCGTGTTTTTGGACGCCGCCATCTTCACATGTCTACATCATCGATTCCCAGATGTTCGTCATGAGCTAGACATCCTGCTATTGGGCGGCTTTTTCACGCACTTCCGGCAAAGAGATGAGTCGTCTGCTCAGCGTCGGCTCGCCGGCTGATCTGCCAGCGGAGTGCCGGAGTGCTTTGACATTTTACGACAAACGAAACAAGTGTAAACAAACGCTTAACCGTTTGTATTGAATGCAACACGGCCATAACACGACGTGGATTTTATCTTACGTGAGTACGTACCATAAAGAAAGTCCCGTGGCACTTCTTTGGTGCAATCGCAGAGAACGCCCTGAGCCGAATGCCCGGGTTTGACGCGTACATTTTATTCAACTTCAAAACAATCCAGAGATGCGTTTCGAACGAACGCAACGTCACAACATGCGTTGCAAGTCTGAACCGCGATTGACAGACGATGAGTTGCCTCCTCCTGCCCGTCGTAAATACGGCACTCACCTCACACCCGGTTTGCGGGGACGAGCAGCAAGTCACAACTCTGGCGCGCAAGCGAGAAGGCTTTTAGCCAGGCACACTGCACACACCAAATGCGAGGTTGAGTGGTACGTCGTTCGAGAAAGATAATCCAGACCATGGGAAGCACTATCCACCCGCAGAAGTACAATGTCGCATTTCATCGCGAAACGAACGCGTCCACAACACACAGGAGGCGATGCACACACACACACACAGCTTCGGTCGCTGCATTGGCTTAGCTGCAAGCTTCGTTCGGACAATCAGCGATGCTACGACGATACAGAGCTGCGTGAGGACGACGTGCTAACCACTTCACGTATTTAAAAACACAGGGGCAAAGAACTAGGTTCATCGGAAGCAAAAAATCTTCCTCCATTATAGTGCCTGAAATATACTGGCTAGTGTGCCGAGGGCGGGCTCCAGGCGGGCGCCGGGAGCGATGTACGCGGCCGTCTGCCGCTTGGGGCGCTGCCGTGCGGGAGTGTGCGCGTTCATCCGGCCCGAGCAGATCGCGCGGTTACCTCCGAGCTGCGTAGCAGACGGCAGCGGCAGAACTTTCCATTCCCGCTTGCGACGAAAGCGAGCGAAAGCGACGGGAATTCTGTCGCGCAACCAAAATTTGTCCCGACCATTCGACAAAAACGATCGTCGCGCGACAAAGCGACGGAATTCCTGCCGCTCTCACTCGCTTTCGTCGCAAGTGCGAACGGGCGTTTATGCGCAATCTCCGCCCCACATAAAACAAGCTCTTGCTTGTCGCCTGAGCATACGGTTGATATCTGACTACGTTACACTGTGCTTGCCAGTGTATTTAAACGATGTCACTAGGTTTGAAACGTACGCGCTCGGCGTGCAGCTTTGTAAACGCAAGCGGTTTCACATACGCACGCTATTTGGCTGCTAATAGAGTTTTAGTACAGCGTTTGTGGCCTTTGCATACGCTAAACGCTAAATTTTTGCGTCCCGCTACGTGACACCGCGATGGGAGTTTTTGGTAGAGCGTCTCATCAGTTTTGCGTAGCGACACACTAATGCATACGGCGCCATCTGTCAAATGTTTTCCGAAATGTCTCGCCGGCTGATCTGCTAGCGGAGTGCCGGAGTGTTTGGACATTTTACGACTATCCAAACAAGTGCAAACAAACGCTTTCCCGTCAGTGTTGAATGCAACACATGGGTGCAGCTTGTCAGAACACGGGTTCTCGCTGATCGAGTGCAGCGTTGGTTTGCTCTTCGCCTTCAAGTTCATCGCCGCTGATAAAGCGATCCGATCCGATCCGGCGCGTTTTGTGCACGGGTTCTGTGTCGGTTGAAAATGTCTTTTTTCACATGCCGCCGGTAGTAGGAATTACAACCACCGCAAAATAACACCCGGCACCAGCGGGGCCACATCTGAGACCGCGCTTTTTGGATAAACAGTGCGCGGTGCACCAAAGGGAACGAGCGCACGATTCTCCCCACGCGGCTGCGAGTTCGCCGCCGATACCAACTGCAGCCCTGCAGCTACGTACACCGCGAAAGGGCAAGGCCAGGCCGCACACATGCGGCCAGGTCATTCGTTCGCTTTTCCAGCCTGTGTCCATGGTGTCTACAGAGATGAAAAAGCCGAAAGAGCTGGCCCGTAGCAGACGGCAGTCTGTGGGAGCGCTATAGCGGAAGTACGTCACCGCTGAGGAGCGGAGCATCATGGGAGGGGAGGCCAACAGCGAAGAAACAGTTGAAAGGGGGAGGAAATACGGCGCGACGATAACTCGCGGTTTTTGATTTACGATTTCTCAGCTAATACTCATCGCTTTAACAAAATTCTTGCAGGAGGAGATTGCTAATACATTGCTTTATTTGTTTACATGTACATCCATGCATCGGCGGAAGGCATTTCAGGACCCCTTTAAGCTAACTACGAGGCAGGCTTGAATTTCGGCCGACGAAGATCAGTCCAAGTACAGTTGAACTTTAGCTTGAAGGCGCGTTGGGTCTATGAAACAAAGAACGCCGACTCGGCGGCAAGTTTAGTTTCGTTTAAGTTGAGGAGCCGATAGATATATGAATTGGGGATAAGTCACGGAGCGGCGAATTTGTGCACTGCGACGGGTAACACCGCAGGGCAAAACCCCCCCGCACTCACAGGCAAGCACTAAAAAAACTGAGCAAAACAACTGCTTGCCTCTTCGCTTCTCTGCTTTCATTCATGGCATGGTGGTTTTAAAGTAACGGCTACTTAAGCGGAACAGGATCAGGCGTCGCCCACAATCCGCTCTCACAACGCTTTGTAAAGCGTGCTTCACTGCAAATAAGGTCATAATGATAGAAAGCCAGCTTCGCGAAGGAGGAGATCACGGGGCTGAAGGCAAAAACCAAAGAAAGTTCCGGAAGAACATACTGGCGCAAATACTCGTCGGTGTTGTTCGTAAACCGCTAGCACCTTTGCGGCGATTTGCCGGAAAGCTGAGTACACATCAAAATAAAATTCTATGCAAGCAGAGCGGATGAAAATTTCCTCTGCGACGTCTTAACACCAATATTTGCCGAATGGGAGGCCAGGCTAGCAGGCACGCGGCGAACATCACCTGCCACCATACCCGAATATAAGGACTGAAGCCGGCCCAAGCGCGATCAGAGCAGAAGTCTGCTCTCACTGCGGAGATTTTCGTGCGAAGCTTCAATAGTGCGAATCATGTAATCCCCATTCCTTTTCCCTAGTACTCCCACCACAGCAGTACTCACGACATCATATCACTAATACATTTTTCTACAACAATCATTTTGATATCCGGGTTCGTTTTATTTATTTTCGTAAAAAAACACTAAAAGTGTTTAATTGGAAGAACGCCTAACATTTATTTCCCGCTCTCGTATTTTCAAAGTTTCAAAGTTTCAAAGTTTATTTCCCTCACACTCACTGTCCCAGGCTACCTGAGCGCTAACAAATGTTGACAGTTATGAACAGTGCAATAGTCTTGTAACGTTTTGCCTATGTGTAGGTCACCTCCGGGCTCTATTACACAAGGCAGGTATATGGCCCTAACTGTTTCTCACAGCACAAAAAACAACGATTTAAAATCGATCAAAATCCCCCTGCCCTTCAGCCCCTCCCCTAAAATAGAAAGCCCCAGTCACCTCGCCCAAGATTGCTTCTCACAAAAAAATTTGAATTCCTAAAGAATGTTGAGAGAACCTCAAAAGCTTAAAGTGCTTCCAGCCAACGCTGAAAGTGCGTCCAATTAATCGGGAAACCTTCAAAGACCCGCACTGCAAACGAAGATCGACCCCGTGCGACGATTTTTCGCGCACTGAGTAAAAGCATCTACCAACGACCTAAATGTACACCGATACGTAGTGTATGAGATGAAGGTATACTATTGCACTTCTCCATCATGATCGATGCATGCATTGTCTCATCTAGAACCACTTCTTTTTCGCAATTTTTTGCGAACCGTTTTGACTCAATGGAAGCCCGGTTCATGCGCCGTGTGTCCGGAGATCTCGTCAGAACTTTTCGGTCGACCAACCGGTCTATGGGAGAATGCATTACTTTTTTTTTTTTTGACACAACGGCATTATGGCGCTTGTGTGGGCGGTATGGTGCAGGGTAAGAAACATGTGTAGTAACTTTCTTAGCACTTCAGATATGTTTTCATGACTAAAGATATACGAAAAAGTAAATTATGGCGCCACTGTGTGAGCGTGTCATCCGTTCCCTGTATTGAGCGCGGAAAACGTTTCACGCGCAGACAACAGTTTCAGGCGCATACAACAGCAGCAGACATCCTGCTGCTCTCCCACACCCGATCCCCACAACTTCGTCACACAAAATTCTCCTCCGATGTGATTGTCTCCTTAGGCATAGATCAAAGAGCGTCTAGAAGCGTCTGGCCACCCGAAAAGAAGCATCGGAAAACAAACTTCCATAAACAGTTCCGGCGATAACCGGGTGAGTCTCAAGCCCATCTCTTCGCTCTCCTGCCGGGAACAGCAAGCGCTGCCGACATTTTTTCGTTCTTCTCTCCCGACTGCGACGATGACCCTCCGACGCATGTTGAACGCCTCGTCGCGGAGCTCGCACAGTGTCGCTCACCATCCCCTCTTTCCCTCTACTCTTGTTTTTGACTTTCCTAGAGCTCTCCTCCGTTCAATCTACATACCCGCTTTATTATTACCGCTTTTTTTCCCGCGTGCACTCGCTCGCACGGGTTCCGGCGTTGTTCCGAGAGAGAGCGAGAGCCAGACGGCCTGCCTGCCCGCGCGGCGGGGACCTAATAGGGGCTGACCATAATTATCCCTAATGTCGGAATTATGCATTATTAAAACCAAGAAAAGTCGTATACGCTCCGCTCGTACGTACGCCCGGGGAGGCGAGAGACGCATGTTTCGGTGCGCTTGGCCGGGAACGCAAAATGGCCGCGTGGCCTGCGTGGCCCCCGGCCCTCGTCGCAGGGACGGCTCGAGCGAGCCGGCAGGGGCGGGGAACTTATTGCCCCCTGCCCGTGCAATATCGATCGTAAAAAGATAAATAACGCCAAGAATCAAGAGGAGAAGGACGAGAAATGTAGAGTATGGCCCGCAACAACCGGTATGCGAAGCCTAAAAAAGAGAAGAGAAATAAGAAGAGAGGTTAGAGAATGGGAAGGGGGGTCACCTATTACGCAGCAGCCATATTCCTTCCGCCCTCCCCCATGCACCGTGCAGCCGCCATTTTTTTTTCGAAGTCCGGATTCTTTGGCTCATTGCATCGGCTTGTCTTGTTTTTGTATATTATAGCGGCTAGGGTACGGCGCTGGCCGGGAACACCATCGTCTCATTTATGCGCCGTTGTATTTTTTATTTTTACCCATTCCTACGAAACTTAGTTCTGCATTCCACGCAATTTGGTTTCTTAGAATCGGGTCGCATGGTATACGTGCGTCCGGATGTATGGGACGCTTATAACATCTGCTTGCTGGCCTCCCTTGTTCACAAACAGGCGCTGAGAGAGAGAGAGAGAGAGAGAGAGAGAGAGAGAGAGAGAGAGAGAGAGAGAGAAGAGAGAGAGAGAGAGAGAGATAGAGAGAGAGAGAGAGAGAGAGAGAGAGAGAGAGAGAGAGAGAGAGAGAGAGAGAGAGATACTTAATGGAAACAGCGATGCTAGCCGAGCCGTCGCACTGGCCTGCTTTATGATAGGGTAAAAAAAGAAAAAAAAAACTATTAAACACAAAATATATTGGATGGGGCGCAGAAAATTCTCAGTCATAAACAGAAAGAAGTTTTTGACAAAACTTTGTCCAGTTACGCGCTCCGAAGAAACCCTAAGAGAGCTTTGGTTGCCCGTGCAGTCTGCCTAGCTGGGAATTCCGACCCAGAACAGCCCTCAACCCAAGTCCCGCACCAAGCTGCTTGCACAAACCCTAAGAGAGCTTTGGTTGCCCGTGCAGTCTGCCTAGCTGGGAATTCCGACCCAGAGCAGCCCTCAACCCAAGTCCCGCACCAAGCTGCTTGCACAAACATAATATGAGTTCCTGGCTGTGCACGATGTACTTTGAACACACGAATAATACATGATGGATGTCTTCACGTGCGTTACATGTGGAGCAAACAGGTGAAAATGCCGGCTGGGTTTTGTAGAAGTAATGTCCTGTGTAAGTCACATTCAAGCGCAGTCAATGTAGAGTGGCTTCCTCCTAATCCCCGGTGGCGTCTTGAAGGCGCACGTGGTGTCATTCAGGTGCATAGGTGAGTATTGATGCCTTGCGTCACTCCAAAAAGACATCTGTGTTTTCCATGCACTCGATGATGCGAGTATTGCCACATCTCTTGCCATGAGTGGGATCGGCAGAGCTTGTATACCGAGACTGCGGGCAGACGAGGCGGCTTTGTCAGCTTGCTGGCAATCGACCACTTAACTCCATTTGCACTACTGTAAAGAATAAACGTGTCGACGTTGCCAATGCATTTTTAAAGCGAAATGTTTCTTAGAGGTACCGATGGCGTTTTATAAAAAAGTAATGCATTTCCCCATGGACCGGTTGGTCGATCGAAAAGCTCTGGTAACATCTCTGGACACGCAGCGCGTGCGCCAACCGGGCTTACATTGTGTCAGAACGGTCGCTTGAAAATCGCGAAAAGGAACGCTTTCAGATAAAACAATACATACATCGATCACAAGAAGGACTACAATGGCATACCTCTATCTCATAAACCACGCACCTGTACACATTTACATCGTTCGTATAGACGCGTTTACTTAGAGCACGAAAAATCGCCGCATTGGTTCGCTCTTTGGTTGTAATTTGGGTCTTCGAAGGTTTGCCGATTGATTGTTAACGCCCTATGAGCGAAGGTTTTGACGCCACCCTGACGCGGTTTTGGTGTGAGAGAGCTTTCGCGCTCCTCTCAACTTTCTTTAGGAAGTGATGGTAACGCGTTTTCGTGATATGCAGTACGTCACAGTATTAGTGCTGAGCGGCACTCGGCAAATAATGTTTAAGCATTAAAATACTACGATGCGTATACTCAAGCTGATGATTTTTCAGTGCGGTATTATGAGTGGGTCTGACGTAGATGCTAACTCAAACGGGTATCGCCTAAACCGGGTTAAACAAACTACGTGAGAAAAGGCAGACGGTATCACACATTCATAGCAGTCTCCTTTCAAAACGCGCGCGCCCGTTGACATCCGGGTCCGTCACTTAGGCGGAGTGATACCATACATGAGCTATTGCCGTTCTTACCTTGTTCCCGAGTTATAGCAACCGTTCGCTGTGGACCGTTCGGTATGGACCGTTCGCTGCTGACGTGTTCGGACACACCGTGGCAACCGCAGCCAGCGTGTCACAGCCCGCTCGCCCTCCGAAGGAATATCGACGCCGTTTATGGAACGAGCCAAGCCCGCCAAGGATAGGGCAAGCAAGCTGCTACCGGGGGCTGTAACCTCGACCCAGTGTGCTTCGGCTTACCAGCCTGGGAACGTAAACTCGAAAACACACAGTCTGCTACAGACGGTTCTTTGCTCCCAGCTGGTGCTTTTTTTTTTTCTTTTCGACACTGCATAAATATGTCGTTGAGGTCGGCCGCTAGGTCTTGCATCGGCTGCAACGTCAGTAGCCCGTACCAATTCACCCGTAGTGCTTCGTTTCCGCGCTGCCCGGGAGACCCATTGCGGTAGGAAACTTGTAAACCTCCGTTATGTCGAAAACTGTAACGAAAATGCTGCCAGTTATGTGCGCAGACAAATGGTTGATAATAACAGAAAGAACGGTTAAAGGCACAGCTGTGATACAAGAAGAAAAGCAGGACTAGGCCTGAGTACTAGCCGGCAACTCGTAAAATAAGGCGACACGTGGACTTAATAAAGGGGCCATGAAGACAAAATAGAAGTTTGGTTCGTTAAAGTGACTGCTTTTTCTTAATAACAATATTAATTTTATCACAAACTTCGAACAACTAGTGAATGTTTTAATGAAAACCGCTGGGCACTGGTGACTCCCCACATACTTCCCGGCGATTTCTCTATGACGTCATAGAATCTTGTTCGTGCGACTAGCGGCAGCCGACCTAAGTGAACTCGGAAAAGCATGACTCAGCGATTGTACTGGGGTCTCCAGTTTCGTTTGGTTCTATGACATGATTCATTGATTGATCGATTGATTGATCGATTGATTGATCGATTGATTGATCGATTGATTTATTTATTTATCGATTGTAGGATTTAACGCACAGACGCAATGCAGGTGATGAGGCGCGCCGTAGTGGAGGGCTCCGGATTAATTTCGACCACCTGGGGATCTTTAGCGTGCGGCGAAATCGCGAACACACGGGCATTTTCGCTTTTAGCCTCCATGAGAACAGCAGCCGCCACGGCCGGGAATCGAATTCGCCTCCTCGTGCTTAGCAGCGCCACGCCTTAGCCACTGAGCCACCGCGGGGGGTTATGACATGACTTGCAGATAGTACGCTCGTAACTATGTTTTAGTCTCGAGTTCTTGTATTTTTACTTAAAAAAACGTCTTTTGTGGGTGGAATGCAACTGAGTGAGCTACCAAAGGCTAGTGCTTTCATAATGAAGAAAATTGTATTTTTCTTCATGGCCCTTTTAGATAATCGGAGCTTGTTTTCTTCTGGCCACATTCGCGCGTAAAAAGAAATTGGTCGCCATCCCGCCCCCTGTGACAGTGGATGTCCAGCAAAGCTGTTGTAAACCACTACAAATGGTAATGGAGGAGGGTATGAAATGTTTCTCGTCGTCTCGGCAGGCTTTTTTTTTTTTTTTTTTGTCGGTTGCGCTGGGCTGGTGTCGCTAGATAAGGGTGCATAGTATCGGCACTCTTTTCTCCTATTGTTTCGTATCGCCGTCATGATCATTGGTCAGTTCGCATAACGTGACATTTGATTACACTGCGACGATTTATGAGCGCCACCTGTTTGGAAGGCTTAGATTTTTCGCCGTGCACTGCGGCTGCGCGTGACTGACGTCGTTCCGAACGCGAATCAAAGATAACGCGTGTAACAGCATTTCAGTAGCTGAAGTGCGTGTAAAGATGTCGTTTTGCTGCACCTCCGGTAGCGCTGTTAACAAACGACCCGGTGGAAGTTAACGGCGGGGACGTGGATGCGACAATCTCGCAACGCTGATAATCTCCAAAATGGCCACCGTTGCTGACTTACGTGCTTCAGTCGCTGTACTCTAACAGCTTATCTACTGACACTTCGCTCGGCTTCTCTGGAGGCAAATGCTGGGTCCAGCCTAGCTTGACTCATGCGCTCGGCGTCTTGGGCAAGAACTGCTCTATATAATGGCTCTAGTCCTGCCTAGCCTTCAAAGATAATCTGCAAACATAATCTTCACCAGGAACACATGATTGGAAGAGGGGGGGGGGTCCCGTTGTTGACAGGCCCCTTATCATCCATAAGGCGGTTCCGATGCCTGTTTTGTGGTTTCCTTAAAGGAATTCTGAGCTTTAAGATGTATGCCTGATTAAGCCTACGCATGCGCTCGACTTCTTAGGCCTTGGCGTTTTTGCCCACGGAGATCGTTTTTGCCAACGGCGATGAAAGCGTTGGGGGTACAGGTATAAAGCTTTGCTGTAAAAAGTAACAAGCAACGGTCGCGAGGCACTGGAACTTCTGCAATGATAAACAACCGCAAGATATAGCCGTAAAGGCAGCTAACAGAGCGAGCCAAAAATTCCTCGGTGCGCGGCCGCACAGGTCCCACGGCGCCAAATTCAAACAGGTCAGCGGCACTGAGCGTTGTGCTTCGTCTGTCCCGTGAGCTCAGGAAGGCCTAGCGGTTCCCCTGGCTTCCTGGTGTTGTTCTGCTAATAGCCGCCACGCTTGTTCGTCCGTTGATGGAAAGCTATTCCCGCAACGACTGCCAACGCTTGCGTCCTCCCATCTCGGGCCTTGCTGCACAAGCAGCCATGTTCTCATGAACTAAGAGCCTTAACATTCAACTGGTTGGCGGCCTCAATTTATGCGCTACCGCGAACGTCTCTCGCTTCATCGTCGCTTCATCAGCTTCGCCTCATCGTCTCTCGACCGGAGAAGCGATGAGGCGACGCCGCGTAACACCACTTAGACTACAATGCCTGTTGAACTCGTAATTGTACGCGCTGTCTTCACACCACGTGCCTTTTAGGGAAGCTAGAGTGTCAGCTCACTAAAACAAAACGCCGAAAAATGACGTCATATGGCTGGTAGTATGTTGAAAAGAATAAGCTCGGGTGAAAGGGAAATAGAGGCCTTTCTCTCAGGGAGTCGTTGTGCAGTGTTTTTCTGCTGGACACAACCACGGACACGACTCCCAGGCACGGCAACTGGTCTGTGAGAGGGACGCCAGCGGGATCGTGCCAGGCGAACCGTGTATAGAGAGCTGCATCGCTCATCGTCGAGACGCTCCTATACGGCCATCCCGCTCCCATTGCTCCAACGTGCCGCACAACAGTTGGGAGATTCGCTAAGTGATTCGTGGGCTCATTTAAGCGGTTGGATATAGACGAACGCGTACAATCCGCATGATTAGTATTCAAAGTGCGATTACGATTCTCCGCCAGCGTTTCAGCTCTCGGCTGAAGGCGGTTTTTTGCTGGCTTATCGCTCGTGTCATCGTTTTTTTAAAGCCGAAGCGTGAAATTGCACGTTAGGACTTCAAATTCGACAGCCGTCGCTTTGTAAAGTTATATACAAGGCTGCCTGTAACGCAGTACAAACTCTTAATCGTTTCCTGTCTCCGGCCTTCAATCGTTTGAGTTTATATACGATGTTAATCGCTGAAACTTTCGTAAAACTCACGTAGTTAAACGTACAAAGAGTTATTCGTACACCATAGACCAAACGTTTAGCACGGAGATTGAAAGCTTTTATGCATATGCATTGGCGGTCATAATGAAGCGAAGCGATTTTTTGGAAGCGTATTGACGTGGTCAATTGCAGCTCTGAGCATTCTGTCAAGACAAAGGGGTGGGCGAGTGAATCGATATTTCTTATACTAAACGAAGCGCGGCATAGTCCCCGTGCCTGTCTTTTCCTCTAGAAGAATACTAAAATTTCTCCGCTGCACAGCACTATTATCGCCGTTGTCAAATGGAGCTAAGACGTACCGCATCGTATTAACAAAAAATTAGTTGCCGAGTGATCCCAATGTCATCCCTTCCCCTTACCCCTCCATAAACCCCATCCGAACTCCCCCTCCCCAAAACAGGTCCATGTAAACAGGCCTCAATTGAAAGCAGTCCGTCTTCTTTCAAAGTACACGTTCTCGGTGTAGTCCAAATTAAATTTTATAAGGGCCGCCACGAGAACCCAGCCATTGCAGGCAGGTTCTTATTTCGCTTCCCTGAGCACGAGGTCGCGGGTTCGATTCCCGGCCGCGGCGGTCGCTTTTCTGATGGAGGCGAAAAGCAAAAACGCCCGTGTGTACGAGATTTCGGCGCACGATAAAGATCCCCAGGTGGTCAAAATTAATCCGGAGCCCTCCACTACGGCGCGCCGCATCGCCTGCGTTGCGTCGGCGCGTTAAACCCTACAATCAATCAATTATTTCGCTTCCCGTCGAAAGGCTGCATCTTAAAGCAGCTATGAAGACAAAATAAGAGTTTGGGTTATTAAAGAGACTGCTCTGTACTGAAAACAATAATACTGTTACGTTGCGGAGGGATGAAGGCGACACGGACCATGGTAGAGGAGAACCATCTATTTACAATATTACAATTTACGTCACAGAACCGCCAAAAACACGCGTCTGGGCCATTGTAGTGGGGCCCGTAGTGATAACTGTCTTTTTAGTTCTGGCCTATATTACGGCATTGCTGCCCTCATTACGTCACTGAAGCGCGGAATTTTAAAGTTCTTTTAATGTTTCCCGCGTTTTTTAAAAAAACCCTCCTCCGTGGCTGAAATGGAGCCCAGTGAGTTACCAAAAACTAGTTATTTCAAACTGAACAAAATTTTACTTCGCTTTCATGGCCTTTTTAAAAGTAAAAAGAAGTACGCACAGCGCGTTTCCGTTTTAAAAGCAATTGTTGCTGGGCTAATCGGTAATTATACCGGGTAAATAACAGGTAAATAACAGCTGCAGTGGACAGAAAGCGGACAAGACACAGGTGCTAGGGCAAGCTCCTGCCCTGTCCCCATCCTGCTTCGTAAATCGTCAACTTTTACCACGTTAAACTCATATCTCCCAACAGTATACAGAGTTTTAGCATACCGTGTGTACCGTGTGTGCCGTGTGTACCGGAATCCGACTGGGCTTGTGGGCATTCGTTCATAGGGTGGCTTAGTTTCGCTGACGGGCGGCCCCCGTCTTGCCGTGCCCACACATTCGTTCCGGTGAAAGGTGGCCCTTCTCGCACGCATGCGCATTCTGGTTCTGGTACACACGGTACACACGGACCACGGTACACACGGTAAGCTACAACTCTCTAGCGTTTCAGCTCTCCCGTCCTCCATCACGAGCGCAATGCGCTCAAACCACCGGTGTGTATACGGGAGAAATGCACAGGGCCTAACGATATTTGTTCGCAGTCGGTTCGATCCGTGGCCGGCGGGCTGCACTTTCCAATGGGCGAGCGTGGATAATAAGGCCGCGCGGGACGGCGGGATTTCTAATTATGTCTCAGAAAGCGCGGGGTGGAACGCAGCTGCGGTCCGAATTAATCCGGGGCCACCGCCCAGCGTTCCTCTCTCCCTCGTGGCCTATTTGCTGCTCGAAGGGAGCGTCATTATGATTATCACCATTATGTGTCGCCGTCGCTGCAGTCACCCCTAGGCGTAGCCACTCCTTCGCCGGACGGACGTGGGCTGAATGCCGCGCCAGATGTCGAATGGCGCTGTTTAATTGGTCTCCACGCAGCTGGCGAGTATACGTAAGGCAGTGCGGAGTAATGTAGGTGAGGGTGAAGCCGTCCGTATCAACACTTTCGAGCATTCATTTCGGCTGCAGCTCGCGCGGAAAGGAAAAGTAAACGAACCTTAAGTGTACGGACGCTGGTATACAAATACCGTGTACGCCTTGACCTGAGAAAAAATAGAGGGCCGTAATCTCCTATTTAACGCTGCGACTCATGGACTATGTCAGAAAGCGTCTTGTTAGCGCATGATAGTATTTTTTTGTGTGTAGTTGTGCTACAATCTTAGCGTTTTGCTTACAGCTTTGCCCGCTCAGTTTAACAGCGGAGCTGTTGTTGCTTACCGTAATGTGTGAGGCGTCATCAGAAAGCCACGAATCTTAGTTACTCCTGCAGTTTACCGCGCACGTGAGCACACGTCTTACGAGGGGAGCCCGGCGTCGTCCAGGCTTGCGCACGGCGCTCGTAAAACAATAACAAGAAAACCGTTCACGTGCGTCTCCAAGGGGGAGCAAAAGACAGCTCGCGCTACAGACGCCCAGTTCGCGAAGCCGGTCACCGTCGGTTCTAGCGCGTGCTGACGAGTTCCACTTGGGGGAAAATGGGAAATCCTGCGCACAAAACGATCCGGGCCCGCCAGTTAAGCATGAGGAAAACGACGATATAGATATATATGATGTTGACTACTACTACCACAGTGAAAAGCGACGACGGAACGTGTAAATAAACAATTTCACACCTATATGCGCGGTGGTGTGTCCTTCGGTGTTTACATAGAAAGAAATCCTCCAGCTTCGCTATGGTTCAAGACTTGCGCAACTTCGCGCAAGCTTCGCCATTGTTTTACTTCTTGATTCTTTCTCACTCACACACACAAATAAATTGATTGACACTGATCAAATGGCGATCCAAGGAAGCTAACTATTATTTCATGGCCGTCGGCCAGTACCCATAAGCGGATATATGTCGACATTGGCCAATCAACCGCACTAGAAAGCTTGTGTCCTCTGACACCCGTGGTTATTGCGGAGCGGGAGAATCAGCCGTTTACGGCTGTCAGCAGCCCTTAACGAGTTTTTTAACTTGATGAACGGGTATGAGGACTAATTTTGCGGATCCATACGACGACAAGGATCACAAAAAAACCCCGGCGAACTTCACTCACAGCTTCGGTGCATAACGACGCGATACCCAATTTTTCGGCCTCATTGTTACGATGCCGCCAAATAACGGCTTTTGCTCTCCCTGCTTAACAGAAAACCTTATTCAAAGGACAAGCTATTCGAAAAATTTAACGATCGATCACTGGCTTGCAAGTTGGATTCTGTACCCTTCACCGTGCAGTGGCCTCCATTAAGTTTCAAGTCTCAACTTTTATTATTTCCAAAAAGAAGTAGTTACAAAATGAATGCTATACATACGAGGGTCCCAGAGCCAAAGACATTAGTGGGACACTCGTTTCGTAGATCCAATTGGTTTTTTTTTTATTGTTCGTGGGGTTTAACGCGCCGACGCTACGCAGGCGATGAGGTGCGCCGTAGTGGAGGGCACCGGATTCATTTTGACCATCTGGGGATCCTTAACCTGGGCGGAATCTCGAACACACGGGCGTTTTCGCTTTTCGCCTCCATCAGGAAAGCGGCCGCCGCGGCCTGCCGGGAATCGAACCCGCGTCCTTGGGCTCAGCAGCAGAACGCCAAAGCCACGGAGCCACCACGGAGGCTGGTTCGGAAATACAACTTTGACGGTAAAACGTATACACAGCAACTGAACATTAGTACAAAATACGGACACGCAAATACATTTTTACATCACATATCAAGCCAAAAACATTCGACATGGCATCAAGGGAAACGAGAAACAAACAAGCAAAACACTTATTTATTAGTTATTCTAGAAAATTATTCTTATTTATTCTAGTTATTCTAGAAAATCACTCTAGAAAATTATTCTTAGTTATTCCAGAAAATTATTCTAGCAAATTATTCTAGAAAATTATTCTTAGTTATTCTAGTTATTCTAGTAATTTATTCTTAAGCGGCTTCCAGAACAATAGAAATGAAGCGCAGGATTTTATACTTGAAGGTAACTTATTCCAGATGAAAATCGCACTGAGTGCGGAAGTATTTTTCCCCCGTACTTGGTATGTGCGGGGGTTAACAGGGAATTTTTATTAGACGCAAATACGGTCACGTCATTGTTCTGCAAAAGGTCGGATGCAATAATTTGGAGCGCAAGGCGATTATGAAACAATTTGGGGAATAAAATGATCAGATTAAACTGGAACAAGACATTTACGGGCAGGATATTGTAAGAACGGAGTAACGTGTAGGCGTTCGAATGCGTAGAGCTAGAAGCGACAGTGCGTATTGACTAATTTTCAATGTGTTGAATTGATGACAAGTGACAAGCATACATATTGCCCCTTGAAACGATACCGCAACTAATATGACTATGAACGAAAGCAAAATAGAACTCTAGCAGTGCTGCGCGGGAAAAGAAAGGGCGAGCTTTGACCAATGCACGGATACCAAACTCAGTCTTCTGCTTAACAGCGAGATGTGAGGCTCGGGTCCAGGTGTATGCCAAGAAAGACGACATCAGTACAGGCGGAAATGAAATGAATGCCAAGGTGCATTTCGGGAATAATAGATGATGACCTCTGATCACTTCTAAAGACAGTAAATTTAGCTTTTGATTAATAACTGGGTAAGTGATTGTTGCTGCACTAATTCATAATGACACTCAATGAGAGATTTAACTTTGAAATAACAGCACCATTGGTTTTGTCAGCTAAATATATGGTTGTGTCCTCTGCGTATAAAACACACTGACCACCGTTGTAGGAGCTAAGAGCATCCGGAAGAGAATTGATATATAAAATAAAAAGCAAAGGGCCCAAAACTGAGCTGTGCGGTACGCCCTTGTTAACAGGTTCTGGGTAGGTTAGATTAGGTTAGGTTAGGTTTCCGCCCGGGTAGGTGATTGATCTATCTGCGCTGTCTCTAAACACCTTAAACTTGGGCAAATAGCCACTCAGACGTTTAACAAACAATGTTCTGACTATTTTGTTAAGGCAGGAAAGAATGGAAATTGTTCAGTAGTTGGTAACTGTTTGTCTGTCTCCTTTTTTAAAAAACGGAGATTACTTTAGTTATTTTTGAGAATTAAAGAAATAAGCCGTGTTTAAACATAAGGTTTATGATATGACAAAGTTTGCCGGAAAAAAAAAAGTGCAACCACTTTTAAATGCCTCACACAAATGTGATCTAACCCAGGCCTTGTATTTTTAAGAATAGCAATCGCGGAAGAGACTTCAATTATGTGGGGACGCTTTCCCGAATGTAACAGAGTGTAAGCGACATCATGGGAAAGCAAAATCGCGGCACTACCATAACTATCAGTTTGGTGATGGCAATATTCAGCTGTCGGCATCAGAAAGCCAAGTTTCTGATATGCGATGAAAGTGAAGGCATACTGAACTGAGGAAATAAAGTTAGTAATAGCATTTATACTCTGACGAAGGCTATGGGGTGCAGTGAAGTGAATGAGGGAACGATTCTTTTTGGCAAGTTGAGACTTAACAGTTTCCAGAGTAAGCAAGGCCATGAACGAACAAGTGTACCAGACCTTGCTCAGGGGAAGAGGGAAAGAAACATTTATTATGAATTACGTGAAGATTCGAAGATCGGACTCGGCGTAAATGACGACATACTCTGCTGTCGTCTGCTTCGAGGGCTTTTATCTGACAGTTATCGGTACACAAGTGCTTCCACTTGTGTTTCTTTTCGAGTGCTAGCACCTTTGAGAGCACTTCTTGTTGTTAAATAGTCATCCAGATAGATTGGCATGCTAGTGCCACCAGAGAAGCCAATGCTGTAAGTGCGCAGTCTGGCTCCGCGAGTTTTCCCAATGAACTCATTTCCTTATCACGCGAGCAGAAACGAGAAATGATACTCTTTTGGCTGGTGTCAGAATAACGGTGAACCATGTCGATTTAGGCGGGTAAGACGGGGCACTCGACAGCATCGCCGATTCGCCTCAGAATGGCTCCGCAATCTTCACCTTGTGATAAGGGGACGCCCTTGATCTCAACATCATTCATCCTCGAGTACTGCACGATATCAGCCAGCTCCTTTCTCGATCGAGTGCTTCATTTCGGGCCAAGAGCGCCTTGTTCGAGGCCAGCAGCTCTTTCTGTCTTAGCTTCATTTCGTCGAATTCTTCGCTCATGAATCGAACACTTTCACAAAGCAAAGCATGTTCACCCAGACCAACATCTTGAAACCTTGTGACAACTCCAGACACCAAATCTTCAATCAGCGAATCCAACTTTGCCATTCAACAGTTCTTCGAGATATTCGTTTTTTTTTTTCGCTAGTTCCGCCAGAGTAGGCATAGTGACAATGGAGAGCAAGGTTTT
The DNA here is from genome assembly GCA_013339765.2 of Haemaphysalis longicornis. Classification (NCBI taxonomy): domain Eukaryota; kingdom Metazoa; phylum Arthropoda; class Arachnida; order Ixodida; family Ixodidae; genus Haemaphysalis; species Haemaphysalis longicornis. The sequence goes on along the minus strand of CM023456.1, from coordinate 68,626,530 downwards.
GGGCGGCGACTGCGGACAGCATAAATTTCAAATAAGCCTACAGGAGTAATCAACCAACCTGTTGGCAGAAGAAATGCATCTTAGAACGCGAACATGCCTCTCCGCAGCTGCTGCTGCCAAGTGAAGGTTACTCGAAAATAGAGAGAGAGAGAGAGAGAGAGAGAGAGAGAGAGAGAGAGAGAGAGAGAGAGAGAGAGAGAGAGAGAGAGGAGAGAGAGAGAGAGAGAGAGAGAGAGAGAGAGAGAGAGAGAGAGAGAGAGACTTTATTGCAGCAGGAAGACGCTAGGTCAAGTGGGGTAAGCGGGTATAGGAGGTGGGGTGTTTGTAGCTTGGGAAATCTTGAAATTGACAAGGAACGGTAATTCTAGATAATGCAAAACGCGCATCAATCACGAAGAAGGAGTACAAAGTACCCCTTTATCTCATAAACCACGCATCGGTATGCACTTAGATCGTTCGTAGATTCGTTTACTTTGTGCGCGAAAAATGGTCGCATGGGTTTCGTTTTTCGTTTGCGATTTGTGTCTTTGAAGGTTTGGCGATCGATCGGACGCACCTTCAGCGGAGCTTGGACGCAGTTTCAGCTTTCGCGCTTCCCTCAACTTCCTTTGCGAAGGAATGGAAAATTTTTTTGTGCATTGCTTCAGTCAAGGACGTTGAAGGTCGACTAAACGATGATTCATATAAGGCTTCCGCCTCGGTAAACAAGATCGGGCGGGTCCTTCAACGCACACCTCGGCTTCCGCAGCCGCGCGTGCGAACAAACTCTGTTGCACCGCAGCAGGGAGCGTCAGAAAAACGGCTCGGGAAGGCCAGCAACCCGGCGGCGGCGGCGAGCATTTTCGTGTCTTCCAGCGCCCGCACAGGCAGGCAGGCATCCGTGCGGCTCGAGTGAGCATTCGTTTTTGCCCTGCAGCGGAAAACATTTTCGAATAAGTCATTGCCGCGCGTTCGCAGCGTTGAAAGATTCATGAGGCATCCACCGTCTTCCCCTGCTTTCTCTTTCTCTTTCCTTTTCTTTCTTGCTTTTTTTTTTTTCTTTGTTTGCTCTGGAGAGGCAACCGGCGTGCGCGACGATGACGACGACGTCGCCACGGTGCTCCTCGAACGAAGACGCGGCAACCTAGGACGCGTCGCGCTGCGCGCCCGAAAAGGAACGCAGAAATAAAGTTATCAAATCGCGTTTCGGAAACAAGCGTCGAATGAGTGCAGACGACGCCTCCATCTGCGAGTGGCCTTTGTGTGTCCACGTTGCTGCGAGAGAAATGCAGCGTCAAGAGTTTGCTGGAGAAGAAGGAAATGTGAAAGCGTGTAAAGGCAGTTCGCGGTGCGGAAAGACCAGTGAGCCTGAAACGTGCATTCGTGATTCAGTATTATGTGTGCGGTGTTTTTGTGGCGCGTGGTTTGGAATTGTCGGTATTTCTCTTACCTCATAACTGAGCGCAAACTTAGTTTTTCTCCGTATCTAGGTTGTGTAAATACATACGCTGGCAGTGGTACCCCATGATGTCTGGGTGCGTTTGTATTTCAACGTGTTTAACTGAAAATCCGCAAAAACGAGTAATTTTGCCCCAAATCCAGATTCAGTTTAATATGTCTTGTTTGGGGCAAACCCTGAAATTACCTTGTAGACTTTGTTTAAGTGCCAGATATATGAGCAGCAGACCGTTTCTGAACGAACCCGCGAGACAATCAAAAAGTTAAAAAACAATAGCGTTTTCACTCCTTTAGGGGTGTAATTTTAAAGGAAACGGAGCTTTATGAAGTTCCTAACGGAAAATAGCAACGTACTCACCAAATTTCGAGTCTTTAGTTCAAGCTCGCGTATTGGAGGCTCACTAAGAGGATTCAACTTAAATTCAACTTAAGGAAGAAGAGGGGAGTGGGTCAGGGAACAAACGCGTGTGAAGGACATGTTAGAAGAAATTAAGGAGCAGAAATGGGCATGGGCAGGGCATGTAATGCGAAGGCAAGATAGCCGTTAGTCATTAAGGGTAACAAAGTGGATCCCTAAAGAAGGCAAGCGTGGCAGGGGGCGGCAGAAAGTTAGATGGGCGTATAGGATCAAGAAGTTTGCGGAGATAAATTGGTCGCAGCTTGCATAGGGCCGGCATAATTGGAGATCTATGGGAGAGTCCTTTGCCCTGCACTGGGCGTAGAAAGGCTGATGATGATGATGACGACGACGACGATGGTGAAAGTTCAAGCTCTTTGGGCTGGGTGTCGATTTGACACTTTAGCATTTTCCCTTCGTTAGGAGTGTGATTTCAAGTCCCGCTTTCTCTATTATAGATTTGTTAGGACAAAATTCTGAAAGCATTTTTTTTCGCTAGCAACGTTTAAAAATAAGAGTCCATGGCGCTGCAATCAACGAGTGCTGCACTTCGCTAGCTTGAATACATAATATAAGCCATCCCGACAGGTTCATATTTGATGGTAATCGCCACAGTCAAAAACGGCTCACAGACAACCGTCAACCCGAGTAACAGTAATAACGAATGAATCAACCCATCGACCTGCTAATGTTTCTCCGGTGCGCATTGACAGGAACATTTCCGCAGCACGCACGCAGTAGCGAGCTCCTACACCGCGCGTAATCGACTTGGGATTCACAAAGCCCCCGACACTCCTGAACGGAGGGCACGGTGATCACGCGCATGGTTACCCATTCACGCACTTCAAGTAATACGAAGCGCCCACACGTGGACAAACAGAGTTTAGAAGAACTGCGCGGATATGTACCCCCGGTCCTACCCGCCACATCATGGACAGTCAGTCCTCTGGGGCGCTCCAGAAAACCCGCGCTAATGCATCGCCACCCCAACTGCAGCCCTTCGCTTGGAGGGCCGTCATGAGGGCCCTCTATTTGGCTTGCTCTCGAAATCCGGCCACGGTTCTTCTTCGTCGTGCCAAGAGGAGGGACGCGACGCTGGGGCACAAACACGAGCGCGGGCACGTTCCGCTTGCGGGGGCGCGCCTCTCTCCCTCTCTCTCTCTCTCTCTTTCTGCGGCAGACCGACGCTCGGCAAACAAACAAGCTTTCGTTTCCAGCCTCTCGACCGCGGGCCCGAGTTCTCCAAAGCGATCGCTATCTCGGCGCGCCTTCGACGCTGGCCCCCGAGCGACGCTCTGCAGTTCATCGTCTGCTTCCTCGGCAAGCATTTTTCGCGAAGAGCACAGGCCAAAGTCCGCTCCCTTGCTGCTTCCTAGCGGATACACAGAGTTGCCGAGAGTCGAGCTTATCGCCCGGCCTGTCACTCAACTCGCTCGCTGCGCTCGCTCAGTTTGTTTCCCGGCTTTGTCCGAGTCCTGGGCTCCGGGTACGTCGGCCGACCCTTGCGGGTGGAGGAACGTGTGAATGGACGCGGCCGGCTGGACACAGATGACTGCCCTTGTGCGCCTGATTTCATCGAAACCTAACGGACCGTGTAAAAAGGGGGAGACCCGAAATGTTTCTAGGTTGTTTTTACATAGTGACACTTTTTTTTTTCTTTGGGCATGATTCAACAATTCGAGCAGGACTGCTATGTATTTGTCGATAACGGCGAGTGGGAGTCTGTGCAGGCGGTAAGGATCGAAATCAATCAATCGAGATCCTAGCGCGAAAATATGTACCCGCAGACGCGAATTTTGGAACGCGTTTACCGAGTCAGATCATCTCACTTCATCGGTGCACGCGAGACGTAGCACTATTGGAACTTTATTTGGAAAAGTCACAAAATTCGTGCATCAGGTTAAAATTCTTGTGCGCCCGTTTCTTTTGCTGGTGGCGACGCTTGCCAGTCGACAGAGAATCCGAAAATGGCAGACGTATATGAAAATATGTTGTGGGCCAAACATGCGCAGTGAGGGACAAACCTTTCATCATAATCATCATCATCTACCTATCTACGCCCACTGCAGGGCATAGGCCTCTCCTATAGATCTCCAATTATCCACGGTCCTGTGCTAACTGCGACCAATTTATCCCCGCTAAACTTTTGATCTCGTCTGCCCATCTAACTTTCTGGCACCCCCAGCCACGCTTGCCTTCCCTAGGGATCCACTCTGTTACCCTTAATGACCAGCGGTTATCTTGCCTTCGCATTACATTCCCTGCCCACAAACCATTTCTTCTTCTTAATTTATACTAATATGCCCTTAACACGCGTTTGTTCCCTGACGCACTCCTCTCTTCTTTATATACCTTTAGCATTCTGCAAATGCTTTTGATTGCTGGGATTTTTCATTTTCAATATCAGAAGACTGTTGAATGGCCTAACGTGCAGACTTAGATGTAGACATATAAAATTGGATGTAAAACTAAGGGCTATTCTTTTGTGATGCCTGCCAGCGTGCGGTCGTTTGTTGCGAGCAAGCCTCAAAGTGTCACTGCATGCCTCACTGCGTTGCGAGGCCCTCTAGCCCTCACAACGCACTCCGCCTATGTCGAGGACAAGGGAGCCACGTACAGGCACATGAACCTTAGGGGAAACAGTGTTGGTGGCGCTGCTGCAATTTTACACTGCTAACTTTTGATAAACACTGGGTTGACTTACGTTTTCACCGCGTGCAGCGCGTTTTTTCAGAGCTTGGATTTTTGCATGAAGGTAACTTGTTGTGTAGGTTGTGGAGGTCTTGAGATGAGCGTTTATTAACGGGAACACGAGTAACGTCAACGGCAAAGTTCGGCCAACTTATAATCAGTCCTAATGAATGCTACCTGAACTGTGTTTCCCACCCGCATGAAATGCTGGTATAGGGCACATCTTGATTTGTTTCCTAATGTACCCCATGTACGTCCGTTAAAATAAGTAAACTATGAAAAGAACGACAAACTTAAAGCTTAAAACCTAGTGTGAGTACCGTCACTGAGGCACGCAAGTGAGCAACGGCGGCCATTTTTGGTGTTTATTACTGTTGCCAGATTGCCGCTTTTGCGGCCTCACCGCTCACTTCGACGAGGTCGTTTGTAAACAGTCCTGCGGAAGACGCAGCGACACGGCATCTTGGGACACACTTTTGCAGCTGAAATGCTGCGAAGCGCGTTACCTTTGATTCACGTTAGGAACGACGCCGGTCGCGCGCAGCTCGCAGAGCAGGGAGGACAAGCTGAGAATACCACAGTTGACCGACAGAAAACGCATAAGCAACAAAATGGCGGCGCCCATGAACCATCGCGTTGTAAACAAATGTCACGTGATGCGAACTGACCAATGATCATGGCGGCGGCACGGAACAATAGGAGAAAAGAGTGCCGATACTCTGTAACCTTATCTAGTGACACTACTTAAAATCTTTCGTCAAAAAAAGAGTTCCTGCATTCTTGCAGCCCCCCCCCCCCTCCCCTCCCACATTCCCGTACAAGCCAGGTGAACTTCCCAAGCGTTGTAGTCCCACACAAGGGCCGACCGCCAGGCCGGGGAGTCGTTTGTACCTATTTTACCGGTAGGTGCACGGTGCTTCCAAGGCACACGAATGCCCATGGTGACTTCCACAGCCACGGTGCAGGCTCAACTCGTAACCGCCTGTGGCAGAAAAAAGTTACAATCCCTTCCACCGGGGCATTTCCCGACGAAGTCGAATAACTTCCCAAGCACGCGAACGCTATGCAGGGGTGCTTGTACCAATTTTGTTACTGGTTGGTGCCCGGTGGCCTCGAAGTACCTACCACTTTCTTGTAACCCATGATACGGTCCGACAGTAGGCTGTTACGGTTTCAGGATCGCCCGCAGGGTATGGCGCCTTATAACCCATTTTTATTCATGGGGGTGACCTTAGCGGCTGAAGGTAGGGGAGCAGGAGCCTCCCACGTCTGCCGCACTGGTAGAGCGTTTCCAAGCCCTTTATCCCACGCAGAGACAGAGGCAGGGGGCGCTTGAACCCTATTGACTGGTGGGTGCCCAGCGGTCCCTGAACCCGCCCGAAGGGATTCGAAGGACCCCCCACATGGCCTCCCATGGCTGCTTGTGGCCAAGCTCCAAGCGCTTATTCCCACGTCGAGACAAGCTACGGTACGGGGACGCTTGTACCCTTTAAAGAAACCTGGTGAGTATCCGCCGGCCCAGGATTCGAACCTGGTACCTCCCGTTTACGGGACGAGTGTTTTACCACTCGATCATCGCTGTCGGTTCGGATGCGTCGTGGATGCAGTACGCCAACTCACGACGCCACATATTAACCAGAACGCTAAGGTTTGAATTTGCAAACTACGTGAAACGTGAATCGTGTGTCCTCTTGCTATCGTCCTTTGTCTTGTCGTTTGCGCATGTGGTTCAACAACTCGCAAACTACATCGTATAAAATATGAAGAAGGGCTCCACACATGCATACAAACCGGAAACGTCGCCCCAGATTACTGCAAGAATACGCGAAACTCCGAGCGAACTCAGCCGACAGAAACATTCTCGACAGAGCCTCGAGTCTCAGGACCACGGGTAAGGGCGCACAATGGCGGGGGATCCAGACAACGTCGCAAACCGTTTTGAACGGATTTAGGTGCGTGGCAGGCCTGCCGGGTGGGGCGGCATTGTGGTGGCGACACGGGCGACCATCTTGGCGGATTGTTCCGCTGTCGACGACTCAACCGGGCCGAGGCGTCCTATCCGTGACGGACGTATCTGTGAAGGACCTCCGCACTTTCACGGCGAAGACGCCGACAACCGCTGCTTTTCTCCCCATCCCTAGAACGAAGGAAGAGAGCGGGATCTTCTTAATGCGGTACCGCGGGGCCCAGTTTAAGCCGCTCTTGACCCCCGCCCCTCGCGATGGGGGAGATCGAAACGATGACCCTGGTCGTGGCACGGGTGCGGACCGCCAGGAGGTGCCTGGAAGCAGGGCCGAAGACATGCCGCCGAAGCAGCGCGGACCCAGACGACGAACGCTGTATACAAAAGGGAAGAACAGGCCCCGATCTCGGCTCAAAGGAGTCGATAACACCGCGATAAGGCCGAACGCGAACAAAGACGCTTTCGTCTCCAGATGTCAAACTCCGTTTCGTTCCCCCGTTTTCTGCAGATCGGCGCTTGCAGTCGGAGAGTAGGCCTGTGCAGGTAGCGCGCAAACTGGGTGTGTTCTGCTTTGAGATTTGCATCCTTTTTAAGCGCCTTATTAAGACAAAACGTGACGTGATGGACGGCGATACTGCATAAACGCCGGTGTCCCCTGCTTCAGCCATAACGAGGGAGAAAGTATTTGCTAGTTACCACCTGCGTGTTTAGTCACGTATTGTTATCACGAAGTGAATGTATCATGCAGATTGGGCACTTTCGCTGCAGGCGCATCTACGCTTCCTTACTCCTTAAGAAGAAAACAAAATAAAACGCGAAACACAATAAGGAAGCTCTTAATCATGCATGAAGTAAAAGAAACTGCGTCGCTCGTGCACCGCGCTCAACACAGTACAACAACGCCCGGAGGCAGCACGTATTTGCAGAGCTCCCGACGTGTACAGCTACACCGAGATGGCATTCAGATCGTGCGCGCAGCGGCACGAGTCATACCCAACGCGCAAATAACCCCGGATCACTCATTCCGCGAACGCGCTGCGAAACACTACAGGCGCATCCATTATTCATCCGGGGCCGTCCGGGGTTATCGGGGCATCGAGCAGCGGGCGTGCATACCTACCTGGCAGGCGGCTATGAGCGCAGCTTCCCTCCGATGTGTCCTAATTATCAATCGGCACGGCCTACTTCCGCGACGAGCTCCTGACGCGAGTTCGAACGGCAGGTGTGTCCGTCTTGGCCTCGGGCGAGCGCCCCCTGCCCGTAGAAACCATTGTGTACGGTCCAGCCAGGCGGAGAGGTCTGACCCGTCCTCCCAACCGTTGTATCTCGCGCGTCAATCTCGGTCGGAGCGCGGTTGCTGCCGCCGTCCCGTTTGTTCCGTCCGTCGGCGTTAAGTCGATTTCACAGCGCCTGTCATCCGAGCAGTCTGCAATTGAATCTCGAAGCCCGCCGCCTTCTGGATGTCTCCGAAGATTTCCGCTCACGGTGTGCGCAGATTTCACGTTCTTCGACGCGAGCGCGTCTCGTCATCGAGCGAGCTTTGTTATTTACCCCTTGGCCCTCGATGCGGTCCGCCTCATTTCTGTATAACTGTTGGTGTTGTTTTGGTTGTGGTGAAGTTGGGAAAACTTCCGGAGTTCCATTTTCCCGCCGCGAGAGGGCGCAGAAGGCTAGGAAAAAAACGTATACGCCTTTCAAACCTTGTCGCAGGCCTTACCATGTCGTTCTGTTTTCGCGCGTACAATGGAAGGCTGTTGCTTTGTTGTTTTATTGTCTGAAAATGCAAATTTCAGAGGCTGCCACGCGCGCACCAGCCTCTGTATTAGGGGCTCGGGCTGTTGGCGTCTCATGTCGTCGTCGTAACCATCGTCTCATGTAGTTACGTTATACCCTGAAACACCGGTAAACTCGTTTACGCCTCGTGCTAGAACGTAACTCGTACATAAAAAACACCGGGACACTCGTTTCGGCCTCCCGCTGGAACGCTTCGTAACGCGTTAAAAAAAAAAAAAAACACCGGAACACTTGTTTACGCCTCGAGCTAGAAAACTTCGTGCTTCAAAGACAATATATTTACAGGAAAGCTGTATGCCTCTACCTCTCCAATGGTTTCATCGCCGTTGGCAAAAACGCCAAGGCGCCAAGAAGACACTTACACACTGCATGCTTTGCCCCTCCCCAGCTTTCACGTTAGTGAAGATGGCCCAGAATTTTGTTCCCCATCGATAGCAAGGGGGTAACGCGTCTGCGTAACGGTAGCATTCGCAATTTCAGATAGGTATGTAGGATTGCGATAAAAACGCCACAGAGCGCTGGTCGTATAAGGTGAAGAATTATAACCCACATTTATCTCATTATCATCTGATTGCTCCTCAACTATGAAATCGACATGCACTTTAAAATCCAGTGCTCGATACGTCAAGTGGTAGAACTTGATTTCGTGTAGATGCGACCTATAATCTAGGTACGTTTATTTCTTGAGCCACATAAGCTCTTCGAGTGACGTAACGTAATACGTACCCCGCTTACCACGCACCCAAAATCAAGCCATGCGAGAAGTTTGTCGTTCGCGCTTTACTTCCAGCGGGCTCCCCTGCTTCCCGTTGTAAGGAAAAATACAGGAACGCAGAGAGAAGCTAAAAAAAAATTCAAAGAAAACGAACGTTGGTCCACAACTCTTACAGAGCCATATAATGGCCCTGGTCTACGCGGTTCATTATAGTCCTTTAATGGTAATGAAGATTTTTTAAAATACCAGACAAAAAATGACAGGTTGACGCCAGGTATGAGCGTCTGCTACTCCCTCTCACGTAAGTTGTAAGTAGGGGTGGGCGATTGATCGATTAACCTTCTGATTAATCGATTAATCCTTTAGTCGCGATTAATTTTTTTACATCAGTTAATCGGTTGAAGTCACGTGAGCGAAATAAAACAAGGGTGTCATCTTGAAATTGCGTGCAAGCGTGTTGAGGATCATATTCATGTTCTAATAACCTGTCTTACTTCACAGCAAAGAAAACCATGCAGGTATTCTCAGAGGTGATAGTGATTAAAACCGAAAGCTGATAGCCAAGATACTGACGAGAAAATGGCTGCTTTCAACGCAAATACACATGGTGCAAAAAACGGCGAGCACGTACTCCCACCATTTCAACGTTACCAACTCTGACGTAAGTAAACCACGATTAATCGACGCCCCCTGCAATTACGGCACGTGCCAAAGTTCCTTATTCTAACAAATAATGCAAATCATAAACACGGTGATAAGAGTCCCGCCCGCATCGGCGCCATGACGATCTGGGATCTCTGCGGTGGGCTAGCTCGACTTAGCCCCATCTTTTTATTCTGTCTTCTCTCTGTCTCTTTCTCTTTGGCATTATGCTTTGTCCTTTCACACCCCTTCTACTCTAATTCCCCCGCAATAGGGTGTATGCAGGTGAGCCCCCTGCCAAGCTCAACAATATCCCCGTGAACTTCTTTTCCTTTTTCTTTCCCTGCAACCATATCAAAAAGCTGCATGTGAGCAGGCCGAGGAGAATATTGATAGGGTTTACTAGGGGTATATTTTTACGATTATTAATAAAACATTGCTCGAATATTTTTTCTTCAACCGATTAATCGATTAATTAACCGATTAAGGTCTGCTGATTATTCGGATTGAAATTTTTAACCGACGCCCAGCCCTAGTTGTAAGGTTCTCATGAAGTCATTGCAAAGTTATCTGAATTACAAGGTGCCTTAAAGAGGGTTAAAAACAACACAAACTACACACAAAACACTAAACTCAACAATTTGTCCCTTATACCAAGAGAGTAGACATAAGACTCAACGGCAAGTGTAAGAAACGGCAGACAGCGAGTTGCGACAGTGAAGATAGTGAAGATTTGTTGCTGCCTTTTGCAATGCTCAGTGGCATGGCCGGTCTCCAGGCTCTGAAAAACAACTCAACGCGGAAGTCTGATCCCCGCCCGTTGACGACAGCCGCCCCGTCAGCCTTTATTTGCCGTGTTGTATCCAAAGGGTTGAAAACGCGCGCATGCAAAAACCTCGCGCGAGACGCGGGGAAACGTCAGGAAGAGTGACGGCCGGATGGATCGTCAAGATCGACAGGCGCAAACACGATGTGGGACAGGGACGGCGAAAAGAGCCGACGGCGATGAGTGCATGGGCCCAAGAAGTTGAAAAAAAAAGAAGAAAGAGAATATCCGGCAGGGCGAGAAGCACGCCAGCAATTATTGACGCGTAGCCAGAGGGCCCGACGAGTCGATACGGCAAGCTTTCGTCTCGTTCCCATGCGCGGAATTCACCGGCGATGAGCGTCTATCACGCACGCTAGTCGCCGTGATGTGCTTCGGAGAGCCGGTATACGCTCACGGACCTTGTAGTTTGGTGCAGCAACCGACTCGTGCTGAGCGGTGGCTTGAGCGGACGTATAACCACCCCTCGGAAGTTTTTCAGTCGTCTCCGGACACACGCGCCGAAATTCGAAGTAACAGCTAGGTTACAGGGAATTTTGTTTTACCACAGAACCCAGAACATCACGATGAGGGAGTCCGAGCACTTTACGTAGGTAGGCTCGAAAAAGAGCTGTGGTGTGCGTAACGACAAGTGTCTTCGGTCTCCGCTGGCATCGAAATACGAACTTTGGGGGTGAACTGAACCACATGGAGAGAGAGAGAGAGAGAGAGAGAGAGAGAGAGAGAGAGAGAGAGAGAGAGAGAGAGAGAGAGAGAGAGAGAGAGAGAGAGAGAGAGAGAGAAGAGAAGAGAGAGAGAGAGAAGTAATGAAGTCTGGCGATGTTAGCCGGGCTAAAGTGCCTAACTCCATCATGACGTAATGAAGATGATGGCGATTATGTTTAAGAACTTGATGAGCATAGAGACGTCGAGTTCTTCACAGAGACTGGTCTAGACCTGTGTGTTGCAAATACTCTATCACACCTTTTGTAGCCCGTAAAGCACGTTTGGGACATGACCACGGTCCTATAACGTCCTTAAACTGAATAACCCCATGCAGTGCACCATCCGTCGAAAGGAGCATTCAAATGACCCAGTCACGGTCAACAGGAGGGGCAGCGAGAACCAGATAATCGAAGCTGCACCAGTGAAGGCTGAGTCAGCGTTGTTCCGTTGAGCGGCCGGATAATTCCATGGTAATGGTGTTTAAATAATGACTAGTGCAACTTTTCTGGTGTGCGAATGTTTGAATAATGAAATCTTATTACTTGCAAGCGTCTGAATGCTACCTAGTATTTCGTAATATTAGTAAATCTCTCTCTCTCTCTCTAATCTGCTCTACTCTCTCTCTCTCTCGAGCGAGCTCTCTCTGCGTCTCTCTCTTCGCTCTAGCTCTCTCTCTCTCTCTCTCTCTCATCTTCTCGCTCTCTCTCTCTCTCTCCTCTCTCTCTCTCTCTCTCTCTCCATCTTGCTCGCTATTCAGCCTCGTGGGGAAAGTTACCAGCAATGATACCGGAATGGGACGCGGAATGATTGACGTTTAAGCAAACGATAAGAATTCAATGTCGCACGTGGAATAAACACCTCAGCGCGGGGAACCTATTTCGTACGCTCTACACAACCGTAGACTCCTAGGGGTGCAACGTAATTTCGCTGCGCGAGAGTAGTTTACATTTCGCATCCCTCATAAATACGGCACCTACCGGCAGGACTGAAGCTCTAGGTCTCCGCCAAGACATAGGACGTCTTAGCCACCGAAGTTAAGTAAGTGTTCTTTCTTTGCTCTAGTTTTTGTTGTATGTCTCTTTCTTGTCTTTAGGTATACGCTCGATGAACAACCGCGCTTTGTCAGGAGAGGACAAAATGCAGCGGTGAAGCCTGTCCGAGTACTGCATGAAACTGCGCGTGTAAGGTATACGTGTATGCTGCTTCGCGCAGCCGAAAGCCATGTGACACGGCGGCTTTTCGGGAAGGTCACTAATCACTCACCTTCGCCGGAGCGTGTGTTACCTCTGACCCAAATTACTGCGCACCGCGGAGCGTCACGAAGCTGCGGAAGGAAAGAAGGCGCCGCGCGGAAAATTGGCACGAACGACGGCGACAGCGGCGAAGGCTGTGAGCCGCAGCGCACGCTCGTGCGCGCAGCTCACAGTCCCGGGCCAGAGGTTCCGGTCACAGTTCACCGCAGACTCACTAAAGTCGTCATCGACGGTAGTGTTCGTGCGACGCTCACTGGCTTTCTCCCAAATCACGCCGAGTCAGCAACTCGTCCCGCACGAGAAGCCTGCCTGGTTCGAGGACAAAACAAGCAGTGAAAGGCAGTCAGATCAGGAGTTTATTGGCATTACGCATGGTCGGGGTAATTCGTGACGAATAAGCGGGACAGACGCCGATTAGCTTGGAATACTGTCACGTAGCGTAAAACGACGCAGGGTTCTTAAATAATTAAAGCCGTTCCACTCAATGTGGAAGCTGTCGGAAGTGCAGAGCAGTGATTCACCATAATGGGCTGTAGCGCCGCTATCCCCTCACTGCTACCACCCATCACGCCCTCAGCCGCCCTGTCTCACTCCTCTCTTGACGAATGGAACGCAGGTTTGTCCAATGCAATTCAAATTTCCCGCCTTCGCAGTGCTCGCCTGCCTTCTGCCTGAAACTGCGCTAGCTAGAGTTTTGTTCTTTTCGGGCTTGCTTTTACTCCCGCACGTGCCGGCGTTGCACTTCCACTTTTTTTTTCGCTTACTATCGTAAAAACAAACCCAACGAACATTCCTAACTAAATGAGCGCCGACGTTGCTGGTTAATTACGTATATTTTGCCTCAAATGCACCTGCAGTTTTCTTTGCGCTAAACAACGGGGAGATGTAGGACAACCGCCAGCGGTTCACAAGTTTCTAACGGTTACTGCTACAGAAACCGCTTCGTTTTCGAAGCCTCTGTGGGACGCCACTACGACGGTACGCCGTGGGGCTCTACTTGTCCCCAGCGAGCGAGCTACGACGGCAAGGCAAGCCACCTAAAGGGCTGTGCACTTATAATATATAAGTTTATTAGAGCGAACTTCGGCTTAGCAATTGAGCTAAGAGCACACCAGGGGCGAAGAAGCCGTCAAGAAGTCGTCAAAGGTACGCGCACTTCTTAGGTACGCGCCACCCACAGCAATTCTCCAGTGTGGTGTGAGGCCCAAAGTTTCGGTTTGGGGTGTACGGCGCGAATTGGTACCTGTTGCTTGGCCTTCGCTTCGACGATGTCGAAATGGAGCAATCGGATAGACGCCGGCTTCATGACGCGAGGGACCGAGGTTCGACTGCGGCCACGGGAAGCGGTTTTTAATTCACTTCAACCACGATTATTCATCATCATCGTCAGAACGAGGTCGCGGGCTCGATTCCCAGCGGCCGCTTTTCCGATGGAGGCGAAAAGCAAAAAACGCCAGTGTGTACGAAATTTCGGCGCCCGTTAAAGATCCCCAGGTGTTCAATATTAATCCGGAGCCCTCGATCCACTATACGGCAGCGCCTTATCGTCTGTGTTGCGTCGGCGCGTTAAACCCTACAATCAATTGTCAGAGAAAGTTGGCTTTCCTGCAGGGTGTATTGGCGTACAACGGCATCAGTCAAGACATTCAAGCTTCGCTTTAAAAACCCAGTTTTGTTCATATTAAAAAGCCCATTGTAGTCGATGGCAGCGTCTCACAACTACTGCGGATTAAAAAAAAAACCGAGGTGATCGACCTTTGACGCATCTGCATAAGCCCGTCGCGAAGGGAGGGCGATGAAATGCTTTCATGGGCCGCGTATGCGAACACCGCTGAGAGGCCCCTGATGCCCGTTTGCGCAAGCCGCAGGACAAAGTTCCGGCGGCGATGTCTCTATCGCCCGCAGACATCGCACGCTCTTGCTTTAAATTCAACGACTCTGTTCACTCGGGCGTGCGAAAACACTGTCCTGGCAGTCGAAGGGTGATAAATCAGAAGTCGGCTTTGCTTAAGACACGGACATTCGAACATTCCTCGCGTGGCGCGGACGACACACGACAAAGCGGCCCGATGGAAATCACTCGTGCGGCTGAGAAAAAAGCCTGTCTTCATTGGCGAGGGATTGGAAGAGGGATAAAGTAAGAGGAGTGCTGAAGTGAACGGAAAACGAGGTGACAGCGTGGCCGTGAAAACACGAGCACTTCGGTCGTCCCATCAGACAAAAACAACGAAAAGAAGCGTGAAGGTGGATGAGAAAATAAGGCTGAGAATAGGAAGAAGAAGAAGGGGCTCGCTCACATCGCAATCAATCAATCAATCAATCAATCAATCAATCAATCAATCAATCAATCAATCAATCAATCAATCAATCAATCAATCAATCAACGAGACTTCTCCTTCTCCCAGAAGCCTCACGAACCCACGACGACGACGACGACAATGATGATGATGATGATGATTTGTTAACGGTATCCCCTTTGTAACGGGGTAATGACGTGTTATCTTACCAAAAAGAAACTAATATATCTATGTTTTATACTCTTCGTTTAATAGTAGCGCTACTCTTAGGGCAGGTACAAAATACGTATTTCTTCCTGTTACAGGTGGTAACTGTCCTAGGCAATATTCCCCTCTCTGCTTTTCGTCCACCAGCATTCTAATCTTCTTTTCATCTTCCTCGACAGCCTTGAAGTTAACTCCCTCTGTGCTACCCTTAAATCCTAGATCTTCTGGAAGCCGAATATTTCGCTCATGTAGATTTGGATGGATACCTCCATTCCAACACGTGTGCCGCATAGTTTGTTTCTTTTCCGCAGACCACGCATACCCCATCATTTTGTGAATACTTCCCCAGAAAGCTCTTAGTTCGCGAGCAATATAACATCAAACAGCAAAGCACTGCCCTGGGAATTATCGTAGAAATTTTCTTTTCTGGTGTCCAACTCCTCTGCCCTGTACATGTCTAACAACGTTTCAGCGTCCATTTTTTCCCTGCATTTATTCGTTTCTTTCTGCCTGGCTTCTCTTTTGGTTACATTGGCTGTCTTTGATTCTCCGCTGTTCTTTCCGTATTTCATCGTTAGCCTTCTAGTCTTCCTTAGCCACTGCGTGTCCACGCTTTTCAAGTATAGGTACCTAAAACCCTTAGCTGCCCACCTACGTTGATCCATTGCTCTCAACCTCCCCTCAAAACATATTTTACTGCGAGCTTCTCGAACTTCAAACGACGCCCAGCCCATATCTCCCTGTACTGCTTCGTTAGTTGTTTATCCATGCGCGCCTAAGGCTAAACGGCCTACCGTTCTCTGGTTCACTTCAAGGCCTGATAGAACGTCTTGTTTTAAGCAGGGTTCAGCATTCGCAAATGTGAGAACCGGAAACATTACTCCTTTCCACATTCCTCTGACTAGTTCATATTTGTTATATATCCTCCACAGAGCTCTATGCTTCATTATAGCTGCGTTTCGCTTTCCTTTACTCTTAAGTTGCTCGAGGTGATTTCTTAAGTAATTATCCCTTTCGTTTATCCACACTCTGAAATATTTATATTCCTCGACTCTGGGTAATTCGCCATGCTGGATCGACACCGCGTTAGTGCTAGTGTCATTGAAAACCGTTATTCCCGACTTTTCAGCGCTAAAATTAACCCGAGGCTGAGGCTTCCTCGCCACTAATATTTGTTAGCCGTTGCATATCTCTCTGGTTATCAGCTAAAAGAACAATGTCGTCTGCGTATAACATTCCCGGAATACGCTGTTGTACCACTTCGCCTTGCAACATATGCGTTAGGTAGGGCCCTAATAGACTTTCTTCTAGTTCCTTTTCTAACAATGCCGTGAAAAGCAGAAATAGTACCAGGCTCAAAGGGCATCCCTGTTTCAGTACTCGATGGCTGTTGACCTGCTGTGCGCATTTCTGCCCTTCCGATGCCAGGTGCACTCTATTATCTTTATAGATTGCTTTAAGGAACTGTATTAACTTCTCATCTAAGTCCTGGAGTCTCAACACCCTCCAGAGCAGTTCTCTGTTTACGTTGTCATGTGCACCTTCAATGTCCAAGAACGTAATCCACAATGATGTATTCTGAGCTTTCTCAATTTCAATGCACTTTGTTATTTTATCACGCGCAAATTATCATCCAAGCTCCTGTCTTGTCTAAATCTATTCTGCGATTCCCCAAGGATTTAATACTCGGAAAGATAAATGCTCGCAGAGCAAATGCTGGGCCATTCGATTTGCCGGCACTCTCTTGCGCTGGTCGCTTTGGTGACTGCTCTTTCGCCGTTTGTGCATTTCTTGAGTTCTTGGCGGAGCATAAGTTCTCTCGAACAAACTTTTGTTTCTTGAAGAAACCCGCGTCGCCCCTGGCAACGTGACAATATTTATTGCACATGAGTCAAAAATGAAGCGATGTAGATACTCGTGCTTACAACAAAACAAAAAAAAAACAATCGCAATTTTGGCTTTAGCCGCCCAGTATACAATTGCAGTACGTGACCTACAATTGCAGCACCTTCCCAGCTCCATCGCGGAAAGCGACAGAATTGGGATGTGCTGCAAATTAATTGTAGGTCACGGTGCACGGGCACAGATCCGGCGATTGCGGCATGTTCGACACGGCTAACGACACCTAGTCGCAAAAAGACACTGACACAAACCCACGAAAAGGTTAAAAGGAGTGACCGAAGCTCAAAAGCAACGCGCGGCGGTATACCTTAACAACACCGCACACCGATTGTTGGGCATGGGAGGGCTTTGCACGAGGTGTTCTGGAGGAAAATGAAAAGACGGCACTGGATGGGCGAGCAATGACCGCCACACAAACCTTGTTTCCCGAAAGCGGCGGTGTGTCCGAGCCGGGGCTCGCTTTGAAGGGGAAGGACCCGACGCGGCGTGTGCGCGCGTCTGAAAACGCACTGCGCGCCGACAACACTTTCCAGTCAAGAAAGCCTGAGCATTCTCCACACACCCCATATCCTCCCCCTCTCCTGCACTCAACTGCTACTCGCTCCTTCAACAGTTTAGCACACTTTATTTTTTATTCAGGTAATTAGGAGAAGCTCCTGACCTTCGAAGGTCACCATAGAGTGGTCAAACCACGAAGAGGGGGCTTTTATTTTATCTCGCGGTGGTCGGCACGGCCCAGAGCGCGGACAATGGCGCTCATTTGTCAGCGCGCGTCAGCCGGATGAGAATCCCAAACTGTCGCCAGCTGCTTTCTCCGCCGGGCGCACAAAAACAGAGCGCGCTGCTGCTCGCTGGCCCCTGCGAGAGATTCAGGCCCGCTACAGTGAAGCCCCAGAGAAGATTTGTCCGAAGCATTAATGGTGTTCGTAGCGCGCCACCCCGCGGTGACTCCTGCTGCTGCTGCTATGTGTGTGCACGAGTACGGCGACCAACGGCGCCGCCAGATAAATTGACCGCGGTGCCGGGCCGTAATGACTTCATGTTCTTTCCTAATTGCCTCACGACGACGGCAGCGGACGCGTACGGAACCGCGGCGGAAGAGCCGGCCTTCTTCCCCTTGCGCGCCGTGGTCGTGGGAGCCCGCCGGAGGGAGGCCCAGAAGATGACGAGAGCGATGGCCAAATGGAAATGTCGTCCCACCTTATCTCGACCACGCGAGGAAGAGGAGGAGGCAGTCGCGCGTCAAGCCCGAACCAGAGACACACGTCGCGCCGGTGAGGTTGACAACTCCATCGCGGTAACACGCGCGTTCGTAACGTCTTTCACGCACGAACAGCCTCACTCGCCCGGGGCTCGCGAGATTCGGGTGTCTGTGGTTAGCTGCTTGTAAGGGGCGCTGCTGCTTCTTCTTCGCCGCTCGTGTAGTCGTTTCGTGAATGTCGCACCTGTGCGCCGGGGGAGTTGTCGGGACGCGTTAGGGGATAATAGCACGCCTGACTGTTTTCCGAGCGCGCTCGCACGCGATGCTGGTGACGCGACTTGGCAGCCGAAATTGTTTTTCCTTGGTGAGGCGGGCGAGAATCGAGCCGGTAATTAGTGGTCAGGGCAGCATTTATTCCACGTGACCAGCGTGGAACTCGTCGCCGCAGGGACTGGCTTCATTGCGTTAGGCCTAAGCCGTGAAGGCTTAGGCCTAACGCGATGAAGATGACGTTCGCCAAAGGCAAAACGCGAGCGGGATGTTACGACCGTCATGAAGGTGTTGTGGCTGTTACGTTTTCTTTGCTGATGGCGAAGTCACTGGTTAAAAAACTGGCAAACGGATGTAAGTGAATTTGTCTCTGGTGGAGACAAAAAAAAAAGATATTCTGGAAACCCTGCTGACCCGCTCGGTCCTGGAGAACCGACATGGCCTGGTGACTAGGACTGTTCGTGCTGCGGCATGCCATGTCATCCTGAACTATGGGTGCCACCCACCCTGGATGTTCACCTCGAGACATCTCATACCATGTCCTCACCCCCTTACCCATTTGGTTTCAACAAACGTCTAACTACTACTGAAGTTGGTTTTTCCCCCATCATAAATGTCCTTGCGGTGAAGCATCCTGTATAGAAACTATTCAGATCGGAATGCGGATGGCGCGAAGCCATTGCGGCCTTTCGTATACATTTCTTGATGTAACAAAATAAATGAGCAATATGCCCGTGCCACTACGTTATGTTCATGTGTATCTAAAATCGGTATTGGATAGCTCAGAATATGCGTTTACGCTGATTTGGTTGTTGACCCGGTACGAACTGAGGCTTGGTTCCAAGTTGCTTGGATGAAATCACACAGCAAATCCATCACCAATACAACCCCCCCCACTCTATTGTCTCTTACAGGAGCTACTGATGACGACTCCGCGTCTGAACATCCAATTCAAAGATTCAACAAAGTTATGGTTTGGACGAGTCGGTACCTACTTTCAAGGATTTGTAAGCACTGCAGAAAAACAAAGGGTTCAACAGTGGGTATTTCGTCTTGTAGGACATTCAGGCGAGGCTGGATCTCCAGTCTCCCGTCACACGCGTCTTCTACCAGCTGTACCATTTGACACTGGTGACTTGTATTTGGCTAGATACCCAGCACCGCCTGAATACCATTTATTCCTTTATTGATTGCTTGTTCCCCATAATAAAAAACAAAACAAAAATTCGGGGAACGAAACCCGCTCCAGCCAAACTATGGCAGGTTAACAGCCAATAAAAAATAAATAAAAGGAGGGATAGCCCAAAGGTATTTTTTTTTATGTAGAAACCAATTTATAGATGAGAAAAAAAATGATACTTAGCACCAAACCAAACTCTCCACACCCTACAAAATGGACTATCCAGTGCTAAATCTTTTGACTCATTAGATCGTCAAGCGCGGAATCATCATCTAAAGCGCCTCTCCAAATGGCCATGATCAGAATAGCCCTTAAACGAACCCCTTTCCTGTCCGCAGCGTACCGCCCGCGAAATGACCGTTTAATCGCACTCCGGTCTTACCTCAGTTGAAGGTGAAACAAAACTCCAGTTCGTTTATAAACGTGAACAGCGCCTTGCGTCGTTACTTTTGTCATGACACTCTTCAATGTGTGCACTGAGTCTCACGAGGCGAAAAGAGTTGTACACACAGGTGACTCACCTCAGCGTACACAGGCTGTCAAGTAGGGGCTTCCGCGACGACAGCAGGCCTTCTTTTTTCTTACTATTACATTACGTGCCCTTTAGGCGACGCCAACATTGCATAATGTCGCTGCGCAGCAGTCGCCACGACGACGAAGACCGCGCAGAACTCGAGTGAAAAGAAAAAAGGAAAATGGAAGCATCCTGTCCACCGACGACAGGTATTTTGTTCCAGAGTCAAGTTCGTTTGAATATATGAATGCCTTCAGGAGGAAACTCGGCGGCCGGCGGACGGTTGGCGACGGCTTGGGCGGAGGACGACGCGCGGTACCCCCGCGCGTGTGATTCAGACGTACCGGTGGCGACGCATGTAAATAGCGCGCCTCCCGCAGGAAATGCGAAACAGCCATCGCTAGGCCGTTAATCGGAGAAGCTGTCTCCTGTGGACTGCACTGTCACGAAATCCGTGCAGCGCAGTCACAGCTAGCGGGGGAATCAACTTGTGCAAGCCGCAGACGATCCACAGACTCGCCGTGTTCCTCCGCGTCGTCTGCTTGCACGGTAGCAGACGACCGGCGTTGGAACTACTTTCTTTCGCGCATTCGTCTTGAAGTCATCGCGCGTACCGCGTAGTTTCAACAGCGCTGCACGGAGGTTGTTAAACGGAGTATCCAGCCGGATGCAGTACGCGCTTGCATGGGCGCACGGAATGTCTTCGCATGGACGACCGTCTCGCGGGCTGACGCGGGAGGGAGAGAGACGTACGACCGGGAGTGAGACAGTCTCTGTGCCTGTCAAGTGTAGGACGCGTCATCCCGTGACCGTGTTTACCCGACTCTGCCGCGCTGGTTTAAAAGATAGAAAAAAAGAGCAAACGAGTTCAACTTGATTTTACGTTTACACGAAATTTGAATTCATATTCGTTGCTTGTTTTACAACAGAACATGACATGAGCCTGAACCCGAGTGAGTGAGTGAGTGAGTGAGTGAGTGAGTGAGTGAGTGAGTGAGTGAGTGAGTGAGTGAGTGAGTGAGTGAGTGAGTGAGTGAGTGAGTGAGTGAGTGAGTGAGTGAGTGAGGAGTGAGTGAGTGAGCCTGATGGAACTGTTGGCGCCGTTTTAGTCTGTGTATACTCGCACACCTATTGTGTTTGGGCGTGTGCCAATAAACATATAAAAAATTGTTGACCTCTAACTCTATATGTGAGCTCAGAGCCAATTGCGCACAGCTTCAGACCTGGTGGGAATATATTCAAATCGTACGCATATCCGCCGTGGTGGCTCAGTGGTTAACGAGTCGTGCTGCTGAATCCAAGGACGCGGGCTCGATCCCCATCGCGGTGGTCGCTTTTCTGACGTGGGCAAAAAGCTATAACGCTCGTGGGTCGAGATTTTGGCGCAGGTTAAAGATACCCAGGTGTCAAAATTAGTCCGAAGCCCTCCAAAACGGCGCGTCTCATGGCCCAGATATAGCTTCGGCGCGTTAAACCCCATAATCAGCCTCAGAAGACGCCAAGTAGCCAACATTTTCCTTACGCTGCAGAAACAACGACATTGCCCGCACTCGATCACAACTCAGCGACGATAAGGTACAGGTGCCGTCATAAGTAATTGTAACAAGCATTTGTGAATATCAAAAAAATATTTCTCTAACTGGCTTTACGACAGCCATTACCGGTTTATAGGAAGCTTTTTTTTTTTCTGTTAGGGAGGACAACTGTAGGCGCACAACAATGCAGCCAGACAGTTCCCGGAAGAAGTCATACCTGTATATTTACGAGACCGGGTCGCATTTAATTTTGGCGGCACCTGTACGTAGGCAGCTTTACGAACTATCGTCACCGGTTCGCTGGCATATTATTGCGTGGTAGGCGGGCATGTGGGCAAAACTTTTCGCTCGCGATCCGTGGACAGGGAGCCGCACAAGAACAGAGGATGACAGGGCGTGTGCGGATATGGGTGGCTCCAGCCGAGTCAGTAGCAGCAGCATTGTCTGTCGTGACGTTGCGTTCGCACCGCTACCGACGCCAAGTCGAAGCAGTAGTGGATCGCTTCCGTCCAACACGCCCGGTGCACAGCATTTCGACTTGTCCCGTCACCGCTCGCAGGCGTGCGGGGCCGAGTAGGTGGCGAAAGGCGATAAAACGGGAATGACGAAGACGCAATGCCGATACCGCAGGTGGACAACAAAAGGAGCGACAGGCAGCCAATGACGCTGTTAAAGCGAGCAAGCGCGACCAATGAGGAGGTTATTACACTCAGCACGGTGGTCCCGAAACGTTCGAGAAATGTCGTTTGGTTGGATTATAATACAGGAGTAGGGCATCCACATCAGGCGGAGACTCAAGATCGCGAGGCATAAGGATGAGATGCTTACGCATTCCTAAAGGTCCACCAATTAATCTTCCACACATATTTGGTGTCTAATTCCAATCTCCGAAACAATCCGGCGTCGACAAAATAAGGAGGAGACTATAATTTGCGCTCATGGCGGCCGCTTTTCTGATGGAGGCGAAAAGCGAAAACGCCCTTGTGCTCGAGATTTCGGCGCACGTGGTTAAGGATCACCAGGTGGTCAGAATTAATGCGGAGCACTCCACGTATACGGCGCGCCTCAACGCCTGTGTAGCGTCGGCGCGTTAAACCTCACAATCAATCAATCAATCAATCAATCAATCAATCAATCAATCAATCAATCAATCAATCAATCAATCAATCAATCAATCAATCATCAATCAATCAATCGATCGATCGATCGATCGATCGATCAGTTTGCGCTCATATAACGTGTTTGTTCGGCCATGTATTGCGACCAACTATCGGTAGCTGACGTGGCATACCAATAAGCGATGCTCGTGCCTGCAGGGGTTTCTCACGGGTCTGCAGAGCCCCTTGCAGCCAATTTAAACTCTTGTGCCTCACAGCGCATTTTCCATGCTGATCACGGCTATCTCGTATCCTGCGCAAACACAAACCAAAGTGTTATTAAATAGCGAGCAGGAATCACGTACACTCAAGAGTGCAGATTTCGGTATCAGAGTTTTCACGCGAAGCGGGCCATGGACCATCCGCTATCTAAGTCACCCGCAAAGTCCGTCTCTAAGCACGCGAACTGGCAGGAGAGGGTCTGCGTCGTGCAAACCGACATCGTCCATTGACAGCGTTTGCGCAGCGTAGCCGGCGTCGCTCATCTCGAACGACAAGTTTCGTTTTCGTAACCCTTGGACGATAACGTCACCCCGCGGGGGACCCTCAGACGTGCCTAGAAAGTAAAAGAGAGTATGCACAGTGAAGGGCCACCAAGGTTACGTGCAGGCGTCGCACTGCATGCATTATAAGGTGTATACGAGCGGCAGCAGAGATGTATATTTATAGTATATGTGCGTAACAGCGGAAACGAGTACGACGCTCGCGTTTGCGTTCTCCCACTGCGAACGACACCCCGCGGGTCGTCCCTCCTTTACGCACAGCTCTATCTCGGGGCCAATCCTTTCAAGCAGTCACGCTCGGTCCAATAGCGAACGACTAGACGGGTATACACGCAATTCTCGCGTTCTAGACGCGAGAATTGCGTGTAGTCGTCGTATGGAGAGAGATAGAGAGAAAAAAAAAGAGAAAGAGGGTGGAGAGATAGAATCAAACTGTATGGCTACTGATGGTTAAAAAGTAAAAATGGGCGCAATAAAAACATCACTTTAATTCGACGTTTCGGACGGCGACCGTTCTTCAAGAATGAATAAAACTGACATTTGGTTTTATAGACTTTGTACAATCATGTTGTAATGTCAATAGTTTAGTCATTCTTGAAGAAGGACGGTTCCCGTCGAAAACGTCGAATTGAAGTTATGTTTTTATTGCTCCCTGTTTATATATATATATATATATATATATATATATATATATATATATATATATATATATATATATATATATAAGCCGAATCAGACGAAGGCGAACAGGTTCCTCGAAATAGATAAATAGATTCCGAAAAACTATGCTGCGGCACATGTTCGCTCTCGCGGCTTCACCTGGCATAATTCGGAGGAGGTCATCTGCGTTCTCGACAACGCAACGCTTCGCAAGAAAGTGCGCGTGAGCCATTACTGGCATTACTCGCTAATGCCTGTGCCTTATGGTGTTCCGGAGAATCCATAGCTGGAAGCAACGAAAAGGAGGCGGACATTATCGCAGCGGCCGGATCTTGGGCGATTATCGAAGGACGAATGCATTGACGTCGCCCTTGAAGCACATTGCCGAAATGCGCTTTGCAGTCTTCACGTGCCCGCGGCGTACATTATGCACAAATCTTCGAGACGTCTCTCTCTCTCTCCTTCTCTTACTCTCTCTCGGCGATTGTGATTTGTGCGCGATGACTGCGTTCTCGGGAAGGGTGCGGGCAATCGTGCCGGAGTTTGTCGAACCGGAACGCGGTTTATCGAACGGAATATATGTGCGCTGACGTATACATGTTTGCAAACCACTGGCACCGGAGAAATGCGTGCTGCGTCACGCATGCGCACACCGAGGTCAACAAGACTCCGCGAACGTCTTTCTCTGCTGAGAAAAAAGTGGGCCTGGTTTGCGTCATTCTGACCGCTTTCGAGATGCAGTTATGCTCGAAGAATTTCGTAGGGGGTCATTGAAATAAGATTGCTAGGAACACTTATTTAGTCTGGTGACGTGATTTCAATGCGACAGCACATGAAAATGGCAATTGGTTAATTGGCCCTGAGCCTGTTACTACAGCTGTTATCGTTATTGGACAATCCATTTGAGTGGATATGTTAACAGTCCGAGACAACCATTCAGAGCTACGCACTTAAAAGCTACGAGTCAGTATTATGGTGTCTTGATAAAACCACCAAGGCGCGGACTCGATGTGTCAATGAGGCATGGCTATAGGGCAGGGGTCGGTAACCTTTAGAGGTGGAGGGCCGAGTTGCATGGAAAGTTCCACGGCAAGGGCACGACGGCAAATAAGGGTGGGAGAGGGAAGGGGGGGGGGGGGTTGGACGGGTGTAAAGAAAGAAACTGGAGACGTTATCTGGTTAATTGTGAAGAATGGGGGGGGGGCAGTGCCTATTTGAAGCGATCTTGCTTTGTTGCTGTCTAACCCCATTTGAGGATAAAAATGCCATGTCCGCCTTCAGGAGGTCCCCTTTCAGCCCTTGGCTCTGGGACCTCCTTCTGTATTGTCACTCATGTATACATTATTAATAACCAAATAAACTCTTTTTCTGAAATTCTGAAAAAAAAAAAAAGATATAAGAAGTGACAGGGAGGGAGGGGGCGTCGTGCCGGGCGTCGTGCCGGGGGCTGGGTAATATGTGCCCCCGGGGCCGCATGTTTTCGACCCCTTCTATAGGGGGAGCCATAATGCTTTCGCATTTAGAGCAGATAAGCAGACTCTGTGTATCTCAAAGCCCAGCACAGCATTTAACACCCGCCTCGGTTTGCGGTATACATAGGGTGGCATTTTTTTCTAACAAAGATAATTGTACGCGATATAGGTATCTCTTTACGGCAAGACCAGGCCACACCTGCTTTCCCACATTTGTCGGTATGCGGCAGTATACGCAGCACCGTGTCGGTCATCCCAGCGCTGCGGAACGATAGCGTTCAGCGTAAGCGCATGTAATTCTTCTCAAAGCTGTGCGGCGCATCTTAATCCGTAGAGCTTCAGCTTTCCACGCACAATACGTGGGTTCGAAATTTCCCCCAGCGACCCTGCTTAAATTTTTTTGCTGGTTAGATTTTCTTTGTTACGGACAGCCGGGCCGGCCGGCCGGACCGACAGAAAGACACCCCAGAGCGTTTACTTAGCCGAATAAATGCTACCGTCATTATTAGGCACTTTGAAAATTTCGCCAGGATAAACAACAAGGACGTTCCCACACTGCATACTTCTACATCTGTACAGGTGTGGCGTGAGCTGTTACAGGCATTGCTCATTTTAGGACGCACTTGTACAGGGGTCGGGAGGATTTCTAGGCGAAGGGCCGAGTTGCATGAACCCGACATGACAGGGCCCGGACGGCAGATAGAGGGGTGGGGGGTGGGTGGGGGGGGGGGGGGGCGGGGGGTTGGAGGCAAAGAGAAAAATTTCGGAAACTGAAATTAGTGCACGAAGTTATTTTACTTCGAGTGTTTTACTATTTTACTAGAATTTACCATTTTACTATAAAAATATGTTACGTTATTTTATTTTACTGTTACTATTTTACTAGAATTGGAGTCTTTATCATATTTGTTTATTTTAAGCGCGAATGTAACGAGAATCGACCCAATTTGAGTTCATAACTGACGTGTCGGCCTTCAGATAGGAAGTGACTGACAAAGGGAGGGGAAGGGGTCCTGACGTCGTTCCGGGGGCCGCATAATATTTCCTGCTGCCCGCGGGTTGCTGACCTCTGCTATAGTAAGCACACCCTCGTCGTAACGACACAGCTTTATTCGTATCCTCGTTGTATTACAACTTTCCGTAGCCCCACCTGCAGTGCAGGCAGAGCGCAAATACCTCTCGCTTTTAACGAACTACCACCTATAACGACGTCAGTTTTCTTCCCCTGCGACTTCGTTATAACGGGAGTTTAGTGTACGTAGACACTCAACACGACTGTGATTATCCAGCTACGGAGCCTCCCTCTCGCCCCGTCTCCTCCCAAACGGCGAGAGCTCACTCAGTGTGCCGCTAAATAGGGCCGTGCGAAGCCTCGTTGTATCGGTTGCCGTCTTGTATCTCCTGCACGTGCGCCGACCACTCGGTCGAAGCCACGCGCTCGGAAAGACACTCCGCCTGAAAACGTGCCGGTGCAGTGACGCGTAGATCGGTGCACGCCACGGGAGGCCGTGTTTGCCAACGACCGGCGGCAGCAGCGGCAGTAAGAAGCCGAATAAGCAACAGCAGCAGCAGCTCGGGGCCCAGCAGTCGACTAGGCGGCGTGTCTCGTGTTTCTAATCTGTCGGCGGGGCGGCCTCCCATGCGGCGTCCAGCATCGGCCTCTCCAAGGTCGTGGCCTCCTCCCTTCTGCTTCTTCTTCGAGCGGTTGCACAATGAGCAGGGGTTTCTCACTCGCCAGTGCTACAGCCGGACCGCCCAGGTCAACACGCGGACGAAGCAAAACCTCCCCGATACAGTGAAAGCAGCCCGAACACCGAACTCGCCCCGCTCCGTTGCTGCGCTTCCAACAGACGTCGCAGTTTTAAAGCGAAGCTTTGTACGGCTAGGTGAAATGAAAATCCGGCTGTCCCGTGCGCATGCGCGGAAAAACCAGGTTGGGAAGGAGTTCGAGGTGAGAGAAGAGAGATTTGGTGGGTTTATGGGTGACGTAGCTACACTCGCGCAACTACCGACATTGGAAACGGGGAAACGGCGCATCGGAGGAGCGGGAAGAAAAATGGCCGCCGCAAGTTGCAGCTTCGCGTGTTAACCATCTGTACGGAGTATGCGCGCATTTTTTCCTCGACCACCAGTGACAATTGTTCCCTTACCACGCCATTTTTTTTATGTAAGCAATACGGGGCTGCAGTGATGATTCAGTAAATGCCAAGATCAACTTAAAGGCCGGTTGACAAACTTCCACGACAAAATGGAACAGGCTGAACCTGTGCTAGTGGTTTGTAATTGACTTCTTCATGGGTCAGCCTAGAACTTCAACATGTATCAACGTTGCGTGTCGTCGCCTTTTTGTTGCCTGTGTTGACGTCGTCGGCTAGTTGCATGATCAATTCATGGTTGTACAACAAGCCGTACAAGGAGCGCAGCGGTGCTAGTAAATTTGGGCTGCGTGGTTCACGTTAGCGTCGGCTTGATATAGAGAAAAGATGACCGGGGTAAACGTTCTAATGAATGTTCATACCATCTGATATCAGGGGGTCACCCTAGTACGGGGTCTGTGTGGGAACGTGGTCTGGCTCTCTGTTTGGCCACATTAAACGTCGCTGCTCCGCAACCAGTACGGAAGGGAGTGCGCTCCGAAGGATTCCACGGGCGCACACCGCGTGGTCGAGTGTGCGCGTATATATTACCTGGCCGGCCGGACGCTCGCCAAGCCGTCGGCCGGGGAGCCGCTCTATCACGCCGTGGCGTGTCGGAAGGGGGCTCGGACGCGGCGTTTCATCAGCTTCGGCGAGCTCTCTTTCCCTCCCGGCGACGTCTCGCCAATGATGCGGGACCTACGGGGTGGCCGAGGACCTGTTTTCCACGGCTGGCCGAGCAGACGCCGCAAGAGAACGCGCGGCTCACCGCGGGGTTCGCGTGTCCGCCGACGACCACCCGAGGCCGGTGTGGTAGTTGCACGCAGCGAGCCGAAAACAGCGGTGCTGTACAGGCGATGGGAGGTAGGGGAAAAGAAAAACTGTAGTTGATTCCTCTCTCATAGGAATCGGTAAAACACGAAAGCGAAATGTGCAGCGAAATCTGCAGCTGAGCCTGATTTGCGGGTCGGCGGCTATCTTGTGGGTGTGCTTGGCGAGCGACGTCCTGCTGGCCGGGTCGCTTCGGCAAAGGTGTACTCGCGTCATTTCCGTGACTGATATGACGTCAGGGAAATCTTGGTGCATCCCGGCGTAAAACACTTTCGTGTTAAAATATAAAACCCGAAAACGAACAACCCTAAGTATAACGTACTCTTTATTACTGAAGGTTGCTTCCCTGCAAGACGACCCTGTGTGCAGGGGTGCCCCTTTACAGGCCGCTTGCTTCGTTGTACTGGCGTCATTTTCGTTTCAGATATGACGTCAGTGAAATCTTTGTGTATCCCGGAATAAAACACTTTCGTGTTAATATACTTACATAAATGCCCAGTTTTCATTTCTCCACGGTCTTGGGCCATAACGTGGTACGGGGCTACAACGACGGAACTTGCCGGCTTGAATATGTACACACCACGAAAAATGCCAAAGGAAACTTTTGGCCGCGAAGCCTCAAATTAGAAGTGAACACCGTGCTTGGAACCCCAGAGCAAGGTGGTCCAGGGAACGTCGTGAGTATACACTTGACTACGTGTTTTTCTGGAATAGTGAAGTCAACATGGGCGGTATTTTCATTTTGTCCGTTTTGATAACGTCCGTTTAGCGTCCGTTTTACTGTGATGTACTTTCAGTTGTAAGCAAGCTTTGGGTTGACTTTTGCGCGACTGTTCTTGTAAACACATTTTAAACAACTAAACCTATATTTAAACAATCCTGTATGTGTTTATTGTTCCGGCAGCGAACCAACAACAAGGCGACGAAAAATCGCCTGCTCCAAATAGTCTGCTCCGAGAAGCCGCGGCTCATAGCTCTGGCGCTCGTGCATGACGTCAGATCCTGGTGTTCGCTGTTAGCCAATAAGGGCTCGCTCAAATCTGGCACTTTTGAAACGGAAACAAAACGGACAAAACACAAAAATACCGCCCCTGATGTCGGTGTACAGCGTGTCAACTTGGAGTGATCATCGTTTTTTTCTATTTTTTTTACTTTTAGCGCTTGTAAACAAAGAACAAGGAAAGAATTGCAGAAACCCCGAAATTGTAATTTCAGTATGTATGATTAGGCTTCACTGCTATACACAAAGGTCTTTGAAGTCACCTTTGCTACTACACACATGTATTGCTGGGAAGTTGTCATATAAGAGATCTGACAAGGAGCGTTTTATTAAACGCCTTCATAGCAGCCCGTGTATTAAAGGCGCTGTATACTCAGCCCTTTTGGTGTACGTTTCCCGACTATACATAAAACTTTGATGCGAAGACGTTTTCCAGGGGCAATATACGAGTTCCTATATGTAAACATGAAGGACCTAAAGGGACACACATGTCGAAAAACAAAACTGCACGCAAATTAACGGGGACAAGAACACATGAAGACGGCACAAGCGCAGGCCCACTGTACTAGAAAGTAACTGTAAAAGGGTTGAGAGTTGGGCGAGTTGGTAATGATGCATCATTAACAACTGGTCCTAAGGTGGATATTTTGCACTTCTGTTCTTTTTCGCTTCTTTTTTTGCGTCTGCAAGCTACTAGTACACTGCAGAGTCCAGGCTCTACTTGGGTGCGTTATCTCGCTGCGCCGCCTGACTCCGGCAGTCACATCGACCGTTAGCGAGCTACGACAGCAAGGCAAGCCCACAAAGTGCTCTGCACTTAAAAGGGTGTGGGTGTGTAGGTTTACACCTACGGCTTTCACTACGCTCAAGCGCTGTAGCGAAAGCTGGCACCATCGACTAATGCACTGCCAATGTACTCGACTTTCAAATATTCACGGACCTAATATGCAGTAGTCACGAAAGCACGCACGAGGAAACAGAACTAGATCATTTTCCAGTTTTCAACGCTAATATTCTAGGTCTTTACGTCCTGAAGGAACAAATGCGTCCGCAAACAAGCCGTTGAGTGCTATCGAGTGCAGACTTTAATTAAATCAAAATATTTTTCGTGCATGGGAGGCGATTCCAATCTACAGTTACCGCGTGCGTGAGAGCACATCGAACACTCATGAGTTGTCTAGCCAGGACTTTGCAGTGTACTAGGAGCTTGCAAACGCAAAAAAGGAGCGAAAAAAAAAAACACAGAAGTGCAAAATATCCACCTTAGGACCAGCGACAGTTGGTGGACCGGGCACGCAGGACCCCAACGACCCCAGGGGCCCCGGACTGGGGGCTTCTCCCGCTTTCAAGTGCGAACCTCTTTTACTTGAATAAATGTTTCACCACCACTACCATCAGCGCTGGGCAGTAAGCAGTCATTGCAGCGTTCTCGAGAGCGTCGTTTCGGCGACGCTTCGGTTTTCCATCGCATACGAAGCTCGCGACCTCGACGCCGGTGCCCAACAAGCCAGGCCCCGCTGTTTCCCCAAGTTCCTCGTTCCGAAACCCTTGCTTCCAGCTTCAACGTTCCCCAGAGCATTCCGGGTCAAGACAAGCAAGCGCTCATTAAAGACGAACAGGGTTGCATCTTCGAAGGAGATAAGGATATGACAGTACAGGAAAGGCAGGGAGGTTAACCAGACAAGAGTCGATTGAGTGACTGTAGGGGTTAAGGCTACGTTCAGACTACCGACGCAAAAGCCATAGTACGGTTGGCTGAGACGTGAAATCCCATTATTTAAAGTAATTACGACAGTTGCGGCAACAGTCTGAACCCGGCCTAACACGCCGGCGCTACACAGGCGATGAGGCGCGCCGTAGCGGAGGGGTCCGGATCAATTTTGACCACCTGGGGATCTTTAACGTGCGGCGAAATTTCGAACACACGGGCGTTTTTGCTTTTCGCCTCCAGCAGAAAAGCGGCCGCCGCGGCTGGGAATCGAACCCGCGTCCCTGTGCTCAACCAAACAAGAGTCAGGTTGGCCACCCTACACGTGAGAAATAGGAAAGAGGGATTGGAAGAGAAAGAAAGGTATATAAAAAGGTGGGGAGTGTAGCTTCAGGAGCGAGAAAAGAAAGTGTAAAGGTAGCTACAAAGGCGAAACAATTGGCGATAATAATGCCTGAAACAAAACAGGTAGACTGACCAAATGATGGGTGAAGTACACGGTCGTAAAGTCCTTACAATCGTTAAGACAAGCCTTCGGCCTTTCAAGAACGAATTAAGGCTTTTGTAGCCTTTTGAGACTGCGACGGGCGACGCCTGTGATATCGGCGATGGCTGGCATTTAATAGATTAAGGGCAACTAGCACAACGAGCGCCAATGAAAAAGGTATTTAATGATAGGTAATTTAACGTAAATGCAAAATTGTGTCAGTAAATGCAAAGTTATGTCAGTAACAACGAAAGTGAAACGAACCAGAAGACAATGAACATGGCTGGTGTAGGATCATTATGCATGATATGTAAGGAGCTGCAAAAATTTGATCCCTGTTAGAAACTTAAAACCACCTGTGAAATTGTGTGTGTATTTTATGTTACGCGTGGGAAAGTATTGCCGCGAACCATGCATTTGGTTCGTTTATTTGTGTTTTGCTTTTGCCGCCCGGCTGCGCCGGTCTGTGTTATCGGTGTTGTCTGTGTGCCAAGGGAGGCGCGTGTTCCGTTCTTTCTGTGTTATCTCTTCTGATAGGGACAGCGTTCCGAACTAACGTGAACAGCCTAGAATATTCGTTGACCTACAGTGTTCTGGATACAATTCGACGATTCGAGAAACCCTCGCGCCGAGTGAATAAATTCCCGTCATAGCAGGATGCCCGCGACATTCGAATCGACGACGCTCGCTTTACGCACGTCACTCTTTGTTTGACTGCTGCTTTGCCACCATGTTTGAGTTGTTACAAGGTGGACGCAGCAGGTTCACGACACCGAGGCGACCTCAGAGAGAGTCTCAACAGCACGTCGTCGAGCTCTGCACGGGCCGCACCTGCTGCACGTAATAGCTGCGTCACCGCGAAGCAGAGAGCCCACGGCGGCTGCAGGCGCTCCTCGCGCTCAGCGGAGCGGGCACCGCAAGGGCGCATTAATCCCCTGGCCGGACGTGGGTGGTCACTTAGCCGATCTGGGCCGGCTCTAATTGCTTGGCCTGCGCGACGGGCTGCCCTCCTGAGGCACACGCCGTCGGCTCTCTTTCGACGCTGCCTGTCGAGTCCGGCATCCGCGGATCACTGGCGTCGCGTGGGCGGCCTTGGACACTGCAACGTACACACGCGAAGATACGTCTGTGTTGCATACACGCAAGGCTGTGCGCTGCCCTGCTCTCAAAGGGCGAATTAGTGTACCAATGGGTTGACTACTTCGACGTCCGTCGTCCAGATATACCGTTTCCTTTAGGCTTCCTTTTTCTTTGCAGTGTCTTCGCCGCTTGTACCAGCGCGCATGTGGTACACCTACGGTCGTAAGCAGACATGGCGTGCTCACGTGAAGGCTCAAAGGGACCTGGAGTGGGTGGTGGTGATTTTTTAAGAAAGGAGGGAAGAGAAAAGAACATGGGACATTATTGAACTCCCCCTCCACACATCCCAGTCCAGGGAAAGGGAGGGGGGTTTCAAAGGAGAGAGAGAGAGAGGAGAGAGAGAGAGAGAGATGAGAGAGAGAGAGAGAGAGAGAGAGAGAGTTTTACTGTAACCACCTTCCCCTACCCTTTCCCCCAAGTCCCACAGCAAGGCCTCCTGGCCTCCTTGCTAGAATAAACTCATCCATACGATTCAGTGTACTAAATCCCACCGTTAGCACTACTTAATT
This sequence comes from Haemaphysalis longicornis, assembly GCA_013339765.2. Taxonomy (NCBI): domain Eukaryota; kingdom Metazoa; phylum Arthropoda; class Arachnida; order Ixodida; family Ixodidae; genus Haemaphysalis; species Haemaphysalis longicornis. The sequence continues at coordinate 68,593,399 of CM023456.1, read as the reverse complement.
ATCTAGACGCTGCAAGATTTTTTTGGAAAGCAAGCTGGAATTGTCAGGAAGAAATACAGCAGTGAATCTGCTGCTTCGCTGCAAATGTCTCCGAAAGACGAGAGCCAATTCTTCCGCCCCTGCCGCGTAACTCTTTCTCGACTTCCTACCCCCTCATCCCAGACCCTTTCCGCTCCTCTCGCGCTCATACGAATGTAATCAAAGTTTGCTCAATTCAATTCAATTTTCCCACGTTTGTGCAACCTTTGCGTGCGATCTGTGCGGTGCTTTTGTGTCCGTTGTTCTTGAAGCAAATCATACTGAAGTTAAAGCTTCTCTTTGGTTTCAGTGTCTGCTTTTATCACGCCTCTCTTCGAGACCGTTTTTGAAACGTTTTTATTTTTTATTGCTGTCATAAAAACCAATCCAACGTGCATGCTTAATTAAAGGAACGCTGGTTCTTGCGGTTATGTACTAATATTTGCCCTCAAATATTCCTGAGGTTTCCTTGATGCTGGATAATATTGACACATATGAACCATAGCATATGGCATGTAGCATAGCATATGAACGATAGCCTGTATTACCATAGCATATGAACCATATATGAACCATGTATAAAGCAGCAGCTTTAATGATTCACATCGACCTTTTCTATATATATTTCGTGTGCAAGCATTTTTACATCTGTTTTTGAGGGGGCGGTTGACTCGAGTGACAGACAGGCAAGCAGCCCAAATTTTCGCGTTTATGCGCTAGCCCAAGAAAGGCTGTCGCCTCCAGAAGGTCCGCGCACACGTACAATCCAGTGCGAGCAAGCATCGCACGTCGCTCGAGCGAGAAGATATAGCAGCGAGAGCGAGCCCCAGCGAAGAAGGTGAAAATTGCGATAGTCTCTATAGCTGACGTCCTGCAAGCGCTTTTCGCAGCGCCGTCCGTGTCGAGCTCTTCTCCAATAACCGATCTTTTATACTAATAGGGTACGTCGAAGCAAACGTCTCCGGCATGGTCTAGTGGCCAGACCACCCGGGCTTTCTGGCTTTCATCCAGAAGGCCCGGGTTCAATTTCGGCTTCCGAACGCTGTGGTCTCATGGTGTAACGGTTAGCACTCTGGACTCTGAATCCAGCGATCCGAGTTCGAATCTCGGTGAGACCTTGCTGTTTTTTTTTTTTTTTTTTTCAATAACCGTTGCCTCGGTTTGACTTTCCTCCGAAAACCCTCGCGTTTTTTTTGGTTTATTTTTGTTCTTTTTTGTTTTTTTGTTGTAGTGGAAATTATGACGCGTCGCCCAGTGGCTAAAGCATCGCGGTGCTGAGCAAGACATCGCGGCTGTAGTTCTGATTAAGGCGAAACTCAAAACTTATTAACGTATGTACTAGACGTTAAGTAGGAAGTGTGCAATCCTCCGTTGCTTCTGATCACTCGTGCACACCATCGTCGAGTCGCAAGTGGCTTGGCTCGTGAAGTCTTGTTTTTCAATACAATCTTCTAATAATGCTACCGGTAGTACAACAAAGGCGAAGATGATGAAGCGTAAGTCGTGAGACACACGACTAGGATCGAAGCTTGAAAGTTTATCGCTACCAAACTGACTGGGGCCACATAAGCGCACGCGCGCGTACTTGCTTCATTGTAGTACGTCACCCTCAACACAGACGAGCCAAATTCAGGGACGCGTCCCGTCACACACCACAGCGCGTAACACACGACGAGCTGGTAGCGCGTCACTCGCACCTCGGCCCGTACACAGCGCTGAAGCACGGGTTGCGAAGCGCGCATCGTCAGCGCAGTGCACTCAGGCGAAACGCACCGCGCACGCATTACCAATCGCGACGGATACGACGCAGCCCCCGCTGTCGCCGGCAGCGACGTGGTCGCAAAAACGCTGACGGACGCCGCCATGCCGTCCCACGGGAAGAGCGCACGTGCGGACAGGTTCAGAACGAACGCATTCCTCGCCGTAGAAAGTTGCCTTCGCCGCGCGCACGCATCCACCGTACGAAAGAAAGGAAGAGAAAAAACGCACATCGAGGAGTGCGTTACGGGGTCGTCGGGCGTCAAGGACCTCATTAACGGAAGGGGGGAGGCAGGGGAGGGTTGCGTGCTGCTTTCCGGAGTGGATGGAGTGCGGGTTCGCGTATTAATGAATGCTGTCCCGGCGGCGGAAGGCAACGCGGGCTGGTTAATTATCGCAGATGCATATGCGCGCGGAGGAGCTTGGTGTCCTTTTCGCCCCGTCGCATGCCACGCTGTGATCGGTGGCAGTGCGAGTCTACGCCGAACGAGCAGTGGAGGAGGGGGAAGGAGGGGGGGGAGGGGGATGAGGAGAAGAGGGAGGAGGAGTGCTGCTGCCGCCGCCGCCACCCAAGTTGCCCGCTGCGACGGGAGGAGGTGGAGGAGCGTTCTTCTTTTACGTGGATTGCTTGAGAGCGAAAGGCACGAAGGAAGAGCGTGGAGTTGAATTCAAAGGTGGTGGTGAAGTGTGCACTAAATTGTAGAAGGACGTATACGTTCACCGCGAACCGCTTCGTGACTGTATAAATTCTGTGCTCAGCAGTTTCCGGTCCCGACCCCTTGCGGAGTTGCAGATTAGCGCGACAGAGTAGCAAAAGAAATGTGTTACTTTGACTCTGTGTGTTCAGAAGTTGTAACGCAGCTGTGATGTGGTGGTTGGACTGGCATTGCACGTTCTTCATTTGTTGTTTATTGCTTATTTCAAATAGATACGTTAACTCAGCGGGAATACCCGAAGAAAAACTGCCACGAGGACCTCGTAGGAAACACACCTGAAATTCAGAGTACATATAGCAGTAAACTTTATACAACTTGAGTGGAAAAGATGGAAAAAAAGCAATCCCAGCCTGCCACATGATGTTCCATACCAATTTAAAGAAATAATGATTATCATTATGCATAAAACACAATACCAGGGCCGCTAAACATAGTAGAGGAGGTTAATAAACGTATTTACACAAACGTTATAACAGAAATACTAATTCATTTATAAGGGATGTTTAGCGCTTCATATTTCTTGCACAATTCACTTATTATCATTCAGACTTCTAACTGGATGCCGGCCCTTACTCCAATCCCACCTATCACTTGGCCATGGTAGCCACCAAGGTCAAGATTCTCGCCTGCGCCTCACTGATGACCACATCTACCTCGGCCGCGTAAGAATTTTCCGTGGCCCTCGCCATCACTAAACTTCCGCAACGATTTTAATCACTGACTGTGTCGTAGCTTTCCAGCGGGTAACGTGGCCTCTACTACGCGGTAACTCCTTTTTAAACACGCCTCAGACCAGTGATTTCCCTACACACCCCTAAGGGGGTGTTAGACCACCCCTAGTTTTTCTGGACACCCCGGTTGAATCTGTAAATTTTACTTGTGTCAATTCTTGTATTAAATGTCTGGGCAGTTCGGTCAAGCCCCAATAAAAGGAGGAGTGAAACATTACCTTACACTCTAAAGCGAGACAAAAAGAGAAAATACCACCTGTCTACTTTAACCTAAGGGGCTTTACTTCCAACCAGGGACCAAATTTCTCTGAAACTATGAAGCCTCATAGAAAGCATTAGCATGCAGTAGGACGTCAGGCTGAAAAGAAAAAAGGAGGGGATGTGGTTTCGGGCACGAAACTGTAAATGTACAATGTTTTTAAATACAAGCAACGCTAATCAATATTTCAAAAGGTGATACAACGTATAGCAAATTTTATAGAGAAATTAAACAGAAAAAAGGACATACGTCACGGGGATAAGCGTTTGGTTAATTGACGATATCATTTATCTAGTGGACTAAAAAAGAAACAGTTTGTTCAGTTTATCTAGCCTACGCCTTATCCCCCCCCCCCCCCCTTCCCCAAGCCATTGGGACACCCTCCCCCCTTCCCCGCCTTGATTCAAATCCTGGGGAAACCCATGTCTCCGACCAGAAGATCGGCTATTGTGTGGACACTGGACACGACTCACTAACGGTCAATAAATTTGCCCATAGACAAGCCTCAAAACTTTCCTTTCTGGCCTCTAAGGAAAAACCGGGTCTCGTTCTAATGCTTATCATTTCCAGATATCACCCAACGTAATCGCACTTGAATACGACATTTCCCACCTCCTCACCTGCAGCTCGCTAAAAGATAAGAATAATACTCCGGAGACTTCAAGACTTCAAACAAACACCTTTCTTCACCCAACCTGGCTACATCGAATGATGCCAAACCCGACACCCTTCCACATTTAAATTCTACTCTCACCCAAGTATACCTCGTGTGTGATCTTGGGGCGCGCACATAACTCCGCCCTCCCACCTTCATTCAAGCCCCTTTCCCTTCCTGAGATGTGGGAGAACCTGACGACCAGCGCCTGGCTTGGATGCCCAGCAACTCCCTGGTGTACACAGTCCAGGGCTGAGACAGAACGGTCTTAGTTCCCATGGTCTCCTGGAACGAGCGACCACTTCCCCATCACCAGGCTCAAGATTGTTTTTAGATGCGACGCATCTCTTGCTCTCGGGCTTAGTCCCTCCTGCGTCGTCGTCGCGGCGTCCGTCCGCATCCCTCCTCTGTTCTTCTCTCCCACAGCTGTGTGCAACACTCTCACTCCGACTCATTAGCATACCACAGCTGGCGCGCTTGTTTGGCGCGCGCTTCGCTGCGTTAACAACTGCTCCGGTGCGCGCAAGTGCGCGCATGCGCGACTCTCCTCCGTTGTCTCCTCTCCTTCAATCGCTGTGAATATAAAGCGGGTATCGCGCCGCGGCGGTTCAGTCAAGCGCTCGCTCTCGCACTGACGTGACCTTGCTTTGACTACTTCGTTGAACCCCCCGATGCGTCGCATCACACCAGGGTTCCCTCGCGGGAAGATGGGCGTAATTTTTTCAACAGCAAAAACAACTTATTCACAAGGAGATGTTGTACGAGGTGGCTAGTTCTACCCCTCTCCCTCTTTTCTTCTCTCTCCCTGAAAAAAAAAGTTGGTTTGGGAGAGGGTGTTACCAAAATCTAGTTACGTAGAAATTCAGTTTTTAAGAGAAACTGCGTTAGTCGTTCCCCGATGTTCCCGAGAACCCGTTAAAAACGACTTAGCTGTGGTATTACTTCGTACGTAATTTCCGTTATGTCTGCTTCCCCGTGTACATTCTGCCCTTAAAACGACAGCCAAAAATGCTCCACCGGTTTGCTGCAGCTTTCTGGCCATCAAGCCCTAGGCGGACGTTGCCCCTATCCTATATTATATAGCAGCACACCGACATCACTTGTGATAGCACACTGTGTCTAGCATGCAGCGTAGAAGGCCGACTGTATATACGGAAACAATGTTGCCAGGTTCCCGCCGGACAACTTGTACTGTGCAAAATGAAAGCAGGGTGGCGTCCGCGGGAACACTAGGTCACCGGCACCGAAAACAATTGTGGGCGCCCCGCCTCCCAAAGATATCCGGCAATGGTCGGCCCGGCGTCTCTTACAGAAACACCAACACCCTCTTTTCCGCCCTAAAGGAACAACGCTGCCAAAATACACGACAAGGCCGCGGCCTCCATTATTGGGGGGCTTGCACCGAGCGTCCGCGTTCCTTGGTTCCAAAAAGAAGTAACGAGCGCAGAACAAAAACCGAATCAACGCTGTTTTGAAGAAACGCGGGCGTGGGTAAGAGAATATCCTGCTCGACCCGCCCCTCGTACACGGACAGACAACAATGGAGGCAGGAGCCATGCAACGGGATATCGACTGAAGGAAAAAAAAAAACAACGACACATACTAGAGAACGCTTTCGCTCTTCGGACTCGTAGGAGAAACAAAGAAACACAAGGGGAGTAGGGGATAGGCCGAAGGGGCTGGACACCTTAATGCAGAGCCGGTCGGCTGCAGTATACCTGCGCTGTGGCTTGGCTTGGCTTTCTTTGGCTACAGGGCCGACGGGAGGCCGCTTCGTGCCGAACATCGCGAAATTCCTTTCCGCGGCGCGCGAGACGGCTGCACAACCGCAAGCATATAATTTACCTCGGTCGCCATCAACTTTCTCCGGGTACCCAAATCCCCCTCTTTCTCTCTCGCATCGTGTAATGCTCTGCCCTTCCCATCCGAGATGCGGCCGCCGGAACAAGTCATCGCGCACGCTTGCCTCGGGAAAAACAGAAGTCTGGCGCGAGAAACAAAAGTGAACAGGTAAAGGAGAAAAAGGATCAAGGGAAGTTGCAGTTCCAGGCGGAGAGAGGGGATCCAAGGGTGCGCGGAGTTCGTGAACATTCCTGTTTTTACCTCCACGCGATCGCGACTGGTACGGCGGCGTTGGTCATCGCTTTTGTCTTCAGGAGGCCCTCCCATGCTGTGGCTTAGTCGCCCCCCCCCCCCCCTTTTTTTTTGCATGCTTGATATTTTTACGTACAACTTTCTTGCCTCTTGCGTTGCGCTGATGTGGGCTGGTTGAACAACAGTGAAAGAGCAAAGTGAAACTTGCGGCGGCGGGAACAACAGGATCGAGTCACGAATAGTGCTGCTCGGCCTCGCGGTGGAGAACACCCCCTACTTAGGCGGTTCATCTTGTATCGGATAAATGAAAATCCGGGGGGCGCGCTACACGTGTAGTAAGCGCGGCTATACAACACCGCCATATCCCTGTTTTTCCATTACTTTTTTTTTTTGCCGCTGGCGCCTGGTGTACGCAAGGAAGGAAGACTGGGGATTGGGGGTGTCCAAACGATGGAAAAACAGTACGTTGCTGAATCCTAAGCCTCCTTTGGGCTTTCTTAAAGCGGTTGCTGACACTTTCAAGTTTCTTATTGTGCGTTTTTCTCTGCAGTATATACTGTATGTTCTCCCCAGGAAGGAGTTGACTGGAGTTTTAATTGAAAGTTTATTTCCCGTGCTCATTTACCGCCAACCATATCTGATGATTTTAGGCAACACTGTGTTGAAACGAGTCAAGAAAATGTGCGTCCAGGCGGCTGCAAAATCTTTTTTTAAGTTTCACACATCCACGTTGCCTGTTAAAACATATCTCAATAGTAAAGGTGTATATGTGCCGTTGTCTGTGAACTGTCGCTTGTAAAATCAGGCCGAGACAATTTGTCACTGCATTGTTTTGTGTCGGGACGCTGTGTTTTATTTGGGATGTTCTCCAGTAGATTCTTAAAAATGGCGCAGACATCACCCTCCACAATATACGATTATTGCCAGTAATGAAAAACTGTTCCGTGCCCGTACGACTTCTTTGTGCTGATCGGATTGTTTAGCCCTATGGGAGCGTCGCATGATTGACCGCAATGCGGAGGAACCTCGGGAAACTAAGTCAATTTTTCGTGAACAATGTGCGCTTGTGTATAGTGTCTGCGCGGCACAAACGCAGCCGCCGGACTGGTTGCGTTGCATCTTCCTGAGACGTGCGTTTGCCTGCCTGACTTTTAAAGCATGTGTCAGTGAACGTACCGTCATTGCAGTTAGGGTGTTATTTTAAAGGTTTTTCAGGCTAGACTTTCATGCAATAAAAAAAGTGGGCTGCGGTAGCACGGTGGTAGCGCACTCGGGTCCTATTCCAGAGACCCGGGTTCAATTTCCATACTAACACGAATGCTTTTTCTATAACACTTTTCAACCGCGGCTATTTCTGTACCAGGCAACAACAATGACGACGACGACGACGACGACGACGACGACGAGACAACAACAACAACAACAACAACAACGACGACGACAACGACGACGATGACGACGACAACAACAACAACAAGGCAACACGACGGACGGACAGGGGACAAACGGACGAACTAACTACAACAACTAACAAAAACAACACGACGACGATGATGAAAACAACAACAACAACCGCGACGACAACGATGACGACGACAACAACAACGACGACGATGACGACAACAACAACAACAACGATGACGACGACGACGACGACGACAACGAAGACGCCGGTTTTTCTCACAATGGGGTTCTTAAGGCTTTAGAATTAACAAAACAGATAGCCACTTCCTGGGAGTCAAGAATCCTGCACCCGTCCTTCACAAATTCGAAACCAATTTCCCGCGCGCGACGACAAATACCGCGATAGCCAGGTTCACGACAACACCTTCCATTGTTCCTTGCGCAAGGTTGTTCCCCTGGCCGTTCAATCGCTTTCACGCGCTAAGCTCGCCGGCGGCCCGCTTGCAAATCGACGAGAGCAACAGGACGCTTCCCTGGACACGCTCGCACGCGGGGGCTAATTTAATACCTCGGCGCAGTCGCATCCATCAAGCGAATACAGCAGCCGTCTCCTCGCAGGCACCGTCGAGATTACCGCCTCGCCTTGCGGGCTTACCGAGAGATTTGCTTCCAAGTGAGCCCGGAATTCGCATCGCGTTACGTGCGTGTCCAGTGGGTGTGTTGCGCTTAGCCGAACGCCAGACGTCGCAAGAAAAACGCAGAAACGAAGTCGCCGCTGGCCGGCATCGCCTGAAAAGCGGTTTCCGACGAGCTCTCTCGCGAGCATATACAATGGAAGGGATAGGCCGGCCGCTCGTCGCCGACAATTGGGCCTCGGCTTGTATAGAGGCCGATTTAATTGGGCGGGCTGTTCGAAAGTTGGCATCTGAAAAGGGGCAGCGCAGAGCCTGTGCGCGAGGCCTTGCTGGACTGGTGCAGCGCGCTTTCTTGCTGCGGGGGCGGAGACGAAAGTGCGACGCGCGAAGGCCGCACCGGGGACGTCGCACGGGCGTTCGTGAGAACGCGTCATGAGCGGGTTGTTACTAATCGTCTCAGCTTTCTGGATGTTATTCGTATAGTTGCTGATGGTTGTGATTCGTGCACGAAAAGTGTGCATGCATACCTAGTGCTACCGTAGGATTTATCAGTAGACATATTTTATAATGCACACGGGATAGTCGGAGCCGAGTCAATAACGAAATCGCAAAGAAGAGAGGGAGATGGTCACATGATGGTAGCAGAGTCGAGGAATTATCGCATACTTGCCACCATACGTGCTTCGCCACGCACTAATTCGGTGCAGCCGATATGTTATGTTCAATCACGTTATACATGCAAGATGAATTGAATTCAAGTGAATGAATTGATTCAAGATTCAACACTAGAACACGTTGAGTTAGCAAATAACGGTCTAACGCCAGGAAGAAAGCCAAAAGGCATGGCAACAATTGATGACGTCATCCGTCGAAGAGGTTAGCTACATTTTGCTTCCCTCGCTCACATATCTCATTCTTTTTTGTAAACTTGTCTATCTGTGTGCCTTCTAGGTAAGACCGGTACCTATGTCACACGGCCAGTGTTATGCCCTCCATGCGGTCCGCTAAGCATGCATTATCTCGATGTGCACATAGTGACGTACTTTCCTTTTTTTTTTTTTTTGAATTCGGTCACTCACGTAGGGCACAATGCACGACCGGTAGTGACCCTGCAGGCAGGCCTTACCCTCATCTTAGAGGTGTTGGCCACCGAACCATCAGCGTGGCTGCGCTGCCGGTGTATGACCCAGTGCTACTTCCTTATTTAGTCAACACTGACGTGAGTCATGTTGCGTACACTCGTTCGCCTTGGGATCATGAAAAAATAAACGATCAGGCTCCCGTAACATCGATCGATGGACGTTGACGCGACCCCCCGCGAAGCGTCAGCGCGCAATATTGCGCCGGAGCGCACGCGCGTGTATAACAACGCTTATAAGGCCCCGCATAAGGCTTCGAGATAGAAGCCCTATCGAAGTGGGCTGACGTCATTCGGAACGGCAGGCGACAAGGCTAGCAGGCACGGTAGCTGTCATCACTGCACGCGTAAGAGAAGCCTCGGAGAGATCGCACACGAAGAATGTCATAGGCCGAGCACGGAGCGACGGAAACGCTGACAGCGCGCGCGTCCCCCTTTCGACGACTCACAGAAGCGGTCGGTTCGGTTTCGTATAGGCGCGAGCCAATCGGATACAGCCATGGCTGTTCCCGCTGTTCATGAGGTCGTTGTTGTTTTATAACAGGAAATGTATGTACAGTCGTGTTCGACGTGGAGCAAGCCTTCAGTTGTGTCACTTTCTTGGACCCTGGGACAACAACAATGACTCATATTTAGGGACAAAGATTCTTCTGCGTTTTTTGCGAGATTCAGGACTAGACAAAACTTTGTAATTCTTCCATTGTGCGCATGGCTACGTCTGTACGTGTTTGCGTCGTTGTGTAGCGCTTTGACTCCTTTTTCTTGTTAGGCGCTCTGCGTTCCTGGGCTCCATTCGCTCAATTTTTCTTTTCTTTTGCTTAACTTTATTTCGAGTTTTTTCCTTGCACTACATTGCGTGCCATTTTTATTTAACTTTTGTTTTCTCTCTATTGCTGCTTTCCCGATTTCTCACATTCACTTCACTGCATTGTAATCATCCCCATCTGGCGTAGCAAGCACTGCCGCTAGCAGAGCTGACCTCTCCAGCCCACATTAAAGAGTTCTCTCTCTCTCTCTCTCTCTCTCGACTATCGGTTAATCGAAGTCGATAAATTAGAATTTTCCGTTAACTAGAAGACACGTGCTGGTCCCGGCAATTTTGCACGCAAGCCAATGGAAAAGGCTGCTCGATAATTCGGAGCTAAAACCCATTACATCGGTTAATCGGAAGTTATTTCGAACGAAAACGCATCGAGTTGACCGTCCTTTCTCGATAAAATTCGAAATTTTTAAGCGCAAGAACAGCGCCGTGTTCTTCACTGATGTCGGCGCCATCAGAACTGAGGCAATGAGCGCAGTTGATAACGCGACAGGCCAGTAGAGACCCGAGCCAGCGCATGCATCTCTATCTTTTGAGGTTCTCAACCATTTTTTGAACAGCGCAACTGTTTAGCAAATCGTAACTTTTCGCGTCCGCAGTCAAAAGTACCAAGAAATCGCCGAGCGCAAGCAGGGTGAGCGCGGGATTCGCGACGAGCGCCCGGCAGTTAACAAAACCAAGAAAATGCCAAGTAGCGCTCGTGTATGCGTGCCTCGGGATGACCGCTCAGCGTCCCCTCCGCCCGTTCGTTAACATACCCACTGGGAGATTGACCAAGATTGCAGCGACCACCCGGCAGTTAAAAAAAATAATAAAAACTGTGGTTGATTCCTCTGTCATAGGAATGGGTAAAACACGAAAGTTAAATGTGCAGCGAAATCTGCAGTTGAGCATGATTTGCGGGTCGGCGGCTGTCTTGTGGGTGTGCTTGGCAAGCGACGTCCTGCTGGCGGATCGCTTCGGCAAAGGTGCACTAGCGTCATTTTCGTGACGCATGTGACGTCAGTAAAATCTTGGTGTATCCCGATATAAAAGACTTTCGTGTTAAAATATAAAACCAGAAGCGAACAACCCGAAGTATTACGTACTCTTTGGTACTAAAGGTCGCTTCCCCGCAAGAAGATGCTGTGTGTAGGGGTGCACCCTTTACAGGCCGCATGCTTCGTTGTAATGGCGTCACTTCCGTGACGGATATGACGTAAAAGAAATCTTCGTGAATACCGGAATAAAACAGTGTTAAAAACCAAGAAAATGCCGAGCACTCGTGTGTGCGTGCCTCGCGGTGACCGGTTTGTCCAGCCAAGCATACCCACTTAGGGAGATTGACCAAGATTGCGGTGACCGCCCGGCATTTCGAAAGCCTAGAAAATGTCGAGGTATAGCCTTGAAACTTTTGGCAAAGACTGTACTTTTAGTTTAGTGGCCAATCCCCTGAAGCTACGTACTCCGAGAGGAGTGGTAAGCTACTCACCTTTGGCCGAACTTTCTGTACAGTCAATTCGAGAGAGTAGAAAATTAAGCTCGGCGAGCAGGCAGAGCCAGCCCCGAGGTGTTCTAACGAGTTCTCTCTAATGAGATCGATGATCGTTTATTTCGTCATTGAAATGTGGTAAAAAGTCTGTCCTGCCAAAGAACCTCGTAGTCATCAGAAACCAAATACAAGAAGTAATTACACGACAAAACAAAAGAAAGAGAAGATAAAAAGTTCGGGCAGGCGAAGTGTACATACAGACGCACTACTAGTTAAAATCCCGTAACTATATTCATATAACCACACTGGATTAAATTACGCTGCGTTAGGAAAGCCCTAGCCTATGCTTCGTTTGCCAACTAATCATTGTCGAGAAAGCCAAAACACAAGCTTTGTACGCGAATATCACTCTCAAGCAATAAATCTTTACGGTGTAGTCACTACAACAGAAACTTGAAGCCAAATAATAAAACTAGAGCGGCAAGCGTGCCGCATCCCACGCAGAAACAGACCTTACGCAACATCAACGATTTGAGACACCGGAGGAATTAAATTACGCCGCTTTGAGTGACCGACAGAAAAAAAGGAAAACTAAAAATACCGGCACATGACGGTTCCCGGTACCAAACAACTTCGCGATGTTCAAAAGTAGGTACAGGAGTAGAGGAGACGCAGCGCCTGCTTTGATCTCGAAGACGCACTCTGGTGTTTGCCCGTTGCACTCGGCGAGGAGTCTACACAGAGTCAACAGGGTCGGGGATGGAGCTGCTCGGGCAGGCCATAATTAAGCGGCTCCCGCAGCTTCATGTGCGCACATGAACCCAGCTACGGCGGCTGCAACTACGACACCCGGCGCTCAAACGGCTCCGATACGCAAACCAAACACCTCCAAGCTTAACAAGGCCCACCAACCTCATGTTTGCTAATGCTTCTTTTTCTTATTTTTCGGCTTCGAGCTACTGTTGGTGGCGGAGTTTATTGTCACTCCTACAATGTTCCTGGACTGAGTCGAGCGATAAAAAATCGAGCTGTGATGAAGTTAGCAGGCCTTTCTATCTATAGGTTGAGCAGCCGTCGCCGTCGATGCGGCGTCGCTGTGCGCAGAGCGCGCGCGGTGGAAGGGCCATTTGCATAAGCCAGTTAATTAATTCCGCACTTAGCGTAGACGTTCGTCGCAATGCGTCGCGTGGAACGGGGGGTGAAAGATGAGGGAAACGATGCCGGGGTGGGAGGGAGGGAAGGAAGGGAGGAGGAGGAGGAGGATGAGGAAGAGCTTGTTCGGGACGAGGCAGGAGGAACAGTACGAGTCGGCTGAAGTGTACTCGCTCCCTCCACCCCCCTCTGCCTGGCGTACAAGGACACTGGCACCGGAGTTGCCCGCTGACGAGCGACAACAATTTGCTTAATTAACACATGCAAATAACGCGACGCGCTACCGTCCCATCCTGAGAGCGCGTGCGCGCGCGTGTAGATAGCGCACACGCAGCGCTCTGACACTCGCGTTGGCAACGTTATTTCACTAGCGTATGATATTTTCTTTCGCGGCGTCGATAATAAAGAGGGTGCAAGAGTGACAGCGTATCGGTCGGATCACAAAATATGTCCAATTTTCAGCCATCAGCACACGGCGATTAAGTCCGCAAAATACGACCATTCATATTCTCTTCCTTTCCACCTTTTCAAAGGCACTCAAGCAATAAAGCGTCCTTTATACATACGCGTCGTTGAAGGAGGTACTGCGGAACCAGGTGTTTCGAATGGGATTTCGGTCCCTTCTGTAGCTCGGACCGACTGCCCGACAGGTTAAGTCCTATTCATATGACAGAACTGCTGAACTTAGCGGTGTAATGCTTGACAAGAAGCGTGCGAGAGCGAACAGAGGCGCGTGGAGATTTAGTTGCAGGCTATTACGCTGCACACGAAGAGCGCGTGGCGTCGAGAGCGGGTAACTGGAACACACGTGCGGCCAGGATTCACCTTAGTGTTGGCGTGAACTCACCCTTCTTTTGATTCCAGTAACGGCGATGGAAGCGTCCGGAGGGAGACACCGAAGTAGCTGCGAAATGATAATATAAAGTTAGATAAGGCAAAAGATCATCATCATCATCACCAACATCATCATCAATTTTTATTTCCGAGAAACTGGTGTGGTTTCCCGGGTAAAAACTTCCTTAGCAACTTGGCAAAGCCCCGGAAACCACACACAAGGCAATGCCAGCAAGCACATGCAAGCACTTAGGCCAAGTTGTGACCCCGGATCCCAACCATGAGGTAGAGATAATTAGAAGGATAAGAATGGGGTGGAGAGCATTCGGCAGGCATTCTCAGATAATGAATGGCAGCCTACCATTGTCCCTGAAGAAGAAAGTGTATGACAGCTGCATCTTACCGGTACTCACCTACGGGGCAGAAACTTGGAGGCTCACTAAGAGGGTTCAACTTAAATTGAGGACAACTCAGCGCGCAATGGAACGGAAGATGACAGGTGTAACATTAAGGGGCAAGAAGAGAGCGGAGTGGGTCAGGGAACAAACGCGTGTTAAGGACATATTAGTAGAAATTAAGAAGAAGAAATGGACGTGGGCAGGGCATGTAATGCGAAGGCAAGATAACCGTTGGTCGTTAAGGGTAACAGAGTGGATCCCTAGAGAAGGCAAGCGTTGCAGGGGGCGGCAGAAGGTTAGATGGGCAGATGAGATCAAGAAGTTTGCGGGGATAAATTGGTCGCAGTTAGCACAGGACCGGGTCAATTGGAGGATAATGGGAGAGGCCTTTGCCCTGCAGTGGGCGTAGATAGGTTGGTGATGATGATGATGATGAGATGTAAGTGTAATCAAATTCAAATTCCTTATTCAGATAAGGTACAATAAACCAAAATGATAATATAAGATGAATGATAAGGTAAGTTGTGGAGCTAGCCTGTGGCATCGCTACGGTTGTAGGTCGCTTGCGAAAAGGCTTACGCTGTAACGAATTTCCGAGGGTTTCACGGGACAGACATGCTGTGGCATACTGGATGAGCGCAAGAAACAAACGACACAACGAAAGTACAGCCACCCGCAACAAAGTTTGTTTCATGTGGAAGCATCGGTAGCCCGCGAAAGAACGCTGTGCGGTTGCAAGAGAAATCCTCGTTGGATGCGTCGCGTCATGTGGCTCAAAGCAACGGCGCCAATGGCTCCAAACGCAGGAATGCGCCGAGAGCCGGATGCTGTGACATTCCATGCTTAACTTATTCGGCTTGACCGGCTGTGGTTTGCTGTGGACCGGCTGTGGACGGGAACCTTTAATGACGTCCTAGACGTCAGCACAGACACACGCACCTCTTAAATTCTTTGTTGTCGACGCAGCTGTTGGCGTCGACGCGGAATCACTTGAATTTTCCTACAGAACTGATTACGCCTAAAACGTTACAGCGGAGCTGAAAACGTTCTCAACGTGAAATTAGCTCCTACCCGCGCGGTGATTATTCATTTGCAGCTCACCTGCCGGGAGAGGCATGTTTCTTGTGCGAATACCTCCAGAAACATTCGCTCAAAGACAAACAAATATTCCGCGTTCGGTAAAGAGAACAAAATCACAATAGGGGGTCTGAGCTGCGCTCACGGCGAAGGCTAACCAGTCGTGAAATACGCTCACTAATGGGGACACATATTCATCAGCGAGCTCCCATTGTGTTCCGAGGAGCGTCTTCACGCAGAGCCGGATTCAGCTGCGGCGCGAGCAGCGACTTATCTCCCGTTTCATCTTCGGGCGGAGAACATCACAGTGTTCTGACTTACTGGGACGGCACGATTTCGATCTTTACAATCGTCGGCTGCCGTGCGCACGTCGAACCTCCGCGGCAGCTGAAGGCGGGAGCACTAGCCAACAGCAGACAAACGTCGGCTGCACGACCGGGCACTACACGGCCCGCGCACGAACGCTGTCGTCTGCTGCAGCTTCTACGCGGAGCAGACGACAGACGTTACCCCGAAACCTCCCATTACGACTGCGCGCGGCCGTGGTATTCAGTTAAGGCCCCCGCTTCGCCTGAACGTTCCTACTGGAAGGTTGTTCCCGAAAATGCGTTTAAGTTCCTTTTTGTTGTTGTTGTTCGCGCGTCCTGAGCCTTATCACGCGTACATGTATATCACTGCGTAGGCGCGCGTGAGCGCATTCGGCGGTGATTTTTTTTTTCGGAAGCGGTCATTCCCGGAGAAGACCTCTATTCTTACTTTAGAAACGCGCTAGGTGCGCGCCCAAAACGTGTTCGACACATTTGTGCAACATGCAGACCGTCACCTAGCACCTTCAGTCACGACTGCGCTCATGCACGGTAGAATGAAGAAGGAAAAGAAGTAGCGACATAACGCGAGGCGCACCCCTGGCTCATCTCGCTCGAAATCTCCGTTTTCGTGGGCTGTTGTTTTCTCTTTTTTTTATCTTCTACGGGAAGGGAGTTCTTATAGCCACGCTTGTTCTTTTTCAAAGCGGATTTGGCGAGCAAAATGACGCCTCGTGACCTGAACCATGTTCTTCGCGTGTCGCCCGCCTCTGAGTCCTTCCTTTCCGGGCGCCAGACAACTCGAACCATATATGCAGGCGTCTACCTCCGCCCCGAGAGGACGCGGGCACAGGCTTCCTACTGTCGTAGTCCGTTTCATCTTTCCGTTTCATCTCTGGCGCGCGCTGAAACTACAGCGTGCACCATAATCTCCTCTCGCACGTGCATCCTTCTTCGCCTCTTTCATTCTTATTTCGATCTCGTTCGCGCGTGAGTCAAAACCATGAAGCGTGCACCCGAGCACTTGTCGCTTAGCGTTGCTTGCGCGCACGAACGAACGTGCGGATAGCGAGAGGGAGACGACGCAGAGGCGCCAAAACCTTCCATTTGCCACCCATGTACAGTCCGCGTGCCCGATGCCCGTATTACGTTTCATATTCCCCGCTTCCTCTCATCGTCGTCGTAATGACGGCTTCCGCGCCACCGTGTTCACGATCTGGGGAGTGGCGCGATCGGAAACGCGTCACCCAGGGTTCACCTTCAAGGCGTCTTGTAGGCCTTAAAAGCCGCTGTCTTGGACAGAGTCATTGTTATCCTGCTGTTCGTTAGCTCACTGATCCTCAATTAAGCTAGTAATACTTAAAAGGCGATCCCTGTTTGGCGGATGAATGAAACGCTGCGAAGAAAGATTCCAGGCATTCTAGTTGGGGGGTGTTGGCTCGCCGCGTCGCCCGTGCCCTTCTGCTACCGGTGGACCCAGCGGGGCGGGCACGTGCAAGGTCCCTAATCAAGTGAGACGTTCCAAGGTGCACATTAGCGTTTTGCTGGGAAATCGGGCCGTGTCATCTGGTGTGCTCAGGCGCTGGTGATCGTGCATGTATATGCGCGAAAGCCCAAGTCGAGACGCACACCCCGACTGTGCAGTGTACATCCGCGTCTGCAGGATAAGCTATGCTTCTCTGCCGTCCCTTCCGCATCCTTTGTGCCTTGAGCCACCGCCGCCTCCAAGAGATCCCGGTTAGATTACGTTTGGTCGCCCCTCGACGACCTCAACGTCCAGGGAGCCATCGCCTTCGCGTAAATATACATGTACAGCACCTTTTCTTTACGTCTTTGTATGGTGTTGGGCTCTGCTTGCGATTATGCAAAGGGATATGGATATACTTCCCATCGGATTGTCCTGGGCCCTGTATAAGTACCGGTCAGCGCCCTCTTTATGATAGTTGTAGCGCTAGCGCGCGAAGAGATCAAGGTATGGGTTGAGTTACTTCCTTTCAGTTTTGTTTTTGTGTAGGAAGTGATGACACTAGGAATTTTTGTAGTTACATATACGAACAGAAATGCATACGTTTGGGAGATACAGTGAAGTCCTTCCGCTCGAAAACTTTACATTTATCTGCCAGAACTACACCGGATTAATTTTGACAATCTGATTATGGAACGTGCGCCGAAATCTTGTTGAACCGAAGTCACCGGAGCCTCCGAAATATTTCGTTAAACCATGAGCTTCGTAAAATGGAGACAACTTTAAGCCTGCAGGTAACAACGGAAGGAATCCAAATGTGCTCGTTAAATCGGAAAATTCGTAAGACTGGGGATTAGCATAATGGAGGTTTAAACTATTGTAGCAGTTCGTGCTGTTAATTTTGTCTAGTGGTAGCGTACCTTGGTGAACGCCGCTGCTCTCTTGGCGTGACTTTGTTGGCTTTTTCAAAGCCAAGTAACTTTGTTTTTCTGGCATCAGTTTATGTAATGCTATTTCAGCCATGCGTGAAAAAAAGACTCGAACACAGCGGACGCTTCCTGATTACACGCATGTACTTTCCAAAATTAAGACCTTCGTTCAAGTTTTCAGGGTATCTAGGCACGTTTATTCCGGGTCAGTCGTTCGTCTAAATTATGGATTGTTCGTACCCTGGAATGAAGCGACAGCGCTTTGATTAGGGCCTCGATGGGAAGGAGGAAAGCCCCGTGCGCTTCAGTGGATTATGTTTTTCGAGCGTCCGCCTGGGTTGCGAAGGGAGCGTGTATACGTTCACAGGCTTTCCCTCCACGGGCGTTTTAAGTCCCGTCCAATGCCCGGTGACGGATGGCTACATTAAAAAATGATAGCATATGGGAGCAGCCTAGGGGGATTAATTATCACAATTCCTGAGACATGTGGGTTCTCGGTTGTCTCTCCTGCATTACCCAACCCTCTCACTAACTCGCTCACAAGCTGGAGAATTGAAGAATATATATATTGAGAGGCAGAGCTCCGAGATTCAGAAGGACCACTTTCAATTAGGCTGCCGAACACAGGCCCCCCGAAAGACGGAACCGCGCGGAGGATGATGATGGTTATACACAGATGACAGTGGCGATGGGTTTGGATGCATAGAAGGAAGAGAATTGAAGGAAGAAGAATTGACGCACCGTGTTCCACACTACATCTAGAATTGGAAATGAGGTGCTCGTTGAAGAAATAAGGGTTGGCAGCAGCCAAGAATGCCTCGGAAATCAAAGGGGAGGATGCGGTAGGTCATTGAAACAAATGAATAAATTTGAAAGACAGAAAGAAAGTGGAGAAAAAATGCCGCAAGCCGGGTGGGATCCGAACCCACGACCTGCAGAATACGCGTCTGTTTCGATCGCCACTACGCTTCATTTGTTTCAATGACCTACCGCATCCTGTCGTTTGATTTCCGAGGCATTCTTGACTGCCAACCCTTATTTCTGTCTATATATATATATATATATATATATATATATATATATTATATATATATATATATATATAGGTATATGCATACGAGCCCCCTAGGTGGTACGCGCGCGCGATTAAGCGTGGCCGGCCGGTTGGGGCAGCGGTTCAACGACCCGCGGTCGGAGGTGGCCGGACAGCGCACGCCGGTATTTACGTACACGTACGCGAGCACGCGAAGCGCGGCGGCTCGGTGCCGGATGATTGAATTGTGGGCCAGCAAAGAGCGCTCGGTCATTACTTAGGGCTCTGATTAAAAAGCGATCCATTACGCGCAACGTCGGAAACGTGAGGCAGCTGCGCTCGGCTGACTCTTCTTCCGCCGCCGTCACCGAGGAGGGCACTTCTTCTCGGCCGGGTATTATACGCGCGGACCTGCTATAAATGGGGTACTCCGCCGGCGGTGCTGGATTCCCCTCACGACGAGCCGACGGGCCGATGCCGGAAGTGCGCCGAGGTTGGGCTGCAGCGTGTATACCGTGACAGCGGTGACGCAGAAATCACGTGAAGGCCACCGAAAGAGTCACGGAGTGACTTGGAAAGAACGAAAACAATGCCGAATGGCTGCGTCGTTACGCGAAGCGTTTGTTTGCAACCACAGGGTGCCGCTGTTCGTGCCTGTCCCCAAAAGCGCGGGGAGCAGGATTTGGCGCCTTACTTAACAAAAGAGCGACGAACAGAACCTCCCGGATAGGCCTCGCAATCGGCGTTCTTTAAAGAAAAGTCATTCGGTTCTGAAAATTGCGTTCTTTCTGTCCTGCAGTACATACACACCAACACCTACCCTCACAACTTCTCCACGCCATTTTCCCCACACAATACACAGAGACATGTGAACACTGGCCCGAGTTAGGCCCTCTCTTCCACATAACAGCATGCCCGCGCACCAGCTTTCCCTTCTTTCTCTAACCTTGCACCCCAGCAGTGGGTGGAGCCCAAGGACGCAGGTGCGATTCCCGGCCGCGGCGGCCGCTTTTCTGATGGAGGCGAAAAGTAAAAATGCCCGTGTGTTCGAGATTTCGGTGCACGTTAAAGATTCCCAGGTAGTAAAAATTAATCCGGAGCCCTCGCGCCTCATCGCCTGTGTAGCGTCGGCGCGTTAAACCCCACAATAAATCAAATCAATCAACAGCAGCGGGCGGAGCTGCTGACCAGCTCGGCCGCAGCCGCCCGGCTTACACTGGTAAAGAAAGCCCATTTCACCAGGGAACACCGAGGGGTCCTGGACTTGAGTAAACTTTCCACCGGGAGAGCATCCGAAGATCGCGCTTGCTGTTGCGTAGAGTTTATTCACTCACTCGCATGCTGTGGCATTCAAAGCAGAAAGAAAGCGAGGTCTGGAAGACGTGATAATCAGAGAGAAATAATAAAGAAAGGGAAGCAGGAGAGTTCGTCTGCAGCTTCTTCACCGTGTAGACTTTGATGAACGCCAGCGATTTGAAGGCGCATATGACGTTAAAAATGGTGCTCGCGGCGACACTGACAACAACAATAACCAAGCGCATTGTGACACTAGAAGGACCTCGCTCGGGTCGACGCTAGTAGACGCTATTGTCGCACTCAGCTGCCCCACCGCTTAGAGGTCGCGTGTATTGCTCTGTAAAGGTTTGAAGCAGTTGGCGTCTGAACTCAGGCTCGGCCTTGCTTGGCTAGCTAACGTAGCGCGAACTAGGCCCAAGGCACAACCTCAGCCCTACCATTAAAGCCGTCGTATTGCATGCCGTTTTACATGTGTCCCGTTACGACCAGCGTATCGGAAGTGCAGGTACGTGCAGTTGCTCGTTGGCAGTTCCGCGCATGCGCAGTGCGAGTCCTACTGACACCTCTGCAGTAACTACGGCAGAGCAGCTCCACGCTAAACCTGTTTGCTATCGGGGGTCGTTGACCCTGCCTCAGTGACTGGAAACCGGATTAGCAAGCATGATATCAGTCTAGCGCAAATGGCAGCCTATAACAGGTCTCTCGCGACAACTCTGACTCTCTCTCTCCTAATAACTTGCATAGTTTCGTAATCAAAAGTAAACGGTGTTGCCATAAGCACGCAATCAGTCAGACCTGCATGCACCCACGTTCTCACACAGCACACGGACGAGGGGGAGCCTTGCAGTACGAACGGCTGTTTCCATCGGCGTCCTCTCAAACCTAGCGGAGGGAGGGGGCACCCATGCAAGCGACGTGATGAGCCGGCCATATTACCGAGCGAAGGGTGGCGTGCACGGCCGACCGCCGTCGGTGCCGCCGCCGCCGCCACAAATGGCGCCAAATTTCCTTCCGGTGCGGTCCGTAGGATTACAGCCTAAGTGGCACCGGCAGAGAGTGGCCTTAATTCTTCAATCGCGCACTCCGACGACTTGCGCCGAGAGACGGCCCGGAGGTGGGGGCCCAAAACGAGGCGGGCGCGGTCTCCCGGGAGAAAAGACGAATCCTCGCGAGAGGGGGGAAAGGCGAAGAAGTGCGTGCGCGCGAGGCGGTTTCGGTTTCGTCAAACACTCCTTAATAAGCGCCCTGGCGGTCCTTCTAATGGCCGTAATTCTCGGTCGCCGACTGCAAACAGCGCACTGGCGCGCGCGTAGGCCACCGCGAGAGGGCGTGCGGTGTGAGGGGCCCACACGCAGTCACGACTAGTCCCCTCCGACGACGTCGATGCGGTAAGAAGCGTACGCACGCGAGAAAACGAATCTGTCGTAGCCACCCCACTGCAATTGGCGGCATGTGCAGCGCCAACGCATGCACTAAAAACGCTGTATAGAGAGTAGAGACTGATGAGACGGGTTTCGGTGTTTCAGTGAACGCTGGAATGCAAGGGCGCGCGAAGACCGTTCAAGGTACGCAGTGGGGCCGAGTAGGAAGTAAGTAGATGCACTCAGTGCCGCGAACAAATGTGCGAAAGTATCGTGAGGGTAAAAAAAGGAACAAGGCGAATGCGCGACGAAGACAATGGACTCCCACTTATTATGCGGCAAGACAGATGACAGGCTCATGTGCGGAGATATCTAAACCGCACCCAACGTATTCACGCGTGTGTGCGAATATATATACTGCGTGACAGAACTGCTCGGCGGCGTTCTAAGTTGAAACGAAACCGCGCGCCGCGGAGAAAGCGCCGACGAACACAACGGCGTGAACAAAATTGCGTTCGCGTGTTCAGTGACAACCGCGCATGCGCGCGAGCACGCCACGAAAGGCAACACTGAGAAGAGCGGTGTGAGAAGCGAAACAATTGCGCATAAGTTTTAGACGTTGAGAGACGACGGCGCGAAAAGATGCGGCCCGGAACGGTGTCAGCACGCGAAAAAAGGTGCGACAGCGCTGAACCCCGGCAGGGAAGAAGAATGAGAGCTCTGCGGCGTCCCTTTTGTTTCCGGGCGTTGGTTGGCGGCTCCGCTTCTTTTGCTCGCATCCGGTTGCGTGGAAGCTGTTTTAACCGGCGTTCGCGCACCACAGAGATAGCGAGAGCATAGCGTTTCATACCAGTATATATACAAGAGGGAAATATGCCAGGTAGGGAACCAGGTAGATGTACCAGGTATGGAAGTTCCGACAATCCAACAATTCTCAAAGTTTCCTGTGGCTACAAAAAAATTACAATATTATTGTAAATGCTTATTTCAAGATGTTATAATAATGCGAAGGTGGAGCTCCAGAATATTTTTGTTACGGATTATTTCAAAGCTTCATTCGAGACGAACAAGAAAAGCAGTGTCAACATTTTTATTATTTCGGCTTCAAGGGGAATATTAGCCATATGGCTAGCCAAGTAGACGAGGAACATTGCGAGCTGGCAGCTGCTATGGCGGCGTCCACGACGGCACGCGATCACAGCGACAGAGCATGGAACTCGATGAGCGAGAGACACAGGATAAGCCTTGGCGCCGTTGTGCAGTACTTCTTACATATACGGTGACTCCGAGAGAAGACAGGACCCCCCTCCTGTGTCTTTGCCTCGTCGTGATTGTGTACAGGAATGGAGGAAAGAAAGCTCTGTACACGCCTTCCGTTCACCTAATCAGCCGAAAGCGAATGAAGTCAGGGCCTTGAATTGCTAGCCAACTCATCTTCTATGCGAATGTCCACGTTTTTCATCGCAAGAAGGCAACTCTCCTCAAATTTACGGAAGCTCAATTCTCGGCGGCCGTTCTCTGAGGAGAAATTCCTGGGCCACTGGCCTTCTGCGTCATCTACGCACAAGGCGACAACATCGCTCCTGTGCTTCGTAAAAACAACGAACTGGCACAGAAGGCTGTAGCACAAAATACTATTCTCTATGAAGCCAATGAACTCTATCGTCTATAGTGTCGTAACGCTTGCCACACCTCTTTACGCTCTGTCCTTACCTTCCCCTTCTTTACTGTTTTCATCTTTCCATTGTTCCCCTTCCCCCCGTGTAGGATAGCGAACTACGCCACAGTCTGGTTGACATTCCTGCCTTTCCTTTGCCTTTCTTCCTTCCTTCCGTCTCGGGAAAAAGCACCGTGAGAGAGCAATGCGTATGTTTTTTTTTTACTTCGTTTTATCAAAGGGGTGTTACGCACGCGTGCGATTTTAGCAGCGGACATATCCGCACCTACCGGACGTGCGCCCCCACGCGGCGGTTTCATCTTCCGCTTACTGTCCAGCAAGAACAAAAGGGCGCCTTTACCTGGTATGTGCGTGACCCGGAGTTCGCGCACACGTGAATACTGCACGCGAAAATGAGGGGCTGTTCGTCTGTTGTGCGGAAGTTCCTTGTGTTAGACTGTAGTAAAGGCATCGCTGCCGGCATGCAAAGAGCCTTATCGCGCCGGTTGAGCTTTTAGGCAACCTGCAGCGCTGTGCGAGAGCCGAAAGAGGAGGCTGCGTAATTCCTTCCGTGAGAGATGGGAGTCAGGAATACGAAGGAAATAAAAAAAAGGAACGGAGAGGATGTGGCCCGCGCTAACAAAGGGAGCAGAGCAGCGGGTAATATGAGACAGAGATAAGGTTCTCCGCGTGCGGGCGTCGTTGAAGAGGAAATGCCCCACCGTAAAGAGAAACAGACAACTCGCTGCGCCCGCTATCTCGGTAATTTTGATAACTGCAGGTGGAGCACAACACGTTCGGGCTTTAGCCGAGTACAGCGCGGGCTCAACGGGGGAAACATTCACATCCTGATGCTTCTACTGTCTTTGGCAGAACACGGAAGTCAAACGCTAAATAATGCACACGCAGATTAAAAAAAAGAATGGGCGCTGTATATGCGTACAGGGCAAGCTAACGAATTGTTTTTCGCGGTTTTGTTAAACAGTGTTCGTTCCCGCTAACGGCGGGCTCTAAACAAAATGCAAAATGCAGGAGATGGTTTCGGTAGAGAAAACGTTAAGTGCGTAGGAGGCTCCTGAAACCCCACTGGGAACACTTTCCCATTGAGAATCGCTTGGCAGTTGCATTGACGCTCGCTTCATACCGTTTCCTTGAATGATGTGGTCGAACTGACGCGGTGCACGACCATGCCCACTTAGCAGTGTGCCAGCTTAAGTGTCCTCTTGTCTCTCTCAAAATAAAGTTTATTCTCTCTCTCCTCTCTCTCTTCTCTCTCTCTCTCTCTCTCTCTCTCTCTCTCTCTCTCCTCTCTCTCTCTCTCTCTCTCTCTCTCTCTCCTCGTGTTGCAAAACGGGCCGCAACGGACTGGGTTCAGTAAAAAGACTCTCCTTCGACCCCATTGTGCATCACAAAACAAAACAAAAAACGTTGGCACGCAATACGTCTACACGACGCTCCGGGCGGAACAGAAGAATGACGTTCATTGGTTCACGCGTTATTCCGCTCTTCACGCATCTCAGTAGTAGAAAATAATTTGGGGCGGGTCGTTGTCGCTGTCTGAATGAGCGCACTCAAGCCCGGGCCTGGCAACTGGACAGTAGACGTATCTCCTCATATCAGACGAAGTTCGTAATCTTTAACACGACACCCAGGACTTAAACCAGCATTTATAGAAATCAAACAATCAAAAACACAGGACAGTCAACAATCAC
The DNA here is from genome assembly GCA_013339765.2 of Haemaphysalis longicornis. NCBI lineage: Eukaryota > Metazoa > Arthropoda > Arachnida > Ixodida > Ixodidae > Haemaphysalis > Haemaphysalis longicornis. Next base: position 68,568,481 of record CM023456.1, on the reverse strand, counting down.
GGGCTATTTTCCTGCGCAACACGACGCTCAGCATCTCTCACGGCGTCCAACATGAACTCCGTCGTCTCTCTACTCCGCGCGCACGCTGCCGTCCTCGAAGCATTGTGGCTGCTCCTCAGTGCGCGCACTGAACCGCGGAAGCGGCGCCGAGTATGCAAGGCGGCTACAGGCTCGTCGCAGACCAGCAGCGCCGGTTCGTTTCTCCCCTCGTTACGAGCATCGCGCGCCGCTAATGAGACAACGCTGGCCGGATGAAGAAGCGGGAGCGAGCCGGGTGGGTGACTGCGGCGGGGAAGGGCTTGGCGCCGCTCCCACCGCTTACGACAAGACGAACACGCTGCTCGTCGGGAAGAGAGGAGAGATCGACGTCTCCTGATGAGAGCCACCAACGAAGGAACCCGTTAGCGCGCTACAACAGCGAGCGCCTCTCTCTCGTTTGGCTATGCGCGTCGCGCCGCCGCTGCTTGCGAATCCCGGGTGGCGGCAAACGCTGCGAGTGCTCCCGATTGAGTGGCCGTACAACGAGCCGGGCGTGGAGGATGCTAGGGAGCGGGAACGCCTCGGCACCCGCCTGATCGTCTGTCTCGGACGGAAGCCGTCACGAACGCCGGTTACTACGAGGAGTGGCGAAATAGACGGATCGCTCCCTAAGTTTTAGGGGCGAAGCACCTTAGGACCTCGCTTTGTCCGGGGCTTGGCGTCCGTGTACACAGTGTTGCGCATGCGCGAGGAGCATTGGATTGGATTGGATTGAAAGGGATTGGATTGGATTGCATTGCATTGGAATTGAACTGTATCGGATTGGAATGGATTGGAATTGTATATACTGTACACTTGCATTGTCACTCATTTACATGCGCGAGTGGGCAATGCCACGAGTGATTTACGGTGAGAACGATCCCCAGTGCTTCGCCCACTCGTCATGATTCACTTCGTGGAGATGCGTGAATTTTTTGTTCGAGCTGGGAATGTTTTGGCGGGAGTTGTACACGAGAGATACTGCGCGAATGCCGCTCGCTGACAAAGCTTCTTTAATTATGGCAGGAGCTACGGTCGGTACCTGAGAAGGGACCTTGAAGAGAGAGTGTAGGAGGGTGGGGCCGGGATAATCATAGTGGAAGAAACAGGTGGGAAAAATATCAGCGGGCTGGCTTCAGGGGTCCCAACTTCCACGGTTTTAGGGTTGTATCAGAGGTACTGCAAAGCTAAAGGCTTCCGAACGCTCAAGGAGAAGAGATTGTTCATGCAAGCGCCATATTTAACACTTTCAACGTCTGCGCTCCTGATTATTTTACTGGGAACATTCAACGAAGAGGTTGCTTATAATTCGATTGTTCCGTGCGTAACGATTTCAATTTCGAAAGCCAAGTGTTTTACTTCCTGGACGCGTCCACCACCGGGCGCTCGACGCACGACCCGTGGAGTTTTGTACGCTGAATCCAAGTTCCGGAGTGGCGAAGGGCGTCGACTGGTTTTTCGGTCCCAGGCAGTAATCGCTGAGCTTGTCTTCTGATGTGCATACCTGAGCCCCTTGACTACACGCAGAAGCCCGATTGAATACAAGCCAAATGGGGTTGACTAAAGGGAAATAGCATAAACATAGGGACAGGATTAGATGGACCGTTCAACACTTTTCCTAACTTTCTTTTTAAATCCTAAATACTTGCAGGACGTAGTCAACCGACTCATTCACTACTATAGGTTAGGGCGTCGCAAAGAACCTCAGCCAGAAATTACTGCTCCTTGACCATCAGATAACTTGTAAACTCGCTCAAAGGATTTTTCTTTCCTTCCCGGTCTTGACGTTCTTCAACGGCTCGAATTACGTCACTAAGGCCATGTTAGCGGCTGTTCGCCGGTTTTCCTTCAGTTGCAGCAATGAACGCTTTTCGATAGCAAAGCCACAAAGACAAAGCAGAAACGGAAGGCGTATCCGGTGCGACGAGCAAAATCACGCAGTGCCGCTCCGCGCTGGCGATAACTGTTGCGTTCGAAGTTCTTCCAGACGCGGAGGAAAAACTGAAAGCGTTTATTGGAATTGTTGCAGAGTCCCTTTAAAGGGACCCTGCAACACTTTCGATAAATGCCTTCACTTTTTTCTTTCGCGTCTGCAAGCACTGCGAAAGTTACAGTTATCGCCAGCACGGAGCGGCACTGCGTGATTTGCTCGTCGCACCAGATACGCCTTCCGTTTCTGCTTTGTCTTTGTGGCTTTATTTTTAAAGTTGCTATCGAAAAGCGTTCATTGCTGCAACTGAAGGAAAACCGGCGAACAGCCGCTACATGGCCTTAGTGACGTAATTCGAGCCGTCGAAGAACGTCAAGACCGGGAAGGAAAGAAAAAATCTTTTGAGCAAGTTTACAAGTTATCTGTTGGGCATATAGCGGTAATTTTCGGCCGAGGTACTTTGCGACCCCCTAATCTAAGTACTGGGTGTGTTGGGTGACTACGTTCTGTAAGCATTTAAGATTTCAAAAAAAGTTGAAGAAAGTGTTGCAGGGCCCCTTTAAAAAGAGAGCCAAAAAATCAAAGCAGAAACGAATGGCTTATCTGCGGCGACGAGCCAATTCCGCAGTGCCGCTCCGCGCTAGCGATAACTGTAGCGTTCGCAGTTCTTCCAGACGCGGAGGAAAAAGTGAAAGCGTTTATTGCAAGTGTTGCAGAGTCCATTTAAGGCGGTCACTTAAATTCAGTCAGAACAGAGAGGAAGAAGAGGGCTTGGTCTGGACATTGATGCGCAGCATGGCTAAGAGGGGAACTGCAAAGGTGGGTAGCCAGTGTCGGCGCAAGATGACAGGTAATCAGGCGGAAGTATGGTGTAGGAAGGTTCGGGGAAAGCTGCAGATCCGGCCTGCGCCCGATACGATCCTAACTCGGAAGTAATTGGGAGGTGTCCTCGTCGTCCAGATCAAAGAAGCGGCGTGGTTGGTGATGGGGGATAAGGTAAGATGGATCTCACGCTACGAATGCGTCGTCATAATGACCCGTTGGGCAACCAACCAGCGCTGATGCCGAGGAAGATGAAGGCAGCGGCGGTAATGATGATGGTGATCAAACAAGTCACCACAAGAGCAAAACGAACGCGTGATTCAAGCCAGAGAACACTTCTCTACCCTGTCTCTCCCCCTCTCTCTTTGTGCTCTCTCTTCCCCCTCTCTCTACTAAATATCTGACCCCCCTCTCTCTCTCCTCTCCTCTCTCTCTCTCTCTCTCTCTTCTCCTCTCTCTCCTCTCTCCTCCTTCTCTCTTACTCTGATTCTCTCTCTCTCTCTCTTCTCTCTCTCTCTCTTCTTCTCTCTCTCTCTCTCTCTCTCTTGCTCTGATCTCTCTCTCCCTCCTCTCTCTTCTCTGACTCTCTCTCTCTCTCTCTCTTCTCTTCTCTCTCTCTCTCTCCTCTCCTCTCTCTCCTCTCTCTCTCTTCTTCTCTCCTTCTCTCTCTCCCCTTACTTCTCTCCTCTCTCTCTCTCTCTCTCTCTCTCTGTTCGAACATATTGCCTGACCTCGAGGGTCTGATGAGTCGTGGTGCCGACGGGCACGTCAAGATTGAGCCCACGAGTCGCCGGAACGAAATGGCGCGAAAAACCGCGCCGTGCCTTGGCTCGCAGCGGCCCTGGAGATGCGGAGAAGCAGCGAGTGTGCCCGCAGATGTCATTAAGGGCAGCAGCGCGCCGAGCAAAGAGAAATGACGCGCCAACTTGAAGAGTCAGTCGCGCACGCGCTGATCGGCGAGTACGCTGGGCGCGAGATAAATGAATCCGAGGCCGACGCCGCCGGGGCCGTTTTCGTTCGTCGACGCTGGGCCCGTCATTCGTCTTCGGCGCCACAGCGCGGGTCGTCGCTGCCGACATTCCAATTTATCCCGCGCCTCCTATAAAGCCATAACTCGCGCACTCCGCCCATACGGGCAACAGAAGCGACGGGCAGCAACAGCCGTGGACAATAACCCTGGAACAATGCGTCGAGCAGCGACGGCCTATATAGCTTCCCGGGCGTGCGCTTCAATGTTGCTTTGAGGCAATCAGAGAAATAAATCGTGTGCAAAGCATACAGTTGATAACGCGCAGATGAAGGTGGCTTGCTTCCTCTTGGATCTCGTTCTTTCTGGTGGTCAGTTGATTGTAGCCTATCTCTGTATTGGAGACACTCTTAATATTGGTCTACTGTCTTTAATATTAATTAGAGAGAGCTAAAATTAATATATATATATATATAATATATATATATATATATATATATATATATATTGTGTGTGTGTGTGTGTGTGAATTTTGGCGGGCATTTTTTTTTCTTCACTTTCTTTCTTTCTTTCCAAATTCTTTATCTGTTTTACTTACTTCCCACACCCTCCCCTTTGCTTTCCGAGGTTTTCTTGACTGCAAACCCTTATTTTAGTCTTACTTTCAACGAGCCCCTCATTTCCTATTCTGATTCGCTACACGCATAGCGAGGGCCTCTGTTCTGGCAGTCTTGGTGCCATAGGGAGCTTAAGAGGTTCAACGCTGGTCGACCACTCTCGACATGTCGTAGACACTCGAGTCACGGCCCGGGGGTTAAAAAGAAGGTCCCCTTCACCCCGAGTAGTCAGAGTGGCGCTGGCTACCACCCAAGCGCAGGAAACAAAAATACCTAACATAAATACCCAGAAAGTGGAGGAGAAATATAGCCCCGCCGGTAGCGTAGTGGTTATCGCACCATACCGGTATTCTGGAGGTCGTGGGTTCGGATCCCACCTGGCGGGCATTTTTCCACTTTCTTTCCAATTTATTATCTGTATCATTACCTCCAATACTCTTTGACTATTAGAGTTTTCTTTCAATTATTCTCTACTTCAACGAGCCATCCCATGATAATAGAACTTATAGACGAGATAATATTGAGAAAGACGTAAGAGATAGTCATTAGATAGATATAGTATAGAGATAGTACTGATTATATGTATGATGAGTATATATATATATAATATAATATATATATAGATGAGAGAGAGATAGAGAGAGAGAGAGAGAGAGAGAGAGAGAGGGGAGAGGAGAGAGAGGTGGAGTTGCCAGGTGTTTGTGCCACAATGGGTATTGAAGTGCGCAGTAAATAAATAGAAATATTTGGAGAAGTGGGAACATTCGGCGACAACGAATTGATCAGCCATGTTTGGCAGTCGAGGGGTTGGAAACCTAGTTTCAAGTGCAGGAGCTTTCGCAGTTGCACTTTGAGAAACCTTGCGGTGGAGGTGACGCTGGTGACGAAAGCGAAGAGGTACGATGATGATGATGATGATGGTGATGATGACGACCGTTATTATGATGGTGGTGGTGGGTTGTATAGACGACGATCGTTCTCGTGACCCCCCCTTTGGATTGGAAATGATGACCGAAAAGGGTAGCGAGAATTTTATTCTCTTGGAGTCGTGTTGTGGTACCGCGACGGCGCCCCGTGCGTTTAGATGTAGCCGATGCTTCTCAACCGGTCGACGAGGCAGGTACGCCGATAAAGCTCAAGCGCAAGAGGCATACAATGGCAGTTGAAGCCTCAATGCTTTCGAAACCATGTAAGCAGACTTAAGTGCCGCGAGGAGTTTTTTTTTTTTTCGATCCCCGAAACCAGGGGACAAATAAAAAAAATTACACCACATCTTCCCTGAGTAGTAGCGAAGCAGCCATGGGGTTGACAGAAGTCCCCATTAGTTTTCAGATCGTCGTTTCCATTGACGTTCAACTTCAAGTGCCTTCGTTGTAACAGTAGCTTCTTGACGTAGTTTGAATGAGTGAAGGACATAAGGCGCGTTCGTAGCACATGCTCCCGTCTCGGTTTGTAGCGCAGTGGGAAGAGCGCCACGTACCTCCCGTTGCGGCCAGAGAGTCGTGGGATCGAAACCGGGCGCGGCCTAACTATTTCTTTTTATAGTGGACTGCGCTGACGTCAGCCCAAATGCTGACGGGGCTGAAGAGACGCGCATGCCCAGTAGAGTGCGGACGGCGGACAACGAGGGAGGGAGGGACACAGCCCCGAGCATGAGATGCTTCGCATCTAAAATACTTTACCACCCCTTGTTAAAGGAAGTCGAGAGCAGCGCGAAAGCTTCCGGCAATCCAGGGAAAGTGCGTCCAATCAATCGTCAATCCTTCAAAGACCCAAATCGAGAACGAAGAACGAACCCATGCAACGACTATTCGCGTACTAAATAAACGCATTTACGAACGGTCTAAAATAATGTATACCGATCCGTGGTTTATGAGATAAATTGGTACTAGTGTACTCCTCTTTCCGATCGATGCGTGTATTGTCTTCATCTAGAACCGCTCCTTTATTGCGATTATCAAGTAACTGCTTTGACACAATGGAAGTCCGCTTTCACGCACGCGCCGCGTGTCCAGAGATCTTATCAGAGCGTTTCGGTCGACCACCCGGTCTATGGAGAAATGCTTTAGTTCGTTGACAGAACACCATTGGTCCCACTAAAAAAGCTTTCAGTTTACAAATGGTTACCGCAGAACCACATTTTTTTCTTGCTTTCAGGGACGATCGGCTCAACGGGAGCTGTCCGCTGCCGCTCACTCGGACTTGCATAAGCTCAAGTAATGCCGCGACCGCGGTTGCGGAGCCTGGAACATACAAGAGGGTACTGATTACTACACAAATCGGTACTAGTCAGTCGAGATTAGTATGCAGACATCGGCGAACGATTACCGCCTCTTGCCCGGGGTGAATTGCTTCCGTAGGGCGAGCTCAGTTGCATCAGGGGCCTCCGGTGAGCTAGACCCTGTTCTTTCAAAATCCTCATGTCATCTCGTCTTGGTCCTATGTTATTCCACCGTAATGAATTCCGCGCCGCTGTTATTGCGAAATGGCGCTCGTCCAACCGAGTAAAACTGCTATCAAATGAATTTGGGCAATACGTCTTTTGTGCTGGTCCCCGAATGGAACGCACGCGTGCCTAACATCTGCGCGCGCAACAAAGGCGCACTTCATGGGAACACTGCGCTTTATGTCCTATTCATGCAGACGAGAACGAGAGCCTTCGCAAAAAAACCCTCGGGGATCTGTCGCGACAATTCCGTTATGTATGTATTCAGCTCGCACAACTTAGTGCAGCCGCCAGAAGCAAGAACAATAGTTCTTCGAGCCTGAGCCGACATATACGACCGAGAACCAAAGCACGCGTCCGCTAGCGCGCTCAAAAGGGCCAAAGAAAAAGGAGCGGTCGGGACGAGAGACACCGATTTTGCAACACAGTCCCGTAGTCCTCCGAAAACTCGTTGTCCTGGGAACGAGTCAATCAAGACACGCGGGAAATTAGGTTTTTTTTTCTTTACTTCTCCGGGATAAGTGGCTGGTTTTTCTGCGCAGAGATCCCGTGATGCAACGCGCGCTTGTTTTCGAAACCGGGGTGAATACTTCTTTTTCGTCGTTCTCCTCGAAAGAATAGGAGGGAGCAGAGACGGAGAAAGACGGACGAAACACGTTCAAGAACACGCGTAATATTCTCTCAGTTGGCCGGCTGCTACCGGACAGAGCGATAGCGCGGGGGTGCGGTGATCACGATCTATACGACCTTGAAGAGAGCGCGCCAGGCTCGGCACATGGAGACGCCTTTTCTTTGTCCGACCGACGCTACTGTGAAAGTGGCTCTCTTTTCGCCTGGGAGAAAGTTTCGCTACCTGAGCGGCTTTCGCCCTCGCGTACACCGTGCGACTTGGGAGCGCTGTCCGGCGTTTGTAAGCCGCTTACCCGGAAACAAAAGCTCATCATCGTTCCGTTGTCGGCGCTGCCGATCTCCGGTTCACCCGCCGCGGTGCGCCGGGCGCATGCTGAGCCGATCGCCGAAATGGCGCAAATCTACTTCAACGTCTGCAAAATACTGCGCGGGCAGGGCTTCTTTCTCTTCATGGTTGTCCTCGATCTCGTGTACTCCGTGACGCAGACTTTCGATTCTTACCTCCATCATCCAGCTCTTTCAGCGTTCGTCTGAGTGGTCGTCGTCATTCCAACGGCAGGAGAAGCGTGCATAACTTCGGCTAACTTTCCCACGGGCAAAAAAATTCCATCTCCTCCCCCCCCCCCCCCCCCCCCCCTTCATTGCGACCGTCCGCCTGTATCTCTTTGATTTTTTTTTTTAATACCCTGTACAAAGGTCAGCGGCTTTGGTGTCCGGTCACTGTCCGCTGCCATTCAAACCAACCGAAAGAGATATCGTTTCACCAAGAACATTTCGCCGCTACGCTGGCCATTGGGACGTTCCAAAGTTAGTAGATTCCTATCATTGCAGAACAGACGTGAGTTCGCATCAAATTTAAGCAAGATATTGCTTCAGACACTCATAGTATGTCCTATGTCTATTTAACCTTAAAATCGAAAGCCTTGTGTACCACAGAAAAACTAACGCAATTAAAAACAAAAGAAAATGAATAAGAAGCTAGCACAATGGACCAGCTGTAACTGAAATATTGAGGAATAGAGAAAGAAGGCAGGTGATAACTGATGACACGAGAAATCCTCATCGCAAACGAATTTCCCTGAACGAATCGAAGTGCTCATATTAACAAAGTACAGCGCGTCTAGAAACAAAACCGAAAGTCATGAAGGGGAGAGGGGGTTAAGGGGAGGGACACTGAAGTGATTTGGGAACATTGCGGGATTACTAGCGCACATTGTAGTATGGAGTCTCCAGGCCATGTCTCCACCCATCTCGATGCGTTTACGCGACTTTATTAAGCAGAAAAATCAGTCCAAAAATACTGTCCTCCTCTGTGCATCTTCCTTGACGATTTCCTATGACGTTTCGTATGACGTCAAAACAAAATGGCTTGGCTTGACTGCGCTACTGCACGGCTCGCCGACCCTCCGACAGAATCAGTCGGCCCAGCGTTTAGTCGGCCGGCGGGTGATCGCAATTCGTCTCGCTCAGTCGAAACTAAGCCACGGCACGTTTGTGCCCAGAAGAATGCGCCGATAGTTCGGTAGTTTGTAGACTGTATCAAGCTCTAAGTCCAAGTCGCTCCACACAAGCGCACATGCGACGCTTCGCTTACTGGTACGCTAGCAGAAAAATCTAAGGCCAATTGAATGTGGGAGAAGAGTCAGCGAAGTTAATATAGGTACTAAGGAATTAAAATCAACCGAACCTTTTATCGTACAGCGTAAAATTAAGGCACTTTTTGCGCTGAGTGAACTAGCACAGCGGTCAGCAGGACCACCATGTGCACATCTGCGAACGCTATTCCGCCTAAGAAATACAGTCGCTAGGTGAGATATTTGTGGAAATTTGGGGACGCTTACTGCCCGAGCGCTATTCAAGAAATAGTCATCTAAGCTGCTTGAAACGCTAAAACTAAATAAATATGTAAACTGGCTATATATTATATATTTCCGCCCCTACCATCGCTGGCTTATGGCCAAGTGGTTCGAATCCCGCAAAGCGCATGTTTTTTAAGTGATTTATTTGTTTATGGGCAATGTTTTCTATACTGAATTCGTCATTTTTCGCGCTGTAACGTTTATTGCTCCGCGAGCGAGTTTGCAGAACGCGTGCAGACTGACACTGACGCGCTGGCGAGTTCTTGGCGTGGTGTTCCCATAAGCACCGACTGCTTGCGGGCACAGTCCCGAATCAGCCGACCCTTGGCCTGGTGCGAACATGCCTGCTCTAAAGGCGGGGGAAAAGCGCATCGCATTTGAGCGTCCCCGGTGGGTGACACGAAGGGTATTCACCCACTGCGTACGCCTAGGCTTTAGTGATTCCTACTATTCCAAGCCGTGCTGGTAGGCTTATCTGCCGCATTTTGCAGCCGAAAACATGGCAAAAGCGGGGTATGCCCAGTACTGAGATATCGAGAATGCCCAGCCAACAATAAAATCTGATGCTGAGCATGTTGTTTCACAAAACCAAAACCAAAAGTGATTTGAATTTTAATCTTAGACATCGTCCAATCACGTAGCACCTTGTATGAACGTCACTGCTTAAGTTAGTGAGGCCACCGCAGATCACGCATGGTAGTTTTATTCTTCCAGGCGTTATAAAATAAACACCACCTTATCGACCGGATAAGCGATGAAAAGTGTGTTTATTCGAGCAAGTCTACGCAGTGCAAGCAAGAACAGGACCTTGACGAATTCACTTCAGTGTCCCTCTAAGGCATGTACTACAAAAACTGTCGCTTAGGCAACAAGGAGTCCTAAAGGGTATATGCAGACAAAACACGTGTGGTTCATTCGAAAGATTGCCTCCTTAGAATCATGCTGACACCACTTTTAACGCACACTTCGCTCTAATAAGCTGTATAATTAGGAAAAGAAGGAATGGCCATGCGGCCCACTAGCTCATTTCCCGCGACACAACCTATGATGTCATATCCAGCTGTGCGATTGGCTGAGGCCGGCAAAAGCAAACGCAAATTAGGCAGAGCTTATAAGCTTGGCCAACGAGCGATTTGCGCTTAAATGTAAGGCATATTCATTTTACAGCAGTAAGAATGGTGGGGTAAACAATGAAAGTTACGAAAATACACGTAAACATTCAAGTGCCAATGCGACCTGTTGTTGGTACTGGGTACACTATGCTTGTTTTAGCTGCACACCAGTCCACCACTCTGGAGTTGTCTTACAGGACACTGGCCAATTGGCGTAAGCGGCGTTGTCTTACGGGACCTTGTTTGTCTGGCATACCCCATGCTTCACGAAAGGATTACTTTCTACCGTAACAAAAACAATCCAGGTGCAAATACCGTCAAAAACAAAGCAACGGTCCGCTGTTGACAATGTTAGCGCCATCTGGGAGGGTTGACGGTAAGCAAGGTTACAGAGCCCAATGACGCACTGGAAGTTCGTTTGAATACTCGCTTTCATGGCCTCATGGCAGACATCACGAAAACACACGATTTGGCGGGCTAATCAAAATTTGAACCTGAATTGATCAATTTCTCAGAGAATACGGCATCGTTTGCTCCCGGGCAAGTGCTGGGGGCAGTCTAAAACCCGAAATCTCTCGAGTAAAACAAACTTGCATTTTGTCTGCATGACCCCTTTAAGGAGGACATCAAAAAAAGGAGGAAGATGGAAAGAGCCAGCCTAGCACTGGCGATAGAAGAATGGCCCGTAGGTGCTCCCTGGCGGCAGATAAACCCGGGGTCCTTTAACGAGCCCGGGGCTAGCCGCACGAGCCTCGGTAACAGACGCCATGAAGCCGCGGACGAAAACGAGCCTGGGGAGAGCTCGCGCCACGCAGGAGGAGACAGCAGCGAATTTATGGCTGCCAAGCCCACCAAATGAACGCCATGGCGGCACGAACCACTGTTTCCTCGCCTTGGTGTATAAAACACGGGCAACGAGGAGGCCACCGCGATATGACGAGGTAGTAGGTGTCCGGGCCGGGGCTCCCGCGCTGTCACCCGGCCTCTACGTACTCCCCAGGCTGCTCTCCTTTGAGGAATTGCGAGTACCGATAGGAGGTAAATGTGGAGGGGCGTACAGCACGCCGATCTACGTTTTAATCCTTTAATGTTGAATAGCGTTGTGTAAAACACACATATGTACGACGAAAACAAAGAGGGTTGACATGTTGAAGCCGAAGCTAACAAGAGTTCATTATGGGGAAAGCCTTACAAGTTTCATCGAACGAGAAAAGTTACCGCCGTTGTCAACGCGAATGGTACCAAACTGACTGTCGCTGCAAACGAATAAAAATAAAGCCGTTCCACTCAATGTGAAGCTGTCGGAAGTTGCGAGCAGTGATTCGCCATAATGGGCCGTAGCGCCGTTACCCGCTCGCTGCTACCACCCCACGCATTTCAAATTTCCCGCCTTCGCAGGGCTCGCGCGCCCCCTGCCTGAAACTGCGCCAGCGGGAGTTCTGCTCTTTCCGTGCTTATTTTTTCTCTCGCACGTGCCGGCATTGCACTGCCACATTTTTTCGCTTACTATCGTAAAAACCAACCCAGCGAGCGTTCTTAACTAAACGAACGCGGTCGCTGCCGGTTAATTATGCATATTTTGCCTCAAATGTACCTGCAGTTTTCTTTGCGCTAAACAACGGGGAGATGTATGACAAGCGCCAGCGGTCCACGAGTTTCGAACGATTATGACTATACAAACCGCTTGGCTCTCGAAGCCTCCTCTGAGTTACGCCGCGACGACAGCCGCTACGACGGAACGCCGTGTGACTCTACTTGGGTGCAGCGATCGAGCTACGACAAGGCGAGCCCCTAAAGTGCTCTGCACTTAAAAAGCGCATTTGGCTTCGTGAGGAATTTTGAACACGGGTCTCCAGAGAAGGAATCGAGTGCGGAGCCACTGCGTCAACGCGGCACCCTGAGAAGGAGGAACAAGAGTTACCTAGAGCGTGCAGCGTGACAGGTGAACGTGACGACGTAGGACAACGGCACGCGGAGTATAGCTCCGACTAGCGTCACTAAATAAGGTTTTTAGAGTATCGGCACTCTTTTCTCTCATTGTTATATGCCGCCAGGATTTTCATTGGTGGGTCGGCACCACGTGATATTTGTTACATATGGGCGCAGCCATTTTGTTTCTGGGCGCTCTCCTCTCCCTCTCTCTCTCTTGGTGCGCGGACGCTAGAGCGGCCGGTCGCACTCTGCCAACACCACCTAGACTTTGACTCTGCCCGTCCCAACCGGCGGCGGTTTCGTTGGGAGAGACGGCAACACTGCCAGCAAGAAACATAATGGCCCCCAGACGTTTCCGGGTGCACGAAGTGGCGGTACTCTTGAGCGGAGCTTATTTAGTGACGCTAGCTCCGACTGTGAGGAAACTGCGACCGGTATGCCGAATAATTCGCTCCAAAGGATGAAGAAACGCAAGCTAAGAAAGATAGATCGCGAGCACGATGTGGCCACTGGGGAAGGGGTCTTTGACAGTCGCCAGGTTTTTGCCTTAAAAGAACGTAAGCATATGAAGTGCCCTACGAAGTTATATAATCGAAGCGGGCCTTATATACGGTGTATAATATGGGAACTACAAAATGAAAACAATTTTTTTATTGCGATAGTATGCCCATTGGCATAAATACTGTGTTACAATTATAGAATAACTCCGGTTTCGCGAAGAAACGCAAAGGTGAGGGTCCCCATATCCACCGATGAAGGTCAGGTGGTGCGCCAGGGTGGAGGCCTGTGCCTCGAAGGTGTCACGTCGTGTTGTGGAGGGGCGTACAGCACGCCGCTTCCAATGAAGGGCAAGTCCACAGCAAGTGTTCTGTGTCCGCATCTTCGGCAGGAGCCGTGTAAAAGGGGCAGTGAAACAAGTTGGTAAAAGTAAGGCGTTACTGGCAACCTACGCCTGGTGCTGGAAGCTAATTTCTCGTGCTGAAGGCGGGATTGAAAGGGCGCTAATGTGCCCTCCTTCCACCCTTGACATGCGCGCTTCCTAGAGCGCCTTCTAGCGAAACAGGGTTTTCGTGCTTTCTGAAATTTAAAATTTCAATTTTCATCATCCCTGTGCAATTGCAGGTAGGGTGTGACAATGGTGCCATAATAGTTCCAACCACCCGTCACATGTCGCCGGTTGCTCATCAAATTATCGACTCCCGCAGGTCAAATAACGGCGGGGCTTTTCTATACACAACGAAACGGGCTACTTCGGGCTGGAACAAACACAACCCGTTCACCACGAGCATACCACCTTCCAAAAAATTCGCAAAGTCCACAACTTGTAACAGCTCCACAACTTGTAACAGCCTACATGCTGCTCCCTTTCTTCCACCCCTATCGAAATAACTGTAGTTGTAGTCTCAAAATAAATGTAAATAAAATTAATAACCCCGAAGAAACTTTCCCCCTGGGTAATTCTCACTCCCCCTTTCCCTCCCCACTTTTTTTTTCTTTGCTTCTGCACGAGTTCCACACGGACTGCACAACGCTTCCCGACCGCGGGGCGCGCATGCAGGTATACGCGGAGCAGCGCTCCATCGACTCGCAGCCATACATGCATAGGAGCATCGAACTGGTGCTATCTGTGCCGCGGCGCGCGATATTTCGATTACGCTCATCAATAAGGTTAAATGAGGCCTGCGTGAGTCGTCCGTGACGGCCATTAATAAGACGTACACGCTTTGCGTAGCCTGCGCCCCGCTTTCACCCCTGCCGAGCCAAGCCCTTATCGCGCGGGGCACATATGTGCCTGCCTGCCTGGCCGCACTGCGCGCGCGGCGCAGGCAGCTCGTGTAGCAGACGACACTTCGGCCGTTGCCTGTCAACACCGCCAGGGTGAGAAAGACATCTAGAGGCAGTTGTGCAGGTCGGTAACTAAAAGCACTCTCATTCGATTCAAATAAGAAAACACCTCGAAGTTGAACTTAGTACTTGTAATCAAACTACCAAAAATTGAAGTGTGCTTGAAAGGTTTCTTGTGTCAGGCCTGTAGAAAGTGTCGTAGGTGTGCAGTGGCGCGATTTTCATCTGAAGCCGCCGGCCTTATGCACTGACTTCAAGGCGGCGCTCAAACCAGTCGCGCGGAGCTCTGCTCCGTCACTAATGGGGTCGTGGCGAAGATAACGAGCGGTAAAAAAGAAGATAAAAAGATACCTTCTATACATAATACTAGAGTTGGACGCGGGTGGCGGTAGACGGATGCGGGGTTCACGCGTTCCCCGCCGGGTGCTACTGGGAGCCTCTTCCATCATTTGAGCGGTGAGAAAGATAGGGCTTAAGCTTTGCTGCTGTCACTTTTGTCTTCGTTTGCTTACCTTTGCGCTTCATTCGAATATTTTTGTGAAAATTATCATGACAATAAACATAGGCTGCCGAGGAGGGCTCCGAAAGGGTTGCGGACGGCTATTTTTCATCTTAACGCGCACTCGTTCAAATCTAAAGCCTCAGACTTGAGCAGTCATCCTTCTTATGCCCGCACAATGCTGGGATGCAGCTTGATCGAGTTTGTATGGTTAGAAAAGGCGACCGCGTTGGTAAGCTCGCACTGACGAGATTTGCCGCTAAGAATGCGCGGCTAACGTGGGAGAAAAAAAGGGTCGCTTTATTTTTACGACAAGAGCGCGCGTTTGTGGAGAGTCTTCCACGCGTTTGCTTGTTGGTTCCTCTGCGGAGACTGATTTCTGCGAGCCGTGGTGTTGACGACCTCTAACGTTAATAACGCATCAGTGTGGGATAGTTGCTGCTCCGTAGCTGAGTGGGAAAGCGCTAAACCTTGAAATACGAACTTGGACGAAAAAAGAAGATGGCGGCACAGGACAAGAGTGCTGCCTTTTTTTCGTCGTTTTTGTAAGGTTCAAGCGCCTTTCCACTCAGCTTGATGACCTCTGTTGAGAAGGCGCAGTTCTGCAGGCAGAGTGATTTTTAATGCGTGTAGATTGTGTGGATGTACAGCCTAGGTGAAAAGTTCCTAGCCCATTCAAAAGTTCGGAACGGCCTGGGGATTTTTTAACAGATCTGTACCTCGAGTACTCCCGCCAGCGTAGACGGGGTTGTTGGTTTTTGGCGTGCTGTACTATAATGCAGCGGCACCAACATTTTATTCGGTGTTCTTCGCAGGAATTCTGAAAGTTCCAGTACAGTTTTAACGTTCCCTGCGAGAAAAGTCATCATTCTTGTGATCCTACAGCAAATAGGAAAATAAACAAGCTAAAAAATACATATGTCATTAAGACTACTTCCCTCCCTTCTCTCTCTCTCTCTCCTCTCTCTTCTCTCTCTCTCTCTCTCTCTCTCTCTCTCTCTCTCTCGCCCGCGCGCGCGCGCATTTTTTGGGCGGATAATAGGCAACTTGGAACGTTGAGTTGGAGGCTTGACTTGATTACTTGGAAGCTCAACTCATAACATGCTTTGGGTTATCTGCAGCTTCTTTGTTGCAACCGAAAGTAAGCCGCGACGTCAGATAAACATATGCAGTATGTTTGCAATTTTAGGAGCGCGGGAAAGGGACAAAAAATTTACGACTCTTTATGGTTAAACATCTTCGGTCAAAATTCCCCTTCCAACCCGACGCTCGCTATACGGGTGCACCCCCTCCCCCCTTCCCCTGCTAAGTTCATGCACTGGCGGTTGTCGACTAGGAAGGCACATATCTCTCCTCCATCATCACTGTATCCGCATCTGACACCGAAGCTGAAGAATCTCCCATAGCTCAAGCCGCTACGTGCACTCTCTCCGAACACATCATTATTACTACAAATTCCCAACAGGCAGTATTGTAACTGCAGTATATGTGTTTTTTGTTAATGTGGCATTCGCATCCCAATTTGTGAATAGATCGGAGTTGTATTCATTGTTGTTTTTAGTGTTCCTAGTTTTTAGTGTAATATTCTTCCTTTGGTTTTTCTTTTCATGGTTCTCTGTTTTATGCTGAGTGTTTATTTGCTGACATTGCATTCAAGTGTTGCTTGATATTTATTCATTTTTTTAATTTTACAATCATCACGGGAGCTCCCACATGCGGTTCTTACCTCGGGACCTCCGAGTGCCTTTGTACCCATTCACATTTCATGTTCACGCTTTGAAAATAAAATTCAATTCAATTCAATTCAACAAGCTTGCTGTTACATTATACGTGGAGACATCTTATTTCCCGCCTTACGGATAATCACATCAAATGAGATCAAATGACATCAATATTTCTGCAAATTTCAAACAAATTGAACTGAACTGAGTTTATTTCACAACCATGTTGCAGGAAGACCAGGAAAAAAAGCTGTTAAAACAGCTGGAAGAGCCCTGGCCACCCTACACACAGAGCAGCAAGTCAAGCATGACAAGAGGAATTACAAAACAAGTGCAAAACTAGTACACTGGTACAAAAACAAGTGTAGTACAAAACAAGTGCAGTACAGTTCTCGGTACAAATCAGAGCGATTGGAGATTTCAGGTACAGCGTGAAAAACAATCTCATTACTGTGCATTGGCTTACAAATCATGTCACGCAACTGGCTGAATAAAAGCTTTGCCAGGGCCACTTTTCTTTTAATGAAAACAATATTTAACATCGCAAGTACCAACACCCTCCGCGACCTCTGCACAGTCTGGTCCCCAGGTCACTCGTCCCACGGGGGAAACGAAGCGTCCTCACGCCACTGCCCGCTCTCTTCCACACAGGGAGTTTCTAAGGGTCAAAGCACCCGCCCCAATCTTTACCACCCCCCCCTCCCCACCGTTCCATGACGCCACCAAAACATCATCCACCACTATCGCATCCTCCACCTTACCCTGCCTTGCACGAGGGTTGTGAAGTGGGGCCAACCCAACCCACCTAGTGACGGCTCAACCACCCCAGTTTGCTAACATAAATGCTCATTCTCTATTCCCCTCCCTCACGGTAATATGATGTGCGTAGAGAAGTAATATGTGGCTCGGATATTTCACCGTCAACTAATCAATGACTGAACGCCCTTTTCTATAATGTTCTAAGAGAGAGAGAGAGAGAGAGAGAGAGAGAGAGAGAGAGAGAGAGAGAGAGAGAGAGAGGGAGACGTTTATTGAGCTTTCTGAAGCGGGAGTGGAGTACTTAAGATGATGAAAAATGTTGAAAGTGTGTTCTACGTGCATATTAAGGAAACTGGCGATGGAGATAGCGCTAGTGAACGGTTACGGCACATGTTCCAAGCAGGCGCTACTCGCATGTCCCAGGCCTGCCGGATCCTCCGTAAGAGACATTCTTTGCGAGCGTTCCCACTTGGAAATCACTTACCTGCTCTATTCGGAGAAGTTATGTGGGTCCGCCCAAGTTCTAGTGGTATTCCGCCGAGGTCATATTTAGGCCTGTTGTCATGGGAACATCTGGTTATATATGAGCTCGCACGGCAGATGTATACGCGGCCCCCAGGTTGCTGCTGCGTGGTGGTAGCGAGGTTTCGCTCAAGAAACAACAAAAAAAATACCCCGTTCTCGCATGTCTTCGCACCACAAGGACATTAACTTCGCACGACAATCTGAGGCTTATTTCGATCTTGTGGTACCACGCAAGTCCTGATGTGCGCATTTCCTGAAAAGGATTTCGTATCAAACGGCAATCGCTTCATTAGAATTTCCGCTGAGATAAAACTATAGCCCCACAGTTGTTTGGTATTAGTAAAAGGAC
This sequence comes from Haemaphysalis longicornis, assembly GCA_013339765.2. Taxonomy (NCBI): domain Eukaryota; kingdom Metazoa; phylum Arthropoda; class Arachnida; order Ixodida; family Ixodidae; genus Haemaphysalis; species Haemaphysalis longicornis. Next base: position 68,550,450 of record CM023456.1, on the reverse strand, counting down.
ACGTTGGCGTTAAATTGCATTCAAGGAAGCCAGATTCTCAAACCGAGCATATTGTGCTTTCCTACGGGTTGTGAACAAAGTAATTTAAAACTTAATTACCTGAGAACAGCGTGCCACCTGCGCAGTAGTGAGCGCCTTTCTACGCAGAAACAGGAGCGGATAATTAATTTCAGGGGCTTTACTATTGTTTCGTGGGTGGCGAAGACGGAACGCACGCTGAACCAACAACTTGCGGCGGCACGCACAGTTAATAGGAACAACGGACGTGCGGTGTACAAGCGAGAGTCAAGCGATGTTACCTAGCGAAGAAATCAAGGTCCCCGACCTAGTCGGAATTCCCCGGTTGATTGTCGGCACGGAAACAACGCGGACGTGTTCTTCCCCCGGACCCGAAAGACACTCGCGGCTCGTCTTCCGAGCCGAACAACGCGCCTCCCACTCCGAGGGCGAGCGGCCGACAACAGCACGGCGAAGCAGAGAGACGCGCCGTGAAGAACTCATTAGCGCATTTCGCGCCAGTGGAACCCAGGAACGCCGCCGTGTGAAGCAAGGGGAACTCAACACCTTCCAGGTAGGGCACAAAGCCTTAGAACTGCGGCGTGACGCCAAGAACTGACCACCGCATCGCGGTTTCCGTGGTTCAGGGATTCGAAGACACAGCAGATGTATCAAGAATAACCCAGAGTTTTGACCTTAAGTAGGAGCTGTGAGGAACGATACCAACAGGCTTTCTTAGCGCGAGGTCGTTCTCGTCCTGCGGCCGCCTTTTCCGCCATGGCATCTTCACGTCTTCACGTCGCCTGCCAGGCCGTCCTCGGCGGGCGTGCGGATAAACCTTCTTCGAAGCAGTGGCGCTGCCAATGCCGATGCGGCTGCTGTCATGTTTATACGCCGAGGCAGGCGAGCATCGGCAGCTCCTGTTCGACGGTAGCATGCGGCGGTGCAGGACGGCGCGAGTTCACGCCTGTCACGCGTACGTGCACCCCGCCGCCTTCAGCGCCAGATTAAAGGTCTCGGGCCTTCTTGTCCGCGGTCGGCCACTCTTGAGCCCCGGGAGCCCATCGGCAAGTGGCAATTGATGAGCGACGCCGCGGGCCGTTCACCTCTGGCGTTAATGCGACGCGCGCCAGACTGACTGACTGACGGGGGGGGAGGTCCCCGGATGATCGACGCCGCCGAGCTGCGCGGCTTGCCCCCCCTAAGCCTCGGATGAGGTCGCAGTAATCCTACGGCATGTGGGGGAAGGTGTAAACGCGTTCGACACGCGGAAACGCGCCGGGGGATTCATCGCTGACAGACAGATTGCACTGGCCGTCCGGCGAATTAACAGACTGTGGTTGGGAGACAAGTGCCGACTATGTTGCTAGACGTAGATTCTTTAAGATTTTGCGTATGGCGGGTTTGTAACGAATGCGGTCCATGCAGTTAGATGTAGCTGATGTTGAAAAGTGCGTTGAACCAAGTGCGCAGGTGATGTCGCGGTGTGAATGTCTGTGCTCGCGTAACTATACGATACGCTCGTCTATGGGCAATTTCTATAAAACTCGTCCTTATGAGTGAGAACGAGAACCATCGTCGTTATCTAATGGATGCCGCGTTCCTCAAATATTTAAGAGGGCGCTTGATAACATATTTCATGATGTAATTTTGGATGGCCCTGAACCTCTTAACATTGGGGGCCAGCCACATCAGTAGATATCAAGCTATCTGCGAGGATCGGTAATTTTCATGACCATACTTGATGGTGAGACGTCAGATCATCATCTTTTAACTTGTGGCGTGCCGCAAGGAGGAGTCTTCAGCTCTGCAATGTTCGTCCTTCCATAAAACGGTTTCCATAAAACGCTTCCATAAAACATAAAGCGCTTCCATAAAGCGCTACCATAAAGCAGTTTCAAGCATCCCTGCTTAACAGATATGTGCGTATGAACGTAAAGCGGAACACGACTTTACCTGCAAGCCCGACTTAGGGGAGCAGTTTCTGCCACATAGACGTATCTATGTTGCCAGGGGCTTGAGTTTTCAACATCTGAGAGTGCGACATTCTCATTCACGTGAAAGTTTTTGGTATGGCATACCCATCTAAAGCACTGTTACTACGTCTGTAACTCAGCACAAGTTTCTTGGTGTGACTATTGGTCGAGACCTATCGTTGTCCAAGCTTATTACTGCACTAAATAGAACATTCGAGGGTTTCGGTCACGTTCTAGGATATATGGCGTGAAAATGATGGGTCCCATCGGCTTCGCCGTTGTGTCGCCTATATACAGCGCTCCTTATTAGTTATTAGCAGTAAATACACTTCCCCCATACTTCGTAGCCTTCGACGTTCATCTATACGCGTGCATGAAGGCGCGCAGGCACAAGCTTTTCGAGTAGGGTTACCCCGAGACACGTCAACGTGGAGAACGATTGCAGGCAGTTAGCGTTTGAATCACTTGAAAATTTGAAGCACTTTGAAAATGAAAAATCTGAAGTACTCAAGCACTCACAAATCTACTCGCACATCACCCATAACGTGCCCCATATCCCCTGCTAGCACGAAGTGTTATTTTAGTACAGCTTTAGGGCGCTTGGAAAGTGGTCTCCGCTCTTCGTGTGATAACCCTGTGCACGAAAGAATGGGGGATTTAGAAGATTTTCAGTAAACAGCGTAATTAACCACAACATTTAAGCCAATACTGTACATCACTCCTGACACTCTTTCTGTTTCCGTCGAATTTAACCTCAGTGTAGTAGTTAGCTGTTCTAGGCCACTGGATAGAATGCTATATTAACGCTTGTTAGCTGTCCTAGGTCAGTGGATAGAATCCTATAATAATGCTTTCTGCGATTTTCTTCCCCTTAAAATAAGAGGCGATCATGTGAGAGTGACATACGACAACCGTTTACCTATGTTTTTTTTCATAAAACCCCACAAATTGTATGTGTTCATGAAAGGCCACGCAAGAACTAAACTAATGGGCTGTGAAGTCTTTTAAAGAAGTGCAAGAAAGATTCTAAGCAGTCGATGCGGAATACCACATGTGAACTCCAGCTGTCCTAGGAGCTCGTGGCCGGAGCATCCTAACATAGACCGAGAAATTCACGTCGCAATGTATGAGCGCCAAGACCTTTGAAAGACTTGTGTTCATTGCGTAAACAACAGGTGCGGCATGACGGGAAAATTTTCGCGTCGCCCTGTACATTCTCGGGTCGCTCCGTCAGCAGAGCGAGCGACAGAAGAGCACACAACGGTAAAGTACATAGAGCGTGTGGAGAGAGCCGCTTTCGCAAAAAGGCGATAGCTGTCTTTACAATTATGCCAACGTGGCTAGGGCAACGTCAAGTCGAAGCGCGGCGCCCCATCTGCCTCTGCGCAGCCTCGACGGGTCCCGTGACTCCCGCCACCGGCTGCATTCTCTGTAGAACGGAATATGCAGTCACTGCAGGGTGGCAAAAGAGATCGTCGGAGCAGGGCGTGCGGATCGCACCGAGCCGCAGGTTCGCGAGGGAAAGGGAAGAGATGATCACGCAATCACGAAGATCCGCCAATGAATCTGCAATTTTTAAAAGCGAGATCTTTCTCGTTGAGACCGATGGCGCCGTGTCAAAGAAACTAATACCTTTCCTCATAGACAGGTTGGTCGACCGAAAAGGTCTGATAAGATCTTTAGACGCACGGCGCGTGCGCGAAAGCGGGCTTCCACTGTATACCAAAACGGTTACTTGAAAATGGCGAAAGGGGAGCGGTTCTGGATAACACGAGACACACAGCGATCATGAATCAGGTGAACAATCGTATACCTTTATCTCGTAAACCACACACCAGTGTACATTGAGACCGTACATTGAGACCGTGTACATTGAGACCGCCTTTACTTAGTGCGCGAAAAATAGTGGCATGCGTCGTCCTTCGTTTGCGCTTTGGATCTTTGAAGGCTTGACAATCGACCTGACACGTTTTCAGCGATGGTTGGACGCATTTTTAGCTTTCCTGCTTCTCTCAACGTTCTTTAGGAATGGAGGATAGTTTTGTTTTGTTTATTTTAGGTCTTTAAACAGTTCCCCAAGACGGGGTGCACGTGCCGTGGGGGCGCTCTCTTCAAGAACGAAAATACTAGTGGCCTTTGCGTTGAAACACTGTTGTGGAATTCTTTTCCTGGTTTATTCTGCTCACTATCATCACTTTCTTCCTTTGGGAAAGTTGTTTTTCCTTCATTATGAATATGCTTGCAGCGAAACATGATTTACAAGAAGATTCTGGGAACGACCCGCCGCGCTGGCTCAGTGGCTAAGGCGTTGCGCTGCTGAGCACGAGGTCGCGGGTTCGATTCCCGGCCGCGGCGGCCGCTTTTCTGGTGGAGGCGAAAAGCAAAAACGCCCGTGTGTACGAGATTTCGGCGCACGTTAAAGATCCCCAGGTGGTCACTCAAAACCCGGAGCCCTCCACTACGGCGCGCCTCATCGCCTTCGTTGCGTCGGCGCGTTAAACCCTACAATCAATCAATCAAGATTCTGGGAACGGCGGCGCGAAAGTGCTATAGGCTCCCTTATGTGCTGTGAAGACGCAGCCCGGGCACTAAAAGCTACAGAAACTACGTGCGAGTATGCAATAGACACCGTTTTTCCACCAAAACTAACGGCACACGAGGCCCCTCAATTTCGTTTACTTTGTTTCAGCCTTGTACGACTCTATTTTATTTATTTATTTATTGAGATACCCTAAGGGCCGAAAAGGCATTACATAGGGGGGATTGCACATCAACCAAAAAATTGCATACAAGTCACATGTGTCAAATGATTGCAGGGTGAAAAGCCAGTACAAAACATAAATGGCGTACAAGAGAAAAGTACAAGACTTTTTTGTAGCAATGGGTTGTCGTGTACTGCAAGGCCATGGGCTGTCGCCATATTTCTCGTATCTTCAGCTATACAACGATGAGTTCGGGCTTGCTGTGTTGTGTTATACTGTCACTGTAAGCTCAGGTGCATGCTTGTTGCTTCGACGGTGGACGCCGCATTATGCATTGGCTGCATGTTGCTACGAAATGGAAACGGTGGAGGAGGAAGGGGGGGGGGGGGGGTAAATAAATGGAAATGTTTCGTTCAGCTTGTTGACCAGGTACGTCTTAGTTTTCTGTTACGCATTGTCATTCTTAACTCCCGGCTCTTACTGCTCCAAAGCGACGCCTTGTTCACACACCACCACAATACGTTCTCTTCTCCTGCGAAATAGTCGAAAGAAACCATGGTTCTGCTGCCTTCAAAAGAGGCACATAGTAGTCGCCGTTTTTTACATTAGATATTACGATCAGGGATTCAAATAGGATCGTCGTTGATCGCATGTCATTGTTTCCGACTCCGAGGAATATGATGTCTCTGCATATATGAGTGATGGGCAAAACCCCAACCATTATTGTACCGGCATACTTTTATTATTCTGTTGTGTCCATTCTCTTTTTCTTTCATTTTTTCCCCCATTTTTATTCGTTTTTTGAATACGCCACTATTTACCAGCGAAATTGTTCCATAGCCTTCCCGTTCTGTCGCGCATGGCATAACCACGAAGAAATCAACGCGCAGTGATTCATTAACGGGCGTCTTGATGAACGCGGATGTACAATAGTTTAGCCGGTCCCAACCAATAATCGCGTATTAGGCCCTTGAGCGGATACGCCATCCCTCACAACTACGGCTCGAGCAGAAGTACCCCGGTTTGTTGCTTCACCCACGACCCGGTATAGTCAGCGACAGAGGCTATGGTTACAGCCGTCAGGCCGGTGTAAGCGCCGCAAGTTCACGCAGATGATCCCTCTGCAAGACGTATACCCGCATCAGCTTCAACCCAGCATCGCGGAAAAACAGAGACGGGATGAATTAACGGCCCCCTCAGATATTCCTGTTGACCTGCGTGATGAGGCAGATGCGATAAAACGACAGGGCCACGAGCCCAAGAAGGCCGCCTACAAAACCGGCGCACTCCTCGAGCTCGGCTGTCTGCCTCGACTCTCGGCCACGAGTCCCGCCCCGCAAATTAAGCGCGCCGCTGCATTCCGCCCACTCCTCCGGTGACGAGACCGTCCGCCAGAAACAAAGGGTGGGGAGGGAGAACAACTAAGACACGCCGGCGTACAGCCGAGAGTGACGGCAGGGTTTGCAGCAGCACGACGCGTAACGGGAGGACGAAGAAATTCCGGGTACAAGAGGAGAGGCAAAGCTCTTTGGATTCGCGTGAGGTCAACATCGAAAGAAACGTTTGTTTGCCAGCGCTATAAGCGATATAGCGCCGAGTCCGCACTCGCTGCGGCCTCTCGGGCCAGAACGGAAGAGCGCACACGGAGCTCCCTTGAGGTTCGGTCGAGACAGCGAGACGGGGACTAGCGTTCAGCCGTGGTAGGCGTCGGCCCGTAAGGCAAACACGGCGGAAAAGCGCGCTCGAAGAAGAAGAAGGCTTGTCTCGCGAAGCGGGCTTTGGCCTGCGCGGAGGCTGGAACTCCGCCCGGGACGTCACTCATGAACTAGCGGCGGCGGCGTGCGCGCAGGACTGGGAGGGCAGGCCGGACAATTATGGCGGGCAGCGCTGCAGGGAGGCATCGCCTCCGAAGGGCGATTTCTGGCGGGCACGGAATCTCGGTGCGGGCTTCTACACGCGAGCACGTTTCGCGGAACTGCCCCGGCATGCCGTTGGGAAACAAAGGAAGGATAGAGGCGTGGCTCGGTATATATCGCGTGGGATTGAGCTAAAGTAAACGGACGGTGGTTACGGGGCCGCCGACACCCGAACTGACGTGCGTCGGAAGGGTTGCGTTGTAAGCCGTGAGGTGTCTCAAGTTTCGGCCTTTGCGCTGGCCCTAAGAAACCCCTGCCGCAATCAGCACACACCTGACAAAGGGGACGTATATTGTCTGCTCACTAATTCTTGAAAATACAGCTCAATTCAGGGCCAGAATCACGTTTCAGGATTATTGTTCCAGTGCTCAATGTCAGTGCTGTGCGGCAGGAAAGGAGGAGTAATAACATGCAGAAAGCAACCATTTTCGGTGATGGTTATGGTGATGTAAGCTGATGTGAAATGTCGAACGTATTTGGGGGTTTCATGCGGAGGCAGATATCAAACACGACCAGAATATTCCTGCGTTCCTTTAAGGAGGTTGGGGCTAGGGGGATTGAGATGCGCAAATGGGTACACTCGCATTCGTATACACATCCAGTCTTAATGACACACGTCACACTACAATAAGCAATCAACGCCACAACAAATCTCACAGATTCTCCTTGTGTTTCCCAAAGAACGCCGTTGGTTCTTACAAGATGCTCAGAGGATAGGGAGCCTGATGTCTGCTCCCACGTCTCCCATTTTCCCCACCGCGATGCAGTCTCCCCATTCCTTGCTCGACACTGAAATTTTTGTTCTTGTGTATCGATACCCCGAAGCTTGGGTTAAATTTTTACATAACGGAAACAGATGTACGACTGGTGTAGTCGACAAAATTCCTCGTTACGTGCGTCAGGGAGTGCTTCAGCTCTCTCGAAAGTAGTCTCCGTGATGGCGCAGCTTCTAAGGATAAGAGACCTCACAAGGTGGTGGACTTAACATATGATTCTATACACGATTCTTGACTGATTTTGGTGTTTTGTCGCGCCGACGCTAGACAGACGATGAGGCGAGCTGAAGTGGACGGCTCCGGATTAATTTTGACCACCTGGGGATCTTTAACGTGCGCCGAAAGATGGAACACACGGGCGTTTTCGCTTTTCGTCTCCACCAGAAAAGCGAATTTAGCTTTCCTCGCTATAGTACACACGTTCTTGAGGAGAATGATTTTTTTCTTGAAGTATTACGTATTCACGACGCTAAGGAACTATTTCACCACAATGACGCCCGTGTGCACAAGATTTCGGCACACGTTAAAGATCCCAAGGTGGTCAAAATTAATCCGGAGCCCTCCACTACGGCGCGCCTCATCGCCTGCGTTGCGTCGGCGTGTTAAACCCTACAATCAATCATTTCACCACAATGGCGCACTGATTGTACGTATACGGGTATGTGTATGGTTTGCGCGTGTGTTAGCGAATTCATTACTACCACTGCCGTCATCATCGTCATCACAATCATCACAATCATCACAATCATCACCATCACCACCATCATTGTCGTCGTGGTCATCATAATCATCAGCAGCAGCCTCTTGTATCCCCTGCAAGGTGATGGCGCCACCGAGGTATTTCCAACCGCTCCTAGCGCAGATTTTCCAAGTACATTCTTCGCTATAAATTCTCGTATTTCCTCCCTGTATCGGTTTTTTGGCCTCCATCTATTTCGTTTGCCAACCCTCGACAGCCATTTGGGTAAACAGATGGTCCATCGTTACTCGTGCCTTTCGAAGAGGAATTAACCATGATTCTTTTTTTGCTATCTCTATGTGGGTTGAATAAACATGCACAGGCGGACGAGTCCATCGCAATAAAGGCGAGAAATAACTCACAGCGTGGGTTTCCACAGCTGGGCGAAGCAATTCACCCGTTGGAAGTTTTCTGTTTAATCTATTCTGCGGGCACCGCCGTTTGAGAGCTTCGAGAATGAACCATGGCTCGGTTCATAGCGGTTAAAATAGCGTCGCCGACGTACCTTGTAAAGCCCAAATTTAACAAATTTCCCATTTGTTCAGGTAAAAAAAAAAACGTTAATATGTTATAAACGAGGGAGAGAAACGTTCGTCTTCGAAAACTTTCCCAGAGTAACTTAAACACGCTAAACGTCGAATACTACAAGGGGAACGTTTTCTGCTCCCCCATACCCCCATTTAGTAATTTCTTTCCTTAGATTACCACACCCTCATACAATGAAACGGAAATAATCTGTAAACGCGAATAGCGAAAAACACGCCCCGGACGCCGAAGCTGCGCGCTCATATAGCTGTGCGATGCCCAGATAAGGCACATCTGTCCTGCCAGTCGAAATTCCGGAGATGCGCTTGCACGGACTCCAGTTCGTCCGGTCCACGATAAGTTATGCCTCCCCAATGACTCTCGCATTCGGCAGGCAGAGGCATCGACGTCGTTGCCGTCGCATTGGTCGATCCTGCGCAGACACCCGACAACGGCGAGTCCATTATGCATATAGTACAAGGAGCGCCGAATACGTGTCTGTTTGGGCGGTGGGAGGTGCGACGGAGACCAGGTGGTCTCCGTTCGTCGCCGGGCCCTCCCAGGTGGACGTCAACGCCCATAGAACCTTGGCGGCGTACGTGTTCTACGGGGAATGGCAAATTACAACGGCTAAGCCCGTCGCCGTGGGAAGCAGGGCTGTAGGGCGCTGAGGCTTGAGGAAGTGCTTGAAGCGTGCAGAGCTTCCGTTCCTCTGGTAATACGGCGTTTGCAGAGCGGCAGTCGGTCGGTGATGGCGTACCTCCCACATTGGGCACGCGAACATGCTAAGCGTTGCTTAACTAAGTTTGGCCCGGATGGTGCTCGAACAGCAGCTGTCTATGGGTCACCAACATTATGCACACAACCGTCGCTGGAGAGTGAACGGTTGAGGAGGCGGCGGCGGTGCCAGGGCCGGATGGGCGTCTGAACGGAGATTGTTTAAAGTTATGTTTGTGTCAAAAATATGTAAACCGTTTGCAGCGGGGTTTGTTTCCACGCTGGTTCACTGTGTCTCGCCTGCAACCAATAAATATTCCCTGTAACCATTATTCCCTGTAAACTCTTCAAACATGAATGCTTTTAGAATGTCGTCACAACCGGCCGGCGGTGGCTCAGTGGCGTTGTGTTTAAGGCGTTGTGCTTCTGAGCCCAAGGACGCGGGCTCGATTCCTGGCCGCGGCGGCCGCTTTTCTGATGGAGGCGAAAAGCGGAAACGCCCTTGTGTTCGAGATTTCGGCGCACGTTAAAGATCCGCGGGTGGTAAAAATTAATCCGGAGCCCTCCACTACGGCGCGCCTCATCCCGTGTGTAGCGTCGGCGCGTTAAACCTCACAATCAATCAATCAATCAATCAATCAATCAATCAATCAATCAATCAATCAATCAATCAATCAATCAATCAATCAATCAATCAATCAATCAATCAATCAATCGATCGATCAATCAATCAGGACGTCTTCACGAAGCGCGTCCAGTACTTACATTATACAATCGCGAAGTATACTCCCGCGAGATATTACCTCTATACGGGTACCAGATCACTGAAATAAGTGTTCAAAGGATTCTTCCCTTTTTCTCGGTCTGGGCATTGCTTGGGGCTTGATATGCATCGCTCAAAACATTTAGCGGTTATTGGCCGGCTTCCTTTCAGTTAGAGCAATAAACGCATTAATAGCCCTTTTAAGGAAAATTGCAACTGTTGAAGAACCGAGGCGAGGACCGCGGGGCGTGAGTGATTCTTTTTAATGGCGGATAGCACTGCACAATGATGGTGATGTTGGGGGGCAGCTGCCGATAGCCACCTCTTCTTTCTCTAATATTTGCAACATCCTCCCGGGCACGCGATTAGCACAGGAAGATGCTAAAATTTCCGCGTTATTGCCTTTGTTCCGCGTTAATGCCTTTGTCGCCCCAACAAGCTGAAGTTCAAGTTCGTTAAGCAGTCGCATGATACCAAGCGATGTCCTGCCCGTTGTAGCCGTCCCTTGCTAGCCGTACTTTTGCTTCAACCGATGCTTGGTGCGTCGGTGATACCTGCACTTTGTGGAGTCGGGCCAGGGCAAGTGGCTTGTCTCGACCGTTGTTTGTCCTGGATGACTTGCCAATGCTCGTTAGAGGTTCCGGCAGCCAATGTCTAGTTTATCTATTTACAGATACTGCTGTCCGACACACGAGACATAGCAGGAGTGGGTACATCAGACAACAAACATACATCAAGAAACATCAAACAAACATACAAACATCAACGACAACCAACAACAAACATTAAAAACAAACATACACCAAGAAACATCAAACAAACATACAATGTATTTGAGACATATTACAAAACGTGGTTAGGCAATTTTTTCACAAACAGTTCATCTGTTTTTTTCTGCAAGGAGCCATCTAAGTTGTTTAAAATACCCACAACGCTTGAAAAAGCAATACTTAAAGCAATTTACGAGTGGATGGAATGGAACAATATTAAATGGTGAGATCAGCGCCTCCGCATTCGTCCGCATTCCTTCGTATTCCTCCGTATTCATTTACGAACATGAACAAAGTCTCCAAGCGCCAACAAACATTTCTCAGAAAATTTCGCCTAAAAAGACTTCTGTGTCAGTTGCCCTTCTTTTTTTTTTTATTCCGGTGAGAGCCGTGGCGATTCGCGTCGACGCTCGATGACCCGACAAAAGACAGTCCTGACGAGTGACGGCAAGGCGTCGTCGGTGACGCGATCTCTCGGAGCCGCGCCACGGCCGCGGAGGCGTCGCCAAGAAAGCTGGCCGAGATCAGCTTCCGAGCAGCAGCGTAGACGTATGCATACACTCCCCGTGGGCGTGCCGCAATCAAATAAACTGACCGCGTCGCGGATCCGCTGCCGCCAGTGTGACGACGCGGCGAGGCTAAGTTAATAAGGCGTGTGGCACAGAAGCCCTCGTTGGCGTGTGGCAATGAGGGAGCCGCGCCGGGGGTACAACACATGTGATTACTACGGGAATGACGCGGCAATTTCCTCCGGGAGAACCCAGCAGCGACAACGCTGCTTCGTCAACACCTAATCGAACAGGAAGCCTCGCATTACCACCTCAGATCGCAGGATCACTGCGCAGTTGTGCGTCTTTCAATCAGCAATGTTTTAGGCAATGTTGTTCGGGCAGTGCTGCTGTAGTTGCCGAACGAGTTACGAGAAATTGTACTTCTAAGTTGTAAGGTGTCATCTCGGCTGTATACGGCGTTGTTATTTCGTGGTGATTTGCTGGGAACCGAATGAGAAACTGTGTTTTGGCGTAGCGCGGGAGCACAGTTCATCAGCCCACTCAGTTCATTTCGAGCATGTATCCAAAGCAAGGCGTCTTCGTGTCACCAGAAATCAGGTCGGAGAGTACAGCTCGTGTTTATGGCGGATGCACTTAACGTTGTATATTGACTACGCCACCGCTGTCGTCCTTATGGAGTGCCTGACGGCGTATGCTCGTGTGTGGATGATAACTTCATGTAGACTCCGCATTATGCATGTATACAGTAAACCATCTTTATTACGAGCAAATCATCATCGCTTCTAACTAGGTATCGCTTATGACGAAGTCGCTTCCCTGTCCCCAAGGCTCCCTAAAACGAAGGTTTAGTATATGTTGTTTAAGGCAAGTACTCCGGAAGCGGGAGGATGCGAATATGGGGTGATAAGAGTATGTCTTCGTTTGCTTTCCTGAGCTGGCCTGGTCTACGCCTAAGGCCAGTACATATCATATAAATTGACTTCAATAAATTGAGTTCTGCACTCGCCGATTTGTATCGCTGCACTTAAGGGTCATTTGGCTCATTTACTAATTTATTTAGTTTGTCATTTACTGCATTGACTGCCATGTCGCACTCGCTAATGCAGTTACTGGCTGAAGGTGCGAACTAACCTCTGAATGCGAAGGAAATGTGAAATCGATAATCTGAAACGTTCGTTTCGATGCAAGGTTTTGTGGAGCTGACGAGTACAGAAAACTTCCGTTAAGACGAAAATATGGTTAAGACGAACAGCATTTTTGCTCTCTTGTAACGTACAGAATGCAAAAAAAAAAACCTCTGCTTAAGACGAATTTCCGATAATACGAACAACTTTCTACGCTGTCTTCGAGTTCGTCTTACCAGGAGTCCACTGCCACTCGACTGTCAACAGCAGGTAAGTAAACAACGACGCCGTGCACGCCAGTTTGATAAGTAGGTGTGTAACGGAAAACTATAAACAGGAGAAAAAAAAGCGAACGTTCTCCAGAAGCTCTTATTTTCATTGAAGCCTTCTTTGATGACCGGGCTTTAAGCGAATTATAGCTGCTATAGAACAAACTGCGCGATAATTTGTGAAGAACGTCTTCAAGGAATTGTGATGGTGTGTATTCGCATGTGTGCTTGAGGTGAAATGTTGTAAGATATTGCTCGGGAGGTGTGTCGCCCGGGCACCCAAAGAAACGAAATATATCGTTTTCGGAACGTCCGAAAAGAAATGTCAACCCGCACAAAACGTTTACGGAACAACGCGCCTTCACCCTTACCCCAACTTTTCTCTTTCCGGGCTGCTTCTGTAAGACGCCCGGCATTGGTACTGTTGTCTCGTCAGAGCATTCATAAACGCAATTTCTATAAAGGTAAACTTAATTGTCGGTACTGCAGGTCGACTGCAGGCTCTACGGGTTTACAGTCAGAAATCATGGCTACCCTCCCAGCCTTGATTCCTTCGCTGTTATAAATGTCGTGACGTTGTCAAAGCTAAGCTTTCCGGCGACCGTCCCGTCACCAGAAAGCACTGCAGGAAGGTCAACTATATACATTGACTTTCACAAAGCGATGATGATGATGATGATGAGCTAAGGTGCATCAAGCGCCTTTATCAAGGTTTATATACCTCACCACGGAGAAGGACCGGATTCGTCCCAATCGGACTCTGCCCTACGGACAGCGCGAGCCGTTAAAGCTAGATACGCAAGGCTGCATACTCTGATCAAATCACTCACGCCCTGCTTGCATGCAGTCGAGCCCTCCCACGAGCTAGCTAGCTAGCTAGCTCGCCGGTTCCGTCAGCCGCAGCCGCCACGGCAGGAGACAAGGCGACCGTGTCCACTGTCTCGGCCGGACAGCTGTAATTAGCGAGCTCCCCAAGCGCGTGCGGTGGTCTCCTCCGGGAGAAGCGGATCTTTCCCAGGCCGCTGACCTTAATTAGGGCCGGCCCACAATTTACGAGCTCCTCATCGATTGAACTGCACGCGGCGCGGACCTCGATCACTCCGCCGCCTCCTACGCGAAGGAGTATCACTTTGGGGGGGAGGAGTTGTCCGACGAGCCGCGCTGAGAACTGCGGGTGGTGGCGAGCAGGGGCTGCTCACCACTGCCTAGATAACGCAGCGGCTAATGCCATCGGCAATGTTGACGTCGTTATTGGATTCCATACCGTCCGTTCCCCAGTCCCCTCGAAGGAGCGTGAAGCAACGTTTTTTCAGGACCTAAACGGGAACGTGAAAAAACGCTGCGTGTGCGCAAACTACGGCCCAGCTTGTTAAAAAAAAAAAAAATATAAAATAAAAGTAAAAAATAACGCGAAATATTCAGAGCCCCCCTTTTTTTTAAGAGAAAGAGAGTTAAAAGAAGAAGCTTTCTCCAATGCAACCTAAGTGGAAAAAATTAGTAGTAGCGTAGCTCTGTTATGCCAGGATATAGTCAATTCAATTCAATTTATTCAGCATTCTCAACAGAGAACAACAAGAATGCTAGGGCAAGAACTAAAAGCCGCCATACAGCAGCTTGACAAAGGTCCTTGCCCCTGAGTTTGACAATGGGCACATTGGCAACGAGCACTGAACACACAAGAAATGAAACCAAAAATTTCCAAATAGACAACTAGCAACTAAATATACAGGAATACATAGTTCTACATAAACAAGGATACCAGGATATACAAGTACAAAAGGAATTTCACATCAATTTCCTCAAACAGAAATTACACAAACTCTAAAGATTGGCGACAAACAAAATTAACGCTTTAACATCACGCAGAACGCAATGGCAATATATTGAGTATCGTTAGCCAAATACTCTAGAAAAATGGTTATAGGTTACAAAAATAATTCCTCAATTCTTTAAGGTTGTAATTTGTTATATGTTTATATTCATTAAGAATGTGTGGCAAGTTGTGCTGCAGTGACTGCAATTTATAGTTATTACGAAATTTAGGTATGGACCAGATATCACTATTCCGCGTACACAACGTGCTTGTTCTATGCTTAAGGGAGGCTATGGTCGTCAAAAAATGTTTAAGAGAATCGGAACTAAAATAAAATGCGCGTAAAATTCGAAACCGGTACATGTGTTCTACTTTGACTAAATTGAGGTCTTTGAAGGTTGTGTCGGTTGAAGCGAGATATTCCAGGTTAGCAATGTGGCGGACAATTTTCTTTTGAAACATAAACAATTTTGTTTATATTTGTTTTGCTTGTAGTTGCCCATACCAAACTGCAATAGTTAATATGCGACATAAACAAAGCATGGTAAATTTGAATCTTCGCCTTCACAGGCAAAAGCCGTCTACAGCGAGATAACACTCCGGTAACTTGAGCGAGCTTTTTACAGATAGTTACTACATGTGAATCCCAGTTCAGATGAGAAGTAAAATTAATTCCTAGAATTTTGTGTTCATGGGTAATGCAAATTTCATTTCCATCGTATTCAAGGACATAATTAAGTTGTACTGGTATATTCTTTGCCCGAAATATCATACCTTTTGTTTTATTAGAATTTATTTTTATGCGATTTATTTCTGACCAAATAGAAAGCTTGCGTAATATTTCATTACATTTCATTGCTAAGGTATACGTAGCGTGAGCTAAGGTTCAGCAATCCAGTCCAATCCAGTCCAGTCCAGCCCAGTCCAGTTACTGCTCCTCGCGCATGCTCAGCACGGCTCTTCACGAGCCACGCGAAACGGCTATCAAGCGGCCCCGGTGCAGCGTCAGACTTGTCTACTGCGCAATTGAGGCGCACACCTGGGACGCGCCGGCGCCAGTGAGTCTGCCGCGGCTATGACGCAACACAATCCAACACAATCCACTTTAATCCAATCCAATCCGATCCAATCCAATCCAAATCCGAGCCAAGCAAAGTCAATCCAGGCCAATCCAAGCCAATCTAATGTCCCTCACGCTTGCGCAGAACGGCCCTTCATGGCACACGCGAAATTGCTCAACCTCGGCCAGTGCAGCTTACGCTACAAAGAGTCCTTTAATGCTTTTCAGTATTGGAGGACACTGGTGAAAATCGGTCCAAAATGCAAATTTCTTTGAGCGTGTCGGAATGGTGCAATGGGATGAATGTCGGCTTCGTAACGCGAGGCATAGAGTCTCATACAAAAATTTAGTGCCCTTCCACTCCGTGAAGAAGGATGATCAGCAAAGCTGCGGTGCCGAGCCTCACCGTTAGCTTTGACTGGGTCGTCGTAATCCAAGGGGTGCACGAAGCAAAACCCGCTTGTTTGGAATGCGCGATTTACCATAGTTCCTAGTTAAATAACTGAATTAACTTTTGACGAACTAGAGTTTTGTTCCGGTGGACAAACATATGGGGCTGTCCGTTTCCCTCCCCCATATGTATATTGACAGCGGACCAGAATTCCAGGATATTTACAACTTCACTGTGAAGCATGTAATTTTGAAAACTATATAACCCCGGCTTTGGGTTAGAGTCCTTATAGCGGCTAACTGTCATATAATTTGTTTCGCTATAGTTTCAATCAAACAGGCGTTAGAGCACTTTCTGTAATGGTATTCTCTCCGAAGATTGACGTGATTCACTGTGCAACTTCCGGTGTGGGAAAACCGTCTTACAAAGATGAAGCTTACAACGATCCTCTTAAAGTCTGCTTCACCTCCTAACAGAAATGAATCGCTGGGAATGAATCGCAGCCCTTTGGCGCCCGTCTCTGGACTCAGCCGTGACGGCGTCGGCGTGACCGAGCGAACGATGGGAAGACCGATGAGTGAAAGAAAGCAAAGAAGGAGAATGTCGTGATATTGGGAGGGGAGGGTGGTTCGCCGTGGCGGCGCGAGCCACCGCTCTCCGAAAGTGTGCGGTAGGGAAGGGAAGGGGCAGTATGCTGTGCCCGCCCGAGGCGCTCGACGCCTGGAGAAAACGTGAGGGGGGCGTTCGTGTGACAATGATGTGCGTTCGCTTATTGCTATGTTCAGACTACGGACGTAACAGCCGTACCGTGCGCTATGGACGTAAAGAAACGGCGTTTCACGCAGTTCAGTTGGCTGAGACGTCAAATCACGTCATTACGGCAGTCAAATCACGTCATATTACGACAGTTGCGTCAACAGTCTGAACCCGGCCTAAGACGCAGTTCGCGGTCCCTTCCTGAGTCGCTCTTCGCGCCGCCGCCACCGAGGCTCACTGTCGAGAGAACCCACGAGTGAGTACTGCCCCAGCGCACTGCAGTCATCCGGACTGAGTGCTCAACTGCGAGTGACGCAACCGGTCGTGCGCATCTGCAGCGGCTGTTGTGGAACGCGCACATGCGCTCTCAGCCAGTTCTTACTGAGCAATGAGCGACGCAACTGGTGGAACTGCGTCGTCTGCCGCTGCTGCTAAACGAGCTGCCCGAACAGCTGCGCCCAAATATCGCATTAGGGGGTATCGTAATCGCCAGCCAATTTTTTAAAGGAAATATAAGTCGTCTTGTATTAAAATATGAAGGCCCTGGCACCTTTTTAATTTTATATGATTTTTCTATGCGCCGGGGGTGTGGCGCGCAGTTTTACGATCCGGGGATTTGAGTGGGCTCCGCAACGTGGCGCTACGCTCGCTAGCGATTCTTGTCTACATCGCTCTGTTACCGGAGACGATCTGCTGGATCTTAGCCATAGACAGCTTCGCTATAATAACTAGAGAGGAAACTGACGCTGGTGTCAGCGCAAACACCGAGGCGGCGCTTACGCTTCGATAGGAATGATAGGTAGTTCTGGACCTGGATTGCGTAGGATCGAAACGGGCCTAAAGCTGCGAAAACTGTGTTTTTCGACAAAAAAAAAAAAAAAACACAAATAAACGTATTGCCCGGTTCACCATTTTCTAATTACATGGTAAACAAGAAAGTTATTCACCAAAAATTGGTTTTTTACGAAATAAAACAGCGTGTTTAAATACAAAGCTGACGCGGAGTCGAGGAAGTTTGTGGAGTAGGTTTGCCATTTGCAGCCAACTACAGCGGGGCGCGGACTTATTTAATAACTTTTGTTAAAGTTTTGGCGCTTATAGTTTTTCTTTTTACATTAAGAAAAGTTTTGTGCTCCTAAAAAAGGAAGCCATTGCCTTTGGAGAAGTTTTTCTAACCTGAATTAGTGACATTATCAAGCTGCGTTCCCATCAGCCGCCGGTACTGCTGTCTACGCCGTAGGAGCCGGCGTTCGCACGAATGTGGCACGAATGTTCTCAACCGCCGTTAGCTTCGAAAATGCATTGCTCTGTCGAATGAGCAGCGCCGTAACTCCTAATTAGCAGGCAACTTCGCCGCACACAACACCGTCATTTGTGTTTTCGTGCTCGCTGTGCCGGCAATGAATTGATAACTCACCCGATTCACAACTGTGGTTATACATCAACATTTCCACTCAGGGTGGCGTCAGTGCGCGTGCGGAATTCAGTTCGAAGAGAAATGTATTTTTAAACGCTTCTTCCAACGCGGGCAAATGCGTTCATGCAAGTTCAAAAAAAAAAAAAAAAAACGAAACTAGCTGCACGATTCAATCTATAATGCCCTCCGCAAGCCATCGAGTGCACAATAGTTGTTGCATGAAACTATATGACGCGAGGGACCCAGGCTCGATTCCAGCCACGAGAAGAGTTTCTTTCTTTTGAGGCGTTTGATGTGCCTTTGTGGGATCATCATCATCATCATCATCCTGCGCCCTCCGGATGTGTAAAATTGGCCTTCCTGCTGCACGTTTCCGCGTACGGTCGCCATCAGTAGATGAAGAAAGCTTCGCTTTAGTAATGAGTATTCTTTCCTTACGAAGAAACCTGCGCAGTCACGGAACAGCCCTCTAGGCGTTTTTAGGTTCCCGTATACGAAGGCCGTGGAATGTATTTGTCAACTTTGCGGCTTGTGCTAACGTTAAGTATGATTGATTGATTGATTGATTGTAGGGTTTAACGCGCCGACGCAACGCAGGCGATGAGGCGCGCCGTAGTGGAGGGCTCCGGATTAATTTTGACCACCTGGGGATCTTTAACGTGCGCCGAAATCTCGTACACACGGGCGTTTTTGCTTTTCGCCTCCATCAGAAAAGCGGCCGCCGCGGCCGGGAATCGAACCCGCGACCTCGTGCTCAGCAGCGCAACGCCTTAGCCACTGAGCCACCGCGGCGGGTCAACGTTAAGTATGTATCAACTGACTGTAACGCGCGGAGCTGTTGAGCACGAGGAATATATCCTGGCAGGGAAGGCGGTTGCGTCAGGTGCAGTGTTAAATTTCATTTTTCAACTTCGCCAGCCTCGCTCCGTACGGAGCGTGACGTGCGACATCTGGCACATGATGTGTGAACTGTAATTATCGGTATCTAAACCACACCGGTCAGTTCCTAAGCACTCCCTAGGCACACGGACATCCCCACAAAGAAATAAATACCACTAATTGTATATCCGACTACTCGACAAGCATATACCATCTTCCGTTGGGTCCGTTCACCCACAGGAGTGCTAGGAGACGAAGCCGCTGACAAGTTGGCCCGTGAACAACACCGTGCACTCCTTGTCAAGAGCCAAGCTCTTTAGGAAATCTAAATATTTTGTGTCCGCAGTTAAAAATACCAAGAAATTTCTGAGCGTGCGCACGTGAGCGTGGGCCTCGCGGCGACCGTGCGGCAGTTAACAAAACCACGCCTATGCCTAGCGCTTATGCTAGGCCATAAGTAAATATGCTAGCGCTCGTGTGTGCGTGCCTCGCGACGACCGTCCAGCGTCGTTGGCGCACGTTTTCAATCCTAGCATACCCACTTGGCAGATTGGTCAAGAGTGGCCAAAAAAAAAAAAATCCTCCAGCATTCGCGGTTATCGTGGCAACATTCATTCCTGAACAAGGAAGATAGGTACGCTTCTCCAAGTGATGTCCAATGATTACCGCTTTAAAAAAAAAATGTAGGGAGTTCACACTTATAGCAACAATAATAAAGTTCGTTGCGGGCAGCAGCGAAAAAGCAATCGGTTGCATTCGTGGACTTAAACCGTCGTGATCAGCCGTGAAGGTTGCGTATAGAGCTTTGGTATAACCTTCAAGACTTACGCGTTAATGTGGTTTTTCGAAAGTGACTCCGGACGAATGGCGCATTTTATTCTCTGGCGACCACAACACCAACCTTATGTTACCAGACCTAGGAATGAAGAAGACAGACGCACCATCACTGTTCCGCATCCGTACGAATTCAGCGATAACATCCGCGTGGCTTCATAAGCTAAACCTGATCTCCTCACCTCTATGCCCAACGTGTGGTGTAACAGGTGACATCGGAAATTTTTTCATGGACTGCCGAGAGCATGCGACAGAGCGGTCAGCCTTGCTTCAACAACGAAGGAGAGCCGCCCCGCATGCCTTTTTGGACGACGTCATATTTCCTAAAGGGCATTGGATTACAAGGAGAGAAATTTTGCGCCTGGTCCTCCAGTTTTTGGAGGACACAAGCCTCAATGACTCGTGGTGATTTCCTGGGCATGGCGTTGAAAAGTTGCTGGTCGGGGGGAAGCGATTCCTGGCGCACCGCGAAGGCTAGGTCCCTCCGTTAGTTAACAGCACCCAGTCCCTCAGCATACAATCTTTTAACCTGGAGGAAATTGTTTGCTTAATGCGTGTCTTCACTAGTTCGTATATGCACAACAACCATAAACACAACTATAACCTCGAAAAACAGTGAATAACCAATCATCACAGAGGGGAAGCATTCCCCATGTGAAAGCACGCTAATTTTTCTAATCACATACCTTAATGAAAGCGACGGGATGCTATGATTAAATCCAGGGATGATGTTTGATAAAGAAGGCATGGGTCAACATTTAGGCTCATTTCAGGCTATCACAGCCGGCACACAGAATGTGAGAAACATAGAAAGTTTATTTGTAACGAAAGTGCTACAAGCAACAACACAGTCCGTGTCAAATAAAATGGAACAGCAAGACAAAGTACAAAACAAAACAAAAACTAGAATAAGGAGGGCAAAGACAGGAAATAAAGCACTTGAATAAAGGCTGAAAGTGTCCTGTCCTACAGTTGCACTATTGCGAGTCCTAGTTGCATAAACACTGCGCATGACCCTTTATCCTTGAAAACTGCCCGAACAGCTCAGGTTTTAGACTGCACATGAGCACCAGTTTCCCACACACAAAAAAATGAGAAAAAAAAGGCAGGAGAAAACAGAAGCAAAAACAATCCTCGTCCTGAAAGGCTGAAGCGGTGTTTGCCCAGACCGCAATTAGGGCTGCGGACACAGGTTAGCCAGCTTAAGACTGTCCTTGAACGTGACCAGGGCCCTACGGACAGCAAGGTAGAAGCCCTTCGTGGCTGGAAGAAGCGGGAACTTTGGAAAGGAGATCGTCACAACGGAACCATGGTCTGCCTCTTCGGCGAAGGCCCGCAGTTCTTCCACAGTGGGTCGAGCATCGGGGAATCTGGCGTCCCAGGCATCGGCCAGCGCGATCCAGCCCTCCAGCCGCCCGATGAATCTGGCGGCGCTGTCCCTCACGTGCCGCTCGACTTCCACCTTGAAGGCCTCAGGCGGATCCACGATGATCCGTCCAAGCGACTGTATCACCTTGAGGACTACCATCTCGTTGTACATTCGGCACTTCTCGTACCCGTCCCGGTCGCCCTTCTGTTGCTCGTACCCCGGCTCGTTGTAGTACGGTTCCGAGTTGAGGATGAGCGCCTGAATAGAGATGACAACCTGTAGAAGGCTCGAGGACGTGGGCGACCACAGTTCGGAGCCCTCGCCGGCCCACGTGCTGAGCAGGCTGACACACACATTGCCCTCTTCGTAGAGGTTCGGGTTCAGTCTCTCGTTGCAGTAGGTCACGTAGTGGCACAGAGGAGGCGACAGCGGATACTTGTCGGGAAGCTGGAAATCGAACAGAAATAGGCCGTCCTCGTAGGGCGTTTGCGGCGGTCCGCGTATGAGCGCGGAGTAAAGATCCATGCGGTCGACGTAACCTTTGACGTGAATGCCTTCGGGCAGGCTCGAGCGCAGCAGTTCCATTTCCCGTTTCACAACCTTGCAGAACAACCTCGGATCTTGGGGCTTCAGTACCGAGAGCGTGTACTTGTGGCCTTGTGGCAGCGTTTCCATCAATGAGAATGTACCGGTTCCTTTGCAGTTGTTCTCCTTCGGCGTCGTCACCGCGAGCTCGGGATAGGTCTGTTTCAGGCTTCCCGTCCCCGGCATCGATACTGGCTACGGCTTGCGCGAATGCACCTGCCTTTGCATTAGCCGCTTTCAGCTTAGTAGGAGCAAGACCGCTCGCCAGCCTCACTTGTGCAGTGGTCATGCCGAAACGAAGCTGGAAATCATGATGAGCCCTGAAGAGCGTCGACTTCAGCGTTGATACGATTTGTAAACAGAGGGGCCACAGTTCCATATATTCTATACCGTCGCCCAGCTCATAGCTGGCTGCCACGGGATCCCACGACTGCGCAGTGGTCGAACTCTGCTCTCTTTCTGCCACTTGCGCCATCTGTGTCTTGTCGGCTTCTTCGTTCACTAGTTTCGTGGCAACGGTGTTGTCGATGAGGGAGTTGCTGTGCTCAGGGTTTGCGAAGAAGTGCCGCGTGATGTGCTCGAACACGTGTTGGGGGCTATTGAGACGTCCCTTTCGCCGAACGCGCTCCAAATCCGCGAGAAGTTTGGGCTGCTCAAAGTAGTCTGTGTCCATCAGACGGTCGAACTGTTTGCAGAGTCCGTAGAAGCTCCAGAGCTTTCCGATGGCGGGATCTGAGAACGGAAGGGACGCTGCGTTCTGCGAGAAGGCTTTTTCGAGACCGGTCATACCTTGGCGCAAAACTTCTATGTGGTCCCGTATCTTCTCGTGCTTACTCCGCGAGTCCTGAACGGCTACCTGGTCTACTAGGGATGCATCCAAGGCTAAGAGTGGGATAGTGGGGCCACTTTCTGGTGTATACTTGAATAGGTCGGGTGTGCGGGGCACGATGTCCAACGGCTTGCCCTGTGGTTCCACGATATCGGCGGCGTAAAAGGGCATGTCGTCGTCCTCGTCGCTCCACATGCTGTCATACTGGGCGACGCTGTACAGTTCTTGGGGGTTACAGAGCGACCTGTGGCCGCTTAACCAATCAACCTCTACTTTGCCGGACTGGTAAACGTCGACTACTAGTCCAATCATTGACTCGGGATTTTGGTCCTCGTGATTGGCAACTCTTATGACGAGCGTCGTAGGTTTAAACTTGAAGTCCGGGTGAAGCCTGATGTCGTATATGCTGACGTCCTGGGTGCCCATCTCTTCGGGATGCGGGTCATCACCGGCCATGTACGTCTTGAACATGCCGACTACTGCTGTCTTCGCGACGCGGTCCACTGTCTTGACTACACCGTACCTCTGAAGGGTAGTGTCACCAGCTGTTTCCGTGACGATGTTTCCAGGAAAGAATTCGTGTCCATCCGTTCGATAGAAGGTGCTCAGCTCGGAGGATGGAACGTCATTCTCTACGCGACCGTCTTGCCAGACAATCTCGCACGTCGAGTGAGTGCCCAGTATTTCAACCACTACCACGTCGCCAGGCTTCATGGATGGGTAGTCGGGCGGTCGGCATTTGCACACGTGTTTAGCTGGCTCCTTTTGCGGCATCCTGACTGGGAAAGCCGGGAAGTGGTTGTAAACACTGGACGTGGCTACTGGCTCTTGGCGTTCAGGAGACGACTCGCCCGACGTCCCGCCCCCGAGTGATGCGTCGAGGGCGGCTTTCAAAGAGAACTGGCTGCCTTCAAGACTGGCCCATGCCTGGAATTTAAGAGGGATGACTGAAGCAGTTGAATGTTCGTTCTGCAGTGCCCTCAGCCCCGCATACGGAGCGTGCACTCGCTTGGAAAGCATGCGCTTCCATTCATCCATGTCGCTCATGTGCTCAATTTCCTTGCACACGTAGTAGCTGCGCTTGCCAGAGGTAAGGTTGTAGTGTTCGAACGATCTGACTATTTTCACTTCTTCCAACGTCTTCCCTTCGATGAGGCGCTTCGTGCGCCACTCAATCTGAGGACCTTCGTTGGGTGCATCCTGCCTGGCATTCCACACGAGCTGCAACAGCGCCTCCACGTCCTTCACGTCCTCCACTATGACCTGCACGTGCTCTTCAGGACCCAACGCACTGTTGGCCTCGGTGCGATGAAGCCAGCGGGCCGCACTGAAAACCCGCATGGGCCCGCAGAGCCTCTGGTTCTTGTAGTAGTTGAAGCTCCGAACCCACGAGCTCGTTGTCTTGCGGTCGAGAATGTCCTCCAGCTCTCGTGCCGCGTCGAGCGGCAAGACGCACGTTGAGCCGTCGGCAAAGCGAAGGCTCAGCTCCGTCTTGACGTCAAGGACGGTCCACAGCTTCGCATCGTGGAACACTAGCATGTACTCTCGAAGCCTCCTGTGAGGTACCAAGTCGACGCCCCTCACGCCGGTGAAAAGGACGCTGGTGCCGAGAACCTTGACGACGGCGAACGCCTCGCTGCTGCGGCAGTAGCCCAGCTGGCCGCCCTTGCCGTCACTCACTCGCCGAACGATGTCGCCCGCCTTGAGCAGAAGGGGAAGATCAGCCGCCTGCCGCAGATGGTCCTCAGATCCCAAGGACTCGCCCGACGCGGCAAGGCCCTTGGCGGAGGACGCCAAAGCCGCGGCCTCATTGGTCATATCTTCAGCCATGCTGGAGCTCGAACGCCACGGCACCGACGCGCACCTCTTCTTTGTCGTCGTCTGTCTGCGGAAGGTGGCGCGTGCTGCCGGTCACGTGATCTACTGACGTAGCGTTTCTTTTTTTGTGGTGTTCGCTTTTATCTCGCGCAAAAGAAAAGGCAGAAGTGCACGCGCTGGCTAACCGTACCTGCTTGAAAGGAGCCTTGGATGGTTGACAAAACGAAAGAAAGAAAAAGTATGAAGAAACAAAAATATTCAGGTGGGTCAGGTACAAAAAAAAGGGATGAAAAAAGCCGCGGCGCCGATGGCTGCGTCCGCTGGGCGCACGAAAAGTCACGTGACCACGGCTTTCTCGGCGGCTGAAATCACGCGTTCGAGACGCGTCTCTATTTTTGTAGGATGCATCCGCCAAAGTGCGTTTGTTCGCTCAGTGGCGTCTATCGAGAAGGCAGGGTTAGGCCCGTTGAGGGGTAGCGAAGGGCGTTTTGTGTGATTATGACTGTTGTGGGATGCTGTCACTGAATAAGCGCACCTTATCTCCACATAGGCATAAAATAGTTCCTCTGCAGCTTTAAAACAACTGTGCCGACACTGAGTGTGTTATCGACGCTATATACTCAAGCATGGTAATCTTTAGTTCAATAATTGTTGGCGTAATACCAGTGGTACAACTTTTACTGGAAAAGATTCCTTTTTCATGGTTGGAAAAAGGGGTGGAGGAGGAAGAATTAAAGAAATGCATGGAGTTTTTGAAGGCTCAGGTCACTGAACAGAGAATGAATGAACCGGGCAAGTTCTTGGTATCGTCAGTGGGGCTTGCACCACAGGACAAAACAGGACCGGACAGAACACAACAGGACAGACAGACAGACAGACAGACAGACAAACAGACAGACAGACAGACAGACAGACAGACAGACAGACAGACAGACAGACAGACAGACAGACAGACAGACAGACAGACAGACAAGTAGCGTGTTTTTATGCAAGCTTTTTGGTTTGAAAAGGATTCCTTTAGATTCTTGGCCAATCCCGGCGAAGGCGCGCAGTCTTTCGCAGCGTTTTGTTTACGAACGAAACCAGCGAGGTTTTCGCCGTAACTCTCAGTTACAGACGAGCCGAAGTGCCACAAGGTGCGCAATGGAGATTGGGCAATACATTTGTGGTACATTGCAAATGCGCTACGCTGGGGGTGGTGGGAGTGCTATTTTACTAAATCTAGTTTTGAATCCAGCAACATACCCGCCGCGGCGGCTCAGTGGCTAAGGCGTTGCGCTGCTGAGCGCGAGGTCGCGGGTTCGATTCCCGGCCGCGGCGGCCGCTTTTCTGAGGGAGGCGAAAAGCAAAAACGCCCGTGTGCTCGGGATTTCGGCGCACGTTAAAGATCCCCAGGTGGTCAAAATTAATCCGTAGCCCTCCACTACGGCGCGCCTCATCGCCTGCTTTGCGTCGGCGCGTTAAACCCCACAATCAATCAATCAATCAATCAATCAATCAATCAATCAATCAATCAATCAATCAATCAATCAATCAATCAATCAATCAATCAATCAATCAATCAATCAATCAATCAATCCAGCAACATCATGGCTTCTTCTCATGCCCGCCTTCCCACTGCTTTACCTCATGACATCCAAGTATAAAGGAGCGATATGGCGTATCATGACTACGAGCGCCACAGGGCTTCTCCAACAGCACATTTGTTGTTGTTTTTTCTTGGGGGCGGGGGCTGAGGGGGGGGGGGTGTCAATCGCAGTCGACGAAGAGAATCACAACAACACTGACGAAGGCCTTTTATTTTGGCGGCCATGTGGCCAACTTCCCTAGTCGGGTATGAGTCATATCACTGTCAGCACACATAACACCAGCGGCACGATCACACCAGGACGACGTTGAACAACGATGGGATTTTGAATTCAACATTAAGATGTGACGGATCAAGCTTTCAGTGTTTAATTATCTTTTGCCTGCATTGCCCGGGGGAAAAAGGAACACCACACATGCTAATACCATCAAAATATAAAAAAAAAAAACGGGCAATCTCCACTAACGTAAAACCTGGGGAGGGGCGAAGCATGCAGTGTATAAATGTATTTATTCTTGGCGCCTTGGCGTTTTTGCCAACGGAGATGAAACCGTTGGGGGTTAGAGGTATACAGCTTTGCTGTAAAAGTCTCTTGTCTTTGAAGCACGAAGCTCTCTAGCGCGAGGCGTAAGCGAGCGTTCCCGGAGGAGGAGGGAGGAGGAAAACTTTTATTCACATCAAACAAGAGCGCTGTGAGTGGAGTCCTCAGTCCCAGGACCCCAGAAGAGTGGTGTTTTTTTAGTACACGTTACGAAGCGCTCCATCGAGAGGCGTAAATGAGTATCCGTGTTTTTTTAGTACGCGTTACGTTCTAGCGCTAGGCGTAAGAGAGTTTTACGGTGTTTTAGTACCGTGACTACATGAGACGACGCTTACAACGACGACAGGAGACGCCAGCAGCCCCATCCCCTAAGGGGCTTCGCCCCTAAAAAAGAGAAGGCAAGTGATCATAAATTCGACGTGTTTGGGTTCGGAAAACGGGGTGGAGACAAATCGTGGGAGGGACGGTTACGATGTTGTGGTACTGCCAGTGGTGCTCCATATATATGCCGGTTTAATTTCCGGCCTCAGTGGTTGTTCCACTACGGAGACAACAGCACCACCAACGACAAAAGGCACGCAGAGTGTATGAGAAGTCAGCTTATGCAGGGCGCACGTTCAACAGTTCATAATGGTAACTTAGCGGAGAAGCCTATGTAGGCTCGCATGTGGCCACTTGTGGTTTACAAGTGGTTGTAAGCATGTGTAGCACGAATGGACAAAAATTGGTGCCTATATCCTAACACTTTTTGGCATGCTGCAGCATGGGAACCCTTACCTCGAATGACATGAGATATCTGAGAACCCTTGAGAACCCTTAAATTGAGGACGGCTCAGCGGGCAATGGAGCGGAAGATGATAGGCGTAACATTAAGGGACAAGAAGAGAGCGGAGTGGGTCAGGGAACAAACGCGTGTTAAGGACATATTAGTAGAAATTAAGAAGAAGAAATGGGACGTGGGCAGAGCATGTAATGCGGAGGCAAGATAACCGTGGTCATTAAAGGTAACAGAGTGGATCCCTAGAGAAGGCAAGCGTTGGCAGGGGGCGGCAGAAGTTAGATGGCAGATGAGATCAAGAAGGTTGCGGGGATAAATTGGTCACAGTTAGCACAGTACCCCCCCGATAATTGGAGTTTAATGGGAGAGGCCTTTGCCCTGCAGTGCGCGTAGATTGATAGGCTGGTGATGATGATGTTGATCTGCCTAAAAGTAGGCTGTATAACACTCGAACAGACGCAGCCTACACACCCCTCCCCTCACCTCGGCAATTTCGGTAGCGATTTTAAAAGCTCATTCAAAAGTTCTCCCCGGATATTTACAATTGAAGCGCTCGATAGACAATTCGTTCGAGATACTCCGGAAGGCCTTTGAGACAACGGTGTATCGCAGGTAGTACTCGATCTCGATGCATGAGAAACGGTTTGCTCAAGCCTCCTGTTTTCGCGAATCCAGAGCTGCACTCAGCGAGTGCCAATCGATATGCGTACAGACTTCATCCAACCGTCGCTTGCGAACGGTTTCATACACAACTACAGAAATAGAAACGCTGCGAGTAGCGGTTACTTAGGCATATGATCCCGCTGTATACATGCACGTCACGCGGGGCTGTGACGATATCCCCAGTGCGGGTAGAGAGAGAGAGAGAGTAGAGGGGCACGTTAAAGTCAAAGGAACTAGCGGAGAAGCCATGAGGCTCGAAGTTGATTGGGTTAGAAGGGTAGAAGATGGGAGACAAAGGAAGAAATGGGCAACCTTCATTTTTAGGAGTGTGGCAAGTTGGGCGAGTTGAACGACATCTTGAAGGAACCATGTAGAAGCACGGAGACGGAGAGAATTTTTGAACCCTGTGTCTCAGGGAATGCGTGGAATTGATATGGTAACGGGACGAGAACAGTGCGTTCCGCCTGGGTAACAAGGTGTAAACATTTAAGCTCTAGGAAGTCCGAACCACGCACCCATTCAGAGGGGCGCGAAGAGGAAGTGGTTAGAGGGATGATTTAAGAGTGGCTCGTATTAGAGAAGGATGGTTTACCGTGGGGGAATAAGCCAAATAAGTATTTCATATGGAAGCCTTTGCGGGTGTAGATGTCTGCAGTTAGCCAGGCGCTGTTCGTGCTGTCGAATAGGGAGAGCGTTTGCACGGGCGACCTTTTTAGGGCGAGGAAGGGGGGTTCATTGGTTTCGAATTTGGGTTTTTTACTCAGAGGTTACAGCTGGAATATGAGGCACGCCGTAGAGGAGGGTTCTGGATTAACATCGACCACCTGGGGATCTTTAACATGCGCCGAAATCTCGACACACGGGAAGCGTTCTTGCTTTCAGCAGAGCAGCCACCGCAGGCAGCATCAAACCCGTGTTCTTGGGCTCAGCAACACAACGCTTTAGCCGGTGAGCCACCCCGGCGGGTGGTTCTTCGATTTCTGGCGCCTCGTAAGTACTGGCTGCGAGTGTGATGCATAGCTTGGCAGCGCTCTTTTTGGCCGTAGGAGCTAGGTCAGGGTGTCGTGTCTATAGAGCAGCTCAGGCGCACTCTCTCCCAAGCTGTTTCACACTTCCAAACACCTTCGCAAGTGAAAAGGGAACGAGAGAGTGCGTATAGATTTATGTAACGATCGAGGAACGCCCGAAAATTCGCTACGCCGAAACCTCGACGTGCACGGAACCTAGCCCTAGAACACAATCGTAATAGTCACCCGTTATGGGCCGTCCTCGACACTGATAGCTCTGTGAGCGTTCCGTTGCGTGGGAAAGGAGCCAAGGGTCAGTTTCCTGAGAGCGCGGCTGGAGGCGGACCCTGCGTGGTCGCTGTGTGCGGCGCCTGTTCCCTGGGCGTCTGCTGTGAGTGACCGATAAGGCACGCTGCTTGCGCGTGCACATTCCTCGCACAAGTTTGCGCAGCTGGGGACGAGAGTGAAATGTGTGGTGGGAGAGAAGGCCCGACCACGCGGCGTCCTTTACCAAAGTCCGTGGGCGAAAAAGATTTTGCGTACCGCACGCCCAGCGCTGTTGAAACGTTTCCCACAATTTCGGGTACAGAAAATCATTTCAAATTTGGGGGTTTAACTCTCGAGCTACACCTGGGCTGTGAGACGCGCCGTAGTGGAGGGCTCTGGATTAATTCTGACCACCTGGGTATCTTTGACGTGCGACGAAATCTCGATTGGTTGTGGTGTTTAACGCGCCGGCGCTACTCAGGTGATGAGGCGCGCCGTATGGCTCCGGATTAGTTTTGACCTCCTGGGGACGTGCGCCAAAATCTGGTAAACGCGGGCGTTTTCACTTTTCGCCTCCATGAGAAAAGCGGCCGCCGTGACCGGGAATCGAACCCGCGCATCGTTAGACTTAGCAGCACTGAGCTTTAGCCAACTGAGCCACCGCGGCGGGTCAACTTCGACTACTGTTGTTAAACACGGTGAGCGAACTGTTTTCGACCAGATGTATAAAAAAAAACAAACGCACGGACATTCTCTGTAGTGGCCTTCACCTGGCGGTGGAAAGTACCGCAGTCTTACGGAACACGAAAATGTGGGGAAAATAACAACCACGCGAAAAATAGCAACCATAACAGAAGTCTGCGAATAAAATGAAAGGAAAAACTAAATCTGCCACTTTCAAAGCCACCACGTATGTAAGCGAAGTTGCGGGTGAAACATTATGTCTTACTTTTTTTATTTCGTCGCTATCATGAAGCAAACGCGGGCACACCGAGAATTCGCACGCTCTGGGCTTTGTCATAAATGCGATCGAATTGAGTGCAAGACGGTTCTCTCCGGGACGGAAACTTGCCCATACGTTAGGCGGCATCCCTTCCATTTCGGGGGCGTGTTTGGCAGGCCGAAGTTCAATATCGACGTCCTTTTATCTCCTCCACAAATGGGCGGGTGCACGGGATAGCAAAAGGGAGGCCGGGCCAAGCTCCTTTTGGAGAGACTAAAGATAAAGGAGAAATATGATTTATCGTAGAATAGTATGCACGACTGGCTACTAGCCCAACTCGCTCGCATACATCACGAAGAACTGCTATCGTCATCAACATAGCGACCAATTGATTGGTTGTGGGGTTCAACGCGCCGAAGCTCTCCTGGGCTATCAGGCGTGACGTAGTGGAGGGCTCCGGATTAATTTGGGCCACCTGGGCCCGTTTGCCCGTACGCATAAGTTCCCGATTAAGTTTCCGCTTACGAATAAGACGCCAGTAAGTCGAAGTCGGCCACGACAAAAATCCCGGTTGCCAGAAAACCCAACGGTAACGCCACCATACCCGAGCGCTTGTTCAGTCTCGCAAACGACTAGCGCTCAAGTCGTAGTTGAGAACTTATTCCCACACTTATCGCGTTCGGGCAAACGGGCCCTGGAGATCCTTAACGTGCGCTGAAATCATCATAGCGACCAACTTTTCACCTCACGCGGGTTATAATAACGGAATGTGCGGTCTGCAGCGAGGACTACCGAGTGGGAGTGAGTGAGTGAGTGAGTGAGTGAGTGAGTGAGTGAGTGAGTGAGTGAGTGAGTGAGTGAGTGAGTGAGTGAGAGGTGGAGGGAGTGAGGGAGGGAGTGAGGTGATGACTGGAGCGAGCGAGTGAGTGAGGGAGTGAGAGAGTGAGTGAGTTATGACCGAGCGAGTGAGTGGGTGAGTGGAGTGAGTGAGTTATGAGTGAGCGAGTGAGTGAGTTAGGGAGTGAGTGAGTTATGAGTGATCGAGTGAGTGAGTGAGTGAGTGAGTGAGTGAGTGAGTGAGTGAGTGAGTGAGTGAGCAAGTGAGACCCTTCAAAGAATACTTGCGCCCAAATGATGATGAGCGAGTGAGCGAGTGAGCCCCTTCAAAGAATACTTGCGCCATAATGACAATACCCACCCGGGAGATTTTCACATATGAGCTAAGCTGCAGGAGCTCTGATCACACCCACCGTGATCACACTGCACTTCAAAAGTGACGTCCGGACAAAGGCTAATTCTTAGCGGGAACGGACATGTTTCCATGCGTGCTCGTGACGCTGTCGTTCAGCGACGCGTGGTGGCATGTATGCATATTTTTTTCCATCACACTTTTCTCCAGAGCCAATTTCGCACCCATAAGCCATTGGCTCACAACCATCTTTATGTTCCTTTCCACAGTCGTTGGGCGCCATGGCTCCCTGGAATTCGAACATCCGAGCATCCACCAGACATCTACGCAATTCCCCTGAGTCGCGAAATGCTGTCACCACGCTGAAGACGCGTACAAATAGCTCGTTTTTCAATTTATTCTCATCTTTCATTGATCCGTACCTTTGTTCATAGACAAACAGAACGGCGTTCCACTTGAGCCTCACCAGCAATCCAGTTTCCGCGCAGAAACGCATCGTGGCAAAACGACCGGGGAGATACGGGACAGAAGCCAAGACCATCCAAAGCCGGAATACGATATCGCTGAGCGAAAGACACCGAAAGTCACGAAGACACGGAGAAAAAGAGGGAAAAAATAAGATAAATAAAAATAGGTCTCAGATGCGGGTCTGGCATGTCTCTAGTGACGTTGGCCTATGAGCACCAATCAAAACAAGCAGTCTGGAGAAGTCATATAGGAGATCGGGACGCCCCGCGGCCCCACGGCTGGAAAAACACTGACGCAAATTTACGGGCTACACGGCCAAGATCTCTCCGCGTGCCGCCAGGGAAGAACGTTTCCTTCTTTGTTGTGCCCTCTTCTTCGGTTTCTTTGTTTCCAGCGGCATCTGATGCAGAGAAACTTCGTTGAGAAGGCAAGGACGCAGTCAGAATGAGAGGAAACAATAAAGAATAAAGAGTCAGCGGCCAGTCAAGGACGGAAAGCAAACAGAGCGCAAGCGGTCGCCGACAGAAGCGTTCGGCAAACGGCGAAACGACGGATATCCTCCCTGCTGGAATCGCCTGCAGCCGTCTAATTTTTGCGTCTTCGTCGTCGTCGTCGTCCCCGAAGTCGTCGCGTTCGCACAAGCCGCGCACGTACGGCGTTCCCTTTTCACGGTGGCCCGTTCCTCCCGGATCTTTCAATCTCCCGAGACGCGCGTTTTCAGTTCCCCAATGGCCTTGTCCACTCCCGATTGTTTTCTTTTCTTTCTTCTCGCTGCTTTTATCCTCACCCTGCAGTTGTTACTGCGCATTTGCATTTCCTTATTTAGGATTCTACTTTGCTTGCACCAATCGGGAAAAGAACAGCAGAAGAAAGATGGCGGTGGGCTGTAAAGACGAGGCAGTGTTCTTTCCAGTTTATATAGCGCAGAAAACAAACAAACGTGTTATGCTCGTATATTCGCATGCATGTGCAATTTTCTATGAAAACAATAAACCTAATTTGATTTAATTTGATGTGGTTTGATCCGGAACTAGCGTATGAAAGATCCAGAGAAAGAACGAACCAACCGGGAATCAAGAAATATAAGGGAAGGTCAAAGACGGATGCAGATAATTTTATCGCCCGTGGAAGTTGTTACTCGATCACTGTAATAATTGATGAAATAAATGTATCGATCGGTTGCTCAATTGATAGGTTGATTTATGTGTATTACTGGTTTATTGATTGCTGAAATAACTAATTGATCCAAGTATTGATTGATTGAATGTATGCGATTGATTTTCCTACCGTTTTATAAAAGCATATCTCTCTCCGCCGCTTGGTACTTTCAATCGGGGCGTGACCCTCACTCACTTTCGGGAAAATTCGCCAAATTTACGAAGTATCAGACCTTGTACGAAAGATATATATTTCGTGCAAAGCCCTGATGCTTCATAATTTTGGCGATTGAATCATTGTGGCTAAGACAGTTAGTCCCCCAGAAGATGAACTTTTGGTCCTTTTTGCTTAAGAGTGTAGGAGCCGTACGAAAGATAGGAGCCATGATAGGTTCAATGTTTTTTTTTCTAAGTATATCATACTAGCCAACAGTGCGGAATTTCAATTTGGATTTTGACGCGGCAAAGATGCACCCTGAAACCTGCCATATAGCGGAAGCTTCGAATCAATTTCAAACGCTCCGGAGGCCTCTTCAACGAACACCATACAAACGGGCCTTTTGTATTTCGTTTCTTTAAGAAAACACAGCTTCCGCGAGTTGGAATGGAAACCTCCGACCTTTTTCTTTCCGCACCATAGCTTCAGCCGCTACGCCGTGGCGGCGGCGACTTATAGAATACAGTGACTTAGTAACGCAAGTATAGGGCCAAGCTTACAAGCTTACATGCAATTATGTGATTAAAAAAATACACAGAATCTCCATTTGTTTTTCCCGCTTCACCGAGAAAGGAAACAAAAATATCTATTTTTAGTTCGCCTGGCCTTTACGTGACACTTTCGGGTGTATAGTTTTTACCAAACGAAGACATCGGGATTTGATAGGAGATAGAAGTATCAGAAGTATAACAGATAACGAGGGTAAAACCAAATCAAACTCAAGTACCCGCCTTATGGTTTATTATCATCCGCCACTTCTCGCATTGTGATCGTCTGCGTCGATAGCTACCATTTGAACTTATGCTTACTCCTCCTGTGTGTCTCCCATTCTTCTGACAGTTTTCGCCATCGCGGAGAGACGCTTTCCTGTCTTGCGTATATCTCAGTGCGTCGATATAGAGATAGCCCAGCCGGCCCTGGAGTGGCTTCTTCCTTCCTTCCTTTGTCTCTTTTGTGTTGCCACCCGCCGACTCCCTGGTGGCCCGCCGGCTACGGCTACGGCTGTGGCTCGCCAGCCGCGCAACTTAGCGGCGGAAGTTTGCTGCTCTAGCTGGCTGAGTAAATATTGATGCCTGCGGCGAGCCGGGCGCCGCCGGGGACAGTCCGCGAGTGTGCTGGCGGTTCAGGGGGCATACCAGCTATTATCGTGATGGCGTCCGCTTTTATCCTTCGCTACTTCAACTTTGGACTGCCTTTTTCTCCTCACGGTGTCAGAGCGGGGCATTTTGCCGCACAAGCTGAAATCCCGTAATCGTTTCCTTTCCTCGCCTTTTTTTTTTTTTTTCAAAGCGAAAGCTTCCTTGGGACTGATGACGTCCTGTCAAAAAACTAATGCATCTCCCCATAGACCGGTTGGTCGACCGAAAAGCTCTGTTAAGATCTCTGGACAGCACAGTGCGTGCGTGAAACCGGGTTTTCATTGTGTGGAAACGGTTACTTGAAAATCATCCCGAAAAAGGAAAGGTTTTAGATAAGACAGTGTACGCATCACTCATTAATAAGGAGTACCGTAGTATATTTTATCTCGTGAACCACGTATCGGGGTTCATTTATGCCGTTCGTAGATGCGTTTACGTAGGGCGCGAAAAATGGTGGCATGGTTCGTCCTTGTTTGCGATTTGAGTTTTCGAAGGTTTGACGATCACATGGACACACATTTAGCTTTCGCGCTTACCTTAACTGTCTTTAGGAACGGAAGGCAAATTTTTTGTCTATATTGGCGGTCCAGAACCTACACACAGTACACGAACCCTCCCTCCCGGGTGCCCACTTTGCTTGCTGAAGGCCAGGATATTTCTGCAAAGCTTCTCTGCACAGGGTTGTAATAGGGGTACGCTGTCGAACTCCGCGTAGTTCCTTCCCCTACTCTGGGATTGCGGGATCATAGGGCGAAAACGACCGGCCAGGACGCAAGCTAGCTGGATATCATTACCTATCATTAGCCTAATTAATGTGCGATCATTATTGACACATTACTCCGCTTATCTGGCGAAAAAAACCACCGCCCCAGATCCCCGCAACCGGGCCCGCTCAGCAAAATTCCCATTGGCTGCACGTAGCCCAAAACCTCTCATCAAAGTTTCCGTTGACTGCGATGGTCTCACGACACACCCAATAAGGTGGACAGGCCAGTGACGATGACAGCAGTCGTAAGAAGCGCCGGGCCGATACAACAATTGCCGTAAGGCTACGAACGGAGGTCAACAAAGGAAAGAAAGAACGAAATCAAACACCCCTTTTTAAGAAGAAAGATGGTTAAAATACGAAACTTTTTCCCATGCAACCTCAGTGAAAGTCAAAGTGAGAAATCCAAACTGCTTCTATTGTCGCGTACGGTCGCCATCAGTAAGGAAAACGTTGATTTGATCTGTGAAGGTAGGAGCGGACCGTTATTCCAGAAAGTCGGCAAGCCGCATTCCTGAACGAATGTTTCCGGCTGACGCCACTGACTTCCGGTTTCCGGTTGGCGTCAGCGCGACGCCACATCAGCGTCTATTTCGTCTACGTTCGTCTTCTCTTCCTCGTTGTCCGGCAGCAAGCCGCAACGTCAACATACCCGCCGACAATTTACACGTGTCCATTCAAGGGGATTGCACAACGACGATGTGAGAAACTCACGGTCAATTCACAATTCTTAATTCTCAGTGTCTAGAGTGCCGTCCGACGACATTAGAATATGTCTGACTATAGGCTAGCACCGGCCGAAGCGCCTGTCGTTGTAGTGTAGAAGAGTGTTTGCACCACTCCTAAAGCAAAGTCTTTATTTTCTAAATTGCGCACTGGTACACTTTCAGTCGCAACTTATGGATGAAAGAAAGGGGGCTTTCAGTGACATGGGGAACCGACCTGTCCTATTTGTAAACAACCTGAAACTGTGGAGGATGTCTCTTCATTGTTGGGCCGCAGTGTTCCTTTGGGATGTCCTCCAACGGTCACTTCAGAAAGATTTTCCACTTAGCCCACAAGGCATACGTTTTTTCTGGATTGATAGAGATGATAGAAATGATGTGCAGGCCCAACAACATGGCAGTGTCATGTTGTTGGGCCTGCACAGCATTTGGCGTTCGCGCATGGCTTGGCTTTATTGTGATGTGGACGCGCGACCAACGCGACAGCATTTACGGGAAAGTGTCTCACAGTTTGTTGAAGTTCAGAGAGCGAAGAACCTTCCACGTTGTCAAAAATTCAACACCTAACTACGCTTAGGGAATTTTAAATGACAACACCGGCCCTGGGGGGCATGGTGGCATTACTGTGGACATGCTGCATACCCAGTCAAAATATAAATTGCTAGTAAGGCTATCGCCAATGAAAATTTGAAGGAGATTTAAGTGTCTATCTGATAATTTTAGTAATAATCGAGTAGACGATTTTGACCGTTACCCCGTTTTCTTCCGACAGTGCATATAGGGTATATGTCCAAAAATAGCAAGAACATATTTATGCCACAAGTACGGGAGCCAGACAGGCGTTGCACATAAGCGAGAAGATTTCCACGTCTCAAACCCGCGAGGTTGCTATGGCAGGGATATGTAACGCGTAAATGTGCTTATGTGAATAAGTGTCTCTGCTGTATACCTTTAACAATCTATTGTTCAGACATGTGTGATTAGCTTTTATATGTGCACGCAATCATGAGTGGCTTGTTCTGTCTTTATTATATATTCTATGAGTCCTTTTCTGTATATAAATAGTGCAGAGTTTGAGCACTGTTCTGTTTTCTTTTGGTTGCTTCCACTGCTGTCTGATGTGTACTCTTGAGGCGGAGGCCTCGTCAAAAGCCGTACGAGTCTCCTTTTGCCAGGCCTCCTGGACATAACTACATGTATGTTTTATTTCCGAAATAAATCGAAATTGAAATTGAAAAATAAAGCCATTAAACTACAGGAACACACACCCGCACGACAACACCCAGACGACGATGTCGTTCACCTTACCCATCTAACTTCCCCTACGCGAAAGGAAGGAGTCAGTCATCGCGACACGACGAGTAGGACCTCGTCAAGGCACCCAGTTGACGACCTCCGCGCTAACGGGACATTTCCGGTGTTCACACACATGGACGCCAAAATGGTACGCTCATTCCTGCGCATGCATCTCGGAGCAGCAGCTTAACGAGAAGACAATGTCGGCGGAGCCTGCGCAGCCTCATCGACGAGACACCGTCGTCATCTGCAGCGGCGGCGCCGTCGGCAACACGGGCCCATTTCTTAGCGCCGCCACTTCCCGAGCCGCCGCTGTCTGCGGCTGCCGGGAACAGGGCCGCGGTGGCCCAGAGGTGGTCCTCTCATCGGAATCATTAATATCCATAACAATAAGTAGCTCCGGGGGCCGCGGTGCCGTCTCTTCGCCCGGCCCGGAGGAAGACCTGCGTGCAATATGACGACGACTTTGCAGCGGCGGCGGCCATGCAGCGTCCTCCGCGCCGTCAAGGCGCAAGTAAGAACGCGCGCCGACGCTCGCTCGCTCTGCCCGTATGGAGATTAATGAGGCGAGAGGAAGATCCGTTTATGGGCCGATGCGGCCGGCTCTCCCCCCTTCCCGTACGTCGCGCCCTTGCCCGAGGCGCTTTCGGCCCATAAATCTCGCCACTCGGAGGGCAGCACGGGCGCTGTAACCCAACACCGCCCAAAGCAAGAAGGCCCGAGTCTCGCGTCATACTAAAACGCCTCCACCCTCTTGCAGGTCTTGGCAGCCGGTCTTTGAGAACAACACTGACAGACAGCCGATGTCCAATGCTTGAACTGAAAGCTCCAGGGTAAGAAGGAGCCGGGGTTCTACGCTCTTTGTCTCTCGTTGCGACTGACTTCCGTGCCCGGAACGGGGCCTTTGGCTATCAGAACGCGGAATGGCTCGCTTGTGTAAACTCAGCCAGCCGTGGGACGCACTTAAGCGACGGGGCCTCCTCCGAGAAGAAGGGTCGAAGCCCGGCGCCGGAGGACGCAACCAACCAAACCGCGCTCCGCTGTATGCGCGGATCATCAGCGCCTCGATCGCTCGCCGACGCGATGCTTTCCAGACGCTTTGCTTGCCTCTGGAGATGATAAGCTGACAGAGGCTGAGTGTTCCGTTACGAGCCGGCCATTTACAGGGTGTATCGCCTTAACCGTGACTGAGTTACAGAGCAAGTTGAATTTTGCTTGCCGAATGGTGAACGCGGACATTGACAGCGTGTATACAGTATATGTAGTGCCCGCGATGTGGTTTTTGTGTGATGGGGCGCCCTGTGTTAGCTCGCGCAATCTTCATGACAGATGGCAGGTGCTCATTATAGTCGCTGTTAAATAATGATGCTTTTGTGCTGTTGAATGATGTTGCTGTGAATAACGCTGCTATAAAAGTACGTACTTACCTACTTCCTACCGCTACGTGCACTTCTAAGCTGCACTGCTGTATAAGTGGAGGAGGTTCCCCGACTGAAAACGCGGACCGTCGCGTGTTTTTCTCGTTGGCGACAACGTTTCAGTTCCAACAGGCATGCAGACCAGAAATGAGCGACCAAGGACAACCTGGATGGCTCCCGAAGCGGGCGGCGGTGTTGTGCGTGTCGCGGCGGTGGAATGCGCGCAGTGTTGGTGCAGATCGGCGCCTCCATTTAGGGAATTCAAGAATTTTCGCCTGCGCCGTCGTCGCGCCCTCGGGTGCGAGCCGAGGACGTTGCGCTACCGTGTGAAACGTGAAGGATTTGTAGTTGGACTCCACGAATAAGAGGAAGTGAGTAATATACACCCGGGTGAAGTGTATCACTAAACCGCCGTGCCAGCCTACCCGCTGTTTCATTTTGCGTGTCGCATTAGCGTCGCATGCCATGCTCAGTTGTATTTGTCGCATGGTCCTGCCATATTTCAGAGCTGAATAAAGTGAGTATCCCGAGCACTGCGTGTTGCTTCAAAACTTCGGCGTCGCGCGGTTGAGCAAAACAATCGCGACGGGTGTATCATATTTTCCCTAATACTGAATCAAGGTAAGAGGGTATTTTTTATCGTACTTGCAAGATTTTTACAATCGAAACCAGCATTAACGCATTAAAAAAAAAAAAAACGCCGTCCAGCTACAGTTAGCCACGTAAAAAAGTTAAATATGGGTACTTCGCGTTGGGTTCAACAGGTGGCGCCGCAAGGTTAAATTTGGGTACTTCGCGTTGGTTTCAACAGGTGGCGCCACAAGCGTTAGCGCACGCTACGAAAAACGCTGTACTAAAACTATCCATGGGCGCGTCGCGACGAGCGTACGCTCCGCTTTACGCCCAGCAATACGCTAACGCCCGGAACGCCCAACTAAATCTGTCTAATGATGTGCGCGTGTATACGTTCCTTCAGCTAAATGGCAATACGAAATCCGCAGCCGAAAGGCAAACGAACAATGACTATTCCGGTTGCTAAGCGCCGAATCCTTCCTGTACCCGGCCAGTCTAGAATCGGAACAGGAATAACTGAGAAACCTAACAAGAATTCTGGTCGTACGACAAAACTTTGTTGTGGCAACAGAAGTCCCGTTGTTACGACAGAGCCATCTGTTGTTACGACACACATTTCTGTCGTAACGACAAAGTCAATTTTCTCAACGACAAACATTCCAGTAGTCACAACAGAGCTGCCATTTACGCTACTCTTCAATGTGATCAATAGCATTCAAACCATTTGCAACTACTGATGGAACGTCAGGATCACGACAAGAAAAGAATTCGGCCCGACGGAACATCAAAATCAGGACAGGAATACGGCACACGACGGAACATCAGAATAACTACACGACAAGAATACGAAAAGATTAACCTGAACAAGAGGCGTTTGTCTATCGCACATCGCCGCTCCGTGCCACGAGCCGCCTCTTCACTTAGGCAAGGCACTTTTTGTTGTTATTTTTTAAAGTAAAACTTGTTCCTATGACACTATAAACGATTCTGTGTTGGCAGCTACGTTTTTTTGCAAACTATAAAACTGAACAGACATATAATGGCGTCGCATAGCAGCGACGCCACTACAGGGGGAGTAACTGCTCGGCTTTTCGTCCTCCCGTTGCTCTCTAGATCGGCGGGGACGATCATTTACTGCGCGAATTATGCACACGGCACGCGCGCTCCCACACTTACTCTTCTTGGGGAACAATGGTCGCTCGCAAGCACTAACGGCTGTAGTTACCCCTTTTTTCATACTTTTTGACTCGAGTGTACGACACGCAAAAACACGACAAACTACAGAAATTTTTCTTGTCGCCATTTTGGGCTGGGGAGGGCCAGGGCAAGGTCATTGATCTTTGAGAATCGCATCTTCGGCGGGAAACTCGAACGATCTTCCAAGGGGAGTGGTTTCATCGGGTCCTTGTCGTACGGCGAAGCCGAGTGTGCGTGGACCAAACAGCGAACTAAGCAAGCAAGTGCAAAATCAGACGACGACGCTGGTGGCATGCCCACGCCGTGGCCTTTGCACTCGGTGCATGCGTGCGGAATCGCGTGGCAGTGCGCTATGGCACGCACTGTTGCTCAGTGCGCCTACGGAATAGCCACTCGCTGCTGCGTGCATACGAGATTATGTGCGCCGAAGAGACATCATCATATTCCGCTCCGCTCATGACTCAAGCCTGCCTCCACCCCCGTCATCGTATGCGCCGAAGGGAAAAAAGAGAAAAAGAAGAACAATTTTCCCTGGCGTGGCCGACGCGCAGCGTCTCGACCACCTCAGCGACAATGGGCGTCTCACTCAATGGGTCCGGCGTAGCTAATGACATCTGGCTGTTCTCAGGCCATTGGTTCGATCGTTTTCCGAAAGGGAGGATCTGGCCGTGAGAGTCGCCTTAAGGCTCCACTCTCTCCCCTCTGCTTTTCTTTTTCCGAACCCATGTCCACAACGTGACTGAATCTATCCGCATCGCTGTAGCGCCGGTGGGCTTGGCCACGAATCAACCCTTTCCCATTGGCTGGGTGAAATGACGTCACCGAAAAGAAAAGGGACGTGGCCAATGCATCGAAGTGGAAAGCCTGGAAAGCGGATAGGGTTTTGTTGCTGCCCGCCTACAAGCGTCCGCGATGCAGGGGCTCCCACGAGACGGGATCCGTTGTTGTATCGCGTGTATTTATCGCTACCTTCGCCGCAAGCCATAGCGTCCATCGGGCCAAACCGCGTTGGTGCATGACCGAATTGTGGCCCTGCCCAACCCCAAGTACGCCTTTCTGCCCGTGGTAAACTTGTCGGAGATGAAGCGTGCAACGTGCACGACGAACATTACATCCTCCTCCTCATCTTTTTTCCAAGCCACGCCCCGTCGGTTCTCGCGATGCCCACAGAAGCGGGACTCCGCTCCTCGTATGTGCTTTTCGTGGGAAAAAGGAGCAAATGATGGTTTCGGCCTGGACGCGGACAGCGTTAGATACTTGGGTCAGTGCTTTCCATAACGTAAGCAAGGCCGAAAATAACCGTGGAAGTAAATCTACGGAGGCATTCGCTTCTTGCACAGTTGCTGTATGTAGCTAGCAACCTAGTAGCCTCAGTGACATAACTGCCTTTTTGGAAGGCGTTAACGACGCTATTTCTTTGTACTTTCTGATTCTCTAATTTGTGATGCATTTGCCTCTGTTGTGAACATGATGACGAACTTTGGAATCGTACATTGTTTCCTATTACATTGTAGGGTTTGTTTTACCATTTGCACACGTTGTCCCCACTATGACTGATGCCTTGTGAGTCAGACTTGTAGCTGGTTGCAGTTTTTCCCCTCTCGTCTTTTTTATTCTTTTTTATTCTCCACTTCATGATAGGCCGAACTGATTTGACCTTAGAAATAAATAAATAAATAAATAAATAAATAAATAAATAAATAAATAAATAAATAAATAAATAAATAAATAAATAAATAAATAAATAAATAAATAAATAAATAAATAAATAAATAAATAAATAAATAAATTTTCAGCCATAGCTGTATTCAGTCCTCGCCCTGTTAGCTAGAACGGATAAGCTGTTTGCATTAGATAAAAAGAGATTTAAAAAAAATATACGTATAACGAATATCATTTCACCATCGCGAAAACGACACGCGTTTTATTACGACTCCAGCACTAATACCTTTTGCGAGAACAGCATTGGTTGAGCACTCAAGCTCGTCGACACGCGCCCACAAAGCCTTTACCAACAACCCATTGCACAGTTTTGGAATCAGTTTAAATTTTCGCTTGCGCAGGAACGGCAGGAAGACGGCGCCCCGGCGCCAGCGCAAACCGCAAACGCCGCTTCAAACTGCGCAACCACACGCCGCCCAGCCCTTCCTTCCTGGCGCCGATTGTAGGTTCGGCCACCTGCGAACGGCGGAAGTGCCTCCAACAAACTTCCTGCGCAAGAATCCCCTCCCAGGAAATCCTCGCAAGCTTGTTCCCTCCCCTCCCTCCATTCTCTCCTTCGTTCAAACTTCGCGCGCAAAGAGCCTCGGGAAGAGCCCGAAAAAGAGAAGCCGGCCCTCCATTCGTTTGTCAGCTACTCAACCTCAGCACGTACTCAGAGAACAAGGCGAGGAAGAAAGAGCGGCCGGAATACGGCGGCCACCGACAGCACAGCGCAGTTAACGGGTCAGCTGAGATTGGAATTCGATTTCCTTCACACTGTTACGGCCACGCTTCTTCTCCTGGGCCCCTCTTTTGTTTCTGGCCAGCGCTGTGGTCTTGTGGGACGCATCTTCGCTGATGGGCCCCGAGCCAAGCCAAGCCAAGCCGAGCGAAGCCGAAGCACACACGTTGTGAACCTGAACGGCAAAAGAAGAGCCCGTCTTCTCCGGAAAAGCGCTCAGCCGCCCTTGCGGTATGGCTCGGCGGCGTGGCTCATTTCGTTCGTCCGCGTTTCTGGCTCGCCGCAGCCCTCAGCCAAGCTAGTGGGAAAACAATAAACTTCCTTCGGCGGCCGCATCTCTTCCGGCGGGCTGACTGCGCCTCGTTCCCCACGGGGTTCCTCTGTTTCGAATCATGCTTAGGAAACGGCATGTTGGCGTTGCTAGGCGTATCTTCTGCTTCTGTGTGCCGCCTACACTCATTTGGACGCCTCTTTCTTGTGGGTTCTTGTTTTGTGTATTTGCGTCGTGTCTTTTTTTTTTTTTTTCCATAAGACGGAGTTAGGATGTAGCGCCAAATCAAGGAACGCATCAAGGAAGGGGAAAAACATACATATACAAATTCAGGAGCGCAAAGCCACAGGAAGTCGAACGGCAGTATAAAGGAACGCTGCATAAGCTTGAAGATTGAATAAAGGCGGTGATTCTTACCGCTTTTCTGCCCCGCTCCATTTTATTTCTCCTTACGCAACGTAGGCCTTCTTTTTCATCGGGGTAGGTGGGCTACAGCTCATATCAGTCGAATTAAAACGAACGTCAGTGATTGCCTTCCATTACAAGAAACAAACAAATAAAA
This sequence comes from Haemaphysalis longicornis, assembly GCA_013339765.2. Classification (NCBI taxonomy): domain Eukaryota; kingdom Metazoa; phylum Arthropoda; class Arachnida; order Ixodida; family Ixodidae; genus Haemaphysalis; species Haemaphysalis longicornis. Next base: position 68,506,705 of record CM023456.1, on the reverse strand, counting down.
CAAGCAACCGGTATCATTTCTGTGACAGATTAAATGTGTGATAATTGTTGGGAAGCTCACCAGGAACCGGTATTGTTGAGGTCACGATGTTTCCTGATTCTGCACGTGGATTTAAAGGAAACCCGCTGCGCATGCACCAATCATTGGAATTAGTCCACGGAGACACCCTGAACTGGAGTAGGCATTTAAAGGGACCCTGCAACACACTTCGATAAGCGCTTTCATGAAACTCTTTCGTTCGCGTCTGGAACCACTTAGAAAGCTATAGTTATCGCCAGCACAGAGCGGCACTGCGTGATTTGCTCTTCGCACCAATACGCTTTCATTTCTGCTTTGTTTTTATGGCTTTATTTTTAAAGTTGCTATCGAAAAGCGTTCATTGCTGCAACTGAAGGAAAACCGGCCAACAGCCGTTACATGGCTTCAGTGACGTAATTCGAGCCGTCGAAGAACGTCAAGACTGGGAAAGAGAGAAAAATCTTCTGAGCGAGTTTACAAGTTGTCTGATGGGCGTAGAGCAGTAATTTTTGGCTGAGGTACTTTGAAGAACCCCTAATCTAAGTACTGGGTGTGCTGGGTGACTACGTTCTCAAAAAAAGTTGAAAAAAGTGTTGCAGTGTCCCTTTAAAACTACTGCAGTGTTTAAAGCTCAGTCATACAAAACGGTTTTTTCATTTACCTGTTCCTGTACCAGGTGCTCTCTCAAAGGGAATACAACAGTTTGAGGTGAAATAAATAACCTGCAACAAGTTTAACCCAATCAGTGGGCCTCAGTGAGTTGATTCCGGAAGCAGAGCTGCTTGCTCAAAATGAATTTAATGTGACCGTCGCTGAAGAAATAAAATTCAGCGCCCTCCGTGTGGTGAATTCGAGATCAGTTGGAAGCGGGTGCTGTACTGTGATTTTTGGTTATTTTTGGTTTAGCAAGGTTATAGTGGCGTTATAGGAAGTTGTACATGTGTGTATTAGGGAATAGCACGCATACAGCAGCACGGTTTCTCCCGGGTTCTGATATGCAGCTTTTTAGCCCACATTCCGTATGGATAGACTGTTGTGAAAAGTTAAACGACGCAAAGATTCGTAATTAAGTTTAACGAAAATTTAGTTGCCTTAACGAAACGGGGCGGCACTTTAAACTGAGATAGTATGGGTTTCGATAAAAGTTCGTCTAGTCAAGAATTATTTAAAGAACTAATAAACAAATGAAGCAGTCACTGGCCAAGTCAAAAAGGCAAAAGATGCTTCGGAACCAGACCGGGTTTGGAAACGTCATTTGGCGGGAGGGGAATGGCCTTTTCTGGCGCACTTCCCTGGATTAAAAAAAAATGGCTGTTAAGCAGCCGCAAAACCTCCGAACCTATAGTCTACGCATTCTAGACGCTAATCTAGAAATGTATTTGGACAATGTCTACAGCTCTCTTAATTCGGCGCATTAGGATATTGTAGCCTTCAAGCAATCTCGATTTTGAAATTTTTTTATGACACAAAATTGACATGAAATTGGCTGTGCGTAATGCCAAGGCTATGTACCTTATATCCTCGCTTTCTGTTTAGCAAGCTGAGACGAAACGTTGTGAAATGAACGCAGTGCCATTTTTCGTTTTGAGTCCTCGCCGTTCACAAAGAAAATTATGGGTTGTTATCTACTGTTCTGTGCTGATTAGAAAGTTTACACTTTCCCGGGCTCGGATTACTCACTTGAACTGTTTACGGAATGAATGTGCGCTGATAAATGTCGAGGTATGTACGCCGGTCCCGTAAACTTTGGTGTTAGCACATTCCTACCAAGAAACATTGGATGAACACTTATTGCAAGAGTATGTCGGCTTAGAATGGACGCTTTTACACGTAAAACGTATACAGAGAGCCAAATGCTCCGCCCTGCAAATACACTAATCAAATTCCTTGCGTCCTTGACATTGTTACCTTTACATGGTTTAAAGTAAACTCTCGTTCGCATGAAATCGCTATTTTCATAGTGTTTCATATGGTCCCCCCTTAGTGCCTCGAGAGAAAATGATTTCCGCGTTTAACTAAGCATCCCTTATAACGAAGCCAGCTTTCTCCGTTCAGGACTTTGTCAGAACGAGGGTTTACCGTATTATAACTGGCCCTGCTCAACAAAAAAAAATTCATGTCGAGGACTCATAACCAGGTGACCCAATGTCCCCACGAACCCAGTGAGCAGTCAGCTCACGAGTACAACACTTCATCGACCGTCGCCCGAAAATCCCCAGAAGTTACTTCCACACGAAGACGAAAGGAAAACAAGAAGCGTCTTCCAAGAAACAGAAAAAAGTCCTCAGTGACCGCTCAGTTCCTGTCATATCTCCTCCCCAACGAACCCGAGCGCTTGGAAGCATCAGAGCGCTAAACAACTGCCCCGGAATGAGGGGGGTGGGAGCGGGCAACGAAAAGGAAGCAGCACAAAGACCACAACGGAGACGCGGATGGGTAAACCAATGGTCACCAGCTGTCAGGCTTTGGGAAAAGAAGCATGCGCCGCCGCTGTCGGGTGGGTGGAAAAACACCGGCTACTGTCGGCGTCCGCGGCCCAAAGTGAAGGGAGCCGCACTTGGACCAGTGACCCCCCAGGACGACGCAAAGCAGCCCAAGCGCCAGGAAACCCCGAAACGGACCCGCCGAACCACGCCTCTCCGCCGGCTCGCCCGGCATTCGCAGCACGCCACGCACGAGATAGGCGACGCCTTGGCGCGCGCGACCCGCTCGGCCCCTGCCATCAGCCCGCACACGGGGTCGCACAGCGCGGCCGTGTTGTTGTCTTCGAAGCTTAGAAGGAAAGAGGGAAGCAGGCCCGGGTTCGTCTCCTTCGGCTGATTATCCGTATCTAACGTCGCGACCCTCTCTACTCGGGACTTCTGGAGCCGCGCACGTCACCGAGGAAACCGCAAAAGCCCGTCCCCGGGGGACACCCCTCCGCGTCTTCTGACTCCGGGCTACTTTTCCCCAGATGTGTCGGTCGGGGCAGGCTAGAGTGAAAACCGCGGAAAGCGGGGAACGACAACACCCCTTAGTTTATAGAAGGCCTTTCCATCGCGGCACACTTTGTATCGCTTCTTGTTCCGTGATTAACGACGATAACCTTACTTCAGCACTTTCTTTCGACCCAGTCTATCGATAGAATAGGATGTCAGTAATCAGTGCTGTCGGGATGGTGTCGCACGGAGGCTTTGTGAACACGGAGGTGTTGGCCATGGGTCCCGAGCAGCATGTGAGCCGACAGACCCGTCGACTCCTCCAGAAGGTCGACAGCTGAGAGGTGGGGGAGGTAGTCGGAGGACCCGGGCTGTTGGGTCTGTGTGTGGCAAACAAGGGTTCGCCTTTGTTTCGGCCAGCGGGTGGGCTCTCGCTGACGGCGCGAGCATTTCTGGCCCCTCGAAATCGTCCTCCCGTCCGGCGTGGAAGGTGGGCGCTGTGCGGACACACACACACGTGCGCGACGCGCGGGGAGGTCTGGCCTTGAGAGTGCCGGATACAAACGAGCTCACAACCCGAGTTCCGTGGGACCCCCCGTGGGTGCGCCTCAGTGTCGACGAGGACACTTATGGGACGATAATGAAGGCGGTCGTCCTTCACGCATCCGAGTCCATTGTTGAAGTACGAAGAGCTGACATTCCGGGCACGTTGACAAAGACCGGTCGTTATGTTCTATACTTTTGGAGACGGAGTGAATGCTAAGAACGCGTGAGGAACGACTTAGCACGTTAGCGATAACAGAGTTGTAAAAAGCCTCATTCCACTTCGGCATGCAGGGAAAAGAGCCCACGCTGTGTATGGACATCTCCAGGGGGGCCCAACTGCCTTTTTGCACTGCCCGTTGAGATCGGTGACTAAAAAGCTAAGATTTATAAACAGTGTAGGAGATAATCGATTACTCGTTTGGAAGATAAAATGGTTTCTGCCATGTTTGGGTATTGTGCAGTTCTTAATTTATTAATTTACTCGTTTTTTTTATATGATGAACACTGTTCGCTGGGTGGAAAAATTCCGCAAACGCCGCTAGTTTCCGCACTTTCTTGAAAGTTATACTTCGCGCGTCGTCATTGCACAGGAAAAGCGCATACTTCTTTGTCACGCATGTTGCCACGTCAACGATGAGCTCGGGTGTACTTTCGAAGGCAAATGTCGAACCACGTGTAACCTAACTGCAACTTGTGTTTTTTTTTTTTTCTGGACTGTTCCTAGCCTTCGCTTAAAGAAATTCGATGCAATTTTTGCGTTATTCTTAATTTAAGCAGGCTATTTTTTGGTTTCAGCAGTTCATGCGTCAGAGATGTGCTGGCTAATTTTGATCTTGACGCTTTATAGATCGGGAGTCAGCAACTTTTTGAAGTGGAGGGCCGACTTGCATGCAGCCGACCCAAATCGAGGAGGGGACGGGGGTGAAAGGGGGGGGGGGGTGAAAGGGGGGGGGGGGGCTTTTCAGGCAAAGAGAAAAACATTCAGCGAATTGAAAAAAAAAATATCTGTCAATAATTAACGATAATCTGGCTAAGTGTGAAGATGGGGCACAATGCCAAATGGAAGCGATCAATTCTCTGTCCTTTTATGGCGTCTAACCATTCGAAGTCAAAACTGGCGTGTCGGCCTTCAGGTAGGAACTGACAGGATTAGGGGGTGGGCGTTCTGACGGCAAGTTAGGGGTCCGCAGGCTGCCGACCCCTGCTCTAGATAACTCTGCGGACGACAGTGCGCGAACATTACATCGACATGCATATGACAGAATGTGCCCCCTTCTCAAGTGATGCGTCGATGTCATGCTAAATTCGAATTGCGGTGTATATGCGTGGTTTTGAATCTCGGCGTCGCGGTGTTGACACAACTGATGCGGGTAATAGCAGAAGCCCGAAAAAAGTCGTCTCTAACGGGAAAATGTAAACAAAGAGCGCTTCGCTCCTCCGTAGCAGCCCCCCTTCCACGTATCCCGAAGAGGTGTTCCACGTATAATGAATTTGGCAGACTGCGTTTACGACATTCGTGGCAACGCATGAATGTGGGCTAGTTGGTTCGAACAGTGCTAGCGCTAGTTCTGTGTGGTCTCTTCTAAATTGTGCCGTCTTTACCGCGCTACCTAACCATATTTCACTGTTAGACATTCTAAAGGACATGGTTTAAACGCTAGAAAAAGGCGGACACATGAAAGGCGACGCGACAAGCGCTTCCTCCAATATTTACCAACTGTCTGAGAAACAAGTTCTTTTTCAGCGCGACATTCTTGTTTCACAAGAAAAAACTTCGAGCTGTTTGATGTACATTCGATCCCTGCATTTACTTTCCCTTACTTCTACAAAGTTAGCGGTGTTTTCTCCAACTTTACGCCAAGACGAAGACCTAAACTAAAATAAAATGGAGGGAAAAAAATGCAGAAAGATGAAGCGAGGATGGCGGGAAATCGTACGGGCACTCGTTTATAATAGCTCACAGTACCATTAATCTGATTCACTACAGGCAATTAAAATGAGCGGTGTCTAAGGCGCAACTTGCATGCCAACTGCCTGACACCCGGAGTGTCGTTTAACTCTAGAAATGCGCCCAGCCATTTGACATTGCTCAATGCGAGCATATTTCGGAGTCAAATAATGTACCGGGTTTCGCTATTCATTGATTGGGAAGCAGCGATTGTGACGCAGCTCAGGTGACCACACAGGTAAATCGTACTGATTAAAAGATTGCAAGGCGACCAAAAGAAAATGTGATAACTTGCCGAATGTACACTTCCAAATGTCACTAAATGACTGCCCTTGCTGTTTCACTCGTAGTATTATTTCTTTTTTCGGTCGAACGATGCCTTCTGCCAATGTTTCCCGCATCTCCTGGGCTGCCCTTATTCCCTTCTCCGTAATCTGTTATCATCTTCCTTCGTGCTGTCATACACAGTTATACCCTACCCGTTAACCGGTTTTTGCTACTACAATCAGTTAGCACTTTGACGGTTCGAATCGACTTCACTTCGACTGTTCTTAGCCCCAACTTGGCCAGACCGATAACTACCCCCGCTTTCTTTTTCTCTTCCACTTTCGATTGCTTCCACATGCAGCCCTGCAATATTTTTGCAGAACGCACAAAGAAACAGCCTCAGGTCGTCGTGAAACCTACTCGAAAAGCGGTTCCCGGTTCTGGTATACACAATTATTTTCGGCAGCGCCAATACAGCGACACATGCGGCTTTATGCGCACCACATGTCCCCGTTCGCGTTCTTCAAAGCTTGGGCAGCCACCCCGCCCATAAAGAATAGCCCCTCCTTGCCATCGACGCGCCCAAAGCCGCTGAAGATTCGTTTGGCAGCAGGAGTGAAACGAGAATGCATGTGTACCGCGCAAATCGGCTCCAGATTTCGGTTCTGTGCAGTCGCGAGTGCCGTTTTCTGCTTGCATTCGAGTTCGGCCGTTTCGGGGATCCGACCAACGACGGAGCGACGCCGTGAGTCGCGGAAACCTTCGTTATAAATAGAGCTTTGTTTGTCGAGTCGAGAGTATTTCGTGGAAAAGGGCCAGGGGGGCTGCTGTATTCACTGCGGCCGGCGCCTCCTCTTCATCACTCGATGCGAAGACGCGGTCTCGAGTGTCGACGAGGGGGAAAATGTTTAGGTCTTTACTGACGTTTACCGCAATGAGTTTCGTACGCGCGATACAAGTAGGTCGCTGTAGAGGAATTTAAGTCTTTCAGCTGTTTTTTTATTTCAAGCAAAACGATGTTTTCTGTGTGTTTCCTAAATTTAGGGTCCCATAAGCCCACAAACAAAAAATAGAGTTGGAAGTGCACATAATAACAGATTTATTAATGAGCAATGAATTAGAACATCGGGCAATTAAAATTTTTATGCTGAGCAGAGACATCACTTTCGCATATTTTCCGAAACCTTATGACTACATGAGCCTACAAAAAAAAAAGAGCTGTGTAGTGCACGTATTTATAGATTTACAAGCTTGGGAATAAAACTCGAACCGCCATTTTTTTCCTGCCTAAATGTCGTAATTTCGTCTTCACCGGAGCTTCTTCTTCTTTGTAGCGTCCAGCTCCACAACAAGGAAACATCAGTGATATCTATCGCAGTAGACATCATTGTAGAACAATTCCCCAGAAAACTAGCAGTTTTGGCTTCGTTCTCTATGCACAAGAGGAACTTTTAGGTGATGGCGTCAATTGACACCACCAGGGTCGAAAGGGTTCATTAGGGCCCAGACTCTTTTGTTCACGTTTATGCTAAGCTGGGCTCAGGAGACTTCAAAACCCGCTTTTGGCACAATCCCAGACAACCTTCGTATAGTTGGTTTCCCACAGATGTACTCTGCCCCAGCCGAAGGAGAAAAAAAAGAAGAGATAAACAATAAAAATAATAGCAATAAAAATAGGACTTATCGTGGAACCTTAGTAAAGCGATCACATCCAAAACGGAATCGCACGTTAGAACAAACAATCGATGGGCTGTTAGGCTTCCCCTGATGTGTCACTTTAAAGACGAGTTACTGAATACTGAACCACTCAATTCCTAACTGATGACAGTGGAAATGCTTTACTGCTGTCTTTGGGTATCATTAAATATTCCGCAATGCATTTGTGGTACATTTTGTTAGGAAACTAACAAAACAAAAACGAACGGCTCAATAGGGCTTCGGTATATTTCGGGCACATCGGAGTGTACCGATTTTTCTTTTTTTTCAATTCAAGCCCTTTGTATTTCACTTGTACAGCAAAGTTGGTGTACCACCCTATATTGCAACTTGCTACACTTACGTCTGCCGCAAACCAGCTTGCTTACTCTTCCTCTACAACTTTCAATTGGTCCACGGTAAATCGTGGAAGAACAGCAGCTCAACGTAAGAGTTACCGAAACATTAGCGTTCGTTAGTGGTTAGACCTCACTCACTTCGGTAAACATCTAAAGCGGCGTTTATAGTCATGCAAAATTTGTATGTGCATATGAACACGCAAATAACCAGAGGAAAAAAAAAAACGATAGCTGCTCAAGTTTCAAAGTTTACGACAGTTTCGTGGACAGGCTCACACGCGAAATAACGACAGACGAGTCTCAAAAACTGTCTGCGGGGTGTGGGAGACAGTCTATGCGCCGTCATGCGAATCCGTCACGAAACATCAACCATGTACCGTTAGTAGAACATGCGTGTTCGAAGCTGTAAAGTTAAATTGTCATGGAAGTCCGTGACGAAATATCAACTCTACCCTATTAGTTCAACATGCTAGGCAGGACTCTAAACCTGAATCGTCATTCCAGTCAGCGATGAACCGTGTGTTCAACGTGCCGGTCTAGTACTGGAAACGTGAATCCTCACGGAATTTCTAATGAAACATCAACTCTAAACCAAATTTAGTCGAGCATGCTCGCGGCCACGACTGTAAAACTGAATCACCGCCTGTCTCACTCCTGCGGGCACTTCGGCATCGCGCGTCGCTTGAATTGCCTTACAGTGAACCGTATGCAAAATTCCAACTGACTCATCTCAATTCCCGCAGCTCGAGGCGCATATGGCTCCCTGCCACCGAAGCCTTAGGGCTGTTGTTTCCTGCGCGTCTCACTCGGAGGAAATGCATGGTTGGGGAAAAGGGGGAGACGAGCCAGTGCCCGCGGCGCCGGAGTCCACACGAGCCAAATCAGATTGGGATCTGGCTTCGGCCAGCGTGAACGCAGCGAACCCGCCCCGGGGTCTAAGCCAGCGTCAGTCTGGTGTGCGGCGCCTGTCAGGCTGGTTGAGGGCGGCCGCTTCAATCCCGGCCCAATCCGGCGTTACTGCAGCGTCGCCCTCGAAGTTGCGTGCATGACCCTCGAACCGGAGTGCACGTCTTATGGCTATACGGCGCACATGCTGCGAGCCTTTGTACCAGCCCGTCGCCGCGTCTAGCGTCTGCTTTTAGTGTCGTCTGCTAATGTCGTCTGCGTAACTTTTGCTACCTGGTACGCTTAGTGTTTGACTCCCGTGTGAGCGCGAATCCGTACGCATTGACAAATATGACCCGTTAAACGGACCTTACTTCGTATCGTTCCAGACGACCGGTTTCGGCTGCAACGCACGTAACTGATGACGCAGCCCAGATTCGGACAGGCCGAGGCCGCTGCCTCAATCCGAAGCCGAAGCCAGGGTCACAGCCGGCTCGTCCCGGGATTATTACGGCGGCCAGCGGAAGCTGTACGGCGCCGTCGAGGGAAGGAAAAGTTTTCTTTGCCGAGGGAAACCTAGCGCCTGTCCTCCTCGGGGCGTTCGCCAGACGGACTGAGACCCTAGGCTGAAATCCTGCGACGGCGACCGCGCGGAGGGTTTTCTCTCGAGCCGACGAGAATGACGCGAGGCTCTGACGCCACCTGCGCCCATCTCGTTCAGCCCTGTAGATGGTGTTGCACTCGTTTTCGTCGCGAGGCTAATGCCTTTAGCAAACGCCTTCGAGGTAACAAGATATAAGAGCTTCTCACAGCTTCTTCGCCCTGTTCTTTCCGTAATGATTTACTAGAGTGACATTTTGTAACTTCGGCGAATAGGAAGTTACAAAAGCGTTTGGTTAACCTCAATGAGTGACGTAGAGCACAAGCCTTCGTTGTAGCCGTCGCTTTATGTCGGGTCGAAGCAGACGGGTCGCACTGCGCTAATAGAAGCCTTGATAAAGCGCAGTATACGCGTGACGTTGCACTGCATGCTGCAGTGAGACCGGACACTTTCACCGAACACCGTTTTATCGAATTCCATTTCATAGAATGCCGTTTCATCGAATTCCCTCTCATCGAACGCCATTACATCGAATGCCTTAAGCATCGATATACTCGAAGCAGAAAGCTACATGTCGCAAGTATTTGCACGATTTCCGGGCGTTCCAACTGAACTGTCAACATCAATTTCTGTGCAGATGAAGCACACGTGATTACTGCAGGCCATACAAAAATTTTAGTGGAAGAATGATTGTATTGTTCATGATTAATCATTCCGTTGTTTTTACGTGCATAAAGTTGGATCAGGAATTCTTAGACAAAATGAACTTAGGCGGGCAGAGCACCGAATACGATATGCACAAAGTAATAAAAGCCACGGAAACATTCCATTTTTTTGGCACAAGTGTACGAATAGTAAACCGAGACCGAGCTTACTGACAGCTGACCTGTACAGCTCATTAAGATGTTTACACATATTTAATCTAGAAATACGTGCAGTCTATGGCGTTACTTTAGAAGCGTTATATTTTTTTTTACTTTAGCGCAGCGAAGTTTTATTTACCACCACCCGAATGTCTATTTTTTACCATTCTATCAGCCTTTCCACGTTATTGCAATACTTCCGTAAATATTTATTTTATTGTAGACTCTTTTTTCCATTTATTATTTAATCTCCATTTTCTTCATCCTCTCCAGACTCCTTAACCTTGTGATTTCAACCTATTCGCGCGTATTTTTTTTTTAACTTCCAGTACTCATATTGCCACATTATTCCTCTCGTAACCATGTCCATACACAATTGCTTTGCGTTACACCGAATTCGAGGAATTTTCGACGAAGGGTGGGCGTGATTGTTCCTCATTACACAAGGGACAAATTTGTAGAAACATGGGGGAGTGTGTTGCAGCTTTTGGCACGCCAACTGATAAAGGGTAACCTCGAGGCAATGTTGCGTTGTTCAGGAACTTCCTTGCAGGACACAGTCACGGGGGCCAGAAAAGCCGGGGAAGCAGGTGACAGGTTTCCGTTCAAGACATTTCCTGAGAGCCATTGCTCATCTTTAGAGCCCTAAATGGTCATAGCGCAATCGATGGCCTTTAAAGGGCGGTGCAAATAAATGAATAAACCATTTAAAAAAAAAGCGGAGCGCTGTGAGTGAGGACCTCCTAAGGACATCCCCAGGACATCCCATATACATGTCAAGATCTAAGATGTTGTCTGAACCACGTATGCTCAACGCCTTTTCAGCAGCTATTGCCAGCACTTCTTACTCGCGTAATAAGCATTCACAGCGTTCAGTGCTGGGATGACGAAACGTACGACATCAAATATACGGCACTTCTTCGCACAGTAGACGCCGTAGCGGAAGGCTCCGGATTAATTCAGACCACCTGGGGATCCTTAAAGTGCGCCGAGATCTCGACACACGGGCGTTTTTGCTCTTCGCCCCCGTCTGAAAAGCGACCGCCGTGGCCAGCAAACGAACTTGAGTCTTTGAGCTCAGCTCCACATGCAACGCCTTAGCCGCTGAGCCACCCCTGCGGGTTGCGTGGATTAATCGCCCAAGCCGCTTCTCTGCTGAGCGGTACAAAAGGGTCACGGGTTCCGTGCCTGGCCGCAATGGCGTTATTTTAAATGCAAGCCGCAATACGTGAGTACCACATGTATGCGCAACTTGGCGCATGAACCCGCGGGGAAAAGACCTCACATTGCCAGAGGGCTAGTGGCCATGACGCGGAGGCCTCCTATACTTCGACCTGGGTCGTAGCCGCGGCACAATGATAACGTTAAACCATGTGGGAGGTGGGCGGGTGAAAGCAAATGCAGTGTATAGTGTAGTATACTTGGAGCCCTTGGCGTTTTTGTTGCCAACGGAGATGAAAACAATTGGTAGGGTAGAGGTATACATTGATTGATGATTGATTGATTGATTGATTGAGTGATTGGAAATTGATTGATTGATTGATTGGATACGCGACGCGCCGTACGCAATGCAGGCGATGAGGCGCGCCGTAGTGGAGGGCTCCGGATAATTTGACCACCTGGGGATCTTTACGTGCGCCGAAATCTCGTACACACGGGACGTTTTTGGCTTTTCGCCTCCATCAGAAAAGCGGCCGCCGCGGCCAGGAATCGAACCCGCGAATTCGTGCTCAGCAGCACAGCGCCTTAGCCACTGAGCCACCGCGGCAGGTTGGTAGAGGTATATACAGCTTTGCTGTAAGAGTCTCGTGTCTTTGAAGCACGAAGCGTCTCAGCGCGAGGCGTAAACGAGTGTCCCGGTGTTTTAGTTCCGTGACTGCATGAGACGGCGTTACGACAACGGCATGAAACGCCAACAGCCCGAGCCCCTAAGGGGATTCGCCCCTAAAAGTTGAGTAGCAGACTCTGTTGCACAAACTGTAAAAAACCCTCGTTTCTTACTCCGCGTCGGGAAAGGTCGATTTCAATGCACGCGCGCGACGTGCACCGCCTGTTGGGCGATCGTGAACCTCGCTGGGAAAGCGACGCCAGCGCGCGAGTAAATTAAAGCCATCCATCAGAGCCCATTTCATCGGAGCAGTGACAACTCAGCGCGCGCGAGCGCTTCCTCGCACGCAGGCATCGCCCGCACCCAGCCAGCCAGCGAAGCGACGGGATCGCGCTCGAGATGGATCCTCGAGACCTCCCCGGGGCCTCGGCTACGAGCAGACAGCGACAACGCGGGGCACGCGACCACCTGCGTGGCGAACCGCGAGAGCATGCTCGGGGATTCGCTTTCAACCGGCGCCGCATGAACGATGAAGCCGCATCTTGTAGTGGTTATGTCTGCGGCGAGCTGGGTGGGGGTACGACGGCCATCGTACCCATGCACGTTTACACAGCGGAACTTCTTCGCTGCGCGGAAGAGACGTCGCCTCCTTCCAGGCACCTTCAGGCCCGGACGTTTGGTCACTGTCGACGGTTTTTGACTCCAGTCACCCGAGTGGTGGCTTGAGCTTCGAAGCATTGAAGGAAGTGGCGGTGAGACGAAGTCTGAAGCCAATGCCAAATTTGAAGTTCGAGGGGAAGGTCGGTGAATGCGCGAGCGAAGGTCCTTTTCGCTGGGTGGTGCTCTTGACAGAACGTGCACTGGAAGAGGGGGTGCGTGGGTTTGGCGAGTTTTGCGCATAGTATACAGACGCGCTCTTTTCCGCCGCCGGCGGCCAGTCGTCGATCTTACCACAATGCTCCCTGTCTTCGCCGCGGCGCGCCGGGCAGATTTGCATCCCCGAGGCGTACAGCAATTTCCTGCCCGCCAATTTGTCCCTGTCAAGCTTTCTGCTCGCGCTGTTTTCGGCAGTCGCAGCGTGGACCTTGACTCCGTTCGGCTGTGCACGAAAACGAATGCGCACGCGTTAACTATTTGTCTTGTCGCCATAGCTGGACACGCTAGCGGAAATGGAGACTTTAGCCGCCGAGACGATGCATGGGCGAGCGCACGCGCGGCGTGCTGGCGGGCGGGCGCGAGTGCAAAGTAATAAAGCGTGGTTTTAAGGAGAAAGCAACACCGAATAGGCCAGCAATCACAATTTGTCTTCGGGATGCTAATTTCCCTCCCGAGCTTACAGCTGGAAAGCAGCGCGTTTCTCGTCGCTTTGTCTACGTTCGATCTTCGTCTCCCCGGTTTCATTTATAAACTGCCCGCGGTGTTATCGAGTAATAATGTTGCAACTTAGGTTAGTGACGAGTTGGCTTGAACCGGCTACGATGTTCAGCAATGCAAAAAGAAAGGTTGCAGAGGACATCTACGTTTAGGTTTTGAGAGACGCGATAGCGTTACTTTGTCGTCGAGGGAGCGTTTTCGAACGGAGCCTCTGCATTCATCATCCATGCTCTCCAAGCACTGAAGCAGTCAGCTGAGAGAGAGAGAGCAAGACTAGCCACAATGGTTTTTAAACACCGCGCCTTAATAAACACAAGGGCATCTGCCCTTGCGCCAAACACGAAAAAGAACCGCCTTGAATGAGTCAGCAAGCAAACAAGGAAGCGAGCAAGTCAGCAAGCGAGCGAGCGAAGACGAAGTAGTATTCAGCATTCTACGTGGAGACCTCATTCCGCATTGCCCATTTTCGGTTGTGGTGTGTGTTCCGAGTTCGTGCGGTGCGTGATTGCTTTCTAGCACCTTCAGGATTCGCACTTTTGTCTGCCCAACACCAGATTGACCGTACCCTCTGAACACGTCCAGCATTCTTGCAATCCTCTGCATACACACATGTGCAGTTTTTCGCCATGCGACACTATCATTGCCTGTGCAGTAAATGCTATTTTATAGGCCACTGGCCACCCCTTTTCGTAATAAAGTTTTATACATACATTCTATAAATGCTCCCAAAAATGCATTAGTTTCGAATATTCACTCTCCCGTAACCTTGCCATGCCGCAACATCTGGCAGGGGACACCTATCTGGCTATGCCGCGTAGTATCATACACTAAACAAAAATGAAGTACAATATTACTTCTACTACAGCGCATCGATGTAGACAGATGAAGCATTTAAGGCACCTGTTGAGCCGTGTAACATATTATAATGCCGAACATAGTCAGCTAAAGATGCAGGGCACAAAAGTACATCGGGGTGTGCCGTGCAAAGAAGGGAATAGACGTGTATTTCAACAAGTAGAGTGGGCTCAGTAAATTTGGGTGCACTATAACAAAGACATCATAAATATTAGTTGCGTGTTCAAACATATGATGCGATGTTCTTGTGGTTTAAAGAAAAACTCCACCTCCCCTCGCGGGAACCCTGTATAGATGCGACGCATAGGCGGAGCGGCGAAGGGACCGCGTTTTATAGCGCGCATAACGTTGAGGGGACTGCGTAAGCCGTCCCAGTCGATGACGACGTTGCGTACTTGTAAAGCGGCGTGGACTCTAGGTGTTTGAGCCAAGCGTGGATTTCTTCGCCGGAGACGGCACACGTTATATGCGCAGCGCGCCCGAAGGAGAGGAAACCGCGAGGAGATACTGCACATGCGCCGGCCCCAGCGCGTCTGCCGCGGCTATGACGCAACGTATCCAACACAATCGCACTTATCAACCAATCAAATTCCAATCCATCCAATCCAAGCCAAGCCAAGCCTCCAATGCCCCTCGCGAGAGAGTGTTCGCTATCGTAGAGCCGAGGGGGTGAGCGGCGGAGAGCGCAGCTGGCGCAGCGAGGAGAATGGGGGAGGTGGAACGACGACGACGACGACGCCGGAGGACAGGCGAGTGAATCAGATGCTCTGCATCTAAAAAAAAAATGCTTCGCAGTCTACGGAATGTTACACCAGTACTGTCAAGACATAAGCTGCTGGCTCGGCTGACGTCACCCTGTTCGCACGCGCACTGTTGTTCTCTGTTTTTCTGTCGCTCCCTGTCCACGGATCGAC
Organism: Haemaphysalis longicornis; assembly: GCA_013339765.2. Lineage (NCBI taxonomy): Eukaryota > Metazoa > Arthropoda > Arachnida > Ixodida > Ixodidae > Haemaphysalis > Haemaphysalis longicornis. The sequence continues at coordinate 68,491,634 of CM023456.1, read as the reverse complement.
GTTGAATCCTTTTTCCAAAATGCCTCATCTAGTTCTCACGCAATAATAATGCTGTCGCTGCGCTCCGTCTCCTGTAGCGAGATTTTGTTCGCCAGTTGGGCTCGCCAGCGCGGCCGCGGGTTTCGTTATTTCGTGTCACACAGTCGCCTTGCTAGCAGCCGAATAAAGTTCTCTCTCTCTCTCTCTCTCTCTCTCCTCTCTCTCTCTCTCTCTCTCTCTTTCTCTTCTCTCTCCTCCCCTCCTTCCTTCCTTTCCTCGCCCGCTGACGCAGTGGCTGCCGGAAACGTAACTTTTGACGGGCACCTCGCGCAAAAAAATAAAAGTGTGAATTTGAATTGAGGCAGTTGTCTGACGATTCGTGCCGGGAGAAATATCTTTCAAAATGCGGCCGTGTCGGGGGTACGCCCCGAAATCGTGGATTGCCAGCCTGAAGGGGACAGACGTATGGAAACCGGGCCTTGTGTTGAAGGCGGATGTCATGGCTTCAAAGGGTTCTCGTGAGTGTCGGAAGTTTCTGAGCTCGCTGTAAATCATATGCGTCGTTTAATATTCCCCCGACGTTTGAGCGAGTTTTTTAAAACTTTGCGAGTTTTTTTCTTATCTTAGTCGGGAGGTGGCAGAGAAAGGATTTTTGGAAGCACACTCAGTGGTTAAATCTCGTAACGGGGAGCTGAAAGCGCTTTTACAGCGGTGGAGTTTTCGTGTACGTCAACAAGGCACGGTGTGCAAAAGCTCAGCTCCCGAATTTGATGTAAAAGCGCGAGGCGTTCATCTCCGTCCGTCCGTCCGTCCGTCCGTCCGTCCGACCGACCGACCGACCGACCGACCGACCGACCGACCGACCGACCGACCGACCGTCCGCCCGTCCTGTCGACGTCTGTCTGTCTGTCTGTCTGTCTGTCTGTCTGTCTGTCTGTCTGTCTGTCTGTCTGTCTGTTTGCGTACTTGGTTCTATTTGGCTCCGCACTTGCTTTAGCTCGACAAGTTGCCTTTATTTATTTTGAATTTAACTTCTCTTCTGTCGCCGCAATGGGGAGGCCGCGTAAAGTTCGTGCTCCCAGACACCGGCGATGTCCGGCATTTCGAAATGTGCCGGACACGTAAAGACTCTATGCTTAAAGATGTCGTGCCCCTATTTTCCACGAATGGACGCGTCAACCCTCTATTCTAGGCTATCTACCGATATCGGATGACGTCGAAGGAATGGTAGTCGCAGCACGTCTTCCGTCAAGTGTTCGCTCCCTTGTTCAAAATTTTGTTTCACCTCTGCAGCCTCGCTCAGAAAGTTTCAAAGTTTCAAGGTTTACTTCAAAAATACAATGATGTGCGATTACACAATGTAAGTATACAAGAGGAGGTATCACAGTCTCACATAGATGACAGAGATTCAGTGGATTGGATTGCATTGGATTGAAAGTGGATCGGCGCATATGTTTTTCAAGCGAAGCTTTGTGTGGCCAGGGTTGCGTGCCATGTTGCTCTGTCTGTGCAAAAACGCCATGTGACAAATTCAACTTTATCGCGAGTACTTGGAAGAAAACGGTTGCACCTCTTGTCTTATCGAAACTCTAAAAAAAATAAAAAACAATTACACGGCCATTAGCCGCTTAAGACGACTCTATCATTACTCCATGTTTCAGTTACTTGTCATGATTCGTTCCCAGTGAACTTATTAACGTTGCAGAATTTTTGTCAATACATGTGCATCTACGGAAAAAAGTGTGTTTACAGAAAACGACTACAGTCGAAACGTGTTATAACGAAGTATAGTATTGTGACTGTAATTTAGTTCGTTATATCCGATATTCGTTTTAACAGTAGAGCTGGAAATCGGTTCAGACCAATCGGTAATCTGGATCCCGCAAAAATCCTTGATACCAGAACGCATTATTTTGATCTTCGAACGTGCTATAAGGAAGATAACCCTTATTTTTCTACTTGCGGCACTTCAATCCCAATCAACCAGAACATGAAAGGGGAAATTACAGCAGACAAAGTTCATTTGACAAAACAGGCCTGCCGTTCATATTTTTTCGATGAAGGATGTAATTTTTGTCAGGTGGCTATTCACAGCCCTGAGCAGGATGAAGCTTTCCTCACTGTCCATGGACAAAGGGGCTTTTCTACTTTCTACTCGGAAAAACTAGAAAATGGGCATTTTCTAGTTTTTCCAAGTAGCTTCTCAGCCTACTGGTCAAATATCTCTTCGTTATATCCGATAGTGCGCACGGTTCTCACAGTCTCACTTTCGCTATAAAAGAATACGTGTCATTGAAAGTGTTATTTTGAACATTGCGCTGTGCCTCGTCACTTTCCCTCCCTTATCTAATGCCCTCGGGCGCTTAAGGATGAAATAAATGAAATCCAACATAATTAAATGAAGCGTGACCAACCAAATTTCGTATTTATAAGTTTGCTATAGCCGATAATTCGCTATATCAGTGTTAGTTTTAACGAGGTTCAACTGTATGAGCCTTGTTATATCGAAACTATACGCCGCAACAAAGTAGGCGGCAGTTAGCCACTGAGGCGACTATATCACAACGGCGAGTTTCACTTACTTTTATAATTGTGCTGTTCACCGGAAGTTGCAAAGGTTATGGAATCCCCGTCTGCTGTTTACGGCAGGGAAACGTACAGCCCATGAGTATGTTGTCTTCTAGGATAAAACTCTAGACCTTTTAAGGTTCATCGGGTAATCCCGAAGTTACAGTCGCTATTGTTACGTGGCAGAAGGACGAATGACAGGAACAATGGCTGAATGCGAAGCGATATATTTACACGACGTCGGCAATCACAGCACCCAGAAACGTCACGCACAACGCGCACAGCTTCGTCGTCTCTGTCTTCTCTCCGCGACACTATATCATTACAAAATTATTAGAAAAATTATGCATTCTCTGGCCGTGTGTGTGATGCATTAACAGCAGATTTGGTAAGGTCGAGCTTTGTCCGTCCGTCGCACCAAAACCCCTCGAAGCCTCAAGAACAAAATGTGGTTAGGGAGGTCACGGAAATCGAACCCGGGACCTTTACGCCATGAAACGGCAACCTTACCACTTGGTCGGCCCAAAGGCCCGAGGTGTACGGAGTCAACAGCGGCGGGGAACAATAGCAGGTGCAGACGATTGTAAGAAAAAAAATTGGCCGCGTACCTGCTCCTTTCGTTGCAAATGTCGTGAAAAGACGATAGTCTTTGTAGACATTTGCCAAGGAAATGCCCCCCGTTGCTTTCCCGCTCACCTCTCACGCTGTTCCTGTACCGTCGCAATAATTCCAAGTGAAACGCACTAAAGGTTTGCGCAAGGCGATTTGAATTTACCGCGTTCCACTGCTACAGGCAGGGTTCCTCGATGCCAGCGCTGCAGTACGGCGGAGACGCGCGTGAATGGAGGTGGCCGACTACAAGGTTTATAGAACCGCGTGGCCGTGCTCTACGTGCGTTCCATGCAGAACGTGGAACCTAGCTAGTGGAACCTTTAGTTGCTGGTGCCGGTGATTTTTCATATGCCGCCAGGTAGGCGGCGGTTTTCTGCAGTAGATGTAGAATATCAATTACTATCGAAAAACCAAGGACCCATAATTTTCTAATAAAGGAGCACTGCAAATATCTGTCATATATTGATTTCCTGTCTTATATTTGCATAATGTCTTGTTTTTGTTCAACAAAGTTGACAAGCATGAACATATAAACCGGGCTTAGACGTCTACATTTGGCTGTGAATATATAAGACTATTTATTGCGCAGTAAGCATTTTACTTTGGCCGGGTGGCTGAATCGAGTCACAGACAGACAGACGGACAGACAGACAGACCAACATTTCTGGGTTTGAGTAGCCCAAGGCTATCGTCTTAAAAAAAAACTCTTCCCATGGTCGGAAGTGAACCTGCAGGTCCCTCCCGTTACAAAACTGGTGTCTATCCGTTGAGCTATCATCGCGTCCCGGGCGCCCAGCATTTACTTCGGGTTCGCCTGTGCGGGCGCGATTTACTTGGCCGGGGTTCTAGCGCGTGCTAACGCGGTCCACTTTGGAGAGAAGTGGAAGCCTGCGGACGAAACGACCCGGGCCTGCCAGCAGGAGAACTTTCACCGGCGAGTTCGGACTATAATGTGAGGTGGGAACCACCCGGGCGACGAAGGAACGGGGCGTTGTTTTTTTTCAGTGAAATTTGCTCTATAGTGGTCAAGCTGTGCCAATTATTTTTCGATTGCAGCTTCGCATTAGAGTAACCAAAAAGGAGTGAAATTAAACACAATTTTGTGTTGTACCCTCTTCTCCGATATTAACAACTCCTTTTGGGATCTTTTTGCCCTCAGTTGACGCTTTTGGCGGACCATAATTCCCGACCAATGCATTTCATCAAAGGTGAAACCTTGGATGCCATTTGTTGTTCACTGATTGTTTTCTGGCTTTATCTCCGCGACCAACCTTTCTATTTTCCCGAACTATCAACTGTATTCCTGTTGGCCACCCTTGGGTCGCTCGGGCGCTGATTTAGACTTGGCCGGGGTTCACCGCAACCGTCAGGAGAAGCATGCCTGCACGAGACCCCTAGTATGCGGCTCAGGCATTGCGAGGGGCCCCCTGGATCGAAAGGAAGGGCTCGCCACTTAGGCCTGCCGCCCATTATATCCTCTGCTCATATAACTTCGCTGGTTCGCATTCAAAGAGTGCAATGGAGCCTTCTTTTTTTGTTCACGCTTTCCTCCCCCACATAACCTCAACCCAACTAACAACCCATTCCTTGAACCGTGGGAGTCTGCGCTGACCAGCTCGGCGCCGGAACTTCAAGAAGCCATGGTGCAACGAGCCCTGGATGCGGCTCAGGCTTGCGGCCTCCTGGATCGAGAAGGCTCACCACAACCCCGTCCCAATACCCTTTTGCTCAAATAATTTGTTCCTCCTTTTTCGAAGTTAAGCAAGGACAGTGACCTAGAGAACAAAAAAAAAAAGAGTTTAGGAGCACTTGCAAAAACAACAACAGTATTTGAACCAGACTGCTCAAAATTTACTTCTATAACCTTAGGCTGTACTGGTGAACTGCTGCTTGGTACCAGCGCTGACAGATGTAATACTAGAGATGAATTATTAACAATGTCGTTAGCAATTAACAATTTACATCGATGTGTCAGACACTGTGGCTGAAAGAACGCATCGGTGACAGCAGTCTATACGTTGAATCCAACGAACAATAGCAAGAAATTCTCTCTGAGACTGTCGCTAGTAACCGGATTGTTCCTTCCTTTCTTTCACCGCCGCAGTCGTCAAGTCGCCCAAGTTTACAGCCCGCCTTGTTTTACAATCTTCCGTCTCGGAGTTTCAAACTTGGCGCCTTTATTCGGAAGTCACCAACGAAGAAACACGGTTCTTTACATTTTTCCCAGATTCGGCTCCTCAACTCTTTTACAAGTAACAGCTCTGCTCGGTCGCCCAGCCGCCTCTCCGATGAAACAGCCCTCCCCGCCTGCCAACGCCCAAGAAGAAAGCGATGCCTTGTTTCGCGCAGGCTTCGATATATCGGAGAGGCGGCGGGGCCCACACAGGACTTCTCACGCACATGACGCGCGCATCAACCTCGGCCTCGCAACTTTCGCGGATGCCAGAACCCGCTGCATAGTGTCGTCTCTCCCAGCTCGCGGGCCGAAAGCTCGTTTGGAAGCGTCGCACACAGCGCGCCGGCTTTCTTTAGTTGCCCTGGCTGCTTCCTCCCCTCCCTTCATAAATGAGTTCAACGGGCCTTTACGACAGCGGCTGTAAAAAATTTATCGCCCGCGCCGCGATTCCGGAGTGGCGCTTCGAGCGCTACGGCGCCGCTGCCTCCCGTCGCTGAATATATATACCGCGCACGCCGACATCCGCTTGAATTTCCGCCTGTCCGAAAACCCCGCGGCGGGGAAAAATAAAAACAGAAAGCGGAGCACGGTCTCAGCGGGAAGGGCCGACAAAGTGGTACACCCGCTATCCCGGGAGACCTCCCCTTCCTGCACCACCCTCCTTCATCCGTCGAGTTATGGCGCTCGGAGGCATAACTTGTGTTCATCGTCGCTAAGCGCCCAGCGCGCGCGCGCCGGATCGTCTGCTGCTGCTACAAGCCGGTGTCGTCTGCTACAGCGGCCGGCAATCCGGCTCGAGCCGCTGCTGCACCAGACGCGCCCTCACCCTGACACACATGGCGCTGCCCGCAGCAGGCGATTCTGCGCGGAAAGAAACAAAGATTGCCCGCTACAAGCGGCGTGGTTTGTAAAAAAAATGTATATTGCGGGGGCCCCTCGACAGTTAAGCACTGTAACTGCCACCGCGCCTCCAAATAAAGCTGTTGAGCGCGGGCTGCAATACGAGGAACGACGGTTGGTACAAGCGCCCGCGCGTGCGCGCGTGTTCTGCGGGGTGGTTTCAAAGAGCGCCTCGTCTCTCGTCGCTTTTAATCGTCGTAAATCTCACGGCTTGACGACCGCGGACGTAAATTCTTCTAGGGGTCGGGTTTCCGAAAGCGGTTGTGGTTATTGCTGGGGCTGAGGAGCAGGCAACCTGAAGGCGGACTGAGCGGTTTCTTCGGCACGGGCCTGCACATTCGGTATACCTACGTAGACACTATATACCGCGTCGCATCGTGCCATGATCTGGTGACGTTTATATCGCTTCCGCTTCCTTTCTTGAAGCAGGGGGTAATTTTGAAGTGTGCGGAACGAGCTTTAAAGGGGGGAGCCCGTGAATTACGAGCTATATGAGTCGTAGTGACGTAATATGAAGGACCGCCATATTTTAAGCTGAGCGGGGTCGGAGTTGGAAGGCCCCTTTATAGGCACTTGAGGAAAGGAGATTCAAAAATACTATTTTTTTAGCAAGTGATGCATAATGTGGGCGTTTTGTGCTTAATTTCTTTTTAGTTGGGACAACATGCTCTATTATTGAATTTGCCATCTTTGAGTGGGGCGCATAAGTCCCGCTTTTGCAACAGTCCAACGTCACAGACTCTCCATAGTATTTTTATTACCCTTCGATATACCCTCGGGCTAAAGCGCAGCTGCTAAAGCCATAAAGCGTGAAATGCGTTCAGCGAGTTCTCGTTTACGTACTGAACCGTTCAAAATTCCGGTGCGACTGTTCCACCCCCCCCCCCCCCCCGTGCAGTGTATCGTGTAATCACTGCAATCAATACGAAAAGGTAGGCATATGATTTAACTCCGAAAATTGATCTCCGGTGTGACGCAATGCGAGGATGGCGTTTTGCGTTGCGTCACAACGCAGATCAGATTTCTCAAGCCTAATCATATATTTGGCGTGGTTTCTTTCACGAACGAAGATTTCAATTATTCCCGTGCTGTGCGGTGAAGCAGCCCCAAGTACCCTTTCCTTCGCGTATGGAGTATGTGCGAAAGTGGCATTTATGACTTGTAATAATTCACTTCAGGCCTCTTTGAGAGCGCTGTACCCATTCGTTCTTGAGGATGAGTTAGTCTCCTGTGACGCATCCGCCGTCAACCAACATGTGGGTGGATCGTGCGAGCAGTTTCTTCTGCTTTTCCTATAAGCGGTCACACCTGTCTTGCTAAAAAATTCTTGATTAACTTATCAGGTCGTACCTCTTCAAGGTGCGCGACATGGTTTTTCGCATCACGTAAAAATTGAAGATAAATAAAATAAAACACGACGCCATTAATTGCACCCCCCCCCCCCCCAAAAAAAAAAAGCGTCGGTGTCGTCGAATAAAATCTGAAAGAGCTTTGAACGGCGTGATCGTTAAGTTAAAAAAAGACAGTCGTTCAGCGTTTACTGTCTATTTAATAACAGGTTCGATTGTGTTCGTCTTTCACATGCCTCATCTTTGTCTTATATTCAAAACACTTACTCCAGACTCGCATGGCACTTCATACCTAGATGACACACAAAGCTTAAGGTGCGAATTTTGAGCCGTTAGCTGCAATGCCCCATCTTCGCCGACATTAACGCAAGATAGCCTACAGAGTTCTAGGCTATAGCCTACAAGGAGACGTATACCTCTCCTCAACATAACTTGGTTCTTTTTTTCTTTCTGCGGTTTTTAATGAAGTTGTCTTGCAGTAGGTTTACAGCATAGTATGGGAAGGCACAGTCAGGCCCGCATATTATAAACAGGAATGCTCAGTTCATTTTTGTTCTGTATATATTTATTTATTTATTTTTTAATATATACAAACATGCATACATACTGTGCAAATCTATACTGCTCTTTATGGCGCAGATGCTATAGGTTATCGAACCATTGGTTCGATAACCTGCTTTAAATAATTAGGCTAACAAATGTGACCCATGATCAGCACTCCAGGGAAGCACGTGCGTGTCGCTCCTTCACCGAGAACTTCACCGTAAAGAAGTTTCGCTGAAAGTGCGTATACCCTTCCCTTGAAACTGGGAACTTCATCGGTCGCCAAATAAGCAGTAAGCATACCGGGAAACATTTCAGGCCCCCGGTTTCTACGCGAGGCATGGCCACCTACACTCTAGTTTTCTGCCTGGATTAGCTCGTCCGGGTTTCGAAATCCAATTAGCCCGAAATACCCTCGCATCCCTCTACCATAAATAAGGCGCTAACCACCCACCCGAAATAGGGTCAGATTAAGGCACGGCGCTCCGCATTATCTACGGCCTCCGCGTGAATCATGGGACGCTATCTCTAATTGGCTCTAATCTCGTTTGAACTCTCCCGGTGCGCGTCATCGACCATTAAAGCTCCAAACGCGTCGACTAGACGCGCGCACGAGGCCGCCGCGCAGTGACGCCATGTTCGGCCCAACCCCGACTATGGCCGCCTCACCGCCGGCTCTTTCGGCACGTAGGAGTGATAAGCAGGTCGTTACTTTTTTTCTGCTGCTACTTCCTGGACTCAGACGTCGATCGTTCCACACCCTGCAGCGCCTGTGCGGAAGAAACGGCAAAACGAAATCCCCAATCCTCTCGCGCGGCCGGGATTGAAGAAACAGTACGGCTGCTACCGTTTTCCTCTCTTCCCTGTCATCAGAGTCGCGAGCCCCGCGGTCCGAGGGGTGGCGCCGCAGAGGACGATCTAATTTGACTGCACATGCCCTCGCAACGTAAACTAGGATTATAAACGCGGAGCTCGGGCTCCGCGATCATTTCTCTTGCGCTGGACCCCGGGCTGCAGTCGAGAACGCCGACTCGGAATTGCGGATACCTATAACCGTTGTCCTCCTCTCAATGTTCTTCCGGTCGGTTGTTTGGAAAGCTCTCCCGGAGGGATGACATCACGCGGCTCGTAAAGTTACCTTCGGGCTCCGCTGGGTAATTGAGGGAAGGAGCAGAGGGGGAAGCGAGGCGCATAACCATAGAATCCCTCCTCGTACGGCACCACCTCTTTGCTGTAGTCAGACTCCACGTTACGACGTTGATGTGAGCGGAGACCGTCCCTTCGGCAAACATTGGCTCAGTTTCTGGGACAGTACGAGCCAGAGTACCACGCATATCTCGCGTTAGTCTCTGTAGGTATGAACGCGAACGGAAAAGGAAGGTCTCGTTGCTAGGCGATGATGATAAAAAAAAAAAAAAAGACACTCTCTCCCTACCAATTCCATCCAACAGAGGATAACGCCGGATCTAAAATCGTCGCTAAAAGGAGAGCGATCAGTGGCCATTGCCTGAGGTGGAAAATACCTCGGATCGTCAGGACAGACCAGGTTTACGCTCCCGAAAAAATGAAAGCAGTATTTGTTTAGCTCACAGATCTGCTCGAGATAGCTTTTTTTATTATTATTTAATGCGAATATTTAGCTCTGTCTGTCATTCGATTCAAACGAGAAACGGTGGAAGAAAGCATGAACAAGGAGATATAGGTAAGACCCGTGGCAAAATAATGAATCTGCTGCCACAGATTATGCATACGAAAAATGTTCAGCGCTGAGGAAACCTGAGACAAGACATGTATGAAGCAAATTACAAATACATACCCCCCCCCCCCCCTTAAAAAAAAAAAAAAAAAAAACCCGAGGTCTCTAAATTAAAAGTACATCTTGGATTGCTTCCTACGGTATGCGAATGATAACATGAAAGCCTTAACAAGCGGGGCCAGAGAGAGGCAAGATGAAAGAAAACATTCAAACAAAAGATGTAGGCTCGAGCTACTCCAGAAACAGAAGAAAGACTATAGGTCCCAGCAAATTCTAGTTCACTCTACCTGAGCAGTGCGAACACGATGATGATGATGGTTAGTTTTTAATGGCGCATGGGCCAACGAGGGCCAAGAGTTCCAAAAAAAAACATTCGGTTAACAAACAGAAATGAAAGAAACTAAAACCTGGAAGCAAGAATAACCGTGAAATGAAATAAAGACAATGAAAATGGCTGGTGTATATAGGACGAGGTTTTTATCATACATGCTATGAAATCAGCTGCTAAAATTTCACCTCCGATAAGTACATAAACACGAGCGTAAAAGATGTCATGGGATCATCGAACGAAAAGAACGATAAGTGGAGTGGGATATGTTGTCTGTAGAGTTGGGGGAAGTATTTGCCAGTTCAATTTAACTGAGTCAACCTTGATTGAATATCCGCGAGAAGAAAGAGTGGAGGGGAGAAGAATATGAAGGAAAGGAGTGGGAGAGAGGGGAAGGCATACCGTGGCAGGGGCGGCACGAGTCTGCTGTGTTTCGAGGACATTCGCAGAGAAGTAACCTACACGAGGCCATTTTTCTCCCATGATGTGTTTAGCCACGCCGTAGGGAGATAAGCTTTATTGTTTCTTTTTAATTTTTGGGTGTTTTACGCGGCGAAGTTACACCTGTACTATGAGGCGCACCGTAATGGAGGGCTCCGGATTAAGGGGGACTCACCTGTTAAAATTGATTGATTGTGGGGGTTTAACGCGCCGACGCAACGCAGGCGATGAGGCGCGCCGTAGTGGAGGGCTCCGGATTAATTTTGACCACCTGGGGATCTTTATCGTGCGCCGAAATCTCGTACACAGGGGCGTTTTTGCTTTTCGCCTCCATCAGAAAAGCGGCCGCCGCTGGCCTGGAATCGAACCCGCGACCTCGTGCTCAGTAACCTGTTAAAATTTCTTTGGGGCTTACTACTACATGACCCACGGAATTAAAAACTATCGTGCACTAATACGAAAATACGAAAAATTTTGCAGAACCATGAAAATGCTCCAAACGGCCTCGTTTGCTTTTTTCGGAAATATGCCTGCCACTTCTGTACTGAAAAATAAAAATAAAATAAAACTCTCACATGGAAGACCGCCAGCGCCATCTAATGTAGACTAGATAAACTAAAATGCCTTTCTTGTTTGTTTTTTATATCAGTCAAGATGTGCAATATTTCCAACACAAGCCAACTAGGCGGCTGGGAGCATTTGGATGAATTTATAAAACTTTCTATATTGACGTACGATGCTTTGTAAGCCCGTGAAATATATATATATATATATATATATATATATATATATATATATATATATATATATATATATATATATATATATATATATAAATAGAGAGAGAGAGAGAGGAGAGAGAGAGAAGAGAGAGAGAGAGAGTTCACAATAACCCCCTACGTCACAGTACGAGTGCCCGGGTTCTACGGAGCGTTTGAGTACGTCTGTTCTTGGGGCAGCCTGGATGTTCACTGTCGGCGAGAAGGCAGACAGCGCTACAGAGACGATATTGAGGCAAGGAATGGGAAAGAAGAGGGGGACGGCGCCCTCCCTCTAGGAACGAAGAAGGGATTTGTAGGAAGAGCGGATGGGACAGGAGGTTTGGGCAGGGTGCCGATGGATGTGGCTAAGAATAAGACGGGATGGGAGAATGTCACCAAGAGTGAAAAGCGCTGTCGGACACTGGGCGTGTGTACATTTCTCTCCTCTGTCTGTACTCTAGTCGAAAACGTAAAAAGGGGGGGGGGGGTGCGGACGGGGCAACAAAACACCAGGTCGCAACTCCAAGAGTGGGAAAGAGATAGAACAGCCTTCTCATCTTTAAGTCATTTTAAAATGCGTCTTACTTAGCATGAGTATTCCCTAACATTTTTTATAGATCGGCCACATTCTTTGCGAAAGAGAAAGGACGGTGGTTACGGATCGGACCAACTGCAGCGAAAGTCGACGCTCGTTGACGTGTCCTCTCCCTCCTCTCGTCAACTTAGGGACCCGCCTGCTGCTGGGAGGAGTAAGAGTGCTGCGGAGTACGTCGCAAGGGGTCAAGGTAGGGGTGCGAGAGGGGTATTACATCATTTGAAACTCATCCGAACGGCAGCTACGGAAGGTGGCAAAGGACCCCACAAAACGATGGCAGTAGGCCCCGTAAAATGATCTCGAATTGAAGGATTTTAATCTTCCTACGCGTCTTTGTATCTTTCCTGCCGGAAAGATACAAAGACGCTTTTGCGTGCTTGAAATTATAGAACGTTGTTAGATCTACGCGCTACTTGCACGCGTGCATTCCAATAGAGAGGCAAAGAGAGAGAGCTATGGAGTACAGAAAGCAGCGGCACATGAACTCTACGTGTCTCCACTTTTGGTCCAATTTGGGTCCAGTTTCAGTCTCCAGTTTTGGTCCAGCATCGTCATTTTTCTCATCCGCGTTCTCATCCACAGGGCGGACCATAACCTGCTAGTTGTACCGTTGTTTACTGGAATGGGTTCATGAAACCAATCAATACCCCGGAAAAAAAAAAAAATTTGATGACGTCAGCACGCGGGAGGCAATGATTTACAGTCGACCACACTCAGCATGCATGCCCGTGTTGGAGGGACTGGTTCGGAGTGGTCCACGCACGAAACGTGGCAGCGAGTCCGTATACGGTGAGAGTTCCCCACGCTCGTTTCGTTAGGGGCCAGCACAGCGCAGCGCACACCAAAGCGTGTGGCTATGGCTAGCCATCCTCGGCCGGGCGCGGAGGTGTCGGCTCGAAATTGCAGGGCCACGCGCACTTAGCCGAAATCATTGGGCTCCCGCCGGACGGGGTCTTCCACGACCGCGCTCGCGTGGGGCGATCCGAGCCCGCGGCTGCTGCCAATTGTCCGCAGGGGTGCTATAAAGAAGGCGCGTGTGTCACGCGCCCGGGGAACAGCCCCCCTCCTCTCCCCCGTCCGATCCTTGTTCTCACACTCGGGGCTGATTTGGGGCCAAGGAAGAACACACTCATCCTCCTCCCGAGCCTCCGACCCCCGTCTCCTTCCCCCCCTCCTGGAACCCACAGTCCACATCGGCCTTCGATGAAGAAAAGAGAGCCGATGTCTCCGCGCTCTCCACTGCCGCTGTTGCTACCGGTCGTGGGCAGCTTACTGCTTCGTTCGGCCGCGCCGAGCCTTGAACGGTCTGTGAGATATTTAGCCGTGCTCGATGACGTCACTCGTTCCACTCTTAACGGGATTTCCCGGTGGACGTCCACTGGCCATTCTTCGCATTCATCATCCTCCTCCATCTCGCTGCTCATCCCCTGCAGAAACCATTCTCCCGTCCTCCTCCTACTACTACACAATTACACAAGAATTGAAGGGAATAGCGCACCTATAAAGCCTCCTGACCAGTTTATGTGCAAAACGGTGGTCACATTGCGTGTGGCTTCGATAGCGGAGGAAATGACGTCATTCAGTCGTGGTGGACAGTGGCGGTCCATCTAGGTTCTGAGTGACTGCACGGGATAGGTGAGGAGCAGGATTTAATCAGGCCATGCGGGACGGAGATGTGGCTCGAGCCTTAAATGTTCGATGAATATTCAAGTAATCATTAATTAAGCAGTAACAGGGGGCATGTCACACCTCGAATTGACGCGATTGTTAAGAGGATTCGAGTAGCTAAGCTTTGGGGAAAACTGCTGACATCTTCAAAGCTTCTTCCAATTTGAGGTTTGTTAGCGGGATGTCGCGTGCACAAGAATCCTCGTTGTACTTTTCATAAGGTGGTGTGGTCTCCGTTAGGACTAATAAATTCTCTGACAAAGTGCTGTTACTCGCTTGTGTCTCTTTGTGTATGTGGACTTTACCTCATCTTCATCCCCCATTAGGCTGACGCAGCAATTCAGGCAGCCTTCCAGGCCGATCTCGTCCGTTCACTAAAACATTTTTCTATCTCCTCCTGTCATATACGTACAGGAAACTTACGTATACGTATATTTTCGTTCATTTGCATATAATTCTTTCTTATGGCAGACATCGGTCGCGTGTACCAAGGCCAATGGTAACTCTCCGTGGCCACACCCGGACAGAGACACCGCAGCATCGTAAAGATCTCGCCGGAGTAGCGAAGAATGAGGCGATTGCACAACGTCGTCCCTCGCTGGAATTTTACCTTTCCTCGCAATTAGGGCCAAAACTCGGCCATCGCGCAGAGGGATTTAACGACTCCTCCTCAGCCGCATGCGCCCCGCTCTAATTGAGGAGTATCTCAGTTTGATGGTGCCGCTTATTTTGCTCAGACTGCATGGGGAAAAGGAGCTTTACGAGTACACCGATTCGTGGACGTGACTCAATACCAGCGCGGGGTTAGTGCAACGGAACGTAACTCTCAGCAGAGTAGGGGCTAGCTCGTTGCGAGGACATTAAGGAGAGCCTCGCAAGTGCGTTGTTGTCCTCGTATGGGATTCAAATAAAGAGTGGCACGTCAGCCGGTAATTTTATGGTCCAGTTCTCGTTCGATCCATTCACGCAACGAGCTTTGCCTAAAACGTTGGTACAGTACGGTGGCACCGGGCACAGACCTGCGGAAAGATGAAAAAGAAATGCCATCTGGCTATCACTGTTCCTGCAAGGAATCGCAGTGCGACAGCCTGCCATTTATGCTACTCATGCTTCCACGTATCAAATAATTTTGCAGAATTTATAACGAACCACTTATAACAAATCCCTGTTTGTTTTTAAAAGAGGTGGCCCAGTAACTATTACGGCAGTCAAACACAGCTTAATAAAGATTGGGTTTCAGTGAATAATAACTGAGTCGCGTAAGCGACTGTTGGTGCTTCAGAAGCTGTCCGTCTCTGTGTGCGTGTGTGCGAGTGCGCGTGCATGTGCAACCTGGAACGAAATTCTCTAACACGACAGGCGTCGCTTGACGCCCGTCGTTTTAGAGCATTTGGCCCCAGGAACACTATCCGCGCCCTGCTCCTAGAAACAATGACGTCTAGGTGCATATGGAAGAATATTTTTCCTCGCGAGCATATCAAAATAATGTTTTCGACCTACACCACTCGGTATAGGCGGCAGGAGTGTTGCTCGATGACGCAGAAGGTACTTATTCCTGTGGGCGGTCGGCAAAAATAAAGCGGTTTGAAACCGAAACAAACAAAAAAGTCAGGATGAAGCGGGGGTATCGGACCATGCAATATCAGTGTCAGTGACACACGAAGATCAAGGCCGCCTGGAGCAAGGGGCGTCACTTCCAAATGTCGGAGCTAAATGGGCCCATTTGCGCCATGGGTCGTTCCGGTGCCCTGATCTCGGAGTACGGGCCGCATTTATTTGCGCATACACTCTCGCGCGCCGGCTGCACACGAAAGCTCGAAGCGGAGAAAATTAGGCAAAAAAAAAAAGTCGAAAGCAGTTTTGCGGCAGAGAGCTTCTCTTCGCCATCCGGTACACCGGAAACTCTGCCTGAAGCATCGAAGCACGCAAAAAACGTGCAGCACCCTCACCTGCCGAGCGCAGGGCGTCGTCTGCTACGCGGCGTAGAGCAGACGACGTGCGCGCCCATGCACTGACGGAAACACGCTCTATCCTGCAAGACACGCGGGGATCAGCTTGAGCGCTACCGCCGAAGAAAATTCGCTCGTGCGCGCCCCTTCTTTATGCAGGCTTCGCTTTATCGCTTCACTCTCTCCGCAACGTTTTCTCCGGTACATTTTTAAAGGCACGCGAAAGAACCCGCATTGTTCTCGCCGGGGCCAGCAGCTTGTTCCTGAAATGATGAGCAACGGGCGCCCATGCCTCCGCACCGCTGTTTTCTTTCCGTTACCAGCAAACAACAGGGTTTCTCCGCACAACAACAACAGAAGCACAAGGGGCAGCCTAGGGGCACCCTTGAGTGATTCGCCGAAGCAAAGCTGGTGTCTATGCCATAGGTCTGCAAAAAAAAAAGAAAAGTAGAGGCAACAGAACGGACCCCTGTGGGCCCCCTCGCCTGCCCCCACCTTGGGCGGCGGCGGCGAAGGCGCCACAGCCGCTGATGAAATATGAGGGGCGCCCATCGATAACCCGGCGGACCTGTCAGCTTTTCCCGGTACCCGCTGGAGGGCAGGCCGAGACAAAGCGCAAAACCAACCGCCTCCGCTTCGGCCCTTTCACCTTCTTTATCTTCGCCTCGACCCCCAGCTAAACCGTGTTTTCTCGCGGTTGCGGCTCTTTCACTCGCGGGTGTTTCTTATTTTTCTGTCATCCCTCCGCCGAAGAAGGCATTTCTTTTCAGCTCTTGTCTTCGTTCGGAACACACCACGTGTTCTTGTCGCTCCTTTCCGATTCCTCCGAAGCTTCGAAATGGGAGAAGCGAGGGGGCGGTTATTTAGAGCTAATGATTCTCTCGTAGAACGTAAACAACCGAAAAAATGAACCAACCATCTTTATGAGGCAGCCGCAACAACAAACGAAGAGAAAAAAAGAGAGTGAGAGTGACGACGCTGAAGGAAAGAGAACGGGGTTATACGTTTCGAGAAGCAAGGCGAGGCGAAGGGTGGTTACTGGGCGCTTCCTTCGTTTCACCTCCCCTCCAGGGATACGCTGGAAACCCGGCGACTGCGGCATTGTGGCGCGTCGCCGTCTATCCTCGAAGCGCATTGTTCGCCGGCATCGTATGCAATCCCATCTCCCTTTCTTTCTGGGAAGGGGAGGGCATCCCACCTTGCGTTCACCCGTCGCCGACGACGCTGTCAAGCTCGCACTCCGCCGTGTAGATGGATCACCTAGCGTGCGGGAATCCCTGTGTGCGCGGGTATCTCCGTGTGTGGGCTTTTTTTTCTTTTTTTTGTCCCCGGGGGAAGACGGGGCTGGGCTTTTCTCGCACAGGGAGACGTAGACGGGGAGTGATTCCCAATTAGGGTCGCGGCTGGGGGAAAGGAACGGAGTCCGTCAGCTCTGAGGAGACAGCGTCCGACTGATTGTCGCGATATCTGTGAGACGAACCGACCTGCCTGTCACGGGAGAACGGGACAGTGGTCAGTCAGAAGCAGGCCAATAAGGGAACGGCTTAACGAGGACTGTGCGAGGCCTTCGACGCACTGCGCGGCGTGCTGGAGCATAGATCTCACATGGGGAGCAACAGGGCAAGTGGAAAGCGACAAGGGGGTTGGAGCGGAATGGGAGGAAACAGCACGGCTCCCGCTGCGAAGTCCTGCGGTGCGGTTCCCGGAACGCCGCAGGTGTGCGCGCCGTGGAGCCTGAGTCAACACGACGGTATAGGCGCGCTAAAGCCGCTGTTTACGGCTCGGCGCTTAGCGGGCGATTACGACCCTAATGAGGGAAGGCTGACCCCGTGAGACGACGGCCGGCCGGCGGGAAAGCCGAGTCACAGGAGCCGTGGCCTTTGGGTGAATGCATTGGCGCGCTTGCCCCGTACACTGCACAAGCGTTCTGCGGTGGTCCCTACCGTGTGAGAGGATATGACGACTTACTTGTCGCACGGACACTGTTATTGGGACGGATCACAGGGTGTAATTGTTTGCAAACACCGCGTGATAGCGACGTAGGGAAATATTACGAAGATGGGAGCGTTATTTAGCAAGCTACTGAAAACCACCCCACTGGGAATAGAGGTTGGTGAATTTTGAAAGCGGTGAAAAGCTTGCCGAGTATTACTGGCAAGTTTTATTAACAGAACAATTGTGAAAGAACGAAAATTATTTCGTAAGTCAAGTACACATGTTCTCCGTGCTTTTCTACTGCCCTGTTGCATGTCGACGCACGACTGTTATCAAACGTCTGTATGATTTCCTCTGTAATAACGACGCTCTCTCCCGTCTTGCTTGCTTAAAAAAACAGGGAGAAATAAAAAGGTCATCAGAAAACAGGTAACGCCTGGTCAGCGCGACGCCCAGTATGCCTCTTCCCTCAACCTGTCGTAATTTTTCACCGGTTTACACTCCAACACGTACACTTGAAGGTGAGAAATTGTGACATACACATTTGTGAGGGCTGTAACAACATCCATGACACCGTCACATGTGGAGTGCACCCGATTGGCGGCGTTGAGGCGGGCCGGCGTAACAAGACTAACAGAACAAGAAAAACGCTCTCCATTGTTTTCTCGTTTGCGACTAAGCGATTCTGACAAGAAACACGTGGTTCAAAACGCCCCCTCTTCTCAAATCTGCTTCTGCAACTTTCTGTTCCCGGCCAACGGGACTGCCACGGTCGAATCCATCGCCTAGGCGCCTTTATCTAAATGGGATCTGCTCTCAAATCCTGTCCGCCTTGTTCAAGCGGCTCACGTCATGTCCCGCGAGAAGAAACGATACTCAGGAATAAAGCCCCACGCTAAAGCCTCCTTTCGGACGACGAAACTAAGCTCGGGGAGCTCGGAAGCTGCGCAACGTCAACGACAGAAAAGCCGATTCTCCGGTAGGGTTGCGCATAACGAACGCGGAAACCCGTACTACAGAGAACTGGGACGCGCGCCAGATGTAAACGCGGTACTTTCGGAAAATCTGTTCCGCTTTTTTTTTTTCTTGGCGGGAGTGACTCGGATTTGTAAATGGCTCGGTGGCAGGTATAGTACAAGGGGCGGGAGCATATCAGAGTAGATGTCACTTCCTAAGTGTTCGTGACGGGGAAGCAGGATGGATGGAAACGATATTTTAGTCAAATTTGGGCCCAGATGCGTGCGACTGGAGTGCTCGTTTTATTGTTTCAGGGGGCTATTGCGTTTGTGTTGCAGAATAAACTAGGCACGCTGTCGCGAAGGGCTTAGAGCTTGCCTGGTGCGTACAGACATTTGTTTTAACAGTGCAGGTGTTGAGGAAATCGTTTGTGTATCGGAGAGAGAGAGAGCGATCTTTAATGAAGTGTCCGCAGTTAAAAATACAGAGAAAATGCCGAGCGCTCATGCACGCATGCCTCGAGCGCACGTCCGTCAAGCTAGGCATACCCACTTAGGGACATTGGCCAACAGTGGCTACAAAAAGCTCCATCTCTCCCCGTGCCTCGAGCGCACGTTCGTCAAGTTAGGCCTAACAACTTAGGGAGATTGGCCAAAATTGGCAAAAAAAGAACTCCAGCGTTCACTGTATCGTGGCAACCCTTGCTCTGAACGAGAAAGATACGTCAGCGTACGCTCGCCCTCATTCGTCCGTCCTCGTGTCATCGTGCGCATGCGCGCTGTACCGTAGAAGAGCCGTGACTTTAATGTCGAAGCTGCTATAGGTGATCGTCTGACCCCACATGGCCCGGCCGCGGATAGTTCGCTTGGCTGAGGAAGAGGCCGCGCTTCGAAAGGCTCGGCGTGCAAAGCATCCGCTAGAGACGAGAAGTCGCGTTTGCAGAGTGGCGTACGGGAACGTCGAGCAAAACGACGAGCTCGCTCTGGCCTTGCTCAACATAAAGTCATTAAAATGCCATGCCGCTGACGTCAACTTCGACGCCACAACGATACTAAAACTCAACTTTGTGTCCGTCAATGATCACCCATGCAACAGCTTCGCCATCAAGTCTTGCGCGTGAGTGCAAGCTACCCTGAATTTTTTTTGGGGGGGAACGTTGGACATAGAAGGGGAATGGAATAGCCAGAGTAAACTGCGACGCAGTTTTACGGTTACATAACGGAAGCAACTCTAAGAGTTGTCTTCTGTACTGCTACAATTCATAACCAACAAGTTTTCGGTACTTTCGGAAGAAAACAGCCCGTTTTAACATTTATAAGGTATAGGCTGCTTTTAGGAAATCTGTCGCCACGTTGAAGCAGCAACGTAGGGCACTTGAATTGACCGAAATTTATTTAAAGGCAATGTTTTATTTATAGGCGTGCGCTAAAATAATGTTTAAAACACGCAGCTAGAAATAAGCTCAGCTCCGAAATAATTGACCCCGCAATTAGCTGAGCCAATTCACCTCAACCGCAAGTTACTCTTTCGCATTTTCAGAAAAAACCCATTTAATTCACATTTGGTATTGCACATTGTCTTGGCGGAAAACCCGCTCAAACAACGGGCACGAAGGAAGAAATTGACGGTATATACACACTAACTAGTCCTAATGACCGTCCTGTTTCACGTTCCCCGAAGCCAAGAGCTGTGTTCACTAGTATGCTAGAAGTTGGGCTCAGTTAAACTAAGTGGTGTCGTGCCGTTTCAACGGGTGTAGGAAAAAATGGTCCCGGAAAAAATGGTCCCGGAAGAAATGGACCCGGAAATTATGGTTCCGGAAAAAATGGTCCCAAAGCCTAGGTAGGAAAAATCCATAACAGTGCTTGCCGGAAGACGCAGCAGTAATGGGGACGCCATAGTGTGAAAGTAATGGCATCCTGGCAAACTTCTTGTTCTTACTCATTCAACCCAAAGCAAAATGAAGGGATGTCACCACAGGTAAAGTCACATTCATTTGGGCAGTACTGACAGCCTGGCCATGCCACGACACGACTTTCATGAAGCGCGGATGCGCCGGAAAGAATAACGCCGGCTGGGAGTTACGAATACGCATCGCGACCTTAACATTACGTTGATGTTCCTACACCACGCAGCATTTCTAAACTATGTTCCGCTAACTATAACCGCCGTTAAAGAAAGCAAGCCTTGTCCGTACACCGTTCTGAACTCTCCACCTCGTTTCCAAAGTTGCATCCCACTGTCGAAGCCAGGCCATTCGTTAACTTCTCCGAGTTGCACGAACGCCGCCGTCAGTAGCAGCAGCCTACGGCGAACACGTGTCAACGCACTTTCAGGTATATTGCCTCCTCGCGACAGAGGAAACTGCGGAAGAAAGGAGGGAGGGGCGGTATAGAAGGCTAGGCGCCGGCGTTCGGCGCGGCGCACAATGAAAGGTCGACGAAAAGAGGCCGAAGCCCATACGAGCGGACGGAGAGAACGGCAGTATCGCGGGCGGCGGCGGCTGCTGCTGCATTGTTCGCGTGTGGTCTTTAGTTTACGACGGCGCAGCTGCTGCTATAGTGTCTGGCGGGGACGTTTTTACGAGTGGCAATTTATTAAGAGCAGCCAGCCCGCTCCCGGATCACCTCGTTCGTTTAGCTGCTGCGGCGTTTGGACGCTATGAACGGGGCGCGAGCGCGGGGTTTCGAGGCCGCGCCGGCGGCTTCATTAGGAGCCTACCGAGAGAACGCCGTCAGAAAGAGAAGGCCGCGATTAATAGGAATACGGCGGTCGTCGGCGAAACGATTGTCAGCTGCGACCCCGAAAGGGAATTATTGTCGACGCCGACGATTCCGGGCTTGCCTGTTTGCTTCGAGGATAACGTAGTTGCCTCTCTCTCTCACTTACTATCTCTCTCTGTGTTGAGATACGAGCGTCTTTGGCCGATTGTTGCGCCTGCATCTGGCATGTTTTTGCTGCACTGCGATGGCGTGGGACTACGTCGGGTGCTCACGCAAAACTTGCCTGACGTGCCCTCTTATCTGCCACGGCCAAAAGCGGTCGTGAGATCGTGCAAGGATAATTGAAAGCTGCATAGAATGACACTTCAGAGAGATCTGGAGGAAGTAGCAGCAAGGAGTACTAAGCGAGTTCAAACAAGTGTCTCGTCCTATGGCTTCGCTTTTAGATGCGATTTGCATCTCATTCACTCGCCTTGTCCTGCATCCGGCGTCGTCGGCGTTGTCGTCGGCGTCCGCCCCTCCCCCATTCTTCTCGCCCGCGCGAGCTGCGCTCCCCGCCACTCACCCCCTCTCCTCTCCGATGCCCCTCTCTTGCGAGAAGCATTGGATTGGATTCGAAGGAATTGGCTTGGCTTGGCTTGGATTGGATTGGATTGATTGGATTAAAGTGGATTGTGTTTGCGTCATACACGGAGGCAGACGCACTGGCACCGGCGTGTCCCCTCCACCGTTATGCGCGCTATAAAACGCGGTGCCTGCGCCACTCCGCTCCATCGTTCCAGCGCCGGTTCCTCCGCTGTCCAACGCTGCAACGGGAACCCCTATGCGTCGCATCTACACAGGGTTCCTGCGAGGGAGGGTGGGAGTTTTTTTCAGCCTGCTGTCGTTTCCGTTAAGCTCATTATTAAAGTATGGGAAGGATTGTAGGCGGGACCCTTCTTCCAGATTAGTTGCAAGTGTTGAATCACTGCTAGCATGCTGTTGTAGATGGTCGAACAAACGTACTTTTTAGAGCCGTGCGAAACGCTTTTTTACGGTTGCGACTCCGGTTATGAATTTTGCCATTCCGGCGACCGAGAACAGATCGCTTTGGGCTCTCGTAAGGAGCGTTGCCAGGTCCAAGTCTTGTTGTAAGCTCGCCTGTGGGCTACTGTTCCTGTATCATCGCTACACTCGTATCGTCATGTATTAAATAGTCAAGTTTTGCGCTCGGCTCTTCGTCGTGCGGAACACAGGCCGCTCTCCTGCTCGCCACTCGTCCACCAGGCTACCCCTACACGACGGGGGTTACAGAGCTCGGTTCGGGGACGCCCACGTAACAGTCCTTAAAGGAAACGGTCTTGATAATAGCTGTAGGTTTTTAAAGACGATAGTTTTTCTTTGGCTACTTAAACCCAGAAATTTTGGTCTGTTTGTCTGTCTGTCCGTCTGTCTGTCTGTAATTCGATTCAGCCACCCGGCCAAAGTAAAATGCTTACTGCGCAATATTGATTTGATTGATTGTGGGGTTTTAACGCGCCGACGCAACGCAGGGCGATGAGGCGCCGCCGTAGTGGAGGGCTCCAGGATTAATTTTGAACCACCTGGGGATCTTTATCGTGCGCCGAAATATCGTACACACGGGCGTTTTTGCTTTTCCGCCTCCATCAGAAAAGCGGCCGCCGCGGCCGGGTATCGAACCCGGCGACCTCGTGCTCAGCAGCGTACACCTTACTGCGCAATAGTCTTATATACTCACAGCCAATGTAAACGTCTAAGCCCAGTTTATATGTTCATACTTGCCAACTTTGTTGAACAAGAACAAGACATTACGCAAATAGAAGACAGGAATTAGTACACAAGTTATATTTAGTGTTCCTTTGCTAAAAAATTCATGGATGCTTGGTTTTTTGATAGCAAATGATATTTTACATCTACTGCAGAAACCCGCCCGCCTGCTGTTCTGTTGCCCGCGCCACCTCCTGGCGGCATATGAGAAATCACGCGGCAACAGCAAAGAAAGGTTCCACTAGCTAGGTTTCACGTTCTGCTTGGAACGCCCGTGGAGCACGGCAACGCGGTTCTATAAACCTTGAAGTCGGCCGCCTCGATTCACGCGCGTCTCCGCCGTACTGCAGCGCTGGCATCGAAGAACCCCGCCTGTCGCAGTGGAACCGCGGTAAATTCAAATCGCCTTGAGAAAACCTTTAGTGTGTTTACCTTGGGATGAGCGGGGACGGAACAGACAAGAGCATGAGAGGTGAGCGGGAAGCACAAAGAGGGGCATTTCCTGGCAAATGTGTACAAAGGACTATAGTCTTTTGACGGAATTTGGTAACGAAAGGAGCAGGATACTGTGGACAATTTTTTTATTGCTTGGATGCTTTTTCTCCTTATTTAAAACGGCTGAACCCAACACCCTTGCTGAATGAACTGCAGAAAGTGGTCAACAACAGCAAAGAAGAGATTGTTGTTGTTGGCGATGAGGAGTCTCATCGGGCTTTTATGTTTTCGCTCCCTTTTGCCTTGTGGGGACTCAAGACTATGTTGCTTTCAGTACTGAATATTTTTTTTATTATTGTGACACATATTCCAAACCGTACCCATGAACGTAGCATAAACTGACTACATAACTGTCGGGGCAGCCCTTTAACAGCAGAGGGCAAGTCTTCCATTTTTTTGCACGTCCTTGTTTACATACATTATCATCTGCATGCGCAACCTGTCGGCCTCCATTCGAGACCTGTCCGATCGTTGAACGTACCTCAGCCGAGAGAATGTTCTCTCGACATCACAGCTCCGTTTAGCAAGGCACAACAATGTCAGTGCCGCATATGCCAGCCTGCTGTAGCGAGCGGTGGAGTCATGTAAATGCTGAATGAGTTTTAAAGCTGCGTTTGTGCCTGCTGGCTTTCAACAAGTACCGGTTAAGAACGGCGGACCGTCACCGCACGATTGGGCAGATGGCTACTTTGAACAAGTCCATTCGGAAGAAGTCGGGTTTAACCCGATTCTCCTGAAGCATGTTTGGGGCGTAAAAATAGCGTAAAATAAGGTTTATGGAAAAATATCTTTGCGCTTTCACCCCTCGGTTTATTTTGTATTAGCTGTTAACCTGCCTTAGCTTGGCTGGAGCGGGTTTTGTCCCCCCCGCTTTTTTTGTTTTTCTTATGGGGTACACGGAATAAATAAAGGAATAAAGGTTTACCCGAAAACGAACAACCTTAAATAGACACGCGTTCTCTCTATTTGCCTTTTGATTCATAGATTCGGCACATGCACTCGTCCTTGAATGCATTATTCGCTTAATTCTTTCGCGCGCCATAATCGTATTTACTTCCTCGCAAAACATCTCTCTATCGCTCTCTCTCTATTTCTCACTCTCTTCCATTGGCGAAAACTTTAGAAATAAGCGCAAACTGTACCGGCCCAAATACTACGCACACAAGCAGAACAAGACTAATTTTAATTAGGAACATCGAGTAAAAAATCGAAACAGTTACCGTTGAACGCGCGATGCTTGCCGTCCCATGCATGCTGACACAGTCACACAACATGATATTTCAGTATCAATTTCTTTGATACTTTTAGCCGTGCTTTTGGACTGGAACGCTCTCCCGCAACTTGCATTTCTATCGTCGGCAAATAGTTTTAATGGTTTTCGAAGAGTTGTGTTTACGTCTTCGTGTTAAAATGTGGTTATAGAACTTTCTTTTGTTAGCATTCAACCGTGACCACTCTGTCTTCCTCCGTCAAGTTGGCTTTCCCTCATCGAAAACCTGTTAGCAGTGAAGGATGAATCCAGGTGTACCTCCAATAGGGCGGCGACGGCCCGAAACCAGGATTGTCTTCACTGTATCCGTGTCAGCGCGAAGAGCTAAATCCGCAGCCCACAGCACTCAAGTTCTCATCCAAGATACCGCGACTGGTTAAAGGGCCGCATTTTCTCTCAAAGCGAAAGGCTTCAAAGGTAGCGACGGCGGCGTCTGCGTAACATTGGCCCGAGGAGTTACGGCGCGGTGAGAAACCGCTCATTGAAGAGAGCCCAAATTGATCCTGCCAGCATCGACCAACAAGGGCCACCGCCGCATTGAGATCGGTCGGAGTGCCGGAAGAAAATGGCCGCCAGGAACGGAAAGAGGCGCCGATTACGGCGCGAAAGTTCTAACGCGGGATAGAAAAAAGAAACGTGCCCCAAGACGGCAAGGCGCTTCGTAGGGGACGAACGAACATCTGTTGGCTGCAGTCGCCGGCGGCAATTGTCGGCCGCGCGGCTTCCTTTGCGACTTCCTCGGCAAACAGACACGCTTTCAGGGACGTCCGCACAAAAGGAGGACAGGTGAAGAAGCCAAAGAAGCAGCGGCGCGCCTTATTCGCAACCTGTGTGCCCGCCGGCGCCGGCGCCGCCACAGATCGTCCATGTCTGCTTTTCCCCCGCTCTCTTTCCTCGCTATGCACACTCCGTGCGAATAAAAGGAGATTGGTTCGATGATGAAGGCATGGCGGCGCGGCACATGCATCCATGCGGCTGACGACGCGACTTCTGAGCTAAGGGGCCGTCGCCCCTTGCACGCAGACGACACTGACGACTGCGCGCAGACGACACCCAGTTTCTTTGCATTGCGTCGTCTGCTACGCTGGCCGGGCCGGGCCGTGAACTCGTCCGTTTGCCGGGTCGGCACGCGTTATTCAATCGGGCCGGGCATGTCCCTTTATGTTTGGATAACGTGCGTGTGCCGGCGAGGATTTGGATCAGTGAGGTTTGAGGAAGGCTGTTGAAATGCAAGTGTCGCTGAATGCATTCTTGGTACAAGCGCATGCGCGCCGGATGACAGACGTGACCCGTAGGCGCCACGCTTGGATTGCTTGGGTGCCGCTGTCTATCGCGAGCTTTGTTCGCGTGCACGAGGCGATGCCATGTGCATTGCGAAGACGTGTTAGCTACGGTTCGACGTCGCCATTACTTCTTCTTTTTTCTTTTCCTTCTGACACTTTGAATCGAGGCCGCGGGACATAAAAGACGCGTGCAGAAAGCATTCCGGCTACGCTTCCATCCAAACGAAATTTGCCCTAAGCTGCCCGGGGCGAATTGCCGCGAAGGAAAATGGCGCTCCAGCCTTAATCGCGTTTCGAATGACCGCTTACGTCAAGTTTCCAGGGCTGCTTCTTCACTTTGCTCTAGAGAGCCCCGTCAAGGACGTGTCACAACCACGGTTGATGACAGCGGAATGAGAATCAACATTGAGTTCAATCTTTGAGGAGGCCACCGTCGCAGACTCCGCGTAAAACGTGTACGTCTTGAACGAGACGCACAAAACCTCTAAACGTATAAATTTCGTGGAAACAATTCGTCCCATGCGACATTAAGTCCAAAGAAAAGCGCCAGTGTTCCGGCGGTCGCCTGATTTTGTTGCAGTGCCTTCTTGATAGAATGACTGGCGATACGTGTACTTCCAACAAAAGTTAATGGGAATTATTGCTGGGATTGGCTGAATAAAAATACGGAGCTAACCCGAATCACAAATGCCACCACCGCAGGAGCAGGCCGAGGCAGTCGCTTTTTTTTTTCGGGGTGGGGGACTGGAGGTTTATGCTGGCACAATTAAAGGCTGGATTATTGATATTAATTTATAATATTTACTGCTTTCATCGAGAGTATTGTTTTTTTGAAAAACCCCCAAAATTGCCTGATCATGTTAGCCAAGTGTATCCAGCACGTCATCTTTGAAGTCCACGCAAAAGTTTAAAACGTTTTTCGTACACTTGTCCGGTGTTTATTCTTTTGTTCCAGTGGCTCGGCATGTTCCAGTGGCTCGCAGTCAGAGGAGAGAGAGGAGAGAGAGAGAGGAGAGAGAGAGAGAGAGAGAGAGAGAGAGAGAGAGAGAGAGAGAGAGAGAGAGAGAGAGAGAGAGAGAGAGAGAGAGAGAGAGAGAGAGAGAGAGAGAGAGAGAGAGAGAGAGAGAGATACCATTTAGGAAACTGGCGAGCTTAGCCTACGGAAGACTCCTAGGAGCTTGCTACAGTTGAATGGGATACGCTCGCAGGATGCTCAGAGGATGCGATGATAAAAATCGCGGGTTTGTTGTTGCAGCGAACACTACAACGGCACTGGCTCTTCACTTTGGCATAATTGTAAGGTCTATGCCCCTTCAGGCCAATGTGACGCGCGTTTATGTAATCATCGCCTTTTGTGCGTTTGATAAACTAACTCTTGCACGAGTAACGGATGATGACTTGTACCCCTTGCTAAGAGGGCGAGAGCGGGCCGCTTTATTCCACGCGTACACAGTAACAGCGATGAAAGAAATGATATGCATAACGACCACCACAGCACCATGCGAAGGCTTGTTCCGCTCTGGTAGAATCACTGCGAACATTCACAAGATGTTGTATTTCGAGTCGAATCACTTTGCTGACTGCGCGTATTTCGGCTTCACCATCTTGATTACCTGACAGCCGAAATAACTGGCGAAAGAAAAATGCCTCGCGGCTGTTTTCTTTATGTGCTATGCCTAGAAACCAGTAAAACGGATTACTGGATCAACTAATCGATGAAACCTCCCATTTCTCGGAATGAGCGCGAAAAAGACGACACGTAAAAAACACACAGTATATAGGCGCGCTGTTAGCAACTGGTATTTTATTAGGAAGAAGCAGACATTCATAGTGTCTGCTATATACATTTGTATTTATTTATTTATTTATTTATTTATTTATTTATTTATTTATTATTATTATTTATATTATTATTATTTATTTATTTATATTATTTCAGTATAATTTAAGCTTAATTTTAAGTCTTTATTTTCCCAACTGCATTTTAATTTCATCGACCCCAGATTCTTAGTAAACCAGAACAGATCAAGATTTGCCTCAAATAAAAATTTTCTACTACCACGTGTTTTAACTAATTATGGCAAAATGACTTGAACTTTCACAGCCATATCAATTTGGAATAGTCTACCAGCTGCTTTTAAATCCACTAAATGTGCGTCTTCATTTAAATCATCCTTGAAAAACCATCTCTTGTCTGATTATTTGTGTTTTAATCGCTCATTCTTGTTCTTGTTAGTCTTTCCTACTGTGTAATTGATATGACGGCCTTGTACACCTACCCCGTACTTTTTCTGCTTCTATGGTTTACTCGAAATGTTGTTCTTCTTATGTTGTAATTGCCATACATTTCCAATTGAATTTGTTTCTGCTATTTATGGTTTTTTTTTTAATATTTTTTGCTTGACGCTGTTTATTGTTTGCTGCCTGAAGTTTACTCAGTGATTACCCCTGTTGTTAACTTACTGAGGGTTCCGGTACAGCCTTCGCCTGTGGGACCCTTGTCTGAAAAATTTTGTACTTTTGTATTACTTGTCTACTGCATTTCAATAAACTTTTTCTTCTTCTTCTTCTACAAAAAAAAAAGAATAAACGTCAACTAATCGGTGTTATCGCACGCGTACAAACAAAAACACTAGGAAAAAAACTGTCTTTTGTCGAGCCTATTCCTAGAATGTATCACCAACTCGCTCAATTTCCAATTGTGTGAAACCTTTTAGACTACCCGTTTAAAATTTTAATCGACCCTCCCGACCTACAGTTGGAACCATGAATAAGTTACTGTTGTTTTTTATTTACGTTCGACCCGCAAGTCATTTCAGGTAGAGGTTGAGATTAATTTCATCCCCCTCCCTCCCCGCCGATACAGCGGGGAGGTAATATTATCGTGTCATCCAGTATAGTCTGGTCTAACCTTGCCTGACGTCTTTTGTTCGGCCGCCTCACCAGATCAGCGCGGATTTTCGAAGAGGGCGTCAGGCAACAAAATGCAGCAGATCTCAAGGCGCACGAATGTGCACGACAAGTTACATTTGAAACGGTTCGGGCCGGCAGATGATGATGACATGGAACTGTGAGGGGTTCCCTGTACGATTCGTTCCGCGTCATTGCACATGGCGGCCGAACCAAAACGCCGGTCGAGATTCGCTCCCTCCACTACTGGATACCCTCACACCCTCTCCCTCGTCAAAAAAGTCCGTCAGCGTAAAAACGAGTGTTCTTCGTTGCTTGCTCGGTCTGAGCTGTGAATGGAAAGTGCGCGCAGTGTGTTTATGCCAGTCCCTCGGCGCAACAATGGCGGTCCGCTCGTCCTGAATACATTCGGACCAAATCGTGATACATCGAGAGAAGAGCAGAGCCAGAAATGAATACGTAAGCGACCCTTTGGCCCGTTTTTCTGGAACCAGGAAATATCGCTCAGAGGCACGACGCAGACAAACCACCTCATCGTGCAGGCCGCAACAGCGGAGGAACTCTTCTGGCGAACTGTTTCCCCAGAGGGGCCCCCGATCGGCTCGCTCACGTATTGCACACCGCGCATGAATGGAATCGCCGTTCTCTGAATATCCCTCGGACTCGACCGGACCCCCTTCGGCATCATCCGTGGCGTGATTGATCGGTCGGGTGTCATTAGGGTTGCACGTTCGGCGGCCACGCAGCAATCTAGCCCCGAAAAAATGTGGAGCCGTACGTCGTGCTTTCGCGGCCGGATGGCTCGTTACGCTCCGTGACGAGGCCCTTTCCAGACCGGGAACACGGCAAGAGATCGAACTGGCACCGCGGCGATTCGGTGTTGGCCCGTTCACGCGGAGTTGGGCACGGAATCCACGTGGCTTCCTTGGAACTCCCTGCCGGTGCGGCTGCAGCCTGTATTGCTTGCGGTAGGCCGTCGTTGGAGGCGGTCTCTATTTCCGACTGACGTAACCTGATCAATCATTAGGGACCCCGGGCACCGCTGCGGCGTCAGTGGGCGCCGCCAAACGCCACCTTAAAGGTACAAAGGCTTAAAGCAGGTGTTCGTACTTGTGAACGAGTAATTCTACCAGACCTCGCCCTTCTGCGACCGGAATGTGAAATGAAGTCAGGAAACAAAACTTCCTACACGACTGGTAGAGTTTTGAGCCAAATGTATACCGGAAGTGAGCGATAGCCCAGCGGCATCGTTTTCAGCACAGTGTCGACTCCCGGGTGTGGCCGACGTACGGCGCCACTTGCGTGGCCAACACCAGCAACCAAATTTCATACTCTACCGAGCTGAGAAACACATCGGGTCGGTTTCTTTGTTGTCTGGGGTATAGCGTTTGGAGTACGTTCCCCGGTGTTTGTTTTGAATTTACGCTTTCTTTCTACATGCGTTGTTTGGTGTTTTAGTCCGAAACCGGAAGTCCCTGTGCGCACGCCCAGCATTGATGAGATCCTGAGAAATGCTGCGCTCATTTTGGAGGTATGTGTTGCCGGTCACAGTCGCAATATGGTGAAATGTTACTCGGAAACACGCTAAGACATATCGTAGATGATCGAGCGGGTAGAGTTTGGGACGTGAATTAGTTGAAACGCTGCTCGCCCTTCCAGACGCATGTTTTCGACGCCGGTGGGAACACGCATGACGCTGGTTATGACATATTCGCAGGAAGCTATGCGCCCAACGAGCCACGCGATCACAGGAAAATATGCTTTATTTTAGGCTGATAAGTCCTTGTCAAAAGTTTTCAGGCCACAAGATTTCGCCTGTACCTAGATAATCATATTTTAAAGGAGCCACGAAGAGAAAACACAAGTTTGGTTCATTCGAAACAGTGCCTCGTTAGAACCATAATTGACACCACTTTTAACGCAAACTTCGCTCAAATAAGCTACATAATTAGCAAACTAGGTTTAGCAGTATTTTTAAAATGGCCCGCCTTCTCGGTTTCGGCACGAGTTCCGTTAGTCTTGTTTGATTCCCGCGGTGGGGTTTTGCTATATGAGTCGACATACTAAGATACCTGTTTCATGTACCGGCTCATATGACGTCATTGTTCGCGTCATGAAATGTACGATTAGCGGGAGTATAAAAATTGGCTCTAAATTTGCCCTATTTCTCAGCGAATAAAACATCGTTGCTAAGGGACAGCGCTTGGGATAGTATGAAACACCTAAGCTTTCGAATAAAACAAAACTTTTGTTTTGTCTTCATGGCTCCTTTAAAGCGAACGCTTTCTCAGTGGATCCGATGACGTCCTGTCAAAAAAACTAATGCATTTCCCCACAGACCGGTTGGTCGACTGAAAAGCTCTGATAAGATCACCGGACACACGGCGCATGCTGCAAACCGTGGTCCCGTTCTGTTGAAACGGTTACCAGAAAATCGAGAAAAAGGAACGGTTCCGGATAGGACGATACAAGCATAGATCAAGAAAAGGGGTACAATAGTACACACTTATCTCATAAACCACGTATCGGTATACATTTATATCGCTCGTAGTTGCGTTTACTTTGTGCGCGAAAAATGGTCGCATGGGTTCGTTCTTCGGTTGCGATTTGGGTCTTTGAAGGTTAGCGATCGGCTGGCTGGACGCACTTTCAGCGAAGGCGATGGACGCACTTTTAGCTTTTGCGCTTCTCTCAACTTTCTTTAGGAAGGGAAAGTAAATTTTTCAGCTACCAAGTGAACTGACGCGTACTTTCAGACCCCGGACTTTGGGGGTCTTTCTTTGTTTTTTGTGTGTCAATAAAGTTTATCAACAACGACAACAACTGACGCATAAATTCTAAACCGCAGCTTCGCTGACTCTTCTGCTGTCTCCAGCAGCTATTACACAATCAGTTACGATTTTTGTTGAATGCTGTCGCAACGGTGATAAGAGCGCTGGCCTGGCTCTTTTGGACACGAAGTTTTGCTGCGTGAGCAATCACGCTTCATGAACAATTGCGGCATGTACAACGAAGTCCTGTAGGTCCCTGGCCAGACATGCACAACGGATATATGTGATCACGTTTTCGCAGAGCAGTGATTTGGTGGTAGGCCTGTGTACTGCAGATGGCTTAAGTATGGGTGGGCAAGGATGCATGCGCGACTCGGCTTTGTCTTGCATAACGAACCCTCGACCCACCACGGGGGCTCAGTGGGTAAAACTTTGTGCTGCTGAGCATCAGATCGCGATTCCGGAGGCGGTGGCCATTTTCCACGTAAGCGAAACGCGAAAGCACCCGAGTGTCAAAGCTTTCGGCACGCGTTAAAGATCCCCATGTGGTCAAAATTAGGCCGTAGGCCTCCACTACGGCGCGCCTCATCGCCTGCGTTGCGTTGGCGCGTAAAACTCTTATTAAGGTTAAAACTTTAGAGCCCCCCACCCTATGTGAACTGTTCGCAGGCAGTCATATATGCTGCATGAAATGACGCCTTATTCTACCTCGTAGTGATCCCCTTGTGATCTCTTTCCCTGTACCGCTATAGCAGCTCCGTAAGGCAGACCGCTCCGTGTTTTCTACTCATTAAGATCCCCTGCCCCCCCCTTTCCCTCTGTTTTGAATTTGTGAATGGAGGGTACATGTGCATCAAATTGTTGTAAGTTTCTTCCGTACACGAGACATCTGAACGCAGTATTTTCACGGTGACACTTAAAAAACTAAAAGGAAACTAAATGCCATGTTTCACCCTACAGCTTCAGGTGCCTCCCTTTTGTGGCAAATTATTCGCTGTCCTAGAAACCGTAATCCTGTGACTCCCTCGTCAACTTTCCTTTCCAACACGATAGCAAGATTGCCCGCGAAAGCAAATAAAGAATTGTGCGGGTCAATTTCTGAAAGCACTGCCTTAGCCCCTCACACGCAAGATGTGGCCTTGAGATTATTATCAAGCTTATAACGGAGTTGGTGCTATCACAGATATTGGCTACTATTATGGGAATTCAAGGTTATCTTCCAGTGAGAGCTGCTTGTACTACATGTGCAAATTTATTTAGGGCAACTTTTTTTACCGTTCTCTGCTCGCGATCAGTAACCGATGCGCACCAGACACCGAACCGCTGGGTCGGACCAATAGCGTCAATTGCGACGCCCTCGTGCAACGTAGCAACTTCACCCGTGCACGGACCCTCAACCTTTCGAGAATGCGTGCCAGCTTCAAGAATGCCGCAGGTGAAGCGGGATTGCTTGAAAATTTCGCCACACAGCCGGCAGGTCCGCGTGTTTCCGTTAAACGCCGGGTGGCGCCTAGTCTAAGAGATGAGTCTCGTCGTCGTCGTCGTCCAACGGAGGTGATGGATCAGCGCGCCCCGCATAGCGGAGGAGGCCGAGGTCTCCGGGACGCGCTTGATGGAGTGCCCGGGTATCGCGCGTCCAGGTTTTGAGTTTTCACTCGATGGAGCGCCGATGGGTTTCCCGCGAAGGTGAAATTCGACGAAGTGGCGGGAAATGCCTCGCGCGCTGACTCATGATGATGCGCTCCTGTCCGGCCGGATGACCGAGTGGACACCTGATGGGACCCGAACGTCCGCGAAGACACGACATCGGCGCGCTGCTGCTGCAGTCGTGAGCGTCGCCGTGAACGCCGGGAGGCAGCCGCTCGAGAAGCGTCGTTCCCATGGGACGCTGCGAAGCTCCCCTCGTTTTCACGCTTCTTTTGCTTTTTGTTTGCTTCGAACTGTTGGGGCAAAGAGCGACTGAAACAGGATATGCCAAGTTTATGTTGTTTATTTCTTTTAGATCGTGCAACATTACCGGAGAGAAAGCAAGTTCAAGGTGTACGCACTAACTGTTCTGAGCTTATACACGTGCGTTGCTTTCCCAGGAGCCTCGTTTCATGGTTTGCCTTTTCCTGGGTCCCTGTTGCGTGTTTACTAATTACGAAGAGCGCAGTCTAGTTAAAAACGTTTTCAACATTACCTGCTGAGTCTACTTATGGAGCTTGCGCACGTACGCACGCACATACGCCCAGCGGTTAGCCTCATTTTCAAAGAGCATAAATTCTTGACAAGTGTGATGAATGACCTGCCAACTTCTTCCTAAACTCAACTTTGCATCTGTAAAGTAGCCAGTGGTTAGGGAGTGGGCATAATTGGCGTTCGTAAACCTCAACTTCTTTATAAGTGTTGCTACAGGCGACCAGGACCTTGCTGTTTCCTTGTATAAGTAAGAGATGCGTCTATGTTGATAGTTTCTGTTCCCCTGTTTCCCCCTTTTATTTAAACATGTTACACTAAATATAGCCATTTGTTAAATCAACAACCTACTACGTACTGCCTTTCTAATACAACCCTATTTGATATAACAGGGATGCGTTGCTTATGCCGTCCGCCCTCTGTCCCACGTCTCAGTCCCCCACACATGACATGTGTAAGTTTCAAAGTACGCAGAAAAAAAAAAAAATGGCCGCGTATCTGCTCCTCTCGTTGCAAATGTCGACGAAAGACGATAGTCGACTGACGCCCCACTGCTAAGTAAATGCCTCCCTTCTCTTTCCCGCTCACCCCTCATGCTGTTCCTCTCCCGTCTCGTTACTCCCAAGATAACACGCTAGAGGTTTGCTAGAGTCAATTTAAATTTACCGCGTTCCACTGCTCCAAGTCGGGTGCCTCGATGCCAGCGCTGCCGTACGGCGGAGACGCGCATGAATCGAGGCACCCTGCTACAACGTTTATAGAACCGCCTTGCCCTACTCCACGAGCGTGCCAAGCGGAACGTGGAACCGATCTAGTGGAACCTTTCGTTGCTTTTGCCATTTGATTTCTCAAATGCCGCCAGGAGCTATAGTAGCGGTGGCAAGAGCAGGCGACGGTTTTCTGCCGTTGATGTAGTATTTCATTTCTTATCGCAAAAACCAAGCATCCATGAATTTTTAAATAAAAGAACACTGCAAATATCACTTATGTATTGATTTTCAACCTTATATTTGCGTAATGTCTTTTTCTTGTTCAACAGTGTTGACAAGTATGACCATTGCCACTGGACTTAGATGGTTAGATTTGGCTGTAGGTATATAAGACCATTGCGCAGCTTCTGTTTCACTTTGGCCGGGTGGCTTGTTTAAGTAGGCCAAGAAAGACAATCACCTTTAAAGAAAAAAACATCTCAGTGCAATAATGACATCCGGTGGGTGTTACCCCTGTGTACTTTCCTGGCCACCATTTGCTGACCCTTGGCTAGAGGCATGAGCAAAAAAATAAATCAAAATGTGTTTTAGAACAAGTTCTTATATAGGAAAAAACTTACACAAACAAGAAACGAACATATCCGGCCACGAACTGCTCCAAGCGTTCGTGTGTGTTCCATATGAATGGTATACGTACCAGGAAACTCTAGCTCAATGTATTTTCTGCGAGAGATCTCAAACACACAACAACCACCCAACGGCAAGCGAAAAGGCCTCCATAAATCGTCCACATTAAAGGATCAGTCGACGTTCGTCCCAGTCTTAAACGAGTGCGGCTATCGCTTGCAATTTGTAAATAGGAACTGCCTGTGTTACTACACATTTCGCATGCAATTATCGCCTGACCGTTACGTCGCAAGAAACAAAATTACAATAGAAACTACGAACCAGTCGGTCTTGTTGGTTCATGTCAAATGTTTACAGCGCCGACGCACGAAGGACGAAGAAGAACGTTGCACCACAAGCGCTTGTGGTGTAGCCTTCTCCGTCCTTCGTGTTTCGGCGCTGTAAACATTTTACAATAGGAACACACGAAAAAGCTTACCCCAAAGTGGAAGAAAGTATCGCTCCGCGCAGTTCAAATTCAGGGGACTTGACAAAGTTTCCCCTCAGTCCTGAAGAAAAACAGCAAGCGAACCCCAACGATGGGGGCACGATTAAAAGACCCTGCCGCCTTCACAACTACACATTCTAAAGCACCTAACGTTCTAAAAAAAAAAAGAGACATTATGTATAGGCTCACCTAATAGATCAGAGCAAAGCCGGTACATCACCTTCCTCACGCCAAATTATCCTCATAAAGCGGTTGACTGGCTATATCCTACTTCAGTGACGTGCGCAACCCTCTACTAATAGAAAGATCGTAAAATCTTGTTGATACGTAGGTGAGGACTTTGGGTTTACGCCTTCTTTCCTGTCTAGGCGGTGTGGATACTAGCCCGCCGACCATAGGCTCGCGCCATGAGGGGAGACTGTTTGCATGGCCCGAGACATTTGTCATGGTAATGAGTGGGCGCCCGGGCCCGGGGCACGAATTTGCATTTTTTGAAGTTGCCGCGCGAGAGCGCCCACCGTGTCCGGGGCCGCGCAGCGGACGAGACCAGTACTAGGCAGGCGTTTGGTGCCCGACGATATGATTTCGCTATCCAGACAAGCGCCGTTGACGTGTCAGTGATCTTGTGTACTTTGCCGTCCACGCAGAGCTTGCTGTCGCGTAATTCCTTTGTATACAAGGGCCGAGCAATTTATTTCAGTGCGTCCTATTTACGGCGTCAGAGTGCAACCTGGCGAAAAGGCCCTCTTTTCCGATTAGCGCTCTTTATTTCTTTAATTTTTATCTAGTAATCACTTGACGTCGGCTGCTGCGTGCCAAAGTTAGCAAAGTATGGGTGACCGAGGATCTAGCACGGCAATGAGGCGTACATGAGACCCTCCGTGAGCAGGGTTGCTGTCGATATAAAGTTGCTCGGAAACTTTTTCCGCGTACTTTTGTAAGTCGTGTCCCGCCACACTATACTGTCTTCATTGACCTTGAGAGACCTAGGAAGTCGAAACTTGATCTAACGAAACCCGATATTACTGAATTTCCCGATCTAACAAACAAATTCGGATTCCCCCGCAGGTGCCTATACGGCCGCATTTTTTATGAACTCGAACTAAGGAGATAGATTCAGCGCCATTCCCGATTTAATGAAGTACTTCGAGAAACAGGCGCATCTAAAAAAGGAGCAATTTAGATTGTGTTTCGCCAGAACACCACGAATACTATTGGGTCATGTCCCCTGCCCAGGCTGTATATAGTTCCGCAAGCCCTCAACACGAGCTAGAAGAAATCCCGCCCCGTCACTGGGTACGGTCATGTCTCCTTAATGTGGACCCCGTTAATATGGACACCCAAAAACATGGACGGAATTTTCGGCTACCGGTCTCTCGCCATGCAATTCCGACGTACCCGTCAATATAGAAATCCCGCAGTCCGGACTATGAACGGCTATCGATGGTGCGAAACGGAAAAATACAGGCATTTTTGTCCCGTCATTACGGACATGCGCCTACGAGGCAAACAATAGAAAAAAGGACTGTTGACTCATACAGGCTCCAGCGCGTATCGGGAATTTACTGCTGACCGAAATTGAAGAATGCATTTATCTTCTAACTCTCTTCCTTCCAGTACCAGCAAATTTGACCGAGAACATTCGTGATGAGCGAACACCTCTGTAGGGCAGTGACGACAGGGTGACACCCGTTTCCCCATCAAACAAGATTGCCCGGCGCGGCGAACGCCGGAAAGAGCAAGTGCTGAGGCTCAGGACGAAATAACAGGACAATAATAGTTCGTGCCGATATTCGCTGAGCATAAAAGGCAAGGCTGTAAGCTTCTGTGGTCAATTCGGTGGAAGAAATGACAGGGTGTTAAGCGTAAGCAGACCGGTATTTCCACTCAGCTGAAAAAAAGGAAATATTGCAATTCAAAAGTGAGACGCCTTCAGCATCTGTTCAATGCGTGAGAGACTGGGTGTAAAAATCACAGCAACTTGAAGAAAGCTCTCAGAAGCACGCGATGAAGAAGTCTGACCAACCATTACTCGACGCGAAGCTCGCCGTGGCTTGGATACGGCTATCGCATACCCTGAACAGGAGGGACTCGCAGAAGGCGCACTTATTCAAGTAGCCAACGTGGTGCGCTTTCTGGACATACCGTAGGATCGAAGGCATCAGTGCAAATCCACATCTCCTCGTTTTTTGTCTGAATAAACCGTGTTCTTTTTTGGAACGATTATTCCTTATTGTTTGTGTTGTTGACCTTGATTCGATATTATGGATGGCTTACATTATGGACGATTTTTGCTGGAAAATGGAGGCGTCCATATTAACGAGACATGTCTACTGATTGATTGATGGATTGTGGGGGTTTAACGCGCCCACGCAACGCAGGCGATGAGGCATGCCGCAGTGGAGGGCTCCGGGTTAATTTTGACCACCTGGAGATCTTTGACGTGCGCCGAAATCTCGTACAACCGAGCGTTTTTGCTTTTCGCCTCCATCAGAAAAGCGGTAAGTTCCTTATTCTTTCTGTAGTAACCAAGACCACAACCGCCGCGTGTGCATTGCTCAGCACAGTATTATCAGTAAATGGTAAAAACTCGCTCAGTCATTACCGTACAACTGACAGGTAACAGGTTCATCGCCCACTGAAATTAGCCGCGTCATTGAACTTTGGCAAACGACTATAAATTGAAGACACATGATACGTATCCCATCCCACCATCGTCGTTACGGTTGTCACGAGGACTACCTCTCGCAGCTGCAAAGTTCGAAACTTTAAACATCGTAGCGCGAACATGCGAGCCTCAGACGGTGCACTTTTCCCTCCCGCACAGCTTGCACTGACGTCAGCGCGTCTGGCCCGTTCGCCCGCGCACCCAAAACACGGAGAAAGGTTGCGCACCTTATCTGATGTTCCTATCTCGGGGAGCATCAGATAAGCTAGGACCTAGAAGCGGCGCTCTGCAGAGGACCAAAGCGGAAGTGGCGACAACGGAGAATTGCTTTGTACTTGTATTCGAACCCCCAGCCTCGCCTGTCAAAATCTAATTTCGGAGTGCCTTCGTTCTATCCTGCCTTTTTGCGCGAGCGAATGTTTACCCGAAAAAAACCAACTCGCCCAAACCTACACATTATCAGTGTTTTAGCTTACCGTGCGTACCGTGTGTTCCGTGCGTACCATACCATACCATATGGTATGGTATGGTATGGTATGGTATGGTACCATACCATACCATACCATACTGGGTACCATAAACCGAGTGGGCATGTGCGCATTCGTTTCAGTAAGGTGGCTTAGTACCGGTGACAGGAGCCCGGCCCTTGCCGTGCCCGCGCATTCGTTCCGCTGAGGGGTAGCCCGCGTCGCCATGCCCGCGCGCGCATGCGCAGTCAGGTCCCGGTACACACGGTACTCCCGGAACATACGGTACACACGGTAAGCTAGAACTCTCTATTATCCCTTCGTTTGTCCCGCAAACCAGCGATACGTGCACGGGCATTCGATCATTCGCGGACGGACAAAAGAACCTTCAGGAAGTAGCGCCGGCGCGCGGAAATTCCAACCGCATCGTGCGCACTCCCTCATTCTTCCAGCTCGCAAGCCCGGAGGGGCTGTCGCTCTGCCAGCGGTGTCAGCTAAACGCTCCGGAGCCAGGGCGGCAGGTGCGACGCACACGCGGCCGCACACACGGGGTGACGGAAGCGAGCCCGGGTCGTGCGCCGTGGCATCGCCCGCGGCTCATTACTCAGGGCGGAAGGAGGGGGCCACCTTCGCGACGCTCCTCGAGACACGGGATCTTCCTGCCACGCTGCAGCAGCGGACCACACAGGACGCTGGCACCGGAAGCGGAGAGATGCGCTCCGCTCGACTCCGGGCTTGGCTCCTCTCCGTGGCGCGCAGACCCGGGTAAACACGCAGGTCGTCTCTTCTACGTCTCTGTCTCCCGGTTGCTGTTTAGTGGGCTGTGGGAGTCGAACCGGCGGTCTTAAGCGCGCTGAGGCGATGCCATGGGATTATGGACGGCGTTCCACGTTAGACTCAGGATTAGTGTAAGCCACGTGAGATGCTTTGTAGTGCTGCGATGCGTGGTTTCGTAGTCTGCCTTCGTGGGAAGCATAGTCCCTGCGACTAACTCGCGTACATCCACCCTCGTACTTGACAAAATAAGGCCACCAAGGTGGATCCGGGGGATGACACGTACGGAAGTGGTTTTAGCTTCGAACATCGTCTTTACGAGCTGTCGACCGAGGTTTGTTGGACTACCTTTTGTAAAAAGTACGGAACGGAATAGGCGCTTCCCATAAACCATCGCAGAAAACACAGCGTGGTTTTCTACTTCAGAACTGTGGGGGTCCTTCGTGGAAATTTAGCGTGGGAATTTTCGAATAAATACTGAAAACCTGGTTGCAATACACCGAGCACCTTTTAAGTCTGCTTCCATACTTTAGGCTCATGCATTGCTGGAAATACATTTTTAGGCGGCATTTTGGCACCGTACTAGGAAGTGCCGTAGTTCCTTTTATTAAATGCCTAAATGCGGAGCCAATGAAACGGCATATACCAAGCTCCTTCCAACTCACTACAAGACGCAACTGGTCTGCTTGGAAGACACTTATTCAAAAGCAATATAATAAGCCTTATATGGAGATATGAAGGCCCTTGGTCCTTGTATTAAATACCTCCAATGAAGCCCTATGAACCGCTATACACCGAGCCCCTATAGAGCCGCTCTCACCACTACACATATTGTGGAGTTTAGAAGACGCTCATTTTATGGCAATGTAAGACGTTTTATATCACATTTTGGTGGCCCAAGAGCCTTTTATACACACCCCATAACGCCCCAAAAATCCGTAAAAACGGCATAAACTTAGCTCCTCTAAAGTAGGCTTCAAAGTTCTAGAAGAACGCTTTGCTGGGAAGGCATTTTTAAAAATTTTAGGTCTAATAGTGTCAAAGTATGAAAGACCTGCCACATTTTATTAAAAGCATTTACTTATGTGGGTTGTCACGCGTCGCCTTGGTAAAAAAAGGGATTTCGGACACAGAGGGATCATGGACTTCAACATAGGCGAAGGTATTTAGGAGGTAGGAAAAATAGATAATACAAATGGCGAAAAAACACACAAAAAACCCCCCAAATGTCCCTTCAGTCCATACGCTAAAATACCGTCCGCACTTTCTGTCCTTACCGGTTCTTAAACGCTATATTCATACCGCACTTTGCTTCGCTGCACCGGATCGTTGCGGCAGTCGGGTGACCAATGTCGCTGAGGTAGCATCCGCGAACAGACGCGAAGATGGTGACGGGGCCAGCGAGACAAAGCCGCTGTTGTGTGGGCGCCCGTTGTGTGGGTGCTGAGGCCAGCGGGACGGCGTCGCTGTTGTCCAGGTGCACTTGTATCGACTGATTGAGGTGGCCAGCGGGGCAGTGCCGCTGGTGCAATAGAGTTTCATATGAAACTCTATGGCTGGTGCCTTGTCGCGGTCGGGTCCCACCTCCTTTAGCCTCCTCGAACTGCGATCTCCCTTTCTACCTGCTCCTCGTCTTACTTCTTCTTCTTATTCTCTCTTCTTTCCTCTTCCAGCCTTCCCAGCTTCTAGAAATTTCTGGCTTCCTGTCCTCTAACAAATATATTGCAAATTCAGCCTACACACCCGAAACACTTCGCGAGTGGTATACTCCTCACTTGCCCATCCCCCCTCCTACCCTCCTCCCCTCCTCCCGATCTCTTTACTACCATGCCACCCCTCCATTAGACCTCACACACTCAGTTTGGCGGTGCCCAGCTTTCGTCAGGCACTGTAAATTCAAATCACCCCAACCACATCCCGATCTACAACAAATTGAAGCCCAACTATTATCTGAAATTGCAGTTTGTATGGGTTGTTTGAGTGGGTCCTCCATCGAACGAACTGACAAACCTGTGCGAACTCCTGACTCTATTGCGATCACCACGAACTGGTCCATTAACTGCACATTGCAAGTAATGGCCCAGTTATTATCTCTATTGAGAACGACCAGCATTTGTTTATTTTCTCTTACCCTCCCTTCCCATTCCTTTCGTCCATCATGACCAGTTGTCATCCTTTTCTGATAAATGTTCTCTCTCTCTCTCTCTCTCTCTCTCTCTCTCTCTCTCTCCTCTCTCTCTCTCTCTCTCTCTCTCTCTCTCTCTCTCTCTCTC
Organism: Haemaphysalis longicornis; assembly: GCA_013339765.2. Taxonomy (NCBI): domain Eukaryota; kingdom Metazoa; phylum Arthropoda; class Arachnida; order Ixodida; family Ixodidae; genus Haemaphysalis; species Haemaphysalis longicornis. The sequence continues at coordinate 68,449,714 of CM023456.1, read as the reverse complement.
TCTCTCTCTCTCTCTCTCTCTTCTTCGTCACCTAACTTTTTCTTTGCGCCCTGGTTCCTGACGGATAAATTGCGGAACATCAAGCGTTACAGACGGACAGGCTGCAGGTATCCTTGTTAAAGGGACACTGAAGTGATATGTAAACATTGCGGGATTACTAGCGCAAATTGTAGTCCGGAGTCCCCAGGCCATGTTTCGACCACTCTAGGCGCGTTTACGCGATTTTATTTAGTAGAAAAACTAATTAGAAAATGCTGTCCTCCTCTCTTTACGCTCGCCCATTTTCTGTGGCGTTTTCGTGTGACGTCAGGAGGGGATGAGCTGGCAATTGGCTGCGCCACGGCTGCGCTACTGCACGGCTCCCCGGCCGACAGAGTCAGTCGGCCCAGCGTTTCGTCCGCCGGCCGCCGGCGGGTCGTCGCAATCAAGGAGGTTAAAAAAAAATTGCTTGGTCGCAATTCGTTCGCTTAGTGAAACGAAGCCAGGACCACGTTTGTGAATGGAAGAATGTGCCTTTCTTTACTAGGTTTGTTTGTACACTGTATCTAGCTCCGGGTCGCTTCACACAAGCGCTGCGCAAGCGCACATGCCACGCTTCGCTGACTGGTACGCCAGTAGGAAAATATAAGGCCTCTCGAAGGCGGGAGAGAAGAGTCAGCGAAGTCAATATAGGTACTAAGGAAATAAAATCAACTGATATTTTTACCGTACAGCGTAAAACTAGGGCGCGGGAAGCACTTTTTGCGCTGGGCGAACAAGCACAGCGGTCAGCAGCACGACTACGCATCTGCGAACGCTTTTCCGTCTACGAAATGCAATTGCTAGACGTGAGCTACTGTGGAAACTCGGGCGACGCTTACTGCACGATCGCAGTACAACAAATAGTCACCTAAGCTGCTTGAAATGCCAAAACTAATAAAAGTGTAACTGGTTGTACAATATATACCGTATATTAGCAAGGCTTTCGCGTCCCCGCTCCGTTGCTCAGTGGTCTGGGCATAGAGTTTCATACAAATAATTGTAAGAAACTCTATGGTCTGGGGTGCTGGGTATGTCACCGCAAATGTTTTGCAAGTCACGAGTTCGAATCCCCGCGGGTACGTGCTTTTTTTTTTTGTAAGTTAACTTTTTTGCTTTTCCGCCCATGTTTTCTATATTGAGTTCACCCTTTTTTTGGGCCGCAACGTTCATGGCTACACGAACTAGTTCACAAAACGCGCGCAGGCTGGCACTGGCGCGCTAGCGAGTTCTCGTTGGCGTGCTGTTGCCATAAGCACCGACTGCTTGCAGGCAGTGGGCACAGGCCAGAATGAACAGACCCTTGGCCTGGTGCGAACACGCTTTTTACGATACAGGCATGAGGGAGGCAAGCTCCAAATATGGGGGAAAAGCGCATGACATTTGGGCGTCTGCGGGTACGCGGAGGCGTTCATGCACTGCGTAGGTCTCGGCTAGTGAATGCTACGACTACAAGCCGTCCTGGGAGGCTTATCTTGTGCATTTTACAGTCGACAACATGGCAGAAGCGCGGTACGATGATTACTGAGATATTGAGAATGCCCATCCAACAACGCCATTGGTTATGTTTTACAGAACCGAAACGGAAACCGAAACTTGTGTGATTGCTAACCTTGGGCATCCGTCCAATCACGGCGCCCCTCCTCCAACGTCACAGCCTAGTTGGTGCGGCCGCCGCAAACCGCGCATGGTAGTTTTTCTTCTTTCGCGCTTTGTAAAATAATTACCGATTTGTCAACCGGATTAAACGATGAAAAGTGTGCTAATTTGAGCCAGTCTACGCAGTGCAAGCAAAAACGGGAGCTTGACAAATTCACTTCAGTGTCCCTTTAAGTCCATCTAGAAATGCTTGAGAATTTTAAAAGATGGCGCCTAGAAATAGACGGCGAGATGCGCTCGCATGTATGGGGGCGCAGATACGTTCCTAATTGTTTCGGATACCCCTCGTTATTCAAGGTAGGCCCCCTTTTTTTTTCTTTTGGGACTAAAATGGAAAAATAACGGACGCCCCTGAAAACGTTATTTTTTTTGTAGGACGGTGGTAAAGGCCGGGTTCGTGCCACAGTGAGAAGGCAGTTCCCCCTAATATACACGCGCATTCCACACGACTCTAACCCAGGTTGTCTTGGAAACTGAAACCGAAACGTTGACTTTAGTAGCACCTCTGACAATGATCAAGGTTTCACCTTTAATGCTAGCGCAGCCAGAAAACTCTGCAAAACTAACACTCTAAGTGTTAGTTCTAAGTATATTGCTAAGTATATTCTAAGTATATCTAAGTATATTGCGATTGTCGCCAAAATGCTGGTCAGGTTACGTGGACAGAAATAGATAGATGACCAGTAGATGACCCGTTTGTGAGCATCTGCAGCAGCGTATTTTGGATGCACTGAACTTCTGTAGCATAAAGGTTGTATTCACTGGCGAGGCGCGCAAGCAGGCAGCCATGTGAGTGCGCCGTCACTGGTTATGTCGGGCTCCGCGGGATGGCGGTACTCTTTCATGCTAAGCACATGATGTGGGTTGGACGTTTCAAACTCTACCCCGCCGAACGCGAAGTAATGCCTTGACTCCAATGAGAGTGCGATTTAATAACATCTCTGTTGACACCACCGTTGAGAATCGGGTTGAAACGGAGCAGACAACGCACGCCTGTCTTTTTTTTTTTTTTTTTTTCCTGCGGCATGCGGGCGCAGTGGCACTAGAGTGTAGTGGCACAAGCCGCGCCATGTCCGTGGTCGTTTCCAGTGTTGCCAAGCAAATAAATTGACTGCTAAACTTATCAGCGAATACCATCCAGCCGCCGTATCCCTCGTCGAGTAGGACGTCTAACCTCCCTCCTTGTCCTCATTTCTATTTCCCGCTGTAATATCAAATGTATACCGACTATACCCTCGGAAGCAGGCTACAAGGCACCTCGGGAGACGCTCCGGGCACAGTGCCAGACGGTTCTTATGGCCACCGGTTGCGCCGGCACGCGTGCCTCTCCGTCGGCTGCTACTTTCGCTTCCGACTCCAGGGCGCCAATTGCTCATGCGACTGTCACGCGGGGAAGACGTCGACCGTCGCGTCGACGGAGTTCAGGCGAGCACCCACGCACGGCATACACTGGCTTGGCTCGGCTTCAACGTTGCTTCGCTGCCACACCAGAAGGGAGGCACTCCTCGTCGTGTTGTTATAGCTTTTACGCATTCTTCTGCAGCGCTGTTTCGCTGAGTCCGCACTCGCCGAAGAAAACGAGGACGGAACCGTTGCCGCCGCCCCGCTTGTGCACTTGCTGCCGCTTCTCTCCCGAGTCGTGCCAACTCCTGCGACGAGTCAACAACTCCCCTCTCGTATTTCCGATTTATTTATTTTTTGACCCCCACTCACTACGTCCGCCTCGTCCGCCAATTTCTCTACGCTCCTTCAGAGCTAGCTTCGCTTTTTTTTTCCCGCCCTTCCTGCTGTCACTCAAAGAGCTGTGCGCTTCAAACGTCAGTTTAAATGCGACTTCGCGCTTCTGCGGCTACCGTCAGCCGACGATGCCCACGCCTTCCGCGCCGTATAGTCGAGATGGCAGTGACAGTAATTGTTGCTATCTTTAATAGAGCAATGACGGGCATTTCGAGTCAAGCCAAGACTGAATCGCTAAAAAAGCAGTCGCAGAGCAGAGTGGTAGATGCCACGCTAGTAGCCAGTTCATGCGCTTCCGTTTGTTTCCGTCCAACTGAAACAACAGCTACCAGAGAAGGCGACCAATGAGAGCGGCATAATCCGCCTCCATGCGTGACGTATGTCGTTCGTACGGAAGGAAGAACCCAGGCCTTCTCCTTTTCCAGTCGGTGCGACTGTAAGCCATGCTGAAGATGGGGATGACGAGTGCATGGGTGATTCACCCTGTGGCGTCGACTCACTGGAGCTTGGCTGTACGACGCCTTAGACATGTGGCCAATGCAGCAAGTGTGTAATTAAACTATATATACTCCGAGTTCACAAGCGCGCCACACTTTGCCTAGCAGCAACCCTGAAGCAGTTTCAAGCCGACCACAGTTCGTAATGGCACCGAATTGTCTCCGAATGCCAGACACGCAATTAAATCGAAACTGTCGTCCGTGGAAACGGGCCTTGCCCTTTTATTCTTCAGGGAAGCGGCGTGGGGGGCACGTTCATGGGTGTTTTAGAGGCTAAAATTTAGTTTCTAGGCGATCAAATCTTGCGGGAGAGTCGGCGGCGCCTGGGGTGAGTTTGCGGTTACGAGTGCTACGACTGAGTTTGATACGTATGAATGCAAGCGGGTTGCTCAGCCAAGTTGATGTACCGTATTTAATCGAGAGTACGGTACTCGAGAACTTGGATAGCGGTAGTCGAAAGAAGCGTCACTTTTGCGACAAGAGTTGAGAAGATGAATATTCACAGAAACGGAGGACGGAATTTGTGTTTGTCTTTTCTGTATGCACTGAATCGGAATGGATGATAAACATGACGGTGTAGGACGAGGAGGGTGATAAGAAACTTAATCAAGAATATCGTGTTTATTGACTTTCGAAGCCGTGACTGTACGCATTCTTTTAGCCGGTGCAATGAAAACACAGCATCGAGGCGACGAAAAATAAACAGGGCCTTGTCTCTTCCCCTATTGGCCGAAATGTTTAATAAAAGTTTGCACGTGAAGCCATGGATGAAAGCTCAGAACAATGCTGATGCTTATGGTAGCATCCGCTATTGCTTTACTTATCCCTGCGCATATACCCCAGCAGCTATAGAGAAGCTTCAGGACTATTTTAGTTCCGCAACAAATTATTACTACTCTGAATCTTACACCATCATGCTCGCGCCCGTCTGAAAGATACAGAAATGAGGATAAACAAACAAGATACTAACTGCACAGCCAGCATAACCGATTCCTCAATTCTAGGCTCAAAAAACAAAACAAAAAGGAAGATCCTTCGCTATTTTGGAGCCCATTTCTCCCCTTTCTCCACGCGTACCCCGAAAGTCAAGCGCATGTCACCATTCCGTTTTGGCCCGTTTTCATCTCAGGGTTGTTTTACTTCCAACTACGTGCCTGCCGCATTCCGCTACGCAATACTCTCTCTCCGCTTCCGGTATTATTTCAATTTCGGTGCCTCGCGGAGACAAAACTAGTTTGTCACACGTCTCCACTTCCTCAGGGCTGGCGGGTCTCGACACTGCGAAGACAGAGCGCAGACCCTCCACACGGGGCGTCGTCTCGGAAAGCCGGCTCATCACCTTATAGTCAGACAGCTAAAGGGTTAAAGCTAACACTTTAACAGCATTTCAGTCTTCCTTCTCTATCTCTTTCTCTAAACTTCTGACTTGAAACACTACAAACTTTAACAGTTGGTGCGGTCGGTTCATACACTTGCGTCGTGGAAATGGCGCTATTTTTCTACTGTCGACGACACGGCGTCCAGCAACCCTTTCGTTACCTCGGCGGTGACAGCGCGTCGTCGGTAGTAAATGACAGTCCGAACAAAAACCGAGTCGAAGCGGTGAGGAAAACCTGCCGCCAGAGGAGGCGTAGAAAGACGCGGGGACGCGACGAGGAGACGGAGATACGCCAGTCTTCCTCTGACGGGATGCGGCGCGGAGGGGAAGAAAGACGAAGGGAGGGAGATGAGGCGGGCGTAATTAAAAATAACCGAGTCTGCGTCTCGTTTGCGGCCTGCGGGCGGAGATTCGTCGCGGCGGTTCGTCTTCTCGGTGTCGCGCTCTCCCTTCTCTTTCTCCTCTCGAAATAAGAAAAAGAAGGGAAAGAAATGGAAGCTTGTAAAACGGATCTTGGCAGATGCGGTGGCGGCTTTCTGGATGCCGCGAGCACGTGCTGTGTTTGCTCACAAGCGGGGCGGTTATTTTCTTTTCCTTTTCTTTCTTTTGTTGTTGTTACGGAGAAAAGATGTCTCTGGGGCAGGGACCTCCCACTCGACAGTCGAGCTTTTCATTAGGCCTGCGTTGATATCAAGCACAGCGACGCGTAGGACGGCAGTCGCTGAAAAGGCACGCGCGGTCTCTCGAGTAGTGCCACTATTATGACGCATCGTAGTCTCTCTGTTGAGGCGGAAAACACAAGCACGTGTAGCATGAAGTGAAGTAATTTCGCAGCAATTGCTATTCCTTTGTTAACCTTTTCAAGTAGTCGATGCGCCACTAACTGAAATAATGACAACGATTGAAGAGGCGAGAGAAGTGCTCTATCGAAGAATGCACGAAGAGACCGGTGAAGTCGACCAGCTTTGCCTGACCTGTATGCCGGAATCTTTATCAGATTACGGACAGTTGTAAGCGAAGTAATTTGGCCCGTCGCCTACAAACATACAGACGTACGTCCACGGCTGCTGAGGTTGGTTAGCCACCCTTCTAAACGGTATCGCATTTGGACGCCATGGGTATTAAATGTTTATCTCTAAGGCTATGTGGGAGCTGTACGCACCAATTCGATCAAGTATTCCCCTACTCCTTAATCCCGCTTCACAAAACCGAAAAAAAAAATGCGGGAAGCCGCAAGTAGGATTTGCTGGACAATTCACAAGCGCATACAGAGTTATGCTCTACCCCAACACCCTTTAAATTGACAGACAATCACTTTTTGTGTAGCGCATGTCGTCTAGCCCGTGTGAAAGCCAGGCGTTTTATACACTGGGGTAACCGTGAGGAACTTTACAAATGAACAGGCGGAAACAATTTCGCTTTTGCACTAAAATTTCTGAAGTCTGAAAGGTGGCGTCACGTAGCGTCTAAACGTGACACTACGTTACGTGTACAGACAATTCCCTCGATTTCAACGCGGGATTCATAAACCGCATTAAGGAATCGTAAAGGTTGAAAATTATTGCTGTTTCAGCTGGAGACAAGATTTTAAACACCTTTTGTCATCTCAAGTGCCGTTAAAAGTGTGTGACTGTACGGCCCACTGTCATGGCTGCTGGCATTTCTTTTTTGGCGGGAAAGATTCCGATTTCAAACGTTCTAGGGCGCTATCAGCAAAGCCGTTTCGGGTGAAGGGGTTTTAAGCGATGCCCTTTTTTTTGGGATGAAGAAAGAAATTGTGGTTGATTCCTCGGTCATAGGAATCGGTAAAACACGAAAGTGAAATGTGCAGCGAAATCTGCAGCTGAGCATGATTTGCGGGACGGCGGCTGCCTTGTGGGTGTGCTTGGCGAGCGACGTCCTGCTGGCGGGTCGCTTCGGCGAAGGTGTACTGGCGTCATTTCCGTGATGGATATGACGTCAGCGAAATCTTGATATATCCCGGCATAAAACAGTTTCATGTTAAAATTATAAAACCCGAAAATGAACAACCCTACGTATAACGCACTCTTTAGTACTAAAGGGTGCTTTTACCGCTAGAAGTCCTCCAGTGCACAGGTGCACCCTTTACAGTCCGCTTGCTTCGCTGTACTGGCGTCACTTCCGTGACGGATATGACGTGTGTGAAATCTTCGTGTACCCGGGAATAAGGCATTATTGTGTTAAAATATATTCGTTAAAAACCGGTTGCCTCCCCATTAAGGTCAGCTTCAGTGCATACAAAAATGCGCAGCCGGGAAGCCTTTCATTCAGGGGCGACATACATACACCGTCTGATATCAAAGTATGAGGGCCCAAAGAAAAAAAAATGCAAAGAAAAACCTAAGGCCTCATGCACCCCAATAAATAACTATACACTGAGCCCTTGAAAGCCGGCTTCGCCACTTTGCACTAGTGTATTGCTGGGAAGACCTTTTAGGTGCAGTGTAAGTGGTAGTGGTCTGGTACAAAAATCTGAAGGCCTTAGGGCTTCTTATTATTAGCATTTTTTGTGCAGATAAATAGCGACATATCAAGCCTTACAGACGGACAAGCAGGTATTCTCATTGATTTTACATAAAAAAATGGTTACGCATTCAAAAAAAAAAAATGGCCGCGTATCTGCTCCTTTCGTTGCAAATGTCAACGCAAGACGATAGTCGACTGGCGCCCTGGCAAGTAAATGCGTCCCTTCTCTTTTCCGCTCACCTCTCATGCTGTTCCTCTCCCGTCTCGTTCCTTCCAAGATAACAGGCTAGAGGTTTGCTCAAGTCAATTCAAATTTACCGCGTTCCACTGCTCCAAGTCGGGTGCCTCGATGTCAGCGCTCCCGTACGGCGGAGAAGCGCGTGAACCAAAGCACTTGACTACAACGTTTATAGGACCACGTTGCCCTACTCGACGAGCGTTCCAAGCGGAACGCGAAACCTATGTATTGGAATCTTTCGTTGCTGTTGCCGTTTGATTTTTTTGAATTCCGCCAGGTAGCGCGGGCAGATGGTTTTTCTGCAGTTGATGTAGTATTTTATTTGCTATCGCGAACAGCAAGCATCCGTAATTTCTTTTTAAATAAAGGAACACCGCAAATATCACTCATGCATTGATTTTCTGCCTTATATTTGCGTAATGTCTTGTTCTTGTTCAACAATGTTGACAAGTATGAACATTGACACCGGACTTGGACGTTTAGATATGGCTGTGAGTATATAAGAATATTGCACAGCATCTTTTTCACTTTAGTCGGCTGGCTGAATCGAATGGCAGACAGACATACATACATACAGACAGACAGACCAAAATTTTCCCTTTCAAGTAGCCCAAGAAAGACTCTCGTCTTAAAAAAAAAGGCAAACGTCGGTCCTGTGGTCCATGAAATTTTCAACAAGTTCGATTGTGATTAAAATATGGGTGAGAGATTGCTTCATTTGCAACATGAACGACACTAAAGTTGGATTTCGCTGCAGGCAACATAAAACTTACAGTAGATCGGAGAACCGGTTCCGGAACGACCCCCGGCACGTGGTCGGCACACCTGCGCCTGCGCAGTAGCTCATTAAAGCACATTTCGGTCCTCCATTGGCAGCAGCGCCGGCCATCTGTCGTGCAGCGCATATATTATTCTTGGAAGGGTTGGTTTTCTTGTCCGCTTTAACTCTGTGATGTTGCAAGAGGGCCCGTTCACGACGTCGCTGGAATGTGTCTGTCCTGCCGACCGTTCGCGCCGTTTTTAGACGCCTTCCTTTCGTTGCTAGATGCGGTGAAACTCGGAGCCACCCATTTTTCGCTGCAACATGCTTGCATGCAACACGGCCCGAAATCGCTCGAGATATATTTATCTCCCAAAGTCGAGGGTTTTGGTGCTCAGGAAGGAGAGAAAGATGACGCAATCTTTTTTGCATACTTTTCCTCAAAGACATGGGACTGAAACCAGCCGAGCAAAATAGGCGCAAAGCGCACGACAAAATGGACAGGACGCGTGAAAAAAGAAAAATACAGTCCTGTAAATGTACAGATGGCGTGCGATAGGTACAAAAACGCGCGTTTTTTTTCCGTTTTTCTCTTATTTCTTTCTTTTCTTTCTTTCTTTCTTTTATACTTTCTTTCTGTTTCTCCTCTCTACGTCTCTCCATCTCTGCCTGCTCTCTCTCTCTCTCCTCGCTCTCTCTCTCTCTCTCTCTCTCTCTCTCTCTCTCTCTTCTCTCTCTCTCTCTTTCTTTCTTTCTTGTCGCCACTGTTGGCTGCGGCGTCCTCTTTGGGACGCGCTCTCATTTGTCACGGCAGTGAAAAGTTATACTTGAGGTGTTACCCAGCCGTCTGCTTGCTTCGTTTCTCTTGAGGGATAAGCGTGTTAGACAGGCGTCGACTAACAGCTAGCGCGAGAGCATAGTACACTTTTAGGAAGGGGGGGGGGGCATCGCAAAGTGGGATGTGGATCCTAACCAAATCGAGACGTGCCAGTGTGAACGGTTGCCACTGGCGAGGCTGTAACCTAAGATGCGCTAGCCCAAAAGACGAAACAACCCAGTAAGTAAGGTCACGTGTTCTTGGTGGGAACGTCAACGACACAAGACACACACGAATATATTTAGGTCACTTTGCACTTACCATGCGAGTTAACGGTGTCACACATCAGTGAGAGCGCGTGACTTATGACCGACATCCAATTAGCAAAAGTATCACTAGAGCGGTATTCACTCTATAAACAATAAGATTAATCGAGCAGCACTGCGTCTGCGGGCTTGTAAACATTCGCGGTTAGTTCCTCTCTTCAGGGGAATCAACAGTTACATGAAACCACAATGAACCTGCCCTGCTAGAATGCTCCACCTACACTGCCGCAAGGAGCCGGTTAGAGCACGGGATGACATGTCTTCACCCTGGACCAATTACGCTGAGTCTGCTACTTGAACCATGGCGTTGTCCGTCATCTAAACGGAAAGTCCTGGATGCGTTATTAAGCTAACTTGGCGATATTGGCGTTGCTGAGACTTATAGCCCCCCCGTTAAGCGGACAGTCTATGCTACGCCACATGTACCTCTAATGACCCTAACTCGTTTTACCTAGTACTCCTCTTTTACTACTCATCCATCTCTTCCCCTTTCCCCTTTCTGCAGAGTAGCATGTCGACGTACGCATGTTGGCAAACCCCCTCAGCATTTCCCGTCTTCTAATAAAGAGGCTTCTCTCTCTCTCTCTCTCTCTCTCCTCTTCTCCTCTCTTCTCTCTCTCTCTCTCTCTCTCTCTCTCTCTCTTCTCTCTCTCTCTCTCTCTCTCCTTCACACACACAACCACACACACACACACACCAATGAACTACGATAAAGGGGTTTCCTACACACGATGTAATGCAACGCACACCCTCCGCCTTCTGAATTGATTGATTGATTGTGGGGTTTAACCCGCCGACGGCAACGCAGGCGATGAGGCGCGCCGTAGTGGACGGCTCCGGATTAACTTTGACCACCTGGGGATATTTATCGTGCCCCGAAATCTCGTACACACGGGCGTTTTTGCTTTTCACCTCCATCCCGCCTTCTGAATTACCCTTGACGTTATTAGGGAGTGGATAACGATCAATTATCTTTATCTTTATCTTAGGCCTGGTTCTGTCCACTGCAGGACGAAGGCCTCTCGCAAAAATCTGCAGCCATGCCCATCGAGTGCCTGAAGGCCGATAGTGTGATTGTATAAGCATTCGGAGGTTCATTAACGATCATTATCTCTTTGGAAAGGGCAAAAACAACTCCGCGGCTCGGATTCGCTGCTCACTCTACTGAATCAAAGACCCTCGCAAGAAGGTTTATCATAATCCCGGTTCCAGTCGAAAAGCGAAAATGTGTGTGAGATTTGGGAGCATGGTATATTTTCGGATGAAATAGAAATAAATACGCAGCCCTCCACTACGACTTGAAATATAGCATGGGCGTAAGCTTCGACGCGTAAAATTGTACCTTCCCGTCTTCACTTCCTCCTACACGTGCTTGCGCATTAGCAGCGACAGTTCGCAAAGAGGAAAGCTAGGACTCCTTGAATTCGTACGCAGAGGCCAGCGACTCGTCGCAGGGCCGTCTATTCACGCAACTTGCGACGCCCATGCAGCTCTGAGCGTGAAATTGTTGACGGATGATGTGCGCGTGTACCGTACGCTGTTTTTAGGAGTAGAAAACGTGCGCTAGACTTCGCGTTACAACCGGAATTAGTACGAACCTTTGCAGCGCGACGTGAAATCGCCCTTGCTTTCTGGGAACACTGCGTCAATGAGCATTGTTTTCTCATTGCACACGGAAGTGCAATGCAATGCGTAAACCAGCTTCGCGTTTGGAATCGTGCGTTCGAAAAGAAAACCAAATTCAAAGATGTTGCTTACGGCCACAACTATATAGAATGGCAACTTGTGGCAGGTGAGAGCACCATTCCTTTTTAGGCACCTTTGTTGTTTTCTAGACAGGAGGCTAGTTTACTGCTTGTGTTTTTGTTGCTAAATGTAGGCTTTCATTAAACCTTTCATACTTTCCGAGTCCAACTTTTCTGGAGTTCGCGAAGAGTATATCGGAGGGAATCGCAACGTATTTTCTAAAACGGGTGCGGCCTTACGTAGCTTTGAAGTTAGGGTGATCTGTAGCCAGGGCGAGGGGACAAGTCCAAATACTATACCTCACGCGCGAAACAAAAGAGTCGCACAACATCTTCATCATCATCATGCTGATATCCCGCGCAGGTCGCAGGCATCTCCCGTTGACTTGCAACTCATTCTACTCTGCGATGTTCATCCATTTTTCACACAACAATTTCTGATTTCTCCCCAAAACAGTCTTTTGTGTTCCGCTACTTCTGACCCCGTCTCCCCGCTTTCATTCCGTAACTCCGCCGGTCCACCCGTAGCCGGTTGTCCGCGTATGGCCGGTTCAACTCCGTTCATCACTGTTTTCTGCACCTACGGTTATTTCTACTCGGGTTTATTATTTACAATCCATGCCGATCGTCTCGTATACTTAATGCTGCTCTCATCATTCTTCTTTGCGCGGATCTTTGAGCCGAATTAAGTTTCCTTTCAACGTGCTTACTAATATACCGTTTTTTTGCTCTACTAGTTGGCACTGGAAGCTCGCATCGGTTGTATGCCTTCTGGAGCTCATATTCTTAGGACGCGCTGCACGCTGTCTACCCATATATATCACACCTGTAAGTGACTGTCACGGCAAGCAGCGCCTCTTCATGTCTGTTGTTTACTGCTGCTTTATGCACTGCGATTACGTCACGGGAGATGTCACTGGAAGTTGAAGGTACGTCAAACAGGTATTACTACCATCACGCGTAGCACTTGACTTCAATCCCTGTTACTTCACCACGTGAGCCTTGCGGGTAAGACAAATTGTTTACCTTCGTGCGCGGCGACTAAAGCAGTTTGGGCAAATTAATGGCGTCTCGTAATAGAGGGGGAAATGCGCACTGCGGACGTACAGACAGAGCGTGTAGGTGAAACATCGTTTTAATTAGCGGACATGGTCGTGCTTTTTCCCAAAGTTATCTCTGGTTTAAAGCTGACTTTGCTACAAAGCATTCATGCCTACACGCCAAATGGCAGCCACCAACAACGGTACCAGGCTATCTGTCAACAGCTCCGCCGTAGAAACTGGTCTCTTGTCTGATAAACTTCTGAGGAGGTAGTTTTTGTCACCTTGGAAATGCCCTAATTTTTAGAGCATGTCAAACTCGTCCATTCTCAGGCGGCATATTTCGTGCTGAAAATTTTCCGTGGCGAGACCCACCGGATAAGCGCAAAACACGAGGAGTCCAGGTTCCAGTAGAACACAGCTGCAAGCACGAAGTCAGGCAGCCTCAATAATCCATTCTTAAAACAAACAAAAAAAAGCCCTTCAGCAACAAACGAGTTTCAGCGTGTTTCCACCTGGGTCGGAAGCGGAAAGGAACGAAGCGCGGAGTATCCCGCCATGACAATGTGAGAACCTGGGAGCATAGCCGCGAGGAGCCCGTCGTCACCGCCGCTGGTGCCGTCGTCGTAAAGATAAGAGAAGGGGATAAAGAGAGAACGCCTTCTCGAAGAGGGGGACGACAGCGAGGCCTTACGTCCTCCTAATAGCCAGGATGGGACGCTCGGCGCTCGAACCACTTACCGCCGTTCACCGTACGTCTGTGGGCAAGCAGTCCGCGAAAGATGGCTCAGCGCGGCACAAGAAGACCCGGAACGCCGAATGCCGCCAGCCTTTTCCTTCTCCTTAGTTTTCATCCCCGAGCTGTAACACATACCGGCGGGGTCGCTCACTCCCGGAGCCCAGATTGCAAACGAAATTGGACTCAAGAGGAGGGGAGGGAGAGGCAGGAGACACGCATTCACCATCCGCACCTTCTACGGCTAATTTGCTTCCTACCTTCCCATCTGGAAATTCCTATTTGCTCTACGCGCTCCGATGTACCTGTGAACGACCACGACGACGACGCGCCCCTCCACGTGCTGTTTTCCCCCTCCGCGCTTCGTTATTGTTTCGGCCGGAGGAACCACGGTGCTGTGAAGAGAGGAGGGGCGTCGTCCTGCCCCCAGCGCCGATGTCTCTGTGAAGGAGACGCACTTTGCCACTCGTCGGTGAGCGGGGCCTTCGAAAGCGAAGCGCCCGTGAAGCGGCGCCCCGGGGCTACGGAGGCGAAAGGCACAGGTGTGGAATTATGACACCGGCCCAGCCGGGCAGAGCGCTCTGTGTGGTCCGTCGACTGCTGCGAGCAGCTTCTGGGGTGCTCTGCTGTGCGGCGAACGATGCCGCCACCAATGGGTGCCCCGGGGAGGACGTGGATAGTACCGCACGAGGTTCCCACCGTGTGTGCCTTCTGCCTCCGAGCAAGTCCGTACGTTTTATTCCCGGGGAGGGTGTCGACATAAAACAAAGAAGCCGGCTTGGAGGGGGAAGGCAATTTATGATGGGAGTCGCGAAAATTGCTGTAGCACTTCCACAAATCCCAGGAGCACGTGAAGGCACCCTGATAACATACGCACCCTCTGGTCTTATGTGACAGTCAAGGACTTTGCAAAGAGCCTGCCGGATTCCTTCACGCCGCAGCCAAACACAGCTATCTCTATCTCAGAAAGAACGCTTCCGTTTCTTTTACCGGGTGGTATAACAGAGCTCAAACTTTCGCGATATATTTCTGCCCATAGAAAACACATGCGATTGACCCTCACAATGTAAGGAACTCGGATGAGTCGTTCCCTATTCACCATTTTTTCTATAGGCGGCGCTTTGTCTTCAATGCGAACTTGCACGCCCCATATACGTCCTATATGCGTGCGGTGCGCAGCTTCGATTTTGTGATATGAAAGGCGCATTTTCCGTCACGATACTGCGAGTGTAGCTATGCCAGCGTCGAGTGAAGCTTGTGAAACGGAGTATAACGCCGTTTCGAATAGTTGAGACTCGAGACTAACGCTTGTCCGCAGCTAAGATGTCGCGAAAACTAAGATGTCACAAACACAAAGCAAAGTAACGAAACGTGATTAATACCTGAAAAAAAAACGACGTGTCGAGGGCTAAGAGCACGATTACAAATCGTGCCTCCCGAAATAAGACTGTTTCTGCACAGTAGCGTTGAAGTACGATCTACAAAACATTTAGCAAACGGCATGAGCGCACACCAAAAATGTAACTTCATTTTAAAAATGGGCAGAGAGATCAAAGAACCAGGGAGTTCAGGGGCTGGGTTGCGCTTTAAAAAATTTTCTCCGCGGAACTATCTGGTCTAGCACCATGGCTGGAGAAAGCAGTTCACTTTATTTTAGAGGACTTCGAAGGCGAACCTACTGCATTGCCTTCGGAAGTATGCATTTTTCTTCCCATGCTATTCCCTCAGCCTCTTCTGTAATTTTGTCTTGCTCAGAAATTTTCTTTTCGTGGAATGAATAATGCAGGCTCCACGACCGTCTCCCTGAGGGTGAACAAAAAAAACAACAACAAACAAACTAAATAAAGCAAATGAGAGACTACGAACAAGGGGTGAGGCGCCATGGACTCGCATAGATGATGGCGAAATTCGATGAGAGGAACAGGAGAGGAGCTCGAGCGCAGTTGTCAAAGGAGACATCAAAATATTCCGTAAGGATAAAAGCTGCGGTCGGCGACAGTACCAAGGTAAAAAGCTATGTAAGTGTAATGAAAAAGGGGAAAGACATTAAAGCGCAGGAAAAAAGAACACTAACAGTTGACCTTTCCATGAAAGGGTCGTAGAACTCTACATATGTGGACATGGACGCAACGACTGAGCAAGCTAGAAAAAAGAGAGCGAGCAAGCCAGCGCACCCGTGTAGTGACAGAGCAAGCGGCCGGTGGGGTGCAGCTATATATATTATACATATGTAGACTATTAAAACAACAGCACGCAGTGCGTACGTGTTCACGACACCCTTTAGGTGATTTAGTTATCAACCAAGGTGTTCCGCAAGGTGCACTTCTAGGGCCACTTTTATTCATCCTACCTATAAATGGCATTTGTAAAATACCTGAATCACGGAACCTTATCATGAATGCAAACGACACCAATGCATTTTTTACTGCCACGTCTGCTACAGAACTCTAAATAAAGGTAAACTGTTACTTAAACAAGCTAGCCGTGTGACTAGAAAATAACAAAATGAGTCTAAACTTGCCGAAAACTTACTTTATTATATTTAGACGGATTAACGTAAAAATACAGGAAGGTGTACACGTTAGGTTCAGGAGCACAAAATTACAAGTTCCACAAATATAATTTCTTAGGATTTGGTCCAATGAAAACCTCTCATGGACTGTTCATGTATCGAAGATCAGTAAGAAAATAAAATTGTATAAACACCCAACAGTCTTGCAGAGTCGTAAACATAGTGCCTCCATGGTTGAAGTTGGCAATGTATTATGCCCTATTATATTCCAAATTCTCGTACTGTTTATTGGTCTGGGGCAGTAAAACTGGTTCAAACTATCACAAGCTCTTATTGCTCCAGAAAAAAGTTTTGCGTGCAATAGAAGGCTATCATGGCAAGCCGATTGAACTGCCCACACAACCTCGATCTATTTAAAAAAAATAACATCGAATCCCAAATTTTAACAAATATACTGTTTTCGTCTGCTCCAGTAAATACACCGAAACCGCTTAAATCCCTCCATTCATGAAACACGATAAGCTGAACGCTACCGGCATACTCAAAAAAAGACCGTACCAAAATTTGCATAAATCATGACAAACAAAACATGCAGTTTCAGGTGCCCGCAGCTCTTAACCTGCTTTCGTTTGGTTGCGAATATGAGACATCTCAAAGAAATTTCTCAAAATATGTTAAGAAATACCTGATCGAATTCAACACAGAACTTCTCTCAGGACTGTGTATTCATGTGCTTTTCAAGTGTTTTTCCCCCAGGAGATTTGTTATGCTCATTATTTTTACTCTTATGCGTGTACAGGGCTACACTCCTACATTCTCAACCCTTCATCTGTGGGTTGCAATGTTTGTTACTTGGTCTTTTGTTATACTCATTATTTGTATTTTTACTCTTACGCGTGTATAGGGCTACACAAGTGTGTACTCTCAACCTTTCCTCTGTGAGTTGCAGTGTTTGTTATTTGGTCTTTGTGTATATGAAGTGTGAAGATGTATTACCTGTTTTGTGATGATGTGTTATCTCGCCTATTGTATACATTTTCTGTACTTGTTCAGTAACGGCTTCTAAACCGCTTCCAAACTGTAAAAGAAGCAAAGAACTTGTCAGGCCCCGTGGCCTTTTGTCTCAGCATCCTCTTTCGCTTCAGAAAGAAACAAATAAAAAATAAAACATTTTTTTTTCAGTAACGTGAGCGTTGTATGCTTACAAAAGACCTTCGACTTGCTTGCGGTGACGTCAAAGGAGTGTCGTCAATGTGGCTTTAATTAGGACATCGCCACGTGTGTTCCTAGCTTCTCTGCGAAAAAGAGATGATCAAGACTAAAAATACGAAGAATGAAAAACTGCAACTCGATCGTCTAAAAAAAAGGGGGGGAGGTGGTAAAAGAAGGGAGAAAGCCCGGTTACGACGTTTTGCTTTCGCAATTTCTACTGACGTCAAACCTTTAGGCTTACCACAATGGTTGAAAAAGCAGTTTTTTTTAAGCCTGCTTCGAGAGCAAACCTATTGTGTTACATACGGTTGCGTACATTTCTTTCTACGCTGCATTCTCGACGCTCCACAGTAGTTCGGTTCCGCTCTTGAATAATGCAGTCTCGGTGACCAGCATCCGATGGATTTGAAGAAAAAGGTAAAAAAAGAAGGCATGAAACGTTCGCGGAGGGCAGTTATCGACTTGCATAGGAAATTACGAAATTCGGTAAGAGAAACAGGGGAGCACTTTGAGTTTTCTCTGAAGATAGAGCAAAAGTTTCGGTCCCAGGTTAAGGCTGCGGTTGCAGAGAACGACGAAGTCTCCTATTGACATTACTCGGGGGGAAAAAAAGAGAGGGGGGGGGGGGCTGCGCTGCGTTGAGAATTAAACATGCTGTAAAAAAATGATAGTGCACGTCTGCGATGTAGCCGTATGCGCATGGACTTGTCCTATGTAACCTGTGCCCCTTAACTTGGTGACAATAGTTGCTATAATGCTATATGCTACCCCTACAATCCTTGATATCTCTTTATGAATCAATAAGTGTACCCCTAAATCTTTTATTTCGGGATTCCGCGACAGCGCAGAATATTCCCTCTAGTCAGCACCATTAAGCCGACCTTCCTGCACTTCTAACTAGGCTCAGCCCTGTGGCATCCGACCCGATAACAGTTCAGGGAAGCTTGCAATCACGCGCGAGACTTGAATGGGGATAGCTGTTGTAGGTGATAACTGACAGACACAAAGTTGAGTTTTGGTATCGTTGTGGTGTCGTCGCTGACGTCGGTGGCATGGCATTTCAATGACCTTATGTTGAGCAAGGCAAGAGTGAGCTCGTCGTTTTGGTCGACGTTTTCGTACGCCACTCTGCAAGCGCGACTCTAGCGGATGCTTTGCACGCCGAGCCTCTCGAAGCGCGGCCTCTTCCTCGGCCGTGCGAACTATGCGCGGCCGGGCCGTGTGGAGTCAGTGATCACTTTGAACAGCAGCTCTTCCATGGCGCAGAGTGTTGCGACGATACGGCAACGCTGGAGTTTTTTTTTTTTTGGCCAAATGTCGCCTCACAGTCGTTGCGTGGCTTGACGAACAGTGGCCGAGGCAGCGCCGTGCACGAGTACTCTGCATTTTCTTGGTATTTTAACTGAGGACACCATACGCAAACGATTTTCTCAACAGCTTCGCTGTTGACAAAGCGCACCAAGAACTAGTGCCAAGGACATTAGCGCCAGTTCACCAGGGCTTCCGGATCCTGTTGTGATGAGATTAAACTATTAACCTGGTGCGCACTTGTGGCCCACCGGGGCGAAACTGTTTCAGCTACCAGTGATCGAAGGGAGGAATAGCGGCGACTGCTTACCACCGACCTGTCCCGCTCCTTGCCTCACTTGCTTCTACAAAATTAAACGCACCACTACATCGCTCTGCAGATCCGAGGTCGCGTAGAGACAGTAATGGAGAGCAGGGCACCGAAAGAGCGGAAAAGAAACACTGCAATGACTATAGTCATTCCCAGTAATGCAAGTAATTGATGAGAAAAGTAAATATTTAAAAATTGGCGCACCTTCACACTAGTGGCGCAATGACTGGCACACAGCGAAGCTGGGTGGCCCCACCTAGCATATTCTTGGTTTCGTCTTGGTTTATGCATGGTTATGCTACGAGGTAACGAGACCGGCCAAGTTTTTCTGCGGGGGTGCTGTCCAATAGTGTCGTTCAAGAGCTCCAATAGTTGCGGAGGGCGCAGCGGGACGTGCGTTTGCTCAAACGTTTTGAACTCGTTCGGTGGCCACCGGTGGGCTGTGCGGCCTGGCGTGTGTGATGCTGCTTAAGAAGTTGATTAACGTCATTGTTTCTGGGCCTTTTGGCTTCTTTCCTTTGGTCCTAATTCTTCTCTTCGCACCGTCGAAACTGCACTACTCACCGCAACAAACGATAGAGCAAGCCAACCCGCCACGCGTTTCCAAAGCCGTGCTTGTACCAGTTGCATTTGCCTTCGACAGGTGGCGGATGAGTCCCGCCCGAGCGCAGGAAACAAAGCTCGGTAAAGCAGTAGTGCGGCGCGCGCGATGACGCCATCGCTGGGCGAGGACTTTCCTGCGCACTTTTGCCTGCTCAACTACCGGCTTCAACAGCATCGCTAAAAAAAAAATAATATAAAAAAACGAGACGTTTTTTTGCCGCAACCACCTAAAAGGCTACCCGAATGACTTACAGCTCTAGGCGCTGCACAGAAACCAGAGAGCAAAATGCAATCGGCGAAAAGTGGGCACGAGAGAGCGTTCCGACCAGTAACATTGCCTGCCGCAAGTTCAATAAACCCGTTCTCTCTCTCTCTCTCTTCTCTCTCTCTCTCTCTCTCTCTCTGCTCTATCTCTCCTCTCTCTCTCTCTCATCTCTCTCTCCCCGTTCTCTCTCGCTCTCAAAAGGGGTTTTGTAAAGCGGCAAAAAAAAGAAGGGGGGGGGAGAGGAATTTGTGGTTTTCAACACAAGATGCTTATTTTTTGCATATGTTATTCTTGGGGCTTCTCAGTATTTTAAATTATTTCTTATTCTTTCTTTCGTGGGATTTCCAACATTCCCTTTTAAAAGAAATTAGTGCTTAGCTCAAAAGTGTTACGCATACCATGCACTATGCATAAATTTTTCTTTTATACGCACTGTTATTGTTCAGATATTTGTTGAGTGAGTGAGTTTCCTGTATCAGCGTATCTTCCATGGAGCCCGGGTAAGTGCTGAGAAATGGATAAAAGCCAAAACTCTTTGATTTGTTTTAATTATACTGTGGTCACGCCACTGAGTGAACGTCTTTGCATTGTCGAACTGCCTTAAACATAACGCAGATGTCCAAAGACTCGGGTGTTTTCTGAATCTAGTTTCCCAGTGAAATGTGCAGTCGCAAAGTTGAGGACACTAACCTTGAATGCGTACTCATAGCAAAGAAGCTTTAATATATAATGTTGCATATTTTAAAGGTTTCATTGTTTAGTTAGTTGTTCCGATAATACGTGCAAGGTTGTCTGACTACTACTCCTGATCGCTGGTAGGGAATATACTTAATATCCTTGCAATTAACCAGTGCTTATATTAAATACAAGCAACGATATAAAAACACAAAAAGTGGACTGCCGCTTACAGTAGGCGCTACAGTTACCCAATAATCAGGTAAGGTGCAATCGCCCACAATAAAGCCGTAAACAATCCTAAATGAAATCATTCTCCAAAAGAAACACACTCCTTAAAAATATTTCTGTGCAGGTATGAGGGCTGTACACAGCAAAGACGGGGTAGAAGTTGCCACCATGGGTGATAACAACAGGCAGTTGAACGTATATCCCTTGCTTCTTCTGTGTTCTTGTAGCCGCTCGACGTAATTCAGTCTTCCGAGGATTATTTTAACACACAAGTGCCTTATTCCCGGATACACGGTGATTTAACTGACGTCATATCCGTCACGGAAGTGACGCCTGTACAACGAAGCAAGCGGCTTGTAAAGGGTGCACCCCTGCGCATAGGATATTCTTGCGGGGAAGCAACCTTCAGTACTAAATAGTATGTAATGCTAAGGGTTGTTCGTTTCCGGGTTTTAGATTTTAACACGAAAGTGTTTTACGCCGGGATACCCCATGATTTCATTGAAGTCATATCTGTCACGGAAATGACGCCAGTACATCTTTGCCGAAGCGACCAGCCAGCAGGATGTCGCTCGCCAAGCACAAGTAGCCACCGACCCGCAAATCAGGTGAGCTGCAGATTTCGCCGCACATCTCACTTTCGTGTTTGACTAATTCCTATGACAGTAGAATCAACCACAGCTTTGTTGTTTGGGTTCGAAATATTCGACTCAGCATCCGAATTTTTCGAAACAATCGCTCGTTATACCCTCTTGCATACGTCACTGGGGCACAGCGAAGAGCGCACGCGCGCCAGCAAACCGCGGTATACCAATGTTAGGTGCGTGTGATCTTTCCAGATCGATTCGCTTTTGCCAGGATTATTTTCGATAAAGGTTTGAAACATTCTACCTAATACCGGAATTTTTTTAAACTTTCGCTCATTCTTCGCGATGACTGCGACACAGGGCGCAGCGAACAGGACACGCACGCCCGCAAACCATGTTACAAACGCTAGGTGCGTGTGCTCTTTCCAGATTGCAAGCACGGCGGAGCCCGTTGAGACCGCACGGAGCATATGCGCCTGACTCTGCACATTGCAGGCCCGCGTAAGCGAAGAAGGAAAAAAAGATGGAAAAGTGGCCGTAGAAAATGCAGTCGCTGCAGCCGATCGAATAACGCGGGTCGCATTCGTCTGTACACGCTCGAGGGCCACACGCACGCACGCACGCAGGAAAAAGCGGCCATTCTGTGGTCGGATACGACGTCGTCTCTTTTACCTACATACGCGAGCCAATGCACGCTGCGAGCGTGCCTCCCGAACAATCCCAGAGGGGGGTTTCGCGTTCCCTCTTGGGAGCGATCCGAGAAATTAGGTCCCCGTTCTCCCGTTTTCCTTGGAACGACGAGTTGCTACACCGGCTATATATATATATATATATATATATATATATATATATATATATATATATATATATATATATATATATAATGCTACATTTTTGCCGCCGCTACATACCATTCGACATCACCCCACTGACAAACTGCAATGACTGCGGTAGAAAGCATTGAAACGTGAAAGCTGAGCCCTGCGTGTGCAGAAAAGTAGTGTGGAAAGTTTTAAATAGAGCGAGTTTATAACTTTAGAAATCAAGAGAGTTTTCGCTTTGTTCTGAAGGCTAACCTTGCACAAATCTTGTGTCCTTCGTGGACTGGGGCTACGCTACAAAAGTTTAGCGGAGGCGAGAAACGAAAGACGGTTTTGCTGTGTTCTCTAAAGTGTTGAGAAACGAATAACCGTAGGTGTGTGCATTTGTCAACGCTGCGGGTATGCAATGCTTTGATAGGCTTCAGAGTACACGTAAAAGATGCGGTGTACGGAAGCAGATTTCATCTGGGCGACCCCTGTAATGCTTACGTTCTATAGCTCACTGAACAAGCTGACGGCAAATGCTACACGGCTAGTCAACAATGCCGTTCTTTGAACGACTTTGTTGAGAGCTGCAGAGTGTCACTCATCATCACATTCAACGGAGGCTAGCTAAAAAAAATGTCAGTGGGCGTCGCGGCTTTGCAATTATGTTTCCGTCCCTCAGCTGGGCTGGTGGAACCGCCTCGGCAATCCACGCATCTTGATTCGGCCCTGCTGCACGCAGATTGTGGAACGAACTTTAAATCATCATCATCATCATCATCATCATCAACAACAACAACAAACCACCACAACCATCATCCCAGCAGCAGCAGCAGCCTAGTTCAAGTCCACTGCAGGCGAAGGCCTCTCCCATTGACTTCCAAAGCGCTCCTGTCTTGCGCCGCTCGAGTCCACTGTTGGCCATCGAATTTCCCTTATTTCATCTCTCTATCGTATTATTGGCCTTCCCTTTCTTCTAGACCGCTCTCTTGGTATCCACTCTGTTATCTTAATTTTCCACCAGTTGTCCTTTCGTCTCGGTTTGAGTACACTTGATTAGCACATTGACTGCTGGATGCATGTCCAAGCATGCACCGTGCTGGCAGCGCCGGTAACAGCGACGTTCCGTTTAGAAGTCAGCGCAGGCCAGGCATTTCATGTTACACCTAGCGCCGTGTATTGTTTAGCTTTGCACACTGCCGTAATCTCCTCCATCAACCGCTAAAACAAGTTTGCTGTTCGGCCTCTGTAGCCCAGCTGGCAACACCGTGGCGTTTTGAGCCCGGGCGCTTCTACCTTTTAAGTACAGAGCATTTTAGGGGCTCGCCTGGTCGTCGTAGCTCGCTCGCTGGACACAAGTAGAGCCCCACGGTGTTCTGTCGTAGCGGCTTTCGAAACCCACAGGCTTCTAAAGCCAAGCGGTTTATATAATCATAAGCGTTCGAAACTCGTGAACCGCTGGCGCTTGTCATACATCTCCCCGTTGTTTAGCGCAAAAAAAAAAAAAAAAAAAATCTGTAGATACATTTGAGGCTAAATATACGTAATTAACCGGCGGCGCCCGCATTCATTTAGTTAGGAACGTTCGTTGGGTTGGTTTTTACGACAGAAAGAGAAAAAAAAAATGGCAGTGCAACCCCGGCCCGTGCGGGGGGAAAAGCAAGCACAAAAAGAACAGAACTCCCGCTGGCGCAGTTTCAGGCAGGGGGCGCGCGAGCACTGCGAAGGCTGGAAATATGAATTGCATTGGTTGGTAGCAGTGAGCGGATAACGGCGCTACAGCCCATTATGGCGAATCACTGCTCTGCACTTCCTACAGCTGTCACATTGAGTGGAACGGCTCTAATTTTTTTCTTAGCTCCTGGACTTTTTTTTATTAGAAAAAATGCTCTCTCAGACCAGTTGAACCCATTCTTTTCGTAAGTAAGGGTGGTTTAGTACCTGCTGGCCGGTTCAATTGCAGAAAGGAGCCTATCACGTTTAATTAATGTTCTGCATCGCACCTGGAAGTGGCTGTCCTGCACTTTCTTGGAAAGGAAATGTCGCTCTGTAGCAACGCGCTGTATCAGCATACAGTCGCGCTTGTAACGCGTTCAATACACCCCTGCAGATATGTCCTACTCTGTGGGCATGCTGTCACTTTTTCCAAAGTAACAGCAGCGACTGTTGGGTGGCCGTCAGAGCTCAGACCTAATCTTTCGCTTTGAGGTCTTACTACATAGACCGGTACTCGTAGCTTGACGTACAATTAATAGTTTTTTTTTTTGGTGGGTACCGGTTGACGACGTAAGCCCTCAAAGCGAGACGTTAGACGTTACTGTCAGGCCGTTGCATGCCCGCGTCGTCTTACCTCTGTCGCGCGTCAACTCTTGAGCAAGCGGGTTATAAGCTGGAAAATGTTGGAGGCTTCCGGACTAAAGCTTCATAGCGCGAAGAATACGTCCTAAATATTCTGCGACAATTCGGGCTACACGCAATCGACTGAAGTTAGCAGCGCTTACAAACTCTGCGTTCATCTCGTGCATCATGTTCAAAATTGGAAATAACCAATGCAGCAATACGGATTCATTGGTTACTTTTACGGAGTTTCACCCTTCATCTAACGTGGCGCACGCACGGCATAGAGAGAGAGAGAGAGAGAGAGAGAGAGAGAGAGAGAGAGAGAGAGAGAGAGAGAGAGAGAGAGAGAGAGAGAGAGAGAGAGAGAGAGAGAGAGAGAGAGGAGAGAGAGAGAGAGAGAGAGAGAGAATTAACTGAACAAAAACTACAAGACTGACGTATGGCCGCGTGTGCTCAGATCAGATGCACACCCTATACACAGCGTAACTTGTCTCTGCAACCCCTCGTCCCGAATCGATATACGATACGCGTTTCGTAAAACACCAGTGCAGTCGCGAGTGAAAATATCGACACTATGTAAATAGGCACAACGGTGTGGAAAAAAAGGTGCCCCCCCCCCCCCCCTTTTTTAAAAGCAATAAAAAGAAACAAAGAAAGTGACAGGGTGATGGGAACAGGATAAACGAATGAACGCCGAGAATATAGGGGTCAGCATTGCAGCAGCGGGAACGGAAGGAAGAAGTAAGCACGAACAAGGAGGGAGGTGGGCGGGGGGAGTGGAGGCCCCCGTCGGCAGAGTGAAAGGAAATTGCAGTTCGCGGGCGTAATTGTGATCTATGGCGCACGGAGTAATATGGACGCGCGATCGTTCTCGGTGCCCGAAGCATTTTTTTTTCGTGGGGGGAAAGGGGAAAGCTGAAGCGTCGTCAGCGGAATCGACTGCTGTACGGCCGCGCGATCTTGCTGACTCGACGCGACCCGCCCCCACCGCGCGCTTTGCTGCCGCGCGCTGCTGGCGACGACATCGACGACGACTGATGCGCCTCGAAGCCCAAACAGCATCGAAACGCGGCGCCCGCTAGCACCGGAGTTGTGCCGAGGTCGCAAAAGAGACGCTGCATGTTTGCGGAAATATCGGCCGCGGTTACCCCCTGAGGCGAAAGCACGAGTATGGTTTTCGTTGGTGAGCGGACATGATGCTCATAATAATTAATGTTGGTAATCTCAAGGAACGCTTTGAAATCATAAGAATAAGGTGGAACATCTGAAGTGCTTCAGCCGAAACGTTGCGAGATTTTCCGAGAATATACAGCTTATTTTTAGTGCTTGTCACAAAATTGAAGTATACAGTCGACTCTCTTTAATACGAAGTTCACGCGGGGGACAAAAAAAAACTTCCGATTGAACAAAAATTAAAACTGCCCCACTCACTGTGACAGCGGTCGGAAGTGCAGAGCAGTGATTCGGCATAATGAACTGCAGCGTCGTTATCCGCTCACTGCTACCACCCCACCGCATTTCAAATTTCCCGCCTTCGCAGTGCTCACGCGCCCCTGCCTGAAGCTGCACCAGTTAGAGTTCTGTTCTTTTTGTGCTTGCTTTTCCTCCCGCACGTGCCGGGGTTGCACCGCCATTTTTTTTCGCTTACTATCGTAAAAACCAACCCAATGAGCGTTCCTAACTAAATGAACGCGGGCGCTGCCGGTTAATTACGTATATTTTGCCTCAAATGTACCTGCAGTTTTCTTTGCGCTACACAAGGGGGAGATGTATCACAAGCGCCAGCGGTTCGCGAGTTTCGAACGGTTTTTATGAGTATTTGCCTATCTCTTGTACCACCCTCTTTATCCTCTATAATCTTTCATCCCCCCTCCTGCTCCTCCCCCCGCACTGGGTTGTATGCAGGTGAGCCCCCAGATGGGCTCAATAATATCCCCAGTGCCCTTCTTTTCCTTTTTCACCTGAATCCCATAGTACTAGTAGTAGTAGTATTTAAAGCAGTTTTTTTCTTTTTTTTTTTTTTTTGAAGCCTCTGCGGGACGCTACGGCGTTACGCCGGGCTCTATTTGGGTCCGTTATTTCGCTACGCCGCCTGATTCTGGCAGTCGCTTGACATCCAGCGTTACAGCGAGCTACGACGGCAAGGCGAGCCCCTAAAGTTCTCTGTACTTAAAAGCACAAGAACAACATTTTTATTAGTACGCAGCTCGTTCCCCTTCTTTATTCTTATTTTCGGAATCTCGACTGTCGTCGTCAATTCGAGCGTACGACATGAGTTGCCCTATATAATTGAGGCTTATGGCTAAAATCTAAGCCTTAAGCGCCCCACCACAATAACCGTTCATACGGCACTGTGCGGAACAACTAAGGTTGAGGACCTCAAAAGAGAGAGACGCGCACGTTGGCGCGAGTCGTAAATCAACGGCCGCTTTATCGAATGTGCGTCTGCCTCAGTTGCGATGGCGCCGACGTCGGTACAGTGCAGAGCACGGCGGTGTTTTGGCGCTTAAGATCTTTGAATTTTATCGAGAAATGACGGTCGCCTCGGCGGTTTTTATTCGGAATAAGAATTAACCGATATAATGGGGTTTGGCTTCCAGTTATCAAGCGATTTATTTTTTTATTGAATTGCATGTAAAATTGCCGGGACAACAACCGGGACGACAACATCCCTTCCAATAAACCGAAACTTCCAATTAGGCGACTTCGAGTTATCGAGAGTCCCCTCTATGGACTTCAGCGCTTTCAGAAGCAATCACCTCTTCTCTTCTCAGATATATATATAAAAAAAAAGCCTATAAAAAGCGAACGCAAAATGATCTTGTGTTAGGAAGAATGTTGGCACGCTTGGAGGAACACCAAATCCGATGTCCTGCACATACATAGTTTCATTTGTTCATTGGCGCAAGGACAGCAGCGGAAAAACAGCGCCAAAACAAGGTTATTTCTCAAGAGTGGTGGGATGGATGAAATGAAGAAAACTAATAAAAGGGGCCCAGGGAAATCGACAAGTGAAGTGGGATAAAGGAAAATAACATAGCTGGTGTATAGGCTAAATCAGTCCAACTCATCCCGGCGCACGTCTCAACCCGGCGCACATCGAGAATGTGCGCCGGGATGAATTGCGCTGCTTTGCCCACCTGTATATATAGGTGTGTTATGGATGTGCTGTGTATAGTTCATACCACAAGCTAGATTCAGCACTGTGGAGGCTGCATTGTCAATAGAGCGCCCACTGAGGGCGCCTAACTCGCCGTGAAGGGGTCCTGAAAGGACACTCCCTTCTCCCCTCTCGGCAAGTGGAACCGCAAGGCCCCGGCGCCTTTTGTCGCTCCCTTCGCGGTAAGTTAGGCGCCCTGAGGGGGCGGGCTGTTGACAACAATGTAGCTTCCACAGTGCTGCACCTAGCTTGTGGAATGAACTATAGTTTTTGTGTTTCTGTAAATGCCATAGCTAGCTTAGATCTTCACGCCGATTCTATGTGTGAACGCTCACGACTGGATAGGAGGTTTCTAGTTTGCTCTGTTGACGGTATCGATTGATCAAAGAAGTGCATTGTGGTGAAGCTTAGCCTAGGGATTGCTTTAGACGGCGCCCCATTTAGGCCGCACTACCAGTCTCAGATTCCCCGACCTATTCAAAAGACACGCATCATACGAAAGCCGTAATTCAGCACTCGTGAGCTGCTATACTTACTGGTCATGGTTTGCACAGTAGGAGTAAACACAAGAAGGACTATACAAAAGTCAGTCTGGGTTTGCTGCAGAAAATTATATAGACACGCACACATACGGCGCGCTGATTGTTATGCTTGACAGGAGACCAGAGGTTACCCCGAGCATTCTGGTGGTCAAGGAGGCCATGGAGTGCGGTTATCTGCGAGCTGGCAATCGGGCAGCAAAAATCGGAGCGCGCTTGCAAACAAAACATGAAAAAAAAGAAGCTCAGAAGTCAAGAAAGCAGGCAAACCGAACAGCCTCTTCAGCGTTTACGGTTATTTCACCGCGATCGCACGACCTGCGGGGTCATAAAAGCGCGTTTAGAGGTTAACAGATTGGGGGTCTACCTTGCCCCTGACCTCGCGCAAGACCTCATCCCTGCAACTTTACGGCGATCAGAAACGAGGCCGGCACGCCGTTATTGGATCCCCTGGGCTGCATAGTGCAGGATGTTTTCCGAGTATACCTGCAGTCGACCAGAAACATCGCCTTCCAGATCACAAAGCCTCTCTTCTCGTCCCGGAAGGTTTCTTTGTCACGATACTGTGCTCCTAAACCCCCAACATATAAAATTACAAAGAGCCACAGTGCGTGGCACAGTCCCTTTCGCATACGCAAGCGTGCGCGCAAGAAAGTAGCTCGTCTGCTTATTCATCTATGGGCTGTTGGTAAGACAAAGGATCGCAAGCTGCGTCCACCCATCTGGGTTCATCTGACGTCACTGCCCCTTACGCTTATGGTAGGGAGCGAGAGGACCGCCGCAGCAGCCTGAAACATCGGCTTCGACGTTTTTCCCCGAAAAAGCGGCGAAAACGAGCGAGCCGGCCTACTGACAGGAACGCCTACCCGTATACGACGCCCTGTAATACCCAGCGTGTCTGGTACAAGGGGGCGTGGCTGAGTAATAAATGCCGGAACATTGTAAGCGATCAGGGCCCTGTGTACACATATAAAGTACCTACGAACAAACAGGGGCAACACAAAAATGTGTGCGGACGCAACGGACTCTGACCTCGCGTTCGCCGGTGCGTCGGGTTTCAGGTGGCCGGTGGTTGTCTGGCTTCTTTGTAGGTGTTTATTGAAACATGATGGGGTGTGTGGAAGAAGCTCGTGCGTGAAGCGACCGTAAGTGCATGCTCGCGGTGAAGCTGGTTGCACGGCGTCGGTTGTAACGAGGGTTTTCGTCTTTAGGAGGAGGGTAGTTGTTTGGAGCGCGAAGAGGGCTTCCAGTTAATAAGGCGGTGTATCTGCACCTGCATGCGGTGGCCGGGTGGTCAGCGAGAATAGCCGCGAGCAAGCTAACGACTCTCCCGGATTCTCGCGAAACTTGAGACGTTAGACTTCTTGTTCACAACAAAGAAAAAAAAAACGATGTACAGTATAGCCCATTTATGGCGAACCCGGTTTTAACGAAATCCCAGCTATAACAAACAAATCTTCATTTCCCGTTGCCATTTGTATACGTAGATTTTATATCCAGATATAGGATATAGTGAAAAACGAATATAACGAAATTATTTCCGTTTCCCGATGTGTTCGTTATAAGCGGGCTGGACGGTATAGCGTAATAAAAGGCCCCACTGACATTTTCAGCGAAGATAATATGACTGGGGTTTCATGTATTTTTTATGTCCGTGAACAAAAACTCCGGAGGCTCCACAAATCTTTGTAGCGCGAGACATTCTATAGTGCGAGGCGTTGAGAACTAAGCTCGTATTTTGCCACTAGCGCGCGTCGCCACCGAAGTTGCACGCCGTTTAAAACATGATTTAGGCCTCAAGCTCGTATGTCTTATCACTTGGATATGCATTTGGAGTGGATGAGTTACTATTAATTGGGCTAATTTGCAAGATAAGTGGAGCAAAAACTAGTATGTGATGTGTATGCGTGTGCCTTTGTTATGGGTGACCGCCGTGAACGCCCAAGAGAAATAAAATTAGCTCATGCCTTTCACCTAGATTCTATGTCGCCTTATGTTGTGTGCTAAAATGCTTTGCTGGTCATACACTTTCACAGAGTGGAATGGCTAATGATTTTACGTAGAAAAGAGGCAGTTAAAATCCAAGACAAGAAATAAAATGTCCCTTTTCATGAATGCACGCAGCTGAAGCACATTTTGGCGCCAACCCGAGAGGGTAACATTTGCCCCAATTAAACTGCAGAAAGTGGTGTGCCGACAGGTTAGCCCTTCGACCCAAGCCATACTTTTAAGCCCGTGGCGGCCTGGGTGTAGTCCACTGAAAATAAGCGAACGCAAATTCTTGATAATTAGCCATGACTGCGGCGTGCGCGCCCTTATTAACTCAATGAATTACGGTGACCCTAATCGTATTTGTGCACGGTAGGCTCGTCGGCATATGGTCAAGCGAGGGCAAGGTTTATAGCTTGTATAGAGGAGCGCACGCTGAAACGAATAAAGGAGCCCCGCACGAACCATGCACATGCTTCCTTGCCCACAAAATAATTTCCCGAAAACACCTTACAGGAGGAAAAAAAAAAAAGCAAGGTGAAAAAGTGTATATTCTACGTTGCGAAAAATTAAACAACGAAGGGCTCAAAACCGCCCCTTGGGGGATACCTATCCTCGTCAAAACTTTTTTCCCCGAAGCGGTGGTAATTGGAGGCGCGGTGCCCGTAACGCCTACATCCGTTGCGTTGCTAGGCATGTCTACAAGGCATCTCAGCCCTCATCGTAAAGAGAACATCCTTTGCACGGCCTCCGCTTTATACCTGGTAATTAAAAGCGGCACAACTCCCGCGGCCGGGCGCCTGCTTAGGTCGCTCTCGAAACACGGATTTTTTTTTTTTTTTTGCGTTTACCTGGCCACGATGCTTAGCGACCCAGGCGAATAAAGCGAAGAAATGAAGAGCAAGCGTAGAGGCGCCGTGCGGACTCTCCGGTGTTTCACGTAACGCGGGATGTCCACGCTTTAAATGAATTATGTTAGGGCCTAGCTAGCTGGGCGTCTTCAATCAGGCTATCCTGTTTCAGGTCGTGCGCTTAAAAGAGGCGTGCCTTTCCTCTGCGTGGCTGCCGCTGACGGGGCGCTATTGTTCGGCGGATTTCGTCGGAAACGCGATCTGACCTCGCCCGTGAACCGGCAATGAATGCACGCGTATCCGACGGTTCCTGGAAAAGACGGCCTATCTGATGAGGACGAGCACAAAGACGTTAGCGGTGCGCTTGGGAGGAGGCAAAGAGGAGAAGGAGGGGTGTTACTTTCTTGCGCGGGCTAGAGAAAGCCAAAGTTCGGGCCAGGGTCATCGATAGTGCGGAAGGAAGAGGCTCCTTTATAATGTATAATGTGCGCGCCCGCATGCGGGCGTGGAAAAGGCCCTGTGGCATGCATTAATAGATGAGAGTTTCACCTGCGGAGGCAAGAGGCTGAAATAGGAGCGGTGTTCTCGGCAACGTCACTGACCCCGGCGGATCATATAATGAGCCACAAGGTAGCACGCTTAAGGTTGAGGAAGGACAAAAAAGAAAGAAACCAAGATTAAAAACGAAGTCACCTGCCTGTGGTTTGTCTAAGGGGGCAAATATTTCAAGAAGGGGGGTTTCTTAGCTTTAGCCTTTGTCAAACAAAGGGGTGATTGGATAGCTTTGCGTGATGCTACCTATAGGTCTGCAAAAGGGCGCAGTGTGTCTCTATACGTGACTCCGGAGATATAGAAGTGGCACGAGTAGAATTGGGAGTCAAAAATAAAATGGGACAACTAATTCGTGGACGAATAAGGGTAGGAACATGTAAGGAAAAAATACGCAAGTTTATTCTCGCACTCTCGCCGTTGTAAAGCAACAAAGAGAGAGAGAGAGAGAGAAGGCTCTGTAATGTAAACTGGTGAGGTCAGCCCTGCTAGGGACAAGGCTTGCTACACCAGATGGTAGGTGACTACGTTGATGAGTGGTGAATATACACAGTACAAATGCATGCCAGCTTACTCAACACTCAGCCTCAAGAAAATATTGCCGCCTTGTCTGTTGGCGGCAATATTCCCGCTCCGGCGCGAGTGACATTTTTGACGGCGTTTTTTTGCCGGCTGGGGTGCCTGTGTTTTTGTGAAAGGGGTCGGGACTGCTGCTCTTGAAAAAATAGCATACCGCTCGCATTTATGCGACAGTACCGTCAAATTTTCTTGATCAAAAATCTCCCAGCAAGTGGAGCCCCAAGTTATGCAGAATATTCTCAATAAGTGCACATGAATCGAACCTATAGTGACGACAGGGATCACGCCGGACGATCCTTTTAGGATGTCGACATTATGCCGCCGAAAGACCGCATTTAATCTGCGCGGCTACGGACGGCTCGGAATAAGCGACGCCCACTCGAATGCTCTTCCTTTTCCCGACACCCGCTACCCGGCGTTTAGGAAAGATTTTCGCTGATCTTTCAACTTTCTATTCGAAGCCTCTATTGATAGCAAACTACAATCAGAGCTCTCCTTTCCCGCTTCACATTTTGCATCTCTTATTCTCTATTCAACCTGTGCTGGTCAGTTACCAGGCTGCTATCTCTCTTTCTTATTGCATTCCTAATAACCACACATTCTAAAACTTAAGGAGCCATGAAGAGAAAATACAACGTCGTTTAATTTGAAAGAACTAGAATTCAGTATCTCACTCAGCTCCATTACAGCCACAAAAGACGTTTTTTTAACGAAAAAAAAAGCAAGAAGTATTTGAAAACTTTCAAATTTGGCGCCACAGTGACGTGTTATGAGCAAGAAAGACGTCATACGGGCAAACAATAAAACAATTTTCAGTGCGTTAACGGCACGTTAGCATTCAAGTGATGCGGTCAAATGGACCTAGAGGCCCCATTACAGACATCCAGTCATGTGTCGTCGCGACAGGTCAGTTAGGCGGCCGCCAATCGCACAAACACTGTTCCGTGACGTCATAGAAAAGTTGCGGAAAATTGGCTAGGGGGTCGCGACTGCTTCACACGTTTTCTTTAATATCTCGTTATTTGTTCGAAGATGGCGATGATATTGGTATCATTGTTATCGGGACTAAGCAGTCTTTCTAATAAAACCAACTTGTGTTTTGTCTTCATGGCTCCTTTAAGTGACATTTCGTATCGTAGCACTTCGCCCCAACGATGTTCAGCTCACCGTCGCATTTCCTTCACACCAATTTTAGCTTCACTGTGGCTAAATAACTTTTATCTAACTTCAAGTGAAGTGAGTCTCACCTAAACAGTTGGCGTGCACACCGAGCCATTTAGCTGAATATTGTCACAAACCATTTCTTAGTTTCTGTTTTGTTATTGCCGCCCGTCCGCGCCTGTTTTTGTTATCTGCGTGCCAAGTTAAGCGCTTGTTCCATTGTTAAATTTTATGACGCACGGGTTGTCTCATTTGGTAGGGAGAGTGTTTCGCCCTGACGCCACTAACCTAGAATAATCTTCTTAGGTCTACAGTGTTCTCGATGTAATTCGACGGTTCGAGAAACAATCGCGTCGAAAGATAAATGCCCGCAGAGCTGACGCCATGGCATTCGATTCGCCGACACTCGCCTGCGCACATCACTTTTTTGACCGCTGCTTCGCCGCCTGTGTATTTTTTGAGTTGTTAGGGGTGCACAAGTTCGCTCCAATAAACTTGTTTTTCCTACAAGCCAACTGCGCCATCTTTGGCTTCGTGACAATATATTGTCATTTAAGGAAACGTATACTAAAGTAACTTCACGAACGTGGTGTTCCACACTCCGTAAGCGTTTACCTTGAGTGCTAACGTTCTAAAGAGAAAGAGACCTTTACAGAAATCTGAAGTGACACAAGTTTGCTTGAGTTGAAACTCTTACAGAATGGTTGTACAATTCATCGTGAAAGCCTGTGCTTTCCACGCCGGTGCTCCTGATGGCTTTCATCGCTCCGGAGCCTGGTCGAACTTAAACGCCCTACTGCGGGCAAGGCAACCGTCTTCCTTTGCAACTTAACGGCGTGTCAATACACCGCAAAGCACCGAAGAAGTTTCCAGTAGCCTGCAGTGAACGTAAGGCTGTGCGGGAAAGCTACGCGGGAAAGCAGTGCAAAAAAAAAAAAAAAAATGGCCACGTATCTGCTCCTTTCGTCGCAAATGTCAACGAAAGACGACGGATTTTTTGTCGAAATTTGCCTGGTAAATGCCTCCCTTCGCTTTCCCGCTCACGTCTCATGCTGTTCATCTCACGTCGCGCTTCTCCCAAGGTACAACGCTGCAGGTTTGCTCAAGCCAATTTAAATTTACCGCGTTCCACTGCTCTAGGCCGGGTGCCTCGTTGCCAGCGCTGCCGTATGGCGGGCACGCACGGAAATTGAGTTGCCCTAGTACAACCTCTATAGAACCACGTTGCCCTTCTCCACGTGAGTTCCTTTCGTTGCTGTTGCCGTTTGATTACTTAAGTGCCGCCAGGAGCTGCAGTAGCGCTGGTAACAGCAGGCGACGATGTTTTGCAATTGGTGTAGTATTTCATTTGCTATCGCAAAAACCAAGCATCTATGAATTTTTAAATAAAGGAACACTGAAAATATCGCTTATGTATTGATTTGCCGCCTCATATCTCTCTTCCAAGAGCAAGAGCGTAATCTCTTGCTCTTGTTCAACAATGTTGACAAGTATGAACATTGCCACCGAACTTAGATGTTTAGATTTGGCTGTGGGTATATAAGGCTAGTGCGCAGTTTCGGTTTCACTTTGGCCGAGTGGCTGGATCGAGTCACAGACAGACAGACAGACAGACAGACAGGCACACAGACAGACAGACAGACAGGACAGACAGACAGACAGACAGACAGACAGACAGACAGACAGACAGACAAAATTTCTGGGTTTAAGTAGCCCAAGAAAGACTGTCGTTTTTAAAAACTGTGTGGGAAAGCAGTGTAGGAAAGCTAGCAATCAGCAAGGTCGAAGTACAAGTTATCCGGTTGTCGGGCTGTCATTCCTGGGGAATAACAGACGGGAGCGAAAATAAATCAGAATGAAAAAAAAGTTTGAAAACAAGAGAAGCGTTTGAGAAGCATACTGGCACCCAAAAGTGCGGACAGCATTTGCAATTTTCGCCGACCGCACGCAGACTGTTACTACGAACCAACACGTGTCCCAGTGGTCCGACAACGAGCTTGACACACTTTCGCCTCCGAGTCAAGGTCAGTCGTATCGATTGTCGCTGATCACCGTCAACCACCATTTTCCCTCCCGTTTCTCTTTCCGCCGCGACGAAAAACTTCGATTTCTTTTCTCGCCTTTCATCCAGTCAATGGCCACTCGACTCCCGAAGCGCTACGACATAACCGACTCTCGATGCGACCGACCAACACCAACTTCATCAAGAAGCCTGCGAGACTTTCATTTGATTCGTTGTATCGTAGAACGATTCACTCCGTGAGGACTTTATGATCAACACTGACATAAACAGTTGACGCGCGCCAAGAAGCAAAAGAAAGTTTTCGGAATAATGAGGACGTCCTTTTGTATATTTCTGAGGCCATTCCTTTCTTGGGGGCGTCGAAGCAGCTCGGCAGGGACCGCGAGCACCCGCGAAATGCAAAAGATCGCCAGCAGCGGAGATAACGCACGGGTCTGCGTCGAACGAGCGAGCGAGCGAGCGCGAGCCCTGATGTCGAGGGCTATTAGAGGAACCGAAGGACTTGGCTTGGCTCCCGGCTCGTTAGCGGCCGCTCGCGCAGTCGGTCAGAGTGGCGGTGGCCGTTAAACAATGCGGCCCCCACCGAGATTTGAAAACTGCGCGCTTCCGACAGGGACCGAGGACGGTCGTCGCCTGATATCTTTCCTCCCTCGCGGTACAGTTGAGTGGTTGAATATATATGATCGGTTCCACCGCGTCTGTTACTCTGTGCAGCCTTAACCGCTCGGCTCTGCGGCGAGTGCCGATATTTTCGACGTACGGAACCGACTCTTCGAGAGTACTCGGACAAGATTCTACGCAGAGTGGCCGTGTGCCCTTTTTTTTCTGTTCTCAGATGGAGATTTACAGCCTGCTGCGTGTCGAGTAATTACCTGCAGAATTCGTACGGCCTCCGCAACATCTCATGGCCAAGGACGGTACTCCATCTGTTTACAATGTTTCCGAGCGAAGCAAAATGAGTTCGCTGTGATCTTGAGGCGGATTAACGCACGTTACTAACGCGACTGCACCACATCCCTTCGCCTCAGTCGGCCCGTGCTTAGGCTTTTTTGTGTCGGTGTTCAAAGAAAAATATGTTGGCACTTTTTTTTTACTTTGTATTGTCTAGTGCAATAAAAATGCTCAATAGTGAGTCAACTTTCGAGCTTGGCAGGCCTCTTTCTTCGCCACCCTCATCCCGCTGTTTTTTCTCACAATGCTGAGATGGAACGAACTACCCCAAGTTTCAAGTTTGTTCACTTCTTTCAGTCAGTGCCAAGTGAAGCAAGAGCCAAGACCTGTGTGGTGTAACCGAGGCTCTTGCTCCACGGGGAATTCCTGCAGTGCAGTGCAATGAGCAAATAAACACAATAACATTCAGTTACACAATACGGAAATTATACGCACAGAAAAATGAAGGAAGCTGACACTAACGCATAAGGCTTGAAGGTATAGCGAAGCTGTGCGCCACCTTCCCTACCATCCCGACGGTTTAAGTCCACGATCACAGCCCATTTCCTTCTTCTTCGCTGCCGCAACGACCTTTACTCCATTATTGTCGCTATAAGCGTGAGCTTCCTTCATTTTTAATTTTTGGAAGTGATAATCATTGGACATCACCTTGGAGGGGCATACGCTATGACGTCTCTTTTTTGTTCCAAGCAAGTCACGATTACGGCAAACTCTGCAGCTTTTTTTGCCCAGTCTTTGCCAATTTCCCTAAGTGGGTATGCTTAACTTGCAAACGTGCGCCGGGGACGCTGGGCGGTCGTCGCGAGGCACGCACACACGAGCTCTCGGCATTTTTTTTTGTTTGATTAACTTCCGAGCGGCCGCCGCGAGCTCGCGCTCACGTGCGCATGCTCGGCAATTTTTTTGAATTGTTAACTGCGGACATAAAAAAATACGATTTGCTAAACAGCTTTGCTGTTAGAAATACACTCAATGCGTCAAAGTATGGATATGGGGGCAGGGATGAATGCATATCCCCAGAAAGCCCAAACATAATTCTGCACGAATAAATATTTCAGAAACGTGTGTACCTTTACTTAGGGCTAACGTGACCTCATCCATGTAAGAAACCAAAATGAAATTTCGACACCAGTCAGAAGTTATTAAACTTATCATTCATGATGTAGTGCGCTCTTATGCTATTTCCTTGCCAGCTGCAGAAATTTGGCTTGTGGTATTCGAAGAAGCAGTTGTATTGCGTGTTCAGGCGGAGAGTGACATTACATTCGGCGTACACAACTGTGGTACACAGCTCCTGAATCGAAGTAGCTTGCTCGTCACAAGAGGAAAATCCCTAGTCCACGAGAGTATTGGTTTGGGCGAGTTGGTATACATAGCGACGTATGGAAGCGCAGCAAAGACGAGGACAGGAACACCGAAGACGACACACAGAGCGCTCTGTGCGTCGTCTTCTGTGTTCCTGTCCTCATCTTTGCTGCGCTTCGATACGTCCCTACTTCACGTTCTCTTCGAACATTGTCTCTGGGCTGACTGGGCGAGACCGTCGTCTTCTTCACGGAAGGATAAGGACGACTAGCTGGTCGGCCGTCGTCTTGGTGCTGTTCCTGTAGAGATCAGGCTTGCTGATATGCTGGCAATGAATATCTTCAGCTTGAGTGGTCACTCCTTCAACTGATGGCTCTGCCACCTGCGGACATTCCACGCGCTCACGACGCAGATGAAGATAGTGGTTTATGAGATACACGTACCAGAGCCTGGAGCAAATGGTGTACTTGGACACCGAAACCTGATACTTAAGCTTGTAGATCCCCCCATGAAACTTGTACACATGAACAATTGCGGAGAAGAAAGACGTCAACGCAGATTTTGGCCTTGCGGTCACACCATTCCCCTTGTTCGGTGGGCAGTTTGAATGACTACTTTATAGCAATTCCTGTCGTCTGTTGTTGTATGCACGGTCACCATTGCTTTTCTCAGAGGGCTTCGGAACGGCTAGTAGAATGCAATATTCATAGTCCCTTTCCGATAACATAGCTAACATCTTCGCCGGCGACAATGCGGTCGAATATATTTCTAACTTCAGGGCCTAAAAAGTCAAAACATTAGCAATCAGGAAAAATGTTCATGCTTGAAAGCTGTATTGTAAAGCGTACCGAAAGCGATACGAAAATAGCGCCATCAATGAAGGCACACTGTCTCAAATATGATACACGAAAATTTGAAGCAACGCTAATAAGTGGGCCGGGCTCCAACATGACAACCAAGAGAGTATTTTGGTTTTCTGAAGAAGAAAATGGCCAAACATTTAGGGCGAAAGAGTAAAAAAAACAGTGTTTTTCGAGTAAAATGATGCCGGTGTAATGCCACCGTGTGAACTCCCGGGCGCGGTCACTTTTCTCGAGCTGCCAGCAGGCCCCCGGCAGCGCCTTTCTAACAACTCACATAAGAAAACTTCGCCAGGGTATCAAAAACGATGTTATGGGCTTTGGTTTTAGCTTAAAGCGATTTATCGCCACTGCCTGGCGTCTCAAACAGCGCGTATTAAATTGAATACGCTGGGCACTGTGGGACTATATTCACAAGGTCTCCCATACGGCTGTAGAATACTTAAAAACAACTAAAAAAATGGTTTGAAGCTTACAGACACAAAACCCACTGTTTAAAGTTACACGCTGCAAACATATAATCAACTTGTAAAACAGTAGATACATAATACCCCATTGAAGAAACAAAAGCGCAAAAGACAGGAAGAAGGGACACTGTACAACAGACGGGCGCTAACTTCCAACTAAATTTTATTTGAAGAAACCAAAGGTTTATATACATGGGAAAGAGAATTACCCCGCATGCAGTCGGTTCGTGATTTTAGACTGGGTACGCAAATTTTAATTTTTCAGCCTCCCGGTAGAACACCCAGACGCATTCCCATATTCCAAACTCTCCTTTTCAAGAGAAGCGCACACAGCAGACAGTGTCCCTTCACAAGATAAACAAAAAAAAAAAAGTTCAACAACAATCCTAAGAACGCACAGCCGCCATTTTCGCCGGTGATTGATGTCTCGGAAACAACGAAACTCGGTCAGCGTTCCGAGACAG
Organism: Haemaphysalis longicornis; assembly: GCA_013339765.2. Taxonomy (NCBI): domain Eukaryota; kingdom Metazoa; phylum Arthropoda; class Arachnida; order Ixodida; family Ixodidae; genus Haemaphysalis; species Haemaphysalis longicornis. Next base: position 68,410,529 of record CM023456.1, on the reverse strand, counting down.
TTGCTTCCCGTGGCTTCCAAAGACCGTCCCGTGCTCCTTCTTTTGCAAATATATACATTTGTATATTCGCTGTCTAGCGTAACCATTTTCGTTTCTGGTCTCCCTCCGCGCGGATCGATGCAGACGTGAGACGTTGCGAACAGCGCGAAAAGCAAGCGCAGCCCAGTAATAAGAGGAAGAGCGCCGTCTACCGAGAATGCCGAGTAGCGAACTCCTCTCTCCGTAGCGTTGACTCTCCTCTCCCTCCTCTCCATACTCGGACCAGGGAACGAGAGATGCCGCGCGAGCTGCAAAAGATTGCCGTCTGCGTCTCCAAAAGCGTGATTGGTTGGAATCCCATGGCGGCATTGCGCGCACTGCTTCTGCTTGGCGTGTCTTTATTTGTCTGGGATTCTGCCGGCACCGTCGGCGAGAGTATATAGTGCACATGCGGGCACTAGTTGGACGCAGCACGCTGTAAAGCGAACTATAGTTAACACGTCTTCACCGTTAACCATGTCCAGCCCTACGCTCAGTGAGTTCTAGTCAGCTTGTTTACTAAGAAACAAAGAAAAGACAGCATTTGCACAACAGCGAATGATGAAAGACGCTGACAGTGGATGAGAGAGATTTACAAGCGTGTCATACGGGCCGATTTCCCTTTCGTACGCAAATCGCACGCTGGTACTTGAATGAACGACAAACGACGCCTTTATTACGACCTTTTAAGCGTCGCTTCGTAATCGCTGAAGGATACGTTAAGCTGACTTTTACGCCTATGTCGATACAGTTGCGTGAGGTGTGGCCGGCACTTTACGATAGCGCGACATTTTTCCATGCGCTTCCCATCATAAAATGCGCTTCCACTTCAATGCTAACCGGCCGGGGGTGATTGTGGGGGGGAGAAGTGAAGGCAGAGAGGCGCCTTCAATCACCTGCGACAAGTCCTGCTTGTGGTGGTTATGTCATGTGGTTACATGACGTTTCCTGCCATGGACGATAAAAAATCACTCATACTGAACTCTATATAACAGGCTGCCATCACTAAGATGAAGTTTAGTCAAGTTTTAGTTAAATTACAGATGCGCGGACCATTAAACAGCCACAATGTTGTCGGCACCGAAAGCGGAGGCACGTTCCGTCAAGTGAACACCGCCAGACGTGGTCAACCACGGGTTGCCAAATGTCTTCTATTTATCTGTTTCCAGACAAAAACGGGGAACACTGAATAATAAATGATGGAATTTCAACCCTTTGTTGCATGCTGTCCGTGCACTACAGTGGACAAATTTCCGCAATATTTTGGAGCAAAGGCAGCGCCTTGGAGATGCTCCTCTGAATATTGGTAACTGCAGTGGACAAAAGGGGTTTTCATTTGCTGAATAATGGCGCCACCATACCACGATTTTTCCCAAACTTTGCGTCTTCTCCGGCGGGTAAGAGACATTAGTCAATTCAATTCAATTCAATTCAATCCATTTCATTCATCAGATAATTCTGGTGAATAAAAAGTCCGGGCTTTTTTCCTTATAACTTAGAGAAAATAGTTGTTTGGTGTGTTTGAGCGTAGTCAACCGCTTTTGTAGTCAACAGCTTTAAACACTGCGGCTGAGTGAAGCCAATATATAGGTTTTTCAGAACAACTTTCACTGTATGGCCACTGTAGTGGACAACGTGCGTTGAGGGCTACAGCCGCCCATACTATTTAGGGTATGGTGCACCCTGTCGCGCTTGCTTCTTGTAACCTTATTTTCGTTGTTTTTGATGGTTACACTATTTTAGTAACGCAGTAATACTGTACCCTTGATAGGATGTAGGCAGCCACAAACATTTTTAGGGGCAAAACCCCTTAGGGGCTCGGGCTGTCGGCGTCTCATGTCGTCATCGTAACCATAGTCTCAACTAGTCACGGTAATAAAACACCAGGGCACTCGTTTACGCCTCGCGCTGGAACGCTCCGTAACGCGTACTAAAAAAACACCGGGACACACGTTTACGCCTCACACTAGAACGCTTCGTTCTTCGAAGACACGAGACTTTTACAACAAAGCTGTATACCCCTACCCCCCAACGTTTTCATGTCCGTGGGCAAGAACGCCAAGGCGCCTAGAGTACACCTATACACTGCCCCTCCCCAGGTTTCACGTTTGTGCAGATGGCCCGGGATTTTTTTTATACGCCCAACGGGCTGTTGGACGTGCCGTTGTCGGAGATCTAATCAATGTCATGCTTGATGAAAACGTGCCATCTGGCAGTGATGACGGACGCCTCGAGAGCGAAGGAGACAGCAGTGATGAAGTAGAGATGTGAGGTGAGCGAATGCGAGCTCAAGACCCCATACCTTTTTGGAACGAGCAAGGTGTATTCTTGTGCCTGGACCCCAAAGGTGAGTGCTTTTAAATGCAGAGCATTTGTATAACTCACGATGTCACCCGTGCGTCGGCGTCCGCAGCAGCCAGCCTCCCCCTACACTATAGAAAGAAATAACAGTTACTGGCGCCTGGTTTCGATCCCACGACGCTGTGGGCGGAACGCAAGGTACATGGTGCTCTACCCACTGCGCCACAAAGCCGACACAGAATGAAAGGCTACGAACGCGCCTTATATCCTTGACTCATTCAAACTACGTCAAGAAGCTGCTGATACAACGCATTCACTACCTGTGGGCGGAACGCGAGGTACATGGTGCTCTTCCCACTGCGCCACAAAACCGACACAGAATCAAAGGCTACGAACGCGCCTTATATCCTTGACTCTTTCAAACTACGTCGTCAGCGGCGTGCGTTGGCGACTCAGCGGCGTGCTAGCGGCGTGATAGCTGCGTGGTGTACACGTGATAGCACCAACCCCCCAAACACTAAACGTTAGCGCAATACATCCACCCCCTATGCGACGCATTTACTCGAGTCCCCCTCGCCGGGAGATGGGCCCATTTTTTTTTTTCCTTTTCCGTAACGATGAGTAGCGCGCACCACGTTCAAAGTTTTGTGCTCAGGCATACAAGTGTGCGGGAAAAAGCTCAGCTGCTGAAAAAAAAAGTCAAAATTTCTTCCACGAAAGCTAGTGTTCATAACTACTTGTAAAACACTGCGTTAAATTGACACTGACGAAGACGAAAGACGGCGGAGCATAATGCACACACATACGAAAACGCAGCTGGAAATGTGCATGCACACATATGCACACATGCGCTTTCGTAGTGTGCATCTTGTGTTCCGCAGTCCTTCTCCTTCGTCAATGTCAATTTAGCGCAGTGTTTTACATGCAGTACCAACTGGCCTCGAAAAAAGCTCTCATTGATTAGTGCTCATGTTTTCCACTGTAGTAGACATTCTTTATCTTTCAAAATAAACGTTTGACTTGAACAAAACTTGTTCCTTCCCTTTTGCTAGATGCACAATAATAAAAAACAAAAGTACACATATTTTGTACGCATGTTTTTCTTTTTTCATGCAACAAAGGGAATTAACGCTAACAGCCAAAAAGGTGCTGTTCTTCCATAACTTGAAAAGTACGGCCAAATTGTGGTCATAGCAAGAAAAACGAAGTCTGAGCTATGTTTTTATTGTCTCCTTCGCCGTTTTTATGAGAATTTTATTGCCAAAATAAGAAAAAAAAACATTTATTTTAGAGCTATTCTAGTTTTCTCGCTCCGTTCCGCGGAGCTCCTACAAGCGCGGCACTAAGAACAGTAATGCGATGTATAGGAGCGGCGGCCATGTTGGGAATTAAAAATGCTTGACACTTTTACTATTTCGCGGAGCACCCTAGCCAGTGACGTAACACGAACGCTTGTTAGAGAGTGTTAGCACTTGTGTGCTCCGTCTGTTCCGTTCGTACCGTGTTGACCGGGACCCGACTGCGCCTGCGCGTGCGTGCACGGTGAGGAGGAAACCCCCACCACAACAAGATCGGGCCTGATAAGGTGTCGACAGCCGACGTCAGACTGTTTCGGGCCAATTTCACCTATCTTTCCCCCACATACACAACCTAATAGCATAGCATGGCATAGCGCGGGCATGGCGAGGGCCAGCCCGCGGAAATAATCCACCTTACCGGAACGAATTCACAAGTGCCCAGTCGGGTCCCGGTTAACACGGTGCGAACGGAACAGGCGGAGCATATGGACCGCTTAAACTCTCTATTGACTAGCCAGGACAACGGGACAACAATAACGGGGGAAACATAGTCGATAAAACACGTGTCCATGACAGCGATTTCTACTTCAACTGGTCATTCCTGAAAGTGCTGAAGGATAGATACTGTTCAAACAAGTGTTGGGAACTGAAGTGCTCGCCGTAGACATCAGAATGGTGCTCTGATTATCTCTAACTAAATTCAAGCCAACACCGCAGAAAGGCGGAAGTATAAAAAGCCGTTCTATAGACAAGCACTTTAAAAACTGCTCTGTACACCCCGCCCAATTTTTTGTCATTTTCACGGGAGCGTCGACCGTTCGGTTGATCAGCGCCATATGACGGAGTGACACGGCAAGCACGACGAGAGTTGCCGCATGCGTTTCGTTTCGTTCGCTTATCACAGTGCTTTGCATATTGGCGGCTTTTGTCCTCGAGAAGGCCCGTTGTGCCAATACTTCGTAAATCGCCAATAACGCAAATTTCGAGATTTGCTCCTGGAATGCTTAGGCTGCTGCTGTCGGTCGCTTTCACTTGCCCTCTTTGCACCGTTAGCGGCTGCTCGGCAGGCAGTGTTATAAGCGAAGGAGAAAATGGGGGGCAGCGTTCTGCTCTTGGAACAGCCTAACAGACGGCGGCCGCCGCAGCCAGTGCTTAGCGCGCATGCGCTACTCTCGCCGAGTTTGCCGTGTAGCTCCGTCATACAGCACGGATCAACAGAACGGTCGATGCTCCTGTGATATTGATCAAAATAGGGCGGGTGCACATGATTGCAATGAGCGAATTTGGCGGGAATGAGCTAGCAGCTGATTGCCTGGCACACCCCAGTATTGCACCGAACTACTAGAGATGTCCGGTGAGGGAACGGATGCGGTGGTGTTCCGTTTCCTCGCCTCGTCCAGTCGTTTCAGAAGTCTTGCGCATCTCTGCATTCCGCCTCGGCCTTCGCCGTGTTTTTCTTCTCCTTTGCTACGGGCCCGGGCGAAATGGATTCCGGGGAGCTCCCCTAGCTCTTCAATCCGCGGCGTCCCCGCGCCAACAGGCTGCCAGACAGGCGGACAGTTTTACAGGCAGCCGAGATTTGTGCGAACGGCAGCCGAATGCGCCGGAAAAAGCCCACGCCGCGAGAAATAACTCGCCCTCTTCGTTTCGCCGTTCCCAAACCTCGCCCTCTGCTGCCCGCTCGTAGCGCGCTACTCCCAGACGTGTTGTAATACGTAAAACCGGAGGCTTATAATGGCGCTCTTCCGTCGTTACGCGAGCGAGAGGAGGGCGTGTGGATGGATACATTCGGCATTTGTACGAATCGCACGACGAGACTTTTTTCCCCCCTGGGATCGGGGCAGTTTAATGCGTGTCTGGCACCCTTTAAACTATAGAAAAAAAAAATGGAAGCGTGATTCAGGACTATAAGTGTGTGGAGGCAAAACATACGGATCAAGAGACCCACAATATCTAAATTGAAATACATTGATTGATTGATTGTAGGGTGTAACGCGCCGACGCAACGCAGGCGATGAGGCGCGCCGTAGTGGAGGGCTCCGGATTAATTTTGACCACCTGGGGATCTTTAACGTGCGCCGAAATCTCGTACACACGAGCGTTTTTGCTTTTCGCCTCCATCAGAAAAGCGGCCGCCGCGGCCGGGAATCGAACCCGCGACCTCGTGCTCAGCAGCGCAACGCCTTAGCCACTGAGCCATCGCGGCGGGGTAAATTGAAATTCAAGCGAAAATGTGGTATATTTTTCCTTTTCTGGCCACGAAAATTTCGTCTGCTCATTGTTTGCAACAGCACGTGGTAAAATTTTTAAATAAAGATATTGCCACGCATACATCGTCTCAGCCCTGTTCAGAGTTCGATACTTAAAATTTTGAAAACAAAGTATAATTGTGGCGGCTCAATTGTTACTGCTCAACGATATCTGCATGGATCATCACCAGAGTTTCAACCTTTAAGCATGTTTGTAAGTCACGTTATCATTCCCAATGACAACGAAATTGAAATTACGTCTATTTAAAGTTTCGGCGCTTGCGACGGAAAATGTGCGTAAACCACGCTTAAAAGCGGGCACGGATATGCGCGGTCGTGTGCATTGGACAGTCCCCAATCGATGATATTATTGTTCACTCTACAGAACCAGGCGAACCCCCAGCCGACGACTCCGAGCTTTTCGGGCGACTGCAAGAACAACAACAACAAAAGAAAATTCTCCAAAATCGGACTTGGCGAGTGAAAGTGGTTGTTTACGGTCTAATGGACAGAAAACCCAACCTTTTTTATTTCTTTGTTTTAGCCACACAACGAGTACGAGAAAAGTTGGGAGTTGGGGGACCTCAGCGCACATTGGTCACCGAAGCAACGAAAATTCAGGGTCCTCTATACATAGCAAAGCATTACTCCTGGCCTTTTTCCTCTCCTCATCCACTCTGTTTTCACGGCCGGCCGCACCGGGGAAAACCAAGCACTGACGACGCCCAAAAGCCCGCGCCGTGCCAGAAGCACGTGTTCGGTCGAGGTCCGCTCCCCGGCCTCCGCCCAGCGAGCGGTTCCACTGCCACGCAACGGCGACGTCGACGTTACCACCGCGGCTGCTCCTGACATGCCCGCTCCGACCGAACAAGGCGTGTTCTGTACGCTCGAGCCACGCTGCGGACAGGCTGGATGTTCTGGAAGCGCCGTGTCCGAGGCTGTAGGCCTAATTAAAGGGCCGCCTTCTCCCCGCAATCCCCCGATCAACGGTCCGCCGACCGCCAGGACGTACGTCCGAGGCAGACCGAGCGCTGGGCCTGCAATAGCTGGGGCCTCTGTACACGGCATACCCGTCAAGACGTGGCTTTCAGAAGTAGGGGCTCCTTGGCTGTTGGGAGATTGCTATGGAGATTAGAAGAGAAAAGGTAACGTGAAATAAAGAAATTAGTTTTTGTTGATAGAGGGAAAAAAAAATGTTGTTTAACGCTGGACCGGTTCTCTCGGTCGTCGTTAACGACATTCAATGTGGCCGCGTTGTAGAGTTCCCTCCTGCATGAAATTTCTCCATAAATTTCAGCGGATCTCTCGGTGAAAAAAATTACTTTCCCGGTCCCCTCAAGCTGAAATAAAATGTTTAACCAGCGTACGTTTGAAATGACGCTGGTGGCGTTAAACTTTTGCATGAACGTTTTGCAGCATCAGGGAAAGTATGAATGGTAAGCGACAGGAAGAGCCTCAAACTTCAAACTACACTTTTGCAGAGCTGAAAACACGCATATATTTCTGCCGCTGAGCTTATAGGCCCAAGTCTGCTCCAACTTTTCTTCATTCTTTCCTTCCTCTTTTTTGCCTATGTTTCCTTTTCCACATGCAGGATTGCAAACTAGGTTCTTTCCAGGTTAAATTTCCTCCGTTCGTTCTAGGTCCTTCCTTCCTTCGTCCGCTGTGGCCGTTTTTCTGACGGAGGAGGAAAACAAACTCGCCCCGGCAGAAATAAATCTGTAGGCCTCCAGTACGGCGCGTGCAAGAGCCCAGCGGCGGAATTCTAACTTTTGGTCCTCTTAATGTCCGTTCAAAGTGCCCACTTTGAGCAAGCTCTGATTGGTTGAAAACATACGACCCGGATGTGAAGCAGCAGGCGGGGCATCCGTTTCTGCGCATGTCATTGGCCAGAGGCCTCGCAAGTGCAATTGCGTCAGGATTGAAATGGGCGCGAAATGGACATTTTTGAAAAGTTTGAAGCTAAGAATTCCGCTCCGGGGCATGAATAGCTTAATTTAATCGCGTAAAAACATGAAAATTTTCATTTCATACGCGTAGTATGTATAATAACATTTCGTCAAGTTAAACATTAGTAGCGACTTAGTAATGGCTAGAGTAATGACTAATTAGTGTAGCCGCTACCACCATCTTGTTAAGTGCACTGATTAAAAAATTTGACGCAAATTTCTTCCGTTCTTACGGCTGAGCATGAGCGTTGATTCTTTTTTTTTCACCTTACTGAAGCGGGCCAAATATTTTTTTTAAATACAGCAAGGGAAGTCACGCAGTGTGCACGAACAGACCCTTAAGCCAAAGTCCTTCCCATCTTACAGTTTGACATTCAAATGGTTACACCTTCCGGGAGCTTCAAAAGCAAGGCGCTCGACATTCTATTCCTTTAGAGCGCTGTTTATTAAAAGTAAAAACAACTGAAATCTTTGCGAATGTATACCTTCAGCGCGGGATGTTTTCTTGTTAGCGCATCTCCATTGCGCACCACCAAAGCATCACGCACCGTTGGTTTTTAATACACCAGCACAGAACGAGGCCAGCTATTGAGCTCCTTGCGGCAAAGCAACATGGCCGGGGGCTGTTTTGCGATGCTTCGTCTCCCAATTTAAAAACACCAAGCAGGTTTCAGAGCAGCATGTGCACGACTCACTCCTGCTAGTGCACTTACATGGACTCCAGAGAGACCTCACCCGATCGAAATGCCTGAATAAACTCTTTGCGGTTTCCTTCAGCTCTATTAAGCGCTTAGGACACTTCTACGACAGGCCATGCCTTGTTTGAGTGCCGAGGTCGCAAGCATATGTGAGGAAGGGGCATGCTTGCACGAGGCCTTTTAATGTGTGGCTTCCAAAAAAAAATTGCACGGGTGAGAGCAAAAAACATGGGTGGATCTCACGCATAGCAGAAAATCAAAGTACAATGAAACTTTCACCGTGTTAAACCTTGGTTGAAATAAACTGGCGCGTTACATTTTCTATAGCGTTGTTGTGCTTGACGTAGTTGAAGATTTTTCACAATAATGAACAGTGGCGAGTGCGTCGAGAACATTAAACGTATTAAAGCGAAATCTTTCTTAGTGGGACCCATGGCGTCCTGTCAAAAAAGCCAATGCATTTCCCCGTAGCCGGTTAGGTCAACCGAAAAGCTTCTGATAAGATCTCTGGATACCCACGGCGTAGTGCGTGAAACTGGGCTTCCATTCTGTCAAAACGGTTACTGGAAAATCGCAGATAAGGAACGGTTCTAGATAAGACAATACACGCATCTATCATGAAGAAGGAGTGCAACAGTGCATCTTTATAAGCCACGTATCGGTATACATTCACTATCGTACGTAGATGCGCTTACTTAGTTTGCGCTCTAAAGCTTTGCTCTGCGACAGAGATTAAAACAACGTCAATTAAAGACACCCGAAAGTAGGAATTTACACAGAGTTTGATGCACGCACCTTAAAGAGCGAGCAAGGCACATTTTGGCCCCCTTAATGACGCACATGAAACAAATGGAGCGTGCTTGTGCACTCAGAGTAAATACGCATTGGACCTTCGCACAATTTCTTAAATTGTGATATACATAAGGATAGCTCGAAATAAACGCAGTATCGACGAGTAAATAATGCAGTATCGACTGCATCTACGACGAACAAACGTGTGATTAATATTCGTGTCTCAGTGCACGGATAGAGAGACCACCGCTGCTCGTTTTCTTTTGTTTCGCCAACGGAATAAACACGGCATCAGGTTCAGCCCAGGACTTGCGTTGTTCTCCCGCTCCCCGTTTCCTGTTCGCCGTGCACTCGGGTGATGGTTGCTTTTGTTGGCGCGCTAATGCGCGGGTGGGCATTAACGCCACCTGGCGCCGACCCCGGGGTGGCGAGTGATATATGCGCGGCGCCGAAGGAGCCGCTCGAGGCGTGGTGCGGCACCCCTGGGCAGGTGCGTCGTCGACCTGCGGATGCATGCACGCGCGAATCGTGAGCCGGCAATCTGCTCAGGCCGACGCATGAATATAACGAGCAATTAGCGGGCACGATGTGAGGGAAAGTCGGACAGCTGTCGGTACGGCGCATGCGCGGTTCAGCTCAACCAGGAACTCCGGTGAGTCGCTCGCAGGGGGCTGGAGTTACGTGATGTTGTCCGCATAGAGCAGTAGTTCTCAAATGGTGGTGGGGGGAGGAGAGCGTCCGCGGATGACATGAGGTCCGCGAAGGCCTCCCCTAGACTCGCGCCCCCTTCCCCCCTTCTAATTAATTCTTCCTTTTTGCCTTACCTTGCAGGCAATGCGAAAAGGTGGCTTCACTGCACGACATATGCCTTTCCTTGCGTAAGCCACCGCACGCCAGCTATTCAAAAAAGCCTGACGCACGAAAGGCAGCATATGGGAGTTAGGTAACTATTAGCTCCAAAAGTAGCTGTTTGACAATATGACACGTATCAGCGTGAAAGTCCGACACAAAATGCAGGCATTGATTTAGTATCAAGGCGACTTTGGCTGCAAGTGAAAACTGTTTGACATTACGACACGATCAACATATTTCATCATGGGGTACCAATCTTTTAGGGGCAAAGTCTTTTAGGATCTGGAGCTGTTGGCGCCTCCTGCCATCGTCGTCGTAATCGTCATCTCGTGTAGTTACGACACTAAAACACCGGGGAACTCGTTTACGCCTCGCGCTAGAGAGCTTAGTGCTTCAAAGACAAGGGACTTTTATAGCAAAGCTGTATACCTCTACCCCCCAACGGCTTCATCTCAATCGGCAAAAACGCCGAAGCGCCAAGATTAAACTTACACACTGCATGCTTCGCCCCTCCCCAGGTTTCACGTTAATGGAGATGGCGCAGGATTTTTTTTTTTTTTCGCACGCTCGAAAGCGGTCCACGGTATGGTTTCGAACCACTGGACTGGAGGGAAATCTGTCTTTGCAATCGCGTGCAGCTGTAGGCGCCACCGTAGCGGCTTGCAACGCTCCTTTTATGCATCGCTAACCAAGTCACATGGCTTCTTTTCGCTTTTGAAGTCTAAAAAAAAAAAAAAAAGGAAAGAACGGCAAGAAGGTACTTTTTTATTTTTTTGTTCGTCTTGCACATTCTTGAGTAGTGGGCGAGCTTGCCGCTCAGTAGCCAGCTCGCGGATCAGGAGTAACTTTCTGGTGACAAGCCCCCGGGCTGCCGCAGCAAAGCGTGCACTACCGAAGTTCTAGTGCAATGGACGGGCCAGGGCCAAAGTCCTTTTCTATGTCAGCCTATGAGTGAAATTAAGTGATTACTCATTGTTCTGATAATATAGAACTGCGTATACTACAAGAGAAGAATGACTTAAGCATGCACCGAATAAAAAAAATATGTGGTAACGCCGCACAAATTAAGTCTGGACGCTGAATCATCCACAGCTATTTACATACGTTTTTGTTTCATTTGATCTGATTCTAAAGTTTAACGCGCCGACGCAACGCAGGCGATGAGGCGCGCCGTAATGGAGGTCTCCGGATTAATTTTGACCACCTGGGGATGTTTAACGTGCGCCGAAATCTCGAACGCACGGGCGTTTTTGCTTTTTCGCCTCCATCAGAAAAGCGGCCGCCGCGGCCGGGAATCGAACCCGCATCCTCGTGATCAGCAGCACAACGCCTTAGCCACTGAGCCACCGCGGCGGGTATGTTAAGTTTTTTTGCAACCATCAACACAACTACAGGTGTACACAAGTGACGATGTCCTTTGAAAAGACAATGGAAGACCACAATCATTTAAGCGCCTGGATAGGTCCATACCATGACTGTCGACTAATCTAGCCCTTACCGTGGTCAGCTCTTCACCACCTGCATCAGTGCCAGAGCACGGTACGGGTCATCCGTTCGCACGGCCAAGTTCATGGATGACCTGACCGAGTTATTCGAGGGCAATCCATTCGTTTGTCGCGTTTAAGCGCGCCTATTCTTTACAGTACCCCCCCGCACCGTCGGGCAAGCCCTCGCGTGTAGGAATCGCCGCGTAAGACAATTCACCACGCGCGATGGGAAAGAAACTCCCCCATCCCCCCTCCCCGTCGCCGTATTCCACCAGCCCGGGTGAATAAAATAGCATGGCCGGCGACGGCGCTATATCACTCGCACTCGCCTCCCGCCGGGGCCCATTTCTCAAAGTCAAGCCGCGGGTCGGCCGGAAACGTCGCGGCCCTGATGTATATGGCTCGGCGCGATCCGGGCACCTATGGGCCGCCGAGTGGCCCACCCCCGACGATGGATGTATGGAGGAGGCCGTGGGCATCGCAGCGTGGGGTCGCTGTTGTGTTATATGGGCGTCTCCCCGGCCGGCCGGCCGACCGGACAGCAGCGGCTCAGGTGTTCTTCGGCGGGATCGAGGAATGCCACGAGCACAGCTGGCGATGGTACGGGAGCGTAATCGAATGGCATTGGCCATGGAGCGTCCGTATACGAGAGAGATAGGGCAGCATGGCTTTCCCACACGGCTCCTTCTGCGCACTGATGGCACGGCTCGGTGCCTTAAGAGGGAACCACGTTCCTGTGGAATTTTAAGTGCAGGACACTTTAGGGGCTCGCCTTGCCGTCGTAGCTCGCTCGCTGGACCCAAGTAGAGCCACACGGCGCTCCGTCGTAGCGGCTGTCGTCGCGGCGTAACCCAGAGGCTTCGAAAGCCAAGCGGTTTACATAGTCATAAGCGTTCGAAACTCGTGAACCGCTGGCGCTTGTCATACATCCCCCCGTTGTTTAGCGCAAAAAAAAAAAAAAAAAATCGGTAGATACATTTGAGGCAAAATATACATAATTAACCGGCAGCGCCCGCGTTAGTTTAGTTAGGAACGCTCGTTGGGTTGGTTTTTACGATAGTGGGCGAAAAAAAGTGGCAGTGCAACGCCGGAGCGTGCGAGAGGAAACACAAGCACAAAAAGAACAGAACTCCCGCTTGAGCAATTTCAGGCAGAGGGAGCGCGAGCACTGCAGAGGCGGAAATTTGAATCTCACTGGGTGGTAGTAGTGAGCGGATAACGGCGCTATAGCCCAATTATGGAGAATCACTACTCTGCATTTCCGACAGCTTTCACATTGAGCGGAACGGCTTTAATTTTTTTGTGAAATGGATGTCGTCTGCAACACTTTTTCGACGTATTCGTCCTGTGGGTGGCCATTTTCATCGTTGGGCTGTGCTATATAGGCGTGGATCTATTGGCCGCTGTCGACTGTGATCTAACTGCGCTGCGCAGCACGGCAAGAGTGGCCCGAGATTGTATCGATGTTTAAAGGATGAAACGTCGATATGCCATATACCGCGAACAAATTCGAGACAATATATGCGCACGTGTTTTGTTCTTTCTAGGGAAGCTGACGTGAAGGAAAGGGTTTAGTGATTGGACACTATACACCAAAATGTCTATACTTGGTAACGTCTAACATTGGCTTCAGGACCGACTTCCGGAACGGATTCTCTGCGCCGACGCTCGCATATTGCGCCAGGATACTTTCTTGGAAGTGGACGCCATCCGACATGGCACCCTGCGCAACAGTACTAGCCATGCTGCGCTTTCTTACCCGGCAATGGTGTCATCAAGACACACTAGAAACAGTGTTGAAGGCCTGTGCCTCGCCCACACGTATACAGTAAACAGCACTGCATGCAACAAACGGCCGTTGCCAAAGCACAGGTGGGCGGGTACGTCCATGTTCACCTTTTTTGTGCACTTATCTCTACATCGTTATCTCACGCAACACGTAATGCAGCCTCGACGGCTGATTTCGTAAGTTAATTAAACCATTCTCTATCTCTGTCCTGCTATCTTGCCGAGAATATTTACTGAAGTAAATGGCCTCGGCAAGATAGCAGACAGAGATAGCAGACAAGATAGCAGGCAGCCCAGTGTTTATAGATTGTGCAGGCTTTTGGCTGCCGATTACATACTGGTTGAACCTTGCACGTGGCCTTCATTATGATACATCCGCAAAGTCCATCTTATCCACGTTTATATCTAAAAATATCTTAAATCAACGAAAAACGAAAAACTGCGCATTACAAATCACCCACCTTGTTTTATGGTGTCCATAACAAAGGGAAAAATGAATTGGCAATTTCATTCATGGATCCGGGCTCGAAGGTCTTTATCGCATTGCGTATATAGTCTGGCTTGCCCTCCAGGCCAGAAGTTCTCGGCACTGATTTGTTGAGCACTCCATGCTTCAGAACGAGTTCACACTCCGCAACTCTTACGCCAGACAGGTAAAAAAAAAAAAAAGGTAGGGCACGACGCACGGTGGATGGGCATTAAATCCCTTGCTCAGATCATAGCAGCAGTTCGTAAAAATGCCAAAGGGGGCTTACAGCGTTTGTAACCTGTCGAAAGATACACGAATAAACGAATAACTGTAAACATCTTAAGCATAAAATCAGAATGATTACCTGAACACAGCTAGAAACTGCGGGTATGGAAATACGAGTTCGATTTCGCGTCATCATGCTCAGAGATTTTGAATGCAAAAGCATGTATATGCGGACTCAACGAAGACACGTACGTCCGCCTGTAACGCTTGATGTGTCACGCTTCCGCCGCATACAAAAATGCTAGTATTAAAAGCCGTTGAGCCTTCATATTATCATATCAAACCACCTATATCGGCGGTGAAAATGCCTTCCTAGCAATGAACTTGTGCATAGCACTGAAGCAAACTTTAAATGCGCAGTTCGCATGGATGCACGGGGTCTTATGTAGTCCACATATTTAATTAAAACACAAATACTACATAACTTGATATAAAACTCGCTATATTATTCATGAAAAAATGTCTTCCTAGCAATGCGTTTGTGCATAGAAGTGAAGAGGACATTCAAAAACTTGAAATATAGCCTATTGAGCCCAAGAACGCGGGTCCGTTTTCGGACGCGGCAGCCGCTTTCTGATGAAGGCGAAAAGCGAAAACGCCCGTGTGTCGAGTTTCGGAGCAGGTTAAAGATCCCCAGTGGTCAAAATTAGTCCGGAGCCCTACACTACGGCGCGCCTCATAGCCCAGGCGTAGCTTCGGCGCGTTAAACCCCACAACCATCAATACAGCACAACGGCCTATGAACATTTACACAACAATTCTCACCTGGCAGTTCCTTCAATTTTGTGTGTTCTGTAAAGCGTTCTTGCTCCATCAGCATTGAACATAAAAGGTTGCTTTATCAACACCATGGCGCCTGAATACGGTTCTGCGAAAACTTCAGGTGTATACGTGCTTCCAGGAAGCAGTATTTGACGGCGAATCACACGAACTTTCTACATGTCAGCCATGTTGAGTGATTGAAATGTGAGCGCGTGTGCATCATATTGTATATTTATATATATATATATATTATATATATATATATATTTTTACAATTAGTAGTACCGTTCAGAGCCTTCTTTATACGAAACTTCCGCTCTTACTAAAATAGCTTTACTAGACTCCGGAAAGGTACACCCTTTACGCGAAATTACTGCCTCAGGATTATGGGCGCCTTTCTTGCACCGCTCGTAATATACGGTCCCCGTGGGCGGCTTCAGTGCTGTGACTGCGCGGCGCTGAAAGGCTTCACCTCCGACTGGCGGCGGCTGCACTCAATGAGTGTATATAACGTCATGAGGCAACCTAGCGCGTTGAGGGAAAGGAATCCCTTGGAGTGCTACGTAGAAGCCATTTTCCTCGGTGGTCCCTATTGTCGCCAGGCTATCGACACAACCCGGCGACGCAGGAGGCCGGGGCACGCGTTTGCGGCAGTCGACGCCGGTTGCGACCGGGCAGCACGGTAAGACGACGTGAAAGCGGGGAAGCTTGCTGCTTCGAGTTATGACGCAACGCTCGCGATTGCATGGAAGTTCGGGCTAGCACAACCCCGAATTAAGCGAAACCTGCGTGGGCTCCTATAGCAGAATATGGGCTACATCCGGTTCCAGCGAAAATTTGTCTGAACGTATGTTCGTGCGTATACTGTCGCAAGAGAGCTCTGAGCGTTGAATTCCTCGTTCGTTTGAACGGCAATGGGAGGTTTCGTACGCAGGGCTGCAGTGCTGCCTGGTCCGGCTGAAATAGGATAATCGTATAGGGATACTAGATAGGCGAAGAAAAACTTGACATCCACCTCAATTGCAGCCGTACGGCTACAAAGGAAAGCTGCACAGCTTCTTTAGAAACTTCGCTGTTGAAGAAAAATTCGTCCTGGGCCAGGATTCGAACCATGGACCCCCGCCTATCTAGGGCAGTCGCTCTACGAACTGAGCTAACCAGGAGGCTAGCAGTTTGTAGCGCGAGAGCGAATTGATCAACAACTCGAAGTGATGGACAGGTGTTAATCGACCAGATTTAGGGAAATCCCCAAGGTGAGTAGGTTTTTGCGAAGGAAAATTTGACATCCACGTAAATTGCAGCAACCCTTCTAGGAAAGCCTTCTGGGACACAAGCAGCACTCTTTTACCAGAACAGTATCTGGTCACCTTGGGATTGTATGTGGCCGGCACCTCCCAATGATTAATTTACGTCTTAGTTTACGTCTGTTTGTCTCCACCTGCAGGGGAGACAAATAGGCTGGTGAATGATTGATTGATCAGTTGATTCATTGATTGATTGATAATTGATTGATTGACTGATTGATTTATTGATTGATCGGTTGATTGATTGATCGGTCGACGTTCGCCCGTACGTCCTAAAAACCCATCACCACAATTCCATCCTGTTCAATATACCTCAAGTTAACGCGTAAAAGCCACGGTAAAAGAGTATAACAGTACTCGGTATACCCTTCGACTACCAGATTCGGCTCACGGAAATGGCCGCCGCAGCAGGAGTCTCCAGTGAACTCTTGAACAGAACACCCCATCCTATATTTTGATGATCTCAATAAAGTTGTTCTCTCTCCGCCTCTTCCAGTGAGACATCGTCACAACCACCAGGTACACTAAAAAGCTGTGCCGCTCCTCAAGTTCCTTATAAATATCGATTACGTACGGTGTGTGTGTGTGTTGGGGGGGGGGGGAGGAGTACGGTGGAGGAGAGAGAGAGAGAGAGAGAGAGAGAGAGAGAGAGAAGAGAGAGAGTAGATGAGAGAGAAGAGAGAGAGAGAGAGCAGGATAGAGAGACGAGGACGAAGAGAGAGAGAGAGAGAAGGCGCTTTTATTGAGCGACTAGGGTTAGGGAAGTGTGCGTAGAAACAGGAGTGATTATCCGGAACATAATCCCCACAGCGCAAGAAGCAGTGTCGCACTATCTTTTACAAAAGCCAAATCGGAGCTAAAGCACCCCATTTGCCACAAAGCTGAGGACGCAAACTGTTTGTCTTTTTATCCCGCACCGGAAAATTCCTAGACGTGAGGAGCATTTACATTTCAGCTCTAATTGTAAAGTATAGCAGTTAAGCCGGAAGTCCAGTTTGCTTGCTCGGGCTTAGCAACACTGCTATACGTATACGTGCGGGACTAGGATGCTGGCTCTGTGCAATATTCTTTTTTCACCGCAAAGCTTGAATATCCCGTATTGAGGGAGAAATATAGGAGGAGTGCTAGACAACTACTGGCTGTAGCCAAGTAGGATGTTAGGATTGCATGCAACTGCCATCAGCATATAAAACTCGGGTAACGCTATATTTGCAGCTTTTTTATGCGCCGCTCACGACATAAAGAACTGCTTCGAGGAACAGCTAAGGAACTATATCAGATGGCTTGATTCGCACTTTAGAAGTATGACCGCGTCATGTCCCCACAGTGAATCACCAGAGAGACGAGATCTGGTTGGTAAATCTACTTGTGATTGCTTTCAAGCTGCTTTTCGGCTTTTGTTTCTTTCGTGTGCTTTCCGTATTTTGCGACCTCCACCATTCATTCTCTCCGCACACTACTTTTTCTTTCCTCCCTTTTCTGTTCCCGCAGGAAACAAGGTAAGTTCAGCTCACTACCGACAACATCGCCATATTGAATAGAAGGGACCTTCTGATTGAAACCACTTGCAGACACTGGAGGAGGCTTTGTGGGAAAAGCGAACTATTGCGGAACCCCCGGATATGGCGCGTAACATTGAAAGGTACCGAGAACAGACCTGAGAAACGAAGCCGTCAAAAAGTGCAGCGCTTCGTGGGAAACACCGACTTTATCGCAGCAAAAAATTGTCATGGTTTTTTTTTTTTTTTGCTCCCAACAAGTACGTTCATTTTGCGTTGGAGCCAAACAACTTGGCGGCGAGGACTTACAGGGGCTCTTCAAAGCCTCCCCGCCGATATTAACGTTTGACCACCGCTTGACCTCTGCTTCGCCTTCGCATTAAAGCTTGACCTCCGCCACGAGGAAACAATTTTTTTAGTATGCCTGTTTTGTTTTTTTTACGGGTTAAATGTTGTATTTTTAAGTTTCTTGTGTTTCTTGGAGTTTCGGGGCTAGAGTTCCAGGGCTAGAGTTTCGGCGCAAGGAAGATTTTTCGGGACTGTTTATGGCCGTCGACGGGGAACGTATATGCCAGGCGCCATCTGAGGGTTCGCTCCGAGCGTTATCGATGTTCTCATTAACAATTGGTACAAACCGGTTCGCCGTTCGGCTCCGTGGTCTGGAGGTACTGTCTCTGGATGCAGTGCTAATTTCATGTGTTCCAGTCATCATATAAGACATTTGTGCTTCTGAGCCCAAGGATGCGGGTTCGATTCCCGGCCACAGCGGCTGCTTTTCTGGTGGAGGCGTAAAGCGAAACGTCGGTGTGTTCGAGATTTCGGCGCACATTAAAGATCCCCAGCTGGTCAAAATTAATCCAGAGCCCTCCTCTACAGCGCTGCCTCATCGCCTGTGTAGCGTCGGCGCGTTAAACCTCCAATAAATAAATAATAAATAAATAAATAAATAAATAAATAAATAAATAAATAAATAAATAAATAAATAAATAAATAAATAAATAAATAAATAAATAAATAAATAAAGACATATTTCCTTGCTCAAATTCTTAAAGAATCACGCAGTGCGTAAAATCACATTTGTTTGTTCCCATGGTGAAATGTCTTTTTTTTTTGCGAGAAAAGAACGCGGGCGATTGTTCCGGTGAATGTGGAGTAGGCGATACCAGTGCGATTCTGGTTGTTATGGTAGCTTTGCGCTGACCAACTCGATGCATTTCAGAGAACACCGCCCCCGACCCCTTCGTCTTACTCCACTCCCTCCAGGCGACGTAAAGCGAACCATAACGGACGAATTTACGTTTTTCGCACTCCGCTTCTGAGACGCTTGGATGAGCGGAAATTTTCTGCCTATAACCACCATGGCGAGAATATGAAGGACACACACGTTAATGCCCACGACGTATACTCCTTGAAACGTCACTATTTCGGCTCCCCAGCATGGTGACATTTCCTAAAGTTTTCGTACATTGCGCGAACTTTCCGATCAGTATCGTAGCTTCGCAGTAATGACTTTGCAGAGAAAAGTTTTCTTATTTAGTAAACGTGTGGCCCATGTTTCTAAGGCAAGCACGTTGTAGAAAGATTTTCCGCGCCACATGCAAAATTCAATGCGATAACTGCTGTGGTTGTATGGCTTCTCTGTGTCTCCGCACCGCACCTGAAGCTGTTAATTTGAAATGGCAGATGCTGATGGGCAAATGCCGAGAGGCTTCCATGGTCTGTTGGTTAAACACATTCATGGGGTAAATCTCAGCTTCCTTTCCCGAGAACTACCAGGTATCCTTCGGTAGGTTAATAGGTCCAATAGGATAGAAAAAGACTGACGAACGCGTGTATAGGCTGAAGATCAGGACACAGCTCATACAAGTCATCTGTGCTGGAAATTCACGAATTACACAAATATGAAAATCAGCATGGACACATGCACCTGCAACACACGCGCATGCGCACACAAACCCGACGTGCGAGCAACTTCGCTTACGGGTGGAGGAACTCGTGACTTCAAACAAAGCCCACGAAAGCGACATGACTTCCTCGACCGCACCCCAGCTGTCCAAAAGAATGAAAGGTCGAGCGAGACGATGACGAAGCGAAACAAGATAAGTTCGGTGATTACGCGCAAGCAGTGTCAAAGATTGCTCATGCGAAAGGGAGCCTTCAGAGGGTCCAGGCTCAGGTCTCGGAAGGCAAACACAGCTGGGACAAGAAGAATCGCTTCGCAAGAACAAAGTACCACAGATGACGACGTCGATGACACAGGGAAAGGGCAAGGCGGAAGATACCCCCGATTACAATCCCCGAACGACATACGATTAAGCACAGGGAGGTGGTGGAGGGGGATTGGGGAAGGGGGAAAGGGGGAAGGGGTAGCGTTGATCTGTAGCTCTGTCCACTGCGCGCGTGCGCGCGCGCGCCCCCCTCCGCACATCCGTCCCGTCTGACAAGTCCTGCCCGAGAATTACCAATTATAGTCGCTTCGTTTCAGTGCGACCTAACCGTCAATTAGGGGAGCCGCGGCGCTCGATTCCGTCTCACCGGTTTCATAACGCGGCTGCCGCCGGCGGCGGTGGCACTGTCATTAAGATCGTCTCGCATCGGGCACCAGTCGCGCGACGCCGCCACCGGAGAGGAGACGGGACCGGGCACAGACAGGAAGGAATCGAACCCCTTGTGCAGGAAAAGAACTACGCGAAGAGAGCGAGAGTTGGGCGGTGGGCGCCGGAGAGGTGAAAGCTCGATCGAGACCGACGTGGATTGCTGCAGCCGGCGATGATAAACGTGCGCTTGCAGAGGAAAAAAAACAACAGGAGGGGAGTTTGGATGTTCACGCGGAATGGAGTGGCGAACGCATCGCTGACCACGATGGGGGGAAGCACGTATCGAAATGTCGCCGCGACGAGTGACACGTACGGTTTCTCTAAATACAGGCTTGCGCGCAGCAGCGCGCTTCGCTCCCCTTCCCATGTTCTGATCTCCTGCTGGCGGAGGGGAGTCGTTGGGCTGGAAGCGGGATCTTGTCTGTTTGCACTTGCTCGTCCGGCACACGGACTGTCGCCGTCCGGTCGCTGATCTGGGCAGCTCCTGTTTGCGCTTCGTTTAGCGAGTTGCGTGCAACGCGGAGGTTCACCTACGGAGGCGTTTCGAAACTCTTCGCGGGAGTTTCTTGCCATCCGTGGGTGGACCCTTGGAGGCAGGTCTGTGGCTGACGCAAGCGCGTCGACGTGCACAACGGATGGGGCCACGTAAGCTTTTTAAACACTAGGCAAGCATACAGGCACCAAAAGGGGAGCTTTCGAGCAGTGCAAAAAGCAATTTTATTGAAAGAAATGGATGTTGATCTTGGGAAGTATTGTCTTTCACATGGGGACTCCGGGCGTGCTAGTAGTTCCTACTGGTTGGGATCGAACGGCTTCAGGACATTGCGCACCAAGACTGTGCGGCCTACTTTACCATAACACTGGACTCAAATTCTTGATGACTAGAAGACTGATGATGATGATGCGTGGATTTTATTGGCGCAAGGCCGGCAGAGGGCAAAGAGCGCCAAAGGGAAGTTATTTCATGAGAGTGAAATGAAATAAAAGAGAAGCATTTGAGTAAAAACAAACATGAAGTAAAACACAATGCAATGGAGATGACTGGTGTAAAGGGCCAGGTTGTCAGGGTGCATGATAAGAAATGGGATGTAAAATCTGACGTCGGTGAGGAGCTCAAAAACGCCTTTCACAGCAAACATTGGTTCGTCTCATAAAACGTACGACGGATGTTGTGGAATATGTTGTGTGTATAGTTGTGGGAAGTGTTTGCGTGTTGTGTAAAGTGCCTTGCATGGATGAGTATGTGGATTGCGGATAGGCCCTCTCCACACCCGCTGCACATAGGGTATTGGTGATCCAGGGAGCAGACTGAAAAACTGTTAAAAAAACTGAAAAAAAAACAAAAAAAAACTGGAAGACTGTTTTTTTAAGTGAACATATCCTAAAGAAAGTAAAAAAAAAACAGACTTCCGATATACAGCTGTGTAGTTCGATATCGGGGGATGGTTATTTCAGCAACTCAGAGTGGCGATGTTTGAGTTATCGTTATTGGCGAGAGTGTAAAAAGTGCGATAATTGTTAGCGTGGTTGAACTGGTTGACCCATGTTTTCTTACACATTTGCGCGCCCCGGCTGGTTTACAACAGCAGAGCCGAGTATTCTTCGGTACTATTTTCGTTTTGTTACGCGTGCTTAAGTGAATTCCAAGGAGAGGCCATTGTCGGCACCATGAAATCGCGGAGGATCTCAGGCTTTTTACTGCGCCTTAAACATGGTACATGTTCACACTCGCGGCACTTTCGTTTCAGTCAGGCTTCGATAGACGAATACAGCATTAAAGAATCATCCACAAGGCCGACTTGGCGTTCAACACCGTCCTATCTGAGGCTGCCCGCTCTGTATCAAACTCGAACCCATAGAGACTATCAGTGCTGTTGATTTGTTGAGTGACCACTTGGTGAACGCTCTCGCTCTACTAGTAGAGTGCAATCACAGTTAAACGAACCATCTTAATTGCAACTTATCAATCATTCAGCTGTTGCCTCAGTCCACTTTAAAGCCTTACATATTGAGACAAAGAGGAGGCAAGAGAGAGAGAGAGAGAGAGAGAGAGAGAGAGAGAGAGAGAGAGAGAGAGAGAGAGAGAGAGAGAGAGAGAGAGAGAGAGAGAGAGAGAGAGAGAGAGAGAGAGAGAGAGAGAGAGATGGTGAAGCTCTTTAATGTTAATGTAGGCTGGAAGCTTTACCAACGCTTACTGCTATGTTTGCTTTCTATTGTGACTCCCTGAAATTCCACCGGCTGATAATATCAACGCATACCTCCCGTCTTTCAAATTACATCAACAGGATTGCATGGTAATCCCTCTAGCATACGCTCGTTTGCTTTCGTTAATAGAATTTTTTGCTTTCAATGGGGTATGCGACGAATTCTCGATATCAGAGTTTAATCAACTTGGCAAAACTAAGCGGAAGACATATCCCTTTTTTCTCAGAGAACATTGATGGCACTACACTAGAACGCATGAAGAAATGCACACAATACGATGAAGCTCTCACTATAACTTGTTTTTAATGACAACGAAAACGTTTATATAAAGCGTTGGGATCAAGTGCACCATCGGCTCAATTGTCGACGACTGAGATGATAGAAAGGACGTGGGTTTTGTTTTGCGCATGC
This sequence comes from Haemaphysalis longicornis, assembly GCA_013339765.2. Taxonomy (NCBI): domain Eukaryota; kingdom Metazoa; phylum Arthropoda; class Arachnida; order Ixodida; family Ixodidae; genus Haemaphysalis; species Haemaphysalis longicornis. Next base: position 68,387,565 of record CM023456.1, on the reverse strand, counting down.
AGTGGATGGATACTGTTTAGCTGAAATGTTTTACCTTCCCTGATACGCGTATCTCGAATGTTTTCGAAAAGCTCTGTCGTTATTAAAAACCAGCTGGTACTGAGCGCTTCATAGTGAGTAATTCTTCGTCTATGTTAGTTTACTTTCAGAGATGTTCGCAGTAAAGAACCAAGTTTCTCCCCTTCCAAAAATCACTGGTTCGTTCAGCTCACGACTGCGGCGCCGCTGTACGCAACTAAGGACGTTAAGGCAGATTTCCCCCTTCCCCCAGTCTGCGCAGGACATGTTGTGTGGCTCTCCAGCCTGCAGTGGGGTGTAGACGACGGGCCGGCGCACTCGAGGCGAGCAGGCGAAGCGCCGACGGTACCGATCATTCCGAGCTGGTGGGCACGACGAGTAGGCGCTCTCCACTCCGGCGGACGACAGGCAGCAACGGAGAATGAATAATTGCCGGGCTCGCGGCCGGAGGCAGCCCGAACAGACACTCCGTGAAACAGTGGCAGCGCGCCGAATCGAAATCAACGCGTTGGTCTCCCCTTCACTGCGTATAGTGCAGCCGTCCGCTTTCTCCTTTTCGATTTGCGCTCGCTTGTTGCTTTGCTCCGGCTTTGTTTATCCGGTACTTCTTGGGGCGTCCTCCTTATCCGTGTGTGGTCACGCTGCGAGCCGCAAAATGTGGTGCTGCAGGCGGCGCTTCTGCTGCGGTAGCTGCTCTTTCACTGTGGGAGGGTATACGTTTCGAAGAGTGTTGATCCCGGAAGCAGAGTGGAGATGCCTTCTCTTATCATTTTTTTATTGAGTGAGCAAGCAAGGAAACAAACAAGCACGCAAGGCTTTGTGGATGGAAGTGTTATACCCGCGCCACGCGTACATGAAAATAACATCAAGTGTTGAAGGCCTCAAGATACCGAACGACATTATTTGGGCGGGCTGTGCTACGCGCGCGAAAACGCAAAGGCATTCAATGTGTTAACCATGGCGGTGATAATAACCAAAAAGAGAAATGCACTCGTATTTTAGAATTTTTTAACTTAGAGAAAAACGTCTTAAAAAGGTTTAAAATCCTTTTGTGAAAGAAAACGTTATAGGAAATAGTATTTACTGAAAAATGGTGTGAGCCGTTTCTAAAAGTGGCTTTACCAGCTGCCGTCGCCTGCCAGCGGTAGCCAAATCTGAAAAATTTAAAACGACGAGGAACACGATGTCTTGACTTTTGCCGCTGTTTTAGTGAACTTCGTCGTCTTCAGAACTTCACCACAAAGAGTGCCCAAAAAATTGTCTTAGTTCGAAGTTCAGATACGTTTCCCCATCAACACTCTGGTTCCGAGTGTTTCTTTGGTTTCCTTTGGTGCTCATCGCAGGCGTTTGTGAAGGTAAATGAGTTGTGCGCAACTACTTAAACCAAAAATGACGTTAGAGCGAATGGCATTAAATTTTTGCGTGTAGCAGTGAATTAATGGCATTAAAACTTCAGGCATTAAGCTACTTAATGTCATTTTTTGTGTACGTGTGGCACGGGTATTAGTGGCAAACCTGTTTACATTTAAATGTCTGCTTTTTTAGGCGTGCAAGATATTTTATTTTCTTTTTCTTCCAATCTTAAATAGTTTTCTTGTTTTGATTCATTCGTTTTTCAAGCGAAGGCATGTTAAAGCAAACTATTTTTTAGTGGGACCGGTGCCGTATTGTCAGAATAAACTGATGCATATCCCAATAGACCGGTTGGTCGACCGATAAGCTCTGACAAGATCTCCGGACACACGGCGCTTGCGTGAAACCGGGCTTCCCTTGTGTCAGAACGGTTACTCGAAAATCGTGGAAACGGAGCGTTTTTATTAATAACAAAATACACGCATCGACCATGAAGTATATACCTTTAGCAATAGTATCCTTTTATCTCATAAACGACGTATACATGTAGGCAGTTCGTAGATGCGTTTCCTTAGTGCGCGAAAAAATTCGTCGCATGGGTTCGTTCTTCGTTTGCGATTTGGGCCTTCGAAAGTGTGACGATCGACTGGGCGAACTTTCAGCGAACGTTGACGCACTTTTGACGCCGTTTCGACGCGAGAAAGCATTCGCGCGTATCTCAACTTTCTTTAGGAAGGGATGGTAAAGTTTTTTCTCCACTTTTTCCTTCTTTTCTTTTTTTCTCTTCCATCTTTAAAAACGACCTCTGGATATTTGCAGGCTGCCAGCGGCCATGGTTTCGCGCCTGCACCGTCCGAGTCAAAAATCTTGACGTAAAGGTCGCTTCGCTGCCAGTGTTTGGATCAAAAGGGAAAGCCACGCTCATGTAGAAGGACAAGAAAGCTTGGCTGCAACAAAAAATGGCAGGAGGTGCGGCTGCTGTTTGTGCCAGCCGCGAAATATCGTGCGAAGGCTTATTCTTTTTGACTGATTCAGCCATATTCTCGCACCCAGTCTGACATTGCTAGGCCGTTGTTCCACCGGTTGCTAATTAAACGCTTTGCAGTCTCGCCGCCATTTTAACGTGAGCACGTGCCGTATGTACATATGTGTGTATGGGTTTATGCGCAGTTCTTTATAACAAGTATCGGTTACGCCCTCTTTGGTCAATCACCAATGTGCATATGTGTCACGTGTCTGGCCCGACACGTGACACATGTCTGGCACGACACGTAAGGCCACGTGACACGTGGCCCCGCGGGTCTGGCACGACGAATCTCTTCTGCAGACAATTCACACCCTGATTCACTTTCTATGGCTATCAACCACATACGCACGTGGGCATCTTTGCGTAGAAGGCGACGCTGAAGCGTCTGTAGCACCGCGCAACGTCCCGACATCACGCCCAACGCTTTGCTCCCCCGAACAACCAGCCGGCGTGGCATGCGGGTAAGGCATCGGCAACGAGTTCTGAGGCGTCACGCACCGCGGCGAAACCGTTAAGCCGGGCAGGCCTTCAAAGGAACAGGGGAACTGAACGATGATGATGATGACGTTTGCATTTTTATGGTACAAGGCCGACTGAGGGCAAAGAGCGCCGAAGGATAGTTAGTTCATTTGAGTGATAAGACTACTAAAACATTTCAGGAAGTGAACGTAAAATCAAACAAAAGTCAACGGAGATGAATGGTGCAATGGGCCAGGTCGTCATGATGCATGATAAGAAATGAGATATAAAAATTTAACGTCAGTGAGAAACTCGAAAACGCGCTTGATGAAAAACACGGGCTCGTCTCCTCAAAAGATTTCAATTTCCATTTTTCGGACTGAAGCAAGGAAACAACTAAAATGCTTGCTTAGATGAAACACGCAATCTCATACAGTAGAAACAAATCAGTTTAGCAAATGTGTGTGTTAAATGCAGGATAACAATGTGACTAGAATAACAACACAAAGTGCTGTGGCCATTCGTAAAGCTGTTGTAGGTTCGAGGCCTCAAATGAAATTAGGCCATAGACCTCTCAGAACAACTGTCAATTTTCCGTCCATTTCAGTCATTGGATATAGTAGTACTTGCGATGGTTCCGACCAATGACATGTATAATAACCTTTGTCGCGCTGCGTCACGTGCACTGGATCGTCGACTTTCAGTCAATCAGGACTCGCTGGGAATGGACACGGTGAGGTGTACGTGAAATGGACAAAACCGAGTATTCCGCCACAGGAGCCATAGTGCAAGCTCTGCAGAGCTCTGCAGACATTCAACGTTATAATGCTGCGGGAGGATACAAACTGAAGTATTATGAAATGTTACGAAGTTTTCCAGACTGTTCTCCCTTACGTGCAACACAGGCTGAGGTTATCCGTCTGTATTTAATTTCATTTCATTGATTTACACTCAGGGCCGTTACATAGTGGAGTGTCATTTTGACAGCAATAAAAAGTAATACAGTATGTCACAATACATAGTAACAAACATTACAACAAGAAGTCGCACACCGCGGACTTGAAACTGTGCTGGATCTATGATAGTGATGATGGAGGAGGGGAGGTGGTTCCATTCGGAGCTGGGTTTGGGGACGAAAGAGCAATAATGAAGATTTGTCCTGCACAAGGGTACAAAGGTATTCCTCCAACATTGAACGTATGATTGGTACGGGACGAGACACACGATGGTACTGAAAAGAGTGCATGTTTTAGATATTCATTGTAAAAAATATTTTGTGAGACACACACAGACGGGAAATGGCTCGCATTTTGAGAAGATCAGGAATGTTCAATGTTGGTTTCATGTGAGTGACACTTGATGTTGTGGACTAATTGCATAGTGTAAAACGAGCCACACGATTTTGAATAGATTCAAGAGAAGTGATGAGGTTGTTAGTAGGCGGATCCCGGACGCAAGAAGCCTATTCCCTTTTTTGACAGGATGAGGGTTTTATACAGTAGTAGTTTCAACTAGACGGGTGCTGAGGTGAAGTTTCGTCGAATAAAGTAAGCATTCTGCTTAGACTTGTTGGTACTGTACTCTATATGTATGCGCCAAGAAAGGACCACTAGACATGTGTACGCTGAGATAATTGTATGTGTTGGCGGGGACAAGTGGAGAACCATTCCGACTATATGTAGGCGATTTTAATTTTGTTGTGGATCTCGTTATTCGCATTGTTTTACACTTACCGACATTTAATTTTCACGAACCATGTGTCACACCGAACACTTATGTTATCGAGGTAATGTCAGATGTGTTAGATATTTCCCTATCAACTACACAATAATCAGCGAAGGGACTGATAGGAGAAACGACGGTATTAGAAAGATTACTGACGTATATTAACCAAAGAAGCGGGACAATAACCGATCCCTGGGGAACACCTGAGGTTACAGGGCGAATATTAGAGTTATGGTTATTAACACTTACGTACTGTGTGCGATCATTTCAAAAGGGTTCAATTCATTTCAGAACACTTGGGTCAATATCAAGTTTACGGAGTTTAAAAAGCAGTAAGCTATGAGACACCGTGTCAAACGTTTTAGCGAAGTCAATAAAGATGCAGTCGATGACGGAGAAATTATCTAACACTCGGAAGAATCGTTGGTGGAAGCTAGCGATTGGGTTTAACATGAGTAATTTTTTTCGAAAACCGTGCTGAGGGGCTGAGAAAAATGAATTAGACTCCAGGTAGTCAACAAGGTGGGAATAAAGTATGTGGTCCAATAGTTTGCAAGGTATCGAGGTAAAATATATAGGTCGGAAGTTGAACGGACAATGAACGTCACCAGAAGTCCTGTGTACCGGAACCACCTTGCCGACCTTACAGTCGTCGGGCAGAGGGGCGTTATGTAATGACTGAGTGGAAATAAGAGCCAAGGTAATAGACGAAAACACGTCAGCGCTTTTTAGAAATTTCTAATTTATACAGTCAATTCCTGATGAAGATGAAAGCTTTGCATTGTTACTCAATTTGAGCATCGCCGCCGAGTCGATCGATATGGGCTCCATTTGCTGACAATTTGTACCAGGCATGATAGTAAAAGACGTCGGTGTGTTGTTAGTGAATGATAAAGCGACTGCGTTATTCAACCAGTTTCCTGGATATAGATCGGACCCGCTTGGTGTCTACTAAGCCTTGAGGCTATTAAATAAACGAACAAACAACAACAACAACAAACCAGTTTAAATCCCAGATGTCACGAATTCTCATCTTTTTTTTATATGTATTTTCGTCGCGATCTTCTGTGTCTCATGTTGTTAAGCACCGGCGTCACTGTCAACCATCAAGTAGTCTCGCCGACGTTCCGCCACAGCCTCAGCAACCAACAGTTATTGATCCGGACGTTGATATAGACAGACACATTAAACTGAAGAAGAACTGAGACATGGACAGGACGCTGCCTCCTTGGCGCAAGCCCGATATCATCATACAGTCGCAACTAGCAGAAACTCTAGCCCCCTTGACAATGCCCAGTCCAGACAGATGAGCCTCGACAAGGGTTCAGCAGTCGAAATGATCAAGGACGTCACTCAGGGCTGCGAGCCCATCAGCTGCTGCGGCCTTCGGACGAGCGGCGTGTATGCACATCGGTGGACAACCGCTGATTTGCTGAAATAATTTTTGCCTGTCATAAGCCTTATGGAGTAAGGCAGGTGCATTTTGCCTCCGCTGCTTCCGGGCACTAAAGGGATGTGGGCGCTGATCGCAAGCACCGCTTCCCCTGCCGAGGGACATCAGCGATGGAGACAGCGGCGACCTAATGGCTGTAATCAATGTCCGGCGCGCAGCCGCAGACCAGAATATCGCGTCGTCTCCAGTCGGCTTTGTTGCTGTTTGTCTACGCATATCCCTTCATTTGCGGCGTGTTTACATCCCGTCCGGCCAGCGTCCCCCCGACAAGTGGTGTATTACTCTGCCCGCGGAGAGGCAATCGCGCCCACTGATCAATCTCGGCCAGGTTGATGCTCCGCTACGCGCCGCGCCGGCGCGATGCCATCGCCGCATCATCGTCAACGATGATCCACCATCTGCGCCGCGGAGTTTGAAGATGGTTACCCGAAAGCACGGGGATGCAGAAAAATGTATAACGTTTTGTCAGCTCGAGCTATTGTCAAGCCTCTGATACACGTTTGAACTGTTGTCCGATCCAGCAGCGTGATAAGGTAAGGAAGATGTAGTTGTAATGTCTGGAATAAATTCTTCTTGCAGAAGCGTAATCGACCATCTCCTCGATGGATGCATGAACTAATGATAGACCACGCATGACAAAAGGTTCATAGACAGTCATCCTAAGTAGAAACGATCTACAGCTACCGATGTAGATGCAACAGCTATGCATTTGCAGTGATTCCGCATAGATAATATTTCATGCTGTATGTAAACCTGTCGCTTCGAAGCAACAAAAAAAGCCCTAGCGGGGCCTTGTGCAATGTGTTCACGAGTGAGTATTAGCCTGGGGCAATTCAGGTACTCAAGTCAGTATTGGCGTTGCCCTTCTTAGTGAAACTTTAGACTGTGCGGATGGGCCATGTGTCACGTGCGTGGGCCTGGAGCATCGACGGCATACATCTGCAGTGTTCCAGTTAAATCGAAATCTATAAGCCATGCTGATTCTTCGTCTTTTGGCTTGCAGTCGAAAAAAAAAAAACATCCTCCGCGGTCGTTACAGTCAAAGCCACGGCCTCGTCCTCGATTGGTGAAGCCATTAAGATCCCAACGCATTGAGGACGCCATATCACGCACGCTTCAAGTTTAAAGCGAATACTTGACTACTTGAAAACATCCCCCGCTCCTAATCACCCATTCCCCCTACATAAACCACGGGTCCCCCTGCTTCGCATTAAAAGTGCTATTACTCGCCTGACGCATTTGAATAGCGGATATTGCATTCATAACTGCTTAGGCCGCGGCTTGGGTATATACTGCACTAGACCTACCGGGCATTGTTATAACCGCTAACGCCGAAACAAAAGTTTGAAGAAAAAAAAAAGAGAAGCAAGAGGCACACCGTTGGAAGCAGTTCTTGTCCCAATAATTCATAATTGGAGGAATGAGCCGGTGGCAGAAATCACGAGACACTTGGGAACGCAAACGTGGTGTCTTAATCGCTTCTTCTACGTCGCCTGGGAATTCCGTAAGCGGAGAACAGATGTCACCCGAACGCAAAGATCCGTCCTTCTTTAGTCGTTCGGTCATCCTCCGAATGGTCGTCCCCCGAACACTGCTTAGCGGCCAATATCGGAACGCTGTAATGAACCGATATTAGAGACAAAGACGACCGAGTCCATCCCCTTACCGACGACTATCGGCCTAATCTACACGCCTGGTAAGCTCGTCATAGACGGGTCTCCCGGACACCGGGGAGGAATAAACCGAGAAAGAGGAAGAGGACAGTGAGGTACGCTTTATATACCACCATCTCTCGGACGTCCCGTTCTCGCGGCGACACCGTCGCAGTAATGGTCGCCGGCGAGCCGTACATCACGACGGGCCGTTCGTTACCGCCCCAAATCATGGCCATAATTTGGCACACTGCGCGCCGCGACCGGACAAAAAGACGGGGTCCTCGCTGGCTCACATACCGGACCCGATGACTCCGTCCGTGCGTTCGTTACAGCGTGTATGTGCCTCCGTGTGTGTGTGCGTGCGAGAGGGTGTGCGTGTTCCGGCGCGCTTTTGTGCACGGCGGCCATTAAACTGCCCCGCCGCCATTAACCATTCCGTACACTCGACCTAATTAATGGCCGCGCGCGATATGGACCGTCAATTAAATTTTAAAAGTGGCTTTCTGCCAGCGCCGCGTAATTAGCGGAATAGCTCTCCGCGCGCAGGGCCGCCGCACTGCTCGTGCGTGTGTGGAGGAGAGGGAGGTGTTTCTTCTCATTTTCAGCACAGAGCATCCGACGCCCGGGAAACTAGTGTGGAGATGAAAGAAACACTGTCTTAAAAGAAAAAAAAAGAATGTAGCTAGACGAGTAACAAAAGACTAGCGCAAGAAAAGCGCGCATCTGCGCCACCCTGGGAAATGGTGATTAATTCTCATCCTTCTAGGCGGTTCGGGGGATACTTTTTGGCCGCTTTTTTTGTGTCGCCTGATTTTAAGACAATCAAGAGAAAGAGAAGGAAAGCAAGAAATCAAGCGAGGTAGAGGGAGAGCACAATGGCGTGTAGGGCGCAGAAACGCTAGTGAACGAGCTGGCAATGTCCATGACGCGCAAGTAAGGAGGAGGGTATTATGCGAAGCTGATGATGGTTCGGGCGTTGCACTGCATGCGATCGTTGATTGGGCTATGAAGACGTGGCGAAAGACGGTATTAGCGGAATGTGGCCGGGGAGGCACGTTATAATTTTCACTGTAACGAGAAACACACGGTTTACCGGCGAAGTCGCTTTGTTAGTCCTCTGGGCTGCTGCTTGATTGGTGCTATGGGGATGTTTCGAAGAGCCTAATTATACGTTTATGAGGCACTGTGATTCGTTTATCGGTATTGATCCTGGTGTCGTTTTCTCTCTTCTTATAATGTGTTGGTGATTCCGATTTCTTGCTGTTTCCGAGTCATAAGGGTACGGAATAATGGCACACCGATGTATAGGAAGTTGGGCAACGCTTACGTGTATATGCCTTGGGATCTGCCTTTAGGGCCGCCACCGAAAGCCGTAAAACATCGAAAAACCCTGTATCGAATGCATTGTTGGGTGCTTCTGCTGCTACCATTGAAGTTTTCCCTTACGACTGCACGGTGTCCTCAAAGCTGAGACATATGGACCACATCGCCGAATTCGCCTTTATTTTGACCTACCACTTCACTGTTGTCCGCGGTGACACGATGAATGTCGATTCATTCATTGCGCTCTGGCTGGCCGGTGAATGTTGCGCCGCCGGGAGGGGAAGAGCAGGAGCGGTCGAATGCGCGCGCTTTTTCTTCGTGCTTTATTTTTGAGGCACATGCTATGGAACACGTCGCAGCCAATGGGAATCTGTAAGCTGTGTTTCTGAAACCGTCTGTGTATTTATAGTCATGCAGTCGAGCAAACTCTAAAGGGACTCGCTGTTTAAAGCTCCTTGGGGTCCTATATAGGTACTTAATATAAGGTCATGGACCCATGTACTTTGACTGGATCTTCAACTGTGAAATCTTACCGGGCTTCTTTTTCCTCAGCTCAGTCTGCTCAGCATAACTCAGGAACTGCTGTTAAAGCTCCTTGGGGTCCTATGAATCTAATTAGCCCCAGAAATTTCCTGTGCATCTTATTCAATTTAGCTTATCTACGCTACCGGGAAAGGCTTCTATGAAACTCCTTATGCTCCTGTGCTAACTCTACATTTATCCCCGCAAACTCTTGCCTTCCCCTCTAACTCTCTGCCACCCTCCACGTTGCCTCTTAGAGGGTCCATCTGCCCTAAGGAGATGAAGAAAAACAAAAGTTTGTTTTATTCGAAAGATTAGGTGTTTCATAGTACCCCAAGCGCTTTCCCGGAAGCAAACGATGCTTTATTCACTGAGAAATAAGGCAATTTAAGCCAAAATTTTAAATCTCCCGCTAAAATTGCACATTTCGTCACGTGAACAATGGCGTCATACGAGCCGGTCCATGAAACAGATACTTAGTATGTCGACTCCATATAGCAGCCCACACCGGGAGTCGACCGAGACGGCGATCATTTTAAAAATACTAGTAAACCAGTGCACCGTTCACCTTGCTCTGGAATTTGCCTGACCGGAGAACAAACTTCGCCGAGGACTCGGCTTCTTAAAAGGGACATTTAGTGAATTTGTCAAGCTCGTTTTGATTGACTGTGTAGACTGCTCAATAACACACTATTCACGTTATCCGGTGGATCTATTATTTCAAGCGCGAAAGAACAGACGGTACTATGCGGTTCTCCAGCACCAACAAGCTTGACGTCAGGGGTGGCATAGTGTGGACGATGCCGAAGTGCGGGTCAAGTTTCTTCTTCCGTAACAACAACATGTAGATCTGATGCGTTTGGATGATTCCGAGCTAATTTCCGTAGCGCTTCTGCCATGTTTGGGTGTCAAATGTCTAAGCAAAACTCCCGGGCGCTTGAACGTAGACTCACTAAGAGAGCAGGGGGAACGCCCCCCGCGTCACACCAGACTCTCATGCCATGCCTTTTCCCGCATATCGAGCTTGCCCATCATGTCGTTGGCAGTTCGCACAGGCAGATTCAGGCTGGCGCACTGCCGCAAGGTCACGGCAGCAACTTTTGCACGCTTTTTAGTATCGCGCTGCGTTCGTCGTGAGAGTAACTTACGGCCCGAAAATGTGAACTGTTCAGAAAACGGCCGCATACGAAAAATTGTGCAGTTAGTGTCACAGCTGGGTTTTCGAACTTGCATTTCAAATATCTCCGCGATCAGCCGCCGCCCCGAAGGTCGGTCACCTGGCACCGCGTGGCCCGTTACAGCGTCGGTGCGGCGAACGGCCGTGAGGATATGTGCTCTGCGCGCAACATCGCCGAGGTCCGTGGCGAGGTTCTTGATCACGATCACTTACAACGGTACTTGTTCGGATACAAAACGTTTACGTATCTAAGAAAATGGGGATGCAGTGAAGCCGAAAACCGGGGTTTTTAATGGGAGCTCATTGCTAGGTCATTTCGATCGCTGCATGCACATTTGGCCCGACGTGAATTTCCCAACATGCGTTTACTCTGCAGTGGTCCGAACATCCGCGCGGCTGCACGGTTCCAAATCAGCGGCCTTTTCCCGCGCGAATCGTTGCGTTTAGTTCCCCCATACTTTGGGGGACCCCAAGCTCGTTTTCCGTTTTAAAATCCAAATACCCAATTCTTAACGACGTGTTTCGCCTCGTACACAGCTCGCCTTCTGTGAGCAATCGTTAGTTTTTGATGTAGAGGAGGCAGGCTCACTGTAAACATAAAAGGGCCCACGTTACAATTATACATTCCCACGCCGAAGTCCTAATGAAGACTAAATATAGCCATGTCCAAACCCGCTCGCAGGCGTTTAAAACTCGCGTTCGTATACCTTTATACATTGCGGACAAGTTGTCGCGAAAAGTAAACATATCAGCCGTGCAGAGTACAGGCTAAGTATACGGCAGTGATCGTTAATCAAATCCGGGAATAACTATGAAAAACATTGTAGGGGTAATAGGCACTGCTTAAGCCAAACTGCGAATCTACGCCGACCGTCCCCATCGTCGGCCGAAAAGCGTTCGCGCGGGCGGCGAGCGGCGAGTTAGGCCTGGCCACTGCCCGCAGGCCTGGCAGGTCACACGACGAGAACCGCTAGCGCGTCAATTCCAGTAAGAAAGCGCGTTTGCGATCTCGCTCGTGGAAGGGACCGTTACGACCAAAATGTGAACTCAGTTCAGAAAGCACGGCCGCATACCAAACCCAACATTCATTACACCAAAAGGCAGCTTCGAGATGACCTTTTATGCCAGTTTAGCGTTGCCCCATATTGGGGCCCCCAACGCTGTTTTCCTTTTTAAAACCCAATTTACCCTATTCATTACAACGTTTTCGCCTCTCACGCTCGCCTTGTGACAACGTTAGTTTCGCTCAAGAGCACGAGCTCCGAACACTAGGCCAGTTGGATATACAGTGTTCGACGAAACAGGAACACTTAAAATTTCCTGAGCGATCCCGCCGCTCTGTTCACGCTAAACTTCACAGAAGTCCATTTTTTGGCTATTGTGCTTGACAACCGGAAACAACAACGGTAGTTACTTGTTTATTCTGAAAGTAAATAAAACGATTTTACCTATGGAAAAATGGCGGGGATTTGGACGTGCAGCCGAAACCGGGTTTTCTGAAGTCTGTAGCTCATTTCTAGGGTGGCATTTTCTGATCGCCTGCTCACATTTGGCTCCGTACGTGATCCCAAACAGGCGTTTCAGCTCTGCAGGTGCAGTCGCCGTTCCAACTCAACTTGCGCTGGCTGCATGTCCAAATCAGCGGCATTTTCCCATAGGCGAAATCTTTTAATTAATTTTCATAATTAACAGTAAGTACCGTTGTTTTCCGGTGTCAAACAAAATGGGCCCGAATATGCCACGAAAAAAACGGTCGCTAGCTTTGGCCGCGAAAGGCGGCGGTCGCTAGAAAATTTTTTAAAGTGTTCCATTATCGTCGCAACACCCTGGGGGTTTATAATGGTGATGAGCAGGGTTTACACTTTTATTTATTTTAAAGCATTTTACGTTACTTTATTGTGACTATTTGTGTAGTATCACGATCCTGCCAGTAAGTGTCCCCCAAACTTCCACAATATCTCACGTCTACGCAATTGCATCTCTTTTTCTGACGGAAAAGCGTTCGCAGATGTGCGGTCGTGCTGCTGACCGCTGTGCTTGGTTTACCCAGCGCAAAAGTGCTTCCTGCTCCCTAGTTTTGCGCGTGTACGGTAAAAGTTTCAGGTGATTTTTATTTCTTCGTACCCATATTGACTTCGGCTGACTTCTTCTCCCGCCTTCAATGGCCCTTAGATTTTCCTACTAGCGTAAACGGTCAGCGGGAAAGCGTCGCATGTGCACTTGTGCAGCGCTTGTGTTGACGGCCCGGACTCTGAGTTTGACACAGGTTACAAAACTCACAAAGTAAGGAAAGCACATTCTTCATTCCACAAAGGTGTTTGTGGCTTAGTTTCAATTGAGCGAAGCGAATTAGCGACGACCCGTCGGCGAGCCGGCGGACGAAACGCTGGCCGAACTGACTCGATCGGTAGTCGGCTGGTCGGCGAACCGTGCAGTCATGAGGAAGAATGCGTGCAGTAGCGCAAGCCATTTTCCAGCTCATCTCCTGCTGACGTCACACGAAAACGCCACAGAAAATGGGCGAGCGTAAAGAGAGGAGGACCGCATTTTCGAATTGATTTTTCTACTAAATAAATTCGCGTAAACGCGGCCAGGAGTGGTCGAAACAATGCCTACGGACTCCGAACTCCAATTTGCGCTAGTAATCCCGCAATGTTTACAAATCACTTCAGTGTCCTTTAAACAACCTCACACCACTTGAACGCTCAATGCTTCTAAGTGCACGAGCGGCAAGAGTTGTGGGATACGCGGTGGACGGGAAAGCGACCATTCCGCGATAGCCACAACAGACGAACGCCCAGCCGTCGGCACCGCTGCCTCGTCAGCCCCGTCGCGACGGACGAAACAGACTGGTACGTATGTGCCGTATTTTCAATTTCAGTAGCAGTATGCTTATGCCAGTTGGCCGGTGTCGTGTATGGAAAGCCGTTCGCTCGAGCTCTCTGCTCCGACCAGAAAGATTCGAGCGTCAGATGCGCGGTGTGTACGACAATTTTTTTCCCCAAGGTCAGAGCGCTTTGAAAGGCGATTTGACGAAGTCGGCGACGAGCGCCAGCATGTCCGGGTCCCTGCCGTAAGCCCTCCCTCGGAAATGAAGCGAGCACACTCGTACTTCCTTTAGCTCTCTTTCTCCTCCGTTTGCAAAGTTCACAAACGTAGCCACTTGCTTCACCGAGGTTCGTCGTTGGGCAGTACATGAAAGGAGATCTCACCGGCGGGGATGTCGCACTCCCTCGACGATTTGCCCGTACTATGGGCATTTAAAAACACAGCAACGAAATTTCATTGTAAAGTACTCGAAAAAACTGAAGTTTTCAGTGGTTGTAAACTGTAAACGAGCTCGTAACGGCAGCAGCAAGCCAACACGACCTCCATACCGAAACCTGTGCGACGAGTGGCACTATCTCGTTGCTGCTCTGTGTTTCTTACTCCCCTTGTTTCTATTTTTACCTTTGATGGTTGGCGATATGACGGCCAACCTCCTGTGAAGGGATTACGATACCAAGCAAGGTCGCGGCTGTGCGTGCTGGGACGGTTCGTTGGCCCCGAAGAGCCTTGAACCCGAAAATTCGTCTGCGCGACGGTGGCGACGGCGAGATGTCGAGTTCGGCTGACGGTAGTTTCGTACGCATTGGCATACACGCTTGCGTGTTCGTTCGGAACTTCAACCGTTTACTCCACCGTTCTTTGTCATAAAAAGAATGTGCAGTATGTTTCACGGGCATTTAGCTCGCTATGCAAACTGTAAGCCCTGCCTAACATGCGTTTGCTTTTGCCGGCCTCCGCAAATCGCAGAGCATTCTCGAGAGTCGAGTGACATCATAGGTTCTGTTGCGGAAAATGAGCTGGTGGGTCGCATGGTCATTTCCTTTTTTCCTAATTATGTAGCTTATTTGAGCGAAGTTTGCGTTATAAGTTATGGTTCTAACGAGGCAATCTTTCGAATGAACCAAACTTGTGTTTTCTCTTCATGGCTCCTTTAAAGACGAACGGCTATCTCGCCTTCACATTATATGCCCTGTCCACATCCATTTCTTCTCTTTAATTTCTACTAATATGTCCTTAACACGCGTTTGATCCCTGACCCACTGCGCTCTCTTCTTGTCCCTTTAACGTTACATTTATCATCTTCCGTTCCATTGCTCGGTGAGTCGTCCTCGATTTAAGCTGAACCCTCTTAGTGAGCCTCCAAGTTTCTGCCCCGTAGGTGAGTACCGGTAAGATGCAGCTGTCATACACTTTCTTCTTAAGGGACAATGGTAGGCTGCCATTCATTATCCGAGAATACCTGCCGAACGCACTTCACCCCATTCTCATCCTTCTAATTATCTCTGCCTCATGGTTGGGATCCGGAGTCATAACTTGGCCTAAGTAGTGACTCTTGTGATGCCTCTTATAAGCGACCTCTTGTAATGAGTGGGAAAAACTTCACCCAGTGAAGCATTTGTGTGAGGTTGTGAGGCCGACTTGAAGGGGGATTGGTATATGCAGCTTTTAACAGTTATACATGTGGTCTTGCGGATGTATTTAAAAAACTGGTCCTGGCGCCTTTTTACTTCGTTATCAGACTGCTTATATAACGCCTAAAGAGATGCCTTCCCAGCAATTTGTAAGTGTGCTGTAGGAAGGCCCACCTATAAGGGCCTTGGTCTTTAGCAGATCTAGCGGCTTATTTATTCATATTAGAACTGCCAAAGTCGCCTTCTCCAGATCGTCTTCTCCGAGAAGCCGCGGTTAACGGAGTAGCTCTGCCGTGCTTGCGTTGTGTCACATACCGTGGTCGCTTTTAGCCAATCACGGCTGGCTCAAAACAGGACACTTTAAAACAGACAAAACGTGAGAATACAGCCCCAGGAGAAGAGATGCGGCGCGTTCTGAACCGCTGTCGCCGGCATTGCGGTGCTCATTAATCGAACTATCCTTCTCCTGGAAAGTTTAACTCTCCAAAAGCTGCCTCCGCATTCTAGCCGCAGACGGACTGTATTTGTTACTGACCAGAAGAGGCAAGCTAGATGGAAGGTGGGAACACTGTCTAGCTCTCACTTGCCTGAAAAAAGTAATATTTTCTGGAGGGTGGACGTTCGAACACCTAAGCGCCCCGCTTAGGTACATTCTTCAACATTAGCATGCTTTCCACCAAGCGTGTGCGCGAGGATACGGGGGGTATGAAGGGGTAGGGGCCACTGCGGTCGGGCACGCAACAAGAGCCGAGCCGAATGACACGAGCGGTCACAGCAATGCGTCTCCGTAATCATATTCCCACGTCGCGTTTCCACGAGATGGAGGAAGCGGGCCATAACAGGGCAGGGAGGAAGGAGGGTGGGTAACGGCGAGTTGTCTGTTTGCGATACCTATTGCCGCGTATGTTAGTACTTCCCATGCACTCACGGGAGACGACTCAGCGGCACCGCCGAACGGTCTGGGGCGCTGGCGCCGCTGCCATCCGAAAGGTTCCCCGGACAGCCCGCCACGGCCGCCGTCCTCGTCGTCGTCTTTCGGTGGCAGCTCGAGACGTGACGGCGTTGCCAAACGAGCCCCAGCGTTCCCGGAGCGTGCCCAGAAGCGACTCCGGGCTCGGGCCCACGGTGTCACAGCAGGATTGCTCGTTCTCTCGACCCCCTGGTTCCCTCCGCTCGGCTGGCGTTCGTGTTTCTCCTGATCCCTGGGATAAGCACGTAGCTCGTGCGACGGCCATCGGCCAGGGACTTCACCATCTCGCCCTTGTACACGCCATCACTCGGCCTCGACTGAGCCAGGCTCGGGTCGCGTGGTTCCTGTACGTCGTATGACGCTGGGCCATTTGAGTGCAGTCTCCGTTTTTGAGATGTGGAGCGCCCTGAGTGGTCGTTGCTTACGGTGTTATGGTCGCCGTTCCGCTGGACGTTGCGGGAGCGTGTTGGGAGATGGGGGAAAACGCTGTGGGTTGATGCGATGCCGGGCGCCAAATGGCGACAGCAGAAATCAGGGAGTGACTTTACATATGTGTGCGAGTATTCGTGCGGGGTGGGCAAACACATAACGGAGTACTTTTACAGCTCCGGATTCCGCACCAGTCTTCCCTTTTCCACCTCGCTTACTTGGCTGCTGTGATATTTCCGCACGGCAGCAAATTACGGCGAAAATTGTCCACGACGTCAGTTTCTCGGACAGCCTTTCGTGGCCGTCTTGACGCGCTGACGTGGCCATGTTTATTCAATAAACTTGAAAAGTTAAGATTGATTCTTCCTCCCGATCCCTCCCTCTCAAACAGGCACACACACACACGCATGCATGTTTCAAAGTACATACACGTATCTTGCTGATGACGTGGAGAATCAGAGTGATGATAAAACAAAATCATACAATTCCGCAAAAGAAATTTCCTCTGCCCGTTTCACATCGGCAACATGTAGCTATTAAGCATTCAATGTCGCACCACGTAAAGATTTACGCTAGTAGGGGCTCGGTTTTAACGCCTCTCGTTCTCCATGCCCCTTTTTAACAGGCCCCGCGCACATTCCCGCAAACACACGCGCGGCCCTTCGATCAAAGCATCAGCCTCCTGCCCGGTGCTTCCTGCCGCAACAACAGAAGCCGTGATCCGTGTATCCACACATGCCTGTTGCACGCACAGAGATAGCGAGTTCGAAAACCCCCCCGCCGCCTTATTCCCCCCCTCTCTGTTCCGCGCCGCCGATGTGAAACCGCGAGAAATCAATGGTCTCCCTTTTGTGCCCGCGACCCGTGCGAGGCGTGCGGTCGGCATTACTATACATTGGCGCGATCCAGGGCACGCTTCGCGGCAGCGCCGGTTGGCTTGCGAAAAAAGGAGATGACCCGGATAGCGGCACGCATGCCTTACCGCGTATAATCGGCACCCCGCTCCCGCTTGCAGTGGAAGAAAGGTGAAGGTCCGTACGTTGTACTCGCAGAAAGTGCAGCGCTCCTGGCGAGCTTGGTAGCACCCCTGACACTGGTGTGGCCAAACTGAACCTGGAAAAAGAAGCGCTTTCCGCATTGGCGTTACCCCTCCTTGCAACCGCGCTGGCGTGACATTTCACTGAACGCCAAAAAAGTAGCGTCCTTCAAATTACCCACATCTAGCGCGCAAACGAGACATGCTCGCTTGCGTATACTGAAAACTGGCGGACTCTGATCCAGTTATCGTGTATGTATGCAGTACACGTAAATAAGATGTACGGAACTGTTTGGAAGCAGCAAAGGCTTTTAGGGAAAAGCCCCTCAGGGGCTTGGGCTTTCGACGTCTCATGTCGTCGTCGCCGTAATCGTCGTCTCATGTGGTCACGATAAGATACCGGGACACTCGTTTACACCTTGCGCTAGAACATAACGCGTACTGAAAAAGCACGGGGGCACTTGCTTACGACTCACGCTGGAGCGCTTCGTAACGCGTACTAAAAAAACACCGGGCCACTCGTTTAAGCGTCGCGCTGGAACGCTTCGTGCTTCAAAGACAAGAAACCTTCACAGCAAAGCTCTATAACTATACCCCCCCCCCCCCCCAATGCTTTCCTCTCCGTTGGCAAAAACGCCAAGGCGCCAAGAATACACTTATACAGTGCATGCGTCGCCCCTCCCCAGGTTTCACGTTACTGGAGATGGCTCCGGATTTTTATAAGGTGCAGTTCCTTTTGTGAGCAGAAGTTGCACATTCGTCTCCATATTGTCACGAAGCCAAAGAGGACGCAGTTGTCTTCAAGGAAAACAAGTTTATTGGAGCGAACTTGTGCTCTCCTAACAAGTTAAAGAATACTCAGGTGGCGAAACAGCAGTCAACAAAGTGACGTGCGCAAGCGAGCGTCCGTGAGTCGAATACCGCGGCGTCTGCTCTGCAGGCTTTTATCTTTCGGCGTGAGTGTTTCTCGAACCGTCGATTTACATCCACAACATTGTAGATCAAAGAAGACTATTCCAGGCCAGTGACGTTAGGGCGAAACGCTCTCGTTATCCGAATGAGATAACCCACGCGGCATAAAAATAAAGAATGGAACATGCGCTTCGCTTGGGACACAGATAGCACAGCCGGGCGCAGCCGGGCCGTAAAAATAAACCATAAATAAACAAACCCAATGCATTGTTGGCGGCAATATCAACGAACGAAGATTGGTGCGTTGCAGTTTGCACCGTAAACTGACG
This sequence comes from Haemaphysalis longicornis, assembly GCA_013339765.2. Classification (NCBI taxonomy): domain Eukaryota; kingdom Metazoa; phylum Arthropoda; class Arachnida; order Ixodida; family Ixodidae; genus Haemaphysalis; species Haemaphysalis longicornis. The sequence goes on along the minus strand of CM023456.1, from coordinate 68,368,717 downwards.
GAATTTAACGCGACAGTAACCGTTTAACAATGAAAACCACATTCGCAGCAGTTCGGACAAAGGGAAAGTGTGCTGTTTCATCTCTGCCGCAAAGCAACAGGAGTGTATGGAAATATCTCCCCCCCCCCCCTCTTTTTTTTTTTAAGTGGGGCGGGGCTGGGGTTGCACGAAACTGGGTATGTGCACTTGCAACTGTAGTAAACAGAAAAAAGTTGCGTTTTGTTTGCTTCGTAAACTGAGGGTATTTTCTGCCAGTGTGCCAAAGCGATCCGGAAGAAGTTACTAACCTTCTCCAATTCTGCCAATAAAGACAGTGGGACGTGAAACCTACGCCGGCAAACTGAGCTCCAGCTTCGTCTTCACACAGCCCAGAATAAGCGGAAGCAAAGCTAAGGGATAGCGAGCGCTCGCCCACCTTTCTTCACGAGTCATCGAATGTTGAGCCACGGCCGCTCGATTGTCTCCATCGAGCGGCCATGGTTGAGACATCGCTGACGCCTGCGAACATTTCCTAATCGGCAGGGTATCACCCGAGAATATAAACCGCTCTCTTGCACTGGCGCACCAGTCGTCAGTGCGAACATGGAGGTCAGGTGACATTTGGAAGAACATTTGGCTAAACGCTTGCAGAGGCGTGAAAACGTGCAGGAATATCGGTAACAAATAACAGGATAGCCTATAGATAAGACGGCGCCACGTACATTTCTTCCGCCTCGACTCAACGGCTACATTGCTGCGTTTCCCCCGTTTAAACCGTACATGTTACCATCCAAGCTGGTGTCAGAATTGAAGTTACGATTGACAACCCGGAGCTGGAGTTTTTAGCCTTTTAATTATCGCGGGCCGCGATTGTGCTCAAACAGGTGCAGTTACGGTAAAAAATTGACAGCCTTTACTGTCACGCGGTGTCTCTAGAGGTTAATCTGCATGTATGTTGCGTCATTTATTCTCACTAGCCGTCCATGGGCCGTCCTCCTTATTTCTTTCATTTAAAATGGTTCCACAAATTCTATTGGCGACGCTATAATCACAAATGCGGAATGCTGCAGCGTCTGGCTGTAATCTACACGGGGGCTTCCAACCACTAGATGAATAAAATCTCAGTTTATACGGGGACAACCAGAAGAACAAAGTTAAATACAGCAAACCCCTCCTTATAACGAAATCGTTTTATTCGAAGCGTATCATGGTCTGCACTACAGTGTATAGAGAGGACATCATACCCGCCTTTACAAAAGTATTGCCCATAGATATAACAATTTTGTGCCCTAAGGACTTCCTTGTCACGGGATTTTACCTTACTAGTGGAATAAGAACTGCAAAATCTTCGTGAGAAGGCACAGACGCTTAATCTGTTTCAATTGGGCACCCATGGGTGTCGTTAAAGCTGCCGTCTCCGGTTCCGAAGGCTGCTAGGCCACAGCGCCGAGCAACTTTCGCCGCTTTCTTCGCTGCCCGTTGCGCCGAGGTCAGAAGGCACGCTTGCAGAGATCTGCCTCACTGCGAGCTGAAGGCGCAAATGGCTGCGCGCCGCCGCTGCTGCTGGCACTTGAGTCACGACTTTTGGTCGCCATCCTGGCAGGCTGCAGGCTACGGCATCTGACGTGGTGGACAGCTCTCGTCTCTTCCACGCCACTCTCCCGGTTTACAGGCCTCCTTGCTAGGCCTTCTCCCTATGCTTCGCTGTTTTTGTTAGCCTCTTCTCTTTCATCCTTCGTCGATGAAGTGGCTTCATCGAAATCTATTCCTCGGCGTTGGGTAGTGCCGGAGAAGTGCTTTTAAACACTGTAGCAACCGTGATGCCGTTATCGCAAAAGTGTGGCTGCTTGCTAGCGCGCTAACGTGTGTAGCAGGGGGATGGGGTCGTGCGGTTAAAGGGGCCATGCAGAAAAAACACAAGTTTCGGTTCATTCGAAAGATTGCCTCGTTAGAATCATACTGACACCACCGTTAACGTAAACTATGCTCGAATAAGCTAGGAAAAAAGGGAATGGCCATGCGTCCCACTAGCTCATTTCCCGCAACACATCTTATGACGGCACATGCCGTGCGGTTGGCTAAGGCCGGCAAACACAATTTACGCAAGGCTTACAAGCTTGCAGGACGAGTTGTGTTCGCTTAAGTGAAATGCATATTTATTTTTTGTAGCAGTTATAAGAATGGTGGGGTAAACAACGGACGTCACGAAAGAGTACGTAAACATAGAGGTACCAGTGCGTGCTGCTGTCGGTACTGCGCGCACTATGGTTGTGATATCTGCAAGGCAGTACGGCGCTTTGGGTTTTTCTCAGACGACACTCGCCGATTGGCGTAAGCGACATTGTCTTACGTGACCTTGCTTATCGAGCATATCCCATGTTTCACGAAATGATTACTGCCTACCGTAACAAAAACAAGCCAGGCGCAAATACGGTCAAAAACAACGCAAAGGTGAACAGCGGCACTGCACAGTATGGTGGCGCCATCTAGGAGGACTGACGGTAAAGAAGGCTCCGCAGTCTGCTGCAGACTCAACGGCGCAGTTGAATTTCGCTTGAAACTTCCTTGTGATGTCATGGCGGACGTCTCAAAACATGATTTGGCGAGAGCATCAAAATTTCAACTGTAATTTATTAATTTCTCAGTGATTAAAGCACCACTTTCTGCCAGAAAAACCCTGAGGGCACTATAAAACACCAAATATTTCGAATAAAAAAACTTATATTTTGTCTGCTCGTCCAATTTAAGGAAACACCCTGATTTCTTGTGCCTCATAACACACACACACACACACACACACACACCACACACACACACACACACACACCACACACCACACACAACACATTACACACACACACAGAGAGAGAGAGAGAGAGAGAGAGAGAGTAAAAATTACTGAAAGGAAAAGAGGTCGGTCTGAGAGACCACACGGGCAAGTTTTGTTGACACCAAGGGTATACGGGGAACAAAGAGAGGAAAGGAGGAGTATAGAGGGCATGAGAAATGACAGTGAAATTAACCAGTGATTATATACACTTAAGCCACGTATAACATGCAATGGGGCGCTGAAACAGACTATCACAGTCCAATTCACATCACCTAGGCTAATTAGAGCCCATGTAAAAGGAAAAAATAAAACAAACTATGAGAAATTAATCTGCATTCTGTAAAATTTCAGAATCTAGAGCCGAGAATCCATAGAGGCTACGCTAATGTATGCAAGCAGCGCTTTGAGCGCCCGATTTTGCTTCCTCGTGTCAGCCCACGTGCCCAAAATCTTTCGTTGGTAATTGGACGGCTACCGTACCTAGCGATAACAATGGGGGACGCGTAGTATGCTTGGGGCAGATAAGTTGGGAGCGGTGGAGTAAGGAAAACTTTACTCTGAGGAGGACTTTCTCGGAGAGAAATTTCTAGAAGGAAACGTTTGGGGCGGGAAGAAGACGTCGAAGAGGTGACAAACACCAGCACTGCGTTCATGACAACCAATCCGTGTAATCGAAGAAATTACTTGAGGAGGGTGAAAGTTACGCAGAGTCTCCAGAAAGGTGGGGCCAGGGCGTGGTTAGACCCCCCTGTTGTCATTCTCTCCCCCTCCCATCGGTTTTGACTTGATTGGCTCTAGTGACGACTCTAAAACAAACAAACAAAAAACTGGCTGGACTGGTCCAACGCGTGAGGCTCATATGACTGAGTCATCTAACCAGACCGTATGGCCTGTTTACAACGGTTCATCGTTACAGCCTTTCGTTTAGAACTTGTTGCTAACACGTTACTATCACTGCAGTTTTGCTGTTGCTGTAAGGAGGAGGAAGTGATTTCTTCCCCGCCCCCCCCCCCCCCCCCCATTATTATATTCGGGTGGTCGACGCAGAGGGTTCAATTTCTTTTTTTCCAACGAAACAAATTATAACCTTAATTATTGATTGATTGATTGATTGATTGATTGATTGATTGATTGATTGATTGATTGATTGATTGATTGATTGATTGATTGATTGATTGATTGATTGATTGATTGATTGTGGGGTTTAACGCGCCGACGCAACGCAGGCGATGAGGCTCGCCGTAGTGGAGGGCTCCGGATTGATTTTGACCACCTGGGGACCTTTAACGTGCGCCGAAATCTCGTACACACGGGCGTTTTTGCTTTTCGCCTCCATCAGAAAAGTGCCCGCTGCGGCCGTATAACCTTAATTATCACAGTATGTAGGATGTTTGAAGTGGATAAAGAGCTGTTTATTTAAAATACATGGTGTTTGATTCAATATTTATTTGGAAAAGCCAGGAACCAACCACTTCGGAAAAGACTATTCATTTCAGACACCAGAAGAAAACGCGCTCTAGTTTCTAAAACAAAAAAATGATGACCATCATCATTATTGATTGGTTTAAGCGCCCCCTGCCCCCCGCCACACACACACATACACCATAAATACATTTTTAAAACACGTACGAAGCCTCTGGCTAAGTTACGGAATGGAAGGAGGAAGAGGAGAAAACCATTGGCCGAAATCGCGACGCAGATTGTAGTTGATTATCGTTGTCAGTACCTGGCGGCGCTACTGCGTTTGCAGTACTCTGCTTAAAAAAATAGCAGTGGCTGGTTATTCTTAGCTTTCCTGGTTGTCTAGGATTAGCTGATTATCATGCTTACTGCTGCTAAAAGGATTTCCAATCCAATCCAATCCAACCCAATCCAATCCTATCTAGTCCAATCAACTCCAGTCTTGTCCAGTCCAGTCAAGTCCAGTCACTGCTCCTCGCGCATGTGCAGCATGGCTCTCCAGGAGCCAGGCGAAACGGCTATCAAGCGGCTCCGGCGCACCGTCAGACTTCGCTACTGCGCAACGGAGGCGCACAGCTGGGCACGCGCCGGCGCCAGTGCGTCTGCCACTGCTATGACGTCACTCCTCTGGAATGCACAGAACGGCGAATGTGCAAACCGAATTCTCTACACACCCGTACTTCAAATGGATTGGATTTCCAATCGAATCCATCCAATACAATGCTCCTCGCGCTTGCGCAGCACGGCCATTCAAGGTCCACGCGAAACTGCTCAACCTCGGCCAGTTTAGCTTACGCTACAAAACAGACACTCTAGCAGGCCTGAAAGTGACCCAGAGAACGGTAGGCCGTTTGGCCTTAGGAGCGCCTGGAAAAACAACCAACGGAGCAGTGCAGTGAGATATGGGCTGGGTGTCGTTTGAAGTTCGATAAGCGCAGAATAAAATATGTTTTGAAAGAAGGTTGAGAGCAATGGATCAATGTAGGTGGGCAGCAAAAGTTATTAGTGACATGTACCTTAAAAGTGTGGACACGCAGTGGCTTAGAACTCTAGAAGGCTAACGATGAAATATGAAAAGAACAGAGGATAATCAAAGACAGCCAAGGTAACCAAAAAAGAAGCTAGGCATACAGAAACGAATAAATGGAGGCAAAAAAAAAAATGGAAGCTAAAACTTCGTTAGAACATGAACAGGGCTGAGAAATTAGACATCAGAAAGGAAAATTTCTGCGATAATTCCCAGGGCAGCGCTTTGCTTTTTGAGGCTAGAGCAGGTTGTTTGAGGACTAAGAGCTTTGTGGGGAAGTATAGACAAAACGATGGGATATGCGTAGTCTGCGGAAAAAAAAAACAGAAACTATGCGGACATAGTGTCAGAATGCGAGGGTATCCATCCAAATCTAGAGGGAAGTATTCGGATTCCAGAGGCCCTAGGATTTAAGAATAGCACAGAGAGAGTTAACTTCAAGGCTGTCGCGGCGACGAAAAGAAGATTAGAATGCTGGTGGACGAAAAGCAGTGAGGGGAATATTGCCTAGGACAGCTACCACCTGTAACAGAAAAAATAAGTATTTCGTGCCCAATAATTTTTTGTGGCTGCCTTAAGAGCAGCGCTAGTATTAAACGAAGAGTGTAAAACATAGGTATATTAGTTCCTTTTGGGTTTTTTTTTTGTAAGATGACGCGTCATCACCCCGCTACACAGGGGATACCACTATCAATCATCAATCATCATTATTGTTTCATATTTGGAAGCTTTGAATGTCGTTACGACATCTGAAAACTATTAAGCATCAATTGACGTCTTGCAGGTTTTCTGTTCAACGTTACAAAATCTTGCACCCAGACGCCGTTGGTGTGCATTCTGGGCTGTTGAAAGCACACTCGGGCAACTTTATGCAGAGAGACCACGAAAGGCAACATGCAAATTTGTTCTACTCCACTTATTCACCGCCGCAATAACTCACTGTAAACTTAACTAAATTAAGCCGGGTAATAAGAAAACAGAATGGAGGCAATCGACTTACTCCCAAGTGACGTAACAAGGTCGAGTTCGTGCAAAAGCCTCAGTCAACTAAATTAGCATGGTGATCGGAACGACAACTCATTGCGATAGAAAAAAAAAAAAATTGGCCGCGTATCTGGTCCTTTCATTGCAAAACGAAAGCCGATGGTCTTTCGTCGACATTTGCCAAGTAAATGCCTCCCTTCACTTCCCCGCTAACCTCTCATGCTGTTCCTCCCACGTCTGGCTCCTTACAAGGAAAACACGCTAGAGGTTTTCTCAAGTCAATTTAAATTTACCGCGTTCCACCGCTCCTGAATGATTGCCTCGATGCCAGCGCTGCCGTATACGGCGACGACGCGCGTGAATCGAGGCGCCCTACTTCAACATTTATAGAACCACGTTTCCTCACTCCACCTGCGTTACAAGTGGAACGTAAAACCGATCTAGTGGAACCTTTGGTAACTGTGGCCGTTTGATTTCTTAAAATGCCGCCAGAAGCTATAGTGACACGGGAGACAGCAGACGACAGAGCATTTTTTTTTTCTGCAGTGTAGTATTTCATTTGATATCGCAAAAATCAAACATCCATGAATTTTTTGTAAAGGAACACCTGCAAATACCACTTCGGGCATTAGTTTTCTGCCTCATATTTGCGTAATGTCTTGTTCTTGTTCAACAATGTTGACAAGTATGAACGTTGCCACTGGAAGCGGACGTTTAGATTCGGCTGAGTATCTCAAACTACTGCGGAGCTTCTGCTTCACAGTGGCCGGGTTGCTGAATCGAGTCACAGACAGACATACATACAGGAAGACCAAAATTTCTGCGTTTAGGTAGCCCGAGAAAGACAATCGTCTTTAAAACAAAGAGGCGCTATTTTCTGGAGAATAAGGAATAACAATACAGGGCGAACACCTGCATGTAAAATCAACATGACTGGGGCAAACGCACCAGCATCAAGTATTTTGTGCCATTTATGAGTAGCTTTTGTAACAGCGCGACAGCATCTATATAAAAAATTACAAACAAGTGACGCCCTCGTTTCCCTACAGGGTCAAATGGGTTCAGACGGGTCCAAGTCGCCCAACTCTAGCCTGTGTCAGTTTCCAAAGTCAGCACAAAACACAAGGTTGCGCTCATGCACAGAAAAATACAATCACAAGGTTATGCGGGGTTTATTTCTCGATATACGATTGCTTTCTGCTCCAAAAGGCCCGGTGTACTTACTCACTGCCAACCTTCTGTTGCTGTGCATTTGTTTCATCACGTGAAGCTTGATGAAGTCTTTTTAGATCCTTTTAAAGGAACTTTGGCGGACGAATACAGCATGGGAGTCATGGACTATGGAACCCCTCCACTTTTCTGATGGAGGCGAAAACCAAGAACGCCCGTGTGTTCGAGATTTCGGTGTAAGTTGAAGATCCCCAGGTGGTCAAACTTAATCCGTAGGCCTCCTCTACGGCGCGCCTCATCGCCTGTGTACGTCGGTGGTTGAACCCCCACAATCAATCAATCAATCAATCAATCAATCAATCAATCAATCAATCAATCAATCAATCAATCAATCAATCAATCAATCAATCAATCAATCAATCAATCAATCAATCAATCAATCAATCAATCAATCAAAAACCCCTCCAGCGGTCTGGAGTACCCACAATCACAAGAACGGGGACAAATTAAGTTCATTCTATTTCACACTGGGCCAAACAGCGAGGAAGTAATAATTCTTCTTCGCCATTGCAAAATATCAGCTAAAAATAAATAAGCAGACAATTTACGGTTCGGCAAACTGCTCACTGAAAACTACACGCAGACAAAAAACTTCTGACTAGCGCAATAAAAAAGATTAGAAAAGGGAGACAAATGTAGTTCATGTCAAGTAATCACTCTGACTTCGAAGTGGTGGTGTCCTCAAGGTAAAACCAGCGAGGAGGTCCGAACAATAAACCGCAACCCCGCTCCGTCGGCCGGCGGCTCTCTCGGCAGCGCCCGAGCAATTCGACGCCGAACACAAACGTCCAGCGAGTGCTCCGATAAAACAAGCACGCGTCCGCATCACCGCGCGGTGGCAGCGAAACACGCCAAGTAGTGGTTGCTCTCCCCGTCTCTCTCTTCATTTCTTTATCGTGTGCGTGGTTGTTGACGTGCACGCTTTTGTGCACCCCGGCTGCCATATGAGGGCCAACCCGCCGCCTCCAGCGCTGCCGCTGCAGCTTCCGCGGCGGCCACTCTGTGCCGGCGTGCACGTCAATCTAAACGAAAGAGCAGGATGAGGAGGAAAAGGTACCCCGCAAGAACCCCACCTTCCGCTTCCCCTCTTCGTTTTTCAATGGCTTCGCCAAACAACGCTTAAAGAACAAGACCTTGTGGCTGCAACGACATAACCAAAGGACAAGCACAACAAGAGTCGCGACAGACCTCAATCAAAAACGTATCAGGAAGAAGTTTGAGTCTACGCTGAATATCCCGACTGTAAAAGTAGAGGAGTAAGCAGCAGGCTGACGCAGCTTTGCTGTCCCTGCGGTGTGCAGGATTGTTGGTTGCGCCAGCATGCCAGCGGGGCATAGCAGCAGTGGCACGGATGACCGCCGTCCGCCCATTCCCATCGTCGTGCACTTCTTTGCCGTGGCTTCACAGGACGTCCCCTTTTTTATACCGCCGGACGCTGACGAGTCGGTCTTCTCGGCTTGCACGGCGCCAAAGTGGGCATCGACCAGCTCGGGGGAAGGGCGGGGGGGGAAAAAGCAACGGGCCGTCGGCCTGTCTAGATGTCATCGCGTGCCAGAGTTGGTGGAAGCCCTCGCAACCAGAGCACCCTTCCGTCCACCTCCCCTCCCCCAAACCCTCTAATTCCCTCTCTCTCGCATCCTTGAGCTCTTCCACCTCCCAACCTTTTTCCCTTTGTGAAATATTTAAGCGATTTCGGCTTCAGTGGACGTCTTTGGTCACCTAAGGCTGATAAACTGAGGCATCCAATACCTTCTACACCGCCGAAGCGGGCTTGAGGTTTAGTCGGCTCGCCGCTTCATTTAGTCACGACGTCGGAATGAGATCTTGATCTTGGTACGTTTATCCTCTGGCAGAAGGATTCTGTCTTCTTTGAGAGCGGTGACCGACCGCTGGGCAGAGAAGTGAATGAGGAAATAATGCAAATGGTCTAGTAGCCCTGACTGGCGAGCGCTTGATTGCTAACTCCAATGGTATGCTAATTTCAGGGAGAAATTATTGCTCTGTAATGCATGCGCTCAGGCCCCGTGTGACCGCTGTTTTTATGCCATTGGAAACAAAGATCTTTTTCCTGTGAATGGGCCACGTGCATCTTCCCGATCTAAGGTATCGAAAACAAAATAGCTGTGTGTGGCGTTCCCACGCTGCAAAATGATTCGTACCATGAAGGGGAATATTGTGTGTAACATACTTAAACAGTAGAAAAAACACAATACCCTTTTACAAGCACTTACAAACAACAATACACTGTAAAAGCGTGTTTTCTTGTTTTGCTCGGGTGTAAGGGTGTTTTAAAAGTGTGTAAGGGTGATTTAAAACACCCTTTAAAAGGGTGTTTTCTAGCATTTTTACTATATGCAAGGGTGCACTATACACTCTTTAAAAGGGTGTTTTCTTGTGTTTACTATATGTAAGGGTGCTAATTATACTATACTCTTAAAAGATTGTTTTCTGGTGTTTTTACTGCACGTAAGGGTGTTAGTTATACTATACACGCATAAAAGGGTGTTTTCTTGTGTTTTTCCTATGTTTTCTTGTGCAAGGGTATTAGTTATACTATACACTCTTTTAAAGTGTATTTTCTCGTGTTCTTGCTAGAGTGTACGGTCGCTAGTTATGGATAGTGAAAATTCCCTTAGGGGGAAGACAATTTTACAGTCCACATGTACTTTACACAACTTAAAAAAACAGAACCGTCCATGGACATTTTATGTTGTTGGTGAATGTGGTGGTGCTAGCCTTGCAAGATAATCCTAAGTTTTATTCGGACATTAGTACACAAGCCATGCATTACAAACGGATTGCTGCAAGCAGAGGCCGCCGTCCGTAGTAGGCTATGAATGAGATCGGCGCGTACTACAGCATGGCTACAGAATGTTAAACCAGTCTAACTCATGCGGGGGGAAGAAAATTATTGAAGTCTGTACTTTAACATTCGTATGTTATTGCTTAATTACCGTCTCATAATCTAAAATTCAGATAAGCAGAGAACAAGTCTGAATTCAGAGGCGTTCACTTTATTCGGCATGATTTGAAATACGCATTTCTACGACAGATCCACACATCGGATTTGGTTCGAAATATCCGGTATTTCAAAATAAAGGAAGTTATAGTACTTGTAGTGAAACTGACGAAACAATAGCTCGAATACTGTAAATGCCATGGCGTGCTGTCCTGGAGTGAGAAGCCCAAGACCAACCAAGCAAGGCATCAATGCTTTCTTAATAGATCACTTTATAGCACTCTAGTTCGACTTCACCAAAAGCGTTATTGGCTGATCTCTCGCGATGCAGCGTAGGTGTTGCTAAGTGCAAGACGGAATCGCTCGTGCTTCGCTCAGCGTGAAGTGAGGGCAGAGAAAATGTACCAAGAGTGGAAAGCGGTGGACACGGACAGTTGCCGAGGCTCGGAAGACAAAAGCAGACAGCTTAGCCGTCGGCGGGACACGAACAGTGCAGGGGCCAGTGTGACAGCCTTGGGGGACGCCCAGTATAGCTGTAAGCACAGAACTGCACGATTCCGAATTCTCCGCTCGTCGCCGCAGGCGGCGAGGGCAGTTTTTCTTCGTTTCGGTGATAAAGTACGGTGGGCCTCCTCGAGACAGCGAGCGGGGCTCCGGCTCTAGCAGGGTCGACTCACAACCCCGTGGTGGTGCATGGGTCGGGGATTTCGTTGTCGTCGGGTGTGCGAACTCCGGGGACCTCCTTCACATCACTTTGTGTGTGTATATATATACACGGTATACGGAAGGCGTATAGGGAGTGCCGTTGATCCGGGAAAATAGGCCCCGGGCCGAGTTCTACTCTAATCCAGCGGTCCCACTGCAGGGCGCTGCCCTCCTGTTGTACCCCGCAGAGGACCACAACAATGGAGCTGGATAGCCGTAGCTGCCGCTGGTCTCTGGCGAAGTCATGCGTCGAGACCCAGGGCCGTTTGGTTGAAATGCAGCGCTCTCACACCGTGTAGATCAACGGGAACCTGCGGGGGATTCCAAAGTCCGCGGAGTTTTTCGGGACGGCGGCAGTTTGCAGGGCCATTGGGATAATCTTGACAGAGAGCCGACCATTGGCAGGTAACGTGTGCGACGACGGCTACTCGCTTCGCGACGCTTGTTTGGCGCTGTGGCAGCAGCCGAAGACAGCAGTTTGTGGTGTAATGACTGTTGTGCGCTGTGCGGAGAAAGAAAGCCTATAGGGGAAAGGAAACGGAGTAAACGTAACTAGAACAGTTGACTGGCGCTAAAGCATGAGCTGCTGATCGTTGGGAGTGCTTGCCTCAACGCGAAGAAACTTTGTCGAAATTACTTTTCAGGCAAAGAAACTCAGCACAAGGAAGGGTGGTAACTTCGAGAGGTATACCTTATAACTCTTGTCTGCCTTTCTGTCTGCTTTTATAAGCTTTCACAGCTGCTTTGTTCCGTTCATACCGCAAAGAGAGAACTACAACTCGTGAAATGAAGTACACAGAACTGTGTGCTTCGCGAGCGACGTTGTTCGACGTGACTTCAATACCAAAAACGGTCAGCACCCTGACACCCGAAATTGTGCTTTTCCCCTTCCTACATTTTGGAGAGAAAGTTGTATACACGAGGCTTCTCTGGATTTCGCTTTGGAGTCCTCGAACACACGACTATTGCTGTGGTAGCACGACAGTTGCTATGGTGAGACAGTTGCCATGAAAATGGACGTGGTGTTACAAGACTGGCGCTGTAGCTGTGGCGGTTTCTAATTTGACAGAGAAGTCGCTTAAGAGCGCAACATGAAAGTGAAGGGTGCATTCGAAGTGTTTCATGGTCCCGACATATTTACCCGCTTTTAGCGAACTACCGCTTATAACGAAGCAGATTTTATGTCTCGAGGACTTTGTTATAACGAGGGCTTTCTGTACCTACTTCACTGTACCAAGATTTATACCCTTTTTGTCTATAACTAACACCCTTACACCCTATCAAAAAATAAAGAACACCACTACAAAGTGTGTTTTAACCATAAAACGCCCTTTAAAAGGGTGTATTCTTCTGTTTTTGCTAGGGTGTGAGGTGTTAGAAACGACAAAACACCCTCAAGGGTTTTTATCATTTTTATGCTAAGGCGTAAAGGGTTAGTTAATGACAGTGAAATACACTCTTAAGGGTGTAAATTATTTTACAGGGTGGGCGACTGTCGGGGGTAAAAGGGGGACAAAACCAATTAAATGGCTTCCTCGACATCAACTGCAATTATCGGCCACATATCCTCTTTTCTACATTGCAGAATCATTTGCACCTTCTTCAAGGAGAATTTTCGCTATCTATAACTAACTCTGTTACACCTTATCAAAAAAAAAGCAGAAAACACCCTTTTGAAGTGTGTATTGTATACAACTAACACCATAGCTAAAACAAAAAAGAAAGCGCCCTTTTACACTGTGTTTTGTCGCTTGTAACACCCTTTAAAAAGGTGTTTTCGTCTGTGTTTCTACGAGGGTGTAAGTGTATCAGTTATGTACAAAAATGGTGTAGATACATGCTTTTACAGGGTAGTTATTGTCGTCACCTTCGTCCGCCCTCTTTTGTTAACTGAATGCGGGCACAGTGTCACGGACTCACCGACGGATCCCGCCTGAGTAATTTCAACAGTGGCATGACGTCGTCTGCAATGCTGTGCACTTTTAGCGTGATGCCACTGCGTGAACAAGTAAAATCTTTCCTCTCACCTATAGCTGTAGTACCCTGTAAAATGATTTACACTCTTTTTGTATACAGGTAACGCCCTTACACTTTGTAAAAAAAACACCCGTTGAAAGGGTGCAATTACGATAAAACACCATTTAAAAAGGTGTTTATTGTGTTTTTGCTTGGGCGTAAAGGGTGCTTCCTCATGTTGTTTTGCAATGGTGCAAGACACTGATTTATAGACGCTGATTTACACCATTAAGGGTGTAAATCATTTTAAATATTAACGAGCATGGCAAGTAACACTGAGTTTTCAAGTCAGTTTTGCTGAAGATATGTCACCTGGCTTTGCTAAAACAGCGTAATAATTGACATGGCTGCACCTGACACGGTACATGCTTCAACGTCGCTGAAACACTGCTGCAACGGGACGTTCAAACAAAGCTTCCGACGTCCTAGAACTAGGTCATCTCGTGGGAAAC